>CM046035.1:40518698-41121627 GCA_025215565.1 Flaveria ramosissima
GCCTAAGTCTCCTTCTTAAACTGAACTCTGCCATGATCCTATCTTGGATTCTTTGAGCCAATCTGTCAGTCTGTCTTGATTTGCTTGGATTGACAAGTGGCATATTGACTAGATCCAATCTTTCATAGAAGTTCAAGCTTTGAAAGTCAAATACTTCTTGTTGCCCTTGAACTCTGTGAAGAATAAGGGCTCTTCTATTAGCATCATACCTCCACCTTATGATGTAGTTTGAAATTCCTTGAGGTGGGGATGACATAGCCCTTGGTATACCTTCCTCAAAGAGACTCCTGATGATAGAGTCTATAGAGTCCACATTAATGTGAACTTGAGGAAGTTGCTGAGAATGCACAACTGAAAGTGAGGATGGTGAGTCCTCTATGTCCATTCTCTGTGAAGAACTCCCAGGTTCTGTGGCTGCAATGACTTTCTCCCCCTTTTTGGTAGCATCACCCACTTGCATAGGTGAGCTGGAGGATAAATCAATCACATCCACAGGTTTTTGGGTTCCTGGTTGAGCTCTTCTTAAAGGTCTCCCAGCTAGTTTTTCCTTAAGATATGAAATCTAAAGTTGCTGATCATTGACATTGTTTTGTAAGGTAGTCACCTGAGATTCAAGGTGACTGACCTTAGAGACTAAATAGAAGCATGTTTTTGACAGTTTTTGCACCTTTAGTCTCAATTTCCCCTCTTCTTCATCAGAAGAATCATTGGGGGATGAGATGATTGGACCAAAGTCCTCTCTCTCACCACCAGCTTGAGGTTCTTAGCTGCTGGTTTTCCTCTGCTCACTAGCAATCTCAGTTGAGATGTCAATGAGCTGTGTTGCCATGGTTGAGGTCTTAATGATGTAATCACTTGCAAAAGTTATGAGCTCATCAGGGTGAGCATGAGGAACCTCAGCCCTGATAGTTGAAGAAATGGGAGTGGTTTGCTCCTTAAGGGAAGTGGGAGCTCTAGTGTCCCCTTCCTCCTGTAAAGGTGAGTATATAGGGACCTGCACAGACTCAATAGCTTGAGCAGGGGTTCGTTTGGATTTTCTTTCGTAGGTGAGGGTTATTTGAGGTCTTTTTAGTGGTAAGGAAGTAGAAGGTGTGGGTTCAACACTAGCTTATGTTGCTAGGTTGTCACCTTGAGCAATGAGCTCTAACATTTTGGGGACAAGGGCTGTTTCTACCCCCAGAAGCCTACAATTGGCTTCTTCATGATTTTAAAGATGCCAGGCTTCATCTGTCCCAATTTAAGAATATTACTTGTTTCCCTCAACTGTGAGCCCAGTTCACAGTTAAGAATGTGTTGAACATATCTAGGAAACATGTAATACTCTAAGGAGTCCAAGTTTGCCAGTAAATTAGTATAAACAAATTGAGAGTACCTGAACTTGACCCCTTGAACCATTCCATGCACTATGAAGGAGAGATCCTCAGTAATCTGGTCCCACCCTCCATGCTTGTTTGACAAGCTGTGGATAACCACATGGAGTAGGTATTTCCACTGGGATGAGACCTTCCCTTTCCTGAAGGTCTTTATAGAGAAATCTCCCTCCTAGCCCATCTGCTCAAAGGAATGATTGACAGCTTCCTTTGGGAAGGACAACTCACCTTCTTCATCATCCAGCTGCAAATGATAGTTGATGATGGCCGGAGTGATGAAGATTGTTCTCCCTTGTACTGTGGCAGACAGTGCCTTCTCCCCATCCATAATGACCTCTTGGCAGGTCTTCCAAAATTCAAGCAAATGATCCTCATACAGAGTAGGATCAATGGTTAGGGAGGTGAAATAGTTGGATAGAGTTAAGATTTGGTAAATCTCTGAGAAACTTTCATCTTTCTCAGAGCTTAACAGAGCAACCTGGTTGTGTTGCCTGTGATGTTGCATGGAGAAATCTGGCTTGTTTCTGCGGTTAAGGTTGGCCATTTGAGAAGCTTAAGGTTGAAGAAAGGTAAAAGCAAAGGAGGTTTTGGGAATTAGGTTTGAGGAATAGTGGAATTGAGGAAGATAGTGAGGAAGAGGGGGAACCGTTGGGTATTTATGTGAAAAGAGATTTGAACCAAAGTTAATGAAAGAGGATAAACTTTGAAATCCGAAAGTTGGTCCCACCTCTGAAAATGTAGTTTAGTTTTGCTCAAAAAGTAGTTTTCTTGGAATTCGAAAAGCTTTCGAAGGTAAATTATCTTCGGAAGTTTTAAGGAAAAAGCTTCCGAAGCTAAAATTACTTCGGAAGATTTTCCTGAGAGTCTTGAAAATTTTGCTTCGGAAGAGAAATAAACACTTGAATGCTTTGTATATTAAACAACAAAGCTTCCGAGAGTTAATTTTGCTTCGAAAGGAAGAAGTCCCTAAAAATAAATATGTGTCTAAGACAAGAATTTAAGCTTCGGAAGATAGATTTAGACTTCTTCCAAAGGTAAAGTTTCTTTGACAGTTATTTATTTTGAAGGCATGATTTTCTTCCGAAGGTAAAAGTATATCTTTCGAAGGATCTAGAATTTTCAAGAGTCTAAGGAAAGTCTTCAAAAAGGATTTTATATCCAAAAAAAACATGAGCTTATGAAAGTGATGAACTAGACAACTTAGGACACACATATTTTAAGAAATAATTAGAATTAGTTTTAAGAAAAGATCTACTCAAAGTTAATCATCCCAATAGCTGATATTAGATACTTAAATCTCTGTTCATCAAAAGCCTTTGTAAACAGATCAGCATATTGTTCATCTGTATGAACTTTGACTAGTTTAATTATCTCTTTTCATAGTTATCTCTTATTAAATGATACCTGATATTGATGTGTTTGGTCCTTGAGTGTTGCACAGGGTTCTCAGTGATAGAGATAGCACTATTGTTGTCTATGTGGATAGGAGTCTCCTTGAAGTTAAATCCATAGTCCAGCATCTGATTTTGAATCCAAAGCACTTGAGCACAGCAGCTTGCAGCAGCAATGTATTCAGCCTCAGCAGTTGATGCAGACACACAGGATTGTTTCTTGCATTGCCATGAGACAACCTTCCACCAAGGAATTGACATCCCCCAGATGTAGACTTTGCAGTCATATTGCAACCACCATAATCACTATCTGTATAAGCATACAGATTGAAGTTAGGATTCTTTGGATACCACAACCAAGTGTTGAAGCACCTTTGAGATATCTTAAAATCCTTTTGACAGTGATTAGGTGAGACATCTTAGGGTTGGCTTGATATCTTGCACAAATACATGTAGCAAACATGATATCAGGCCTGCTAGCTGTAAGATCATAAGAGACCCAATCATAGCCTGTATAATGTTCATCTACACACTCCCCCTCAAGATCAGTCCGAGGGAGTGGTTTCTGGCTATGGGTGTCTTAGCAATCTTACAATCAGTCATGTTGAACCTCTTGAGTATGTCCTGAACATACTTTGACTGACTTATGAAGATGCCATCTTCAACTTGCTTCACTTGAATTCCCAGAAAGAAATTGAGTTCTCCCATTGCACTCATTTCAAATCTGTCTTTTATCAGCTTCTCAAAGTCTTTGCAGAGCTTTGGATTAGTTGAACCAAAGATGATGTCATCTACATATACTTGAACTAGCAATAAGTCATTTCCCTGTCCTTTGATGAAGAGAGTTCCATCTATAGTACCTCTCCTGTATCCATGTTTACAAATACTCAGACAATGTCTCATACCACTTCCTGGGTGCCTGATGCAGCCCATAAAGAGCTTTGTCAAGCTTGCAGACATAATCAGGATGATCAGGGTCTACAAAACCAGGTGCTGTTTGACATAAACCTCTTCATCAATCACTCCATACAGAAAGCACACTTTACATCAAGTTGAAAGACTTTGAAGTTCTTGGATGCAGCAAATGCCAGGAATATCCTAACAGCTTCTAATCTTGATACTAAGCAAAGACATCAGTGTAGTCAATCCCTTCTTCTTGTGTGTATCCTTGAACACTAGTCTTGCCTTGTTCTTGATGATAATTCCTCTATCATCCTTCTTATTCCTAAACCCATTTGGTTCCATGGTAGTCTTCCCATGAGGAAGAGGACAAAGGTTCCAAACTTTCTGCCTTTTGAATTGAAGTAACTCTTGTTGCATAGTTCAACCCAACTCCATCCTTTAGAGCTTCATCAACTTATTTGGCTCTATCTGAGATAAGAAACAAGAGTGAAGACAAACATTTGCTTCATGGGTTTGTCCTCTTGTTCTTACCCCTGTGACAACATCTCCAATGATGTTTGTGGTGGGGTGAGACTTGTGGATCCTTAGCTGAGGGATCACAGCAAGTTGCTGAGAAAGATCCAAATTTGAGAAATTTAGATCTGGCATAGATGATTCACCCTCCACATTACCACACTTATCAAGATTAACCTGATCCATGAGTGTGTGACATCATTGATGTTGTCATCTATGGTGTGGTTATTAGCATCAAGGAATTCCTGATCACTTTCACCATCACCATTGTTGTCTTCTACAATTGAGGTATCTTTATCTGGTTGGGAGCCTCTGAGCTGGAATTTGAAGGCACCCCAGATGTATCAGCTGAATTTGTCATTGTAGTGCTGATAGAAACCTCATTTGCTGAAGTAGTTCCAACTGGAGCTGAAGATGTATGAGTTGAGGGTCTTCCTAGCTCAAATCTTGGATCAGGATCACCTGTATTTAAATTTTCTGCAGATCCTGAAACATTCTCACAAGATTTGTTAAAACTTGGTAACTAAATCAAGATCAAATAGCCAATCAGGACCAGAACCAGCCACACAGGGTGTGTGTTCATTGAAAGTCACATTGGCTGACTCCTCAACAATTCTAGTTCTGAGATTGTATACTCTATAAGCCTTGCTTGGAAGAGTATCCAATGAAGTGTCCATCATCTGATTTCTCAGCAAACTTGGCAATTTGATCCTTGGTATTCAAGATGGTGCAGGGACATCCAAATGACCTGAGAAAACCAATGAAAGGTTTTCTCTTGTGCCAAAGTTCATAAGGAGTCTTACCATGTGTCTTAACTACTAAAACTCTGTTTTGCACATAGCAGCAGTATTTACTGCCTCTGCCCAGAAGGTGATGGGCAGTTTAGAGTCAGACACATAGTTTCTGCAGCTTCAATTAGTGTCCTGTTTCTCCTCTCAGCAACTCCATTTTGCTGAGGAGTCCTGGAGCACTATATTGTCTTGTAATACCTTTTTCATCACAAATGTATCAAGGATTTGATTCTTGAATTCAGTCCCTTGATCACATCTTATGGTTTTGACCTTGTGATCACTTTGATTCTCAATTTTTAAGATGAAATTCTTCGATATCTCAGTGGTTTCATCCTTAGTTTTAAGAAAGAAACCCAAGTGAATCTTGTAAAATCATCTGTGATCACTCAACAATAAGAGGTCCTTCCTAGACTCATTACACTGGTGGGGCCAAAGAGATCCATATGTAATAAGTGTAGGGGAGTAGTGATAGAGTTCTTTTCCTTAGGCTTGTGAGATACCTTATGTCTTCCCTTTCAGGCATGCAACACAATGATCATCACTTGTAAACTCTTTCCTTGGCATTCCAGTTACCAAATCATGTTTAATTAGTTTATTCATGTTCTTAAAGTTTACATGGCACATTCTTTTATGCCATAGGAAAGACTCATCACTATTTGCTTTAGATAGAAAGCATGAAACTTCTCCAGGGAGATGTTTCTTGCAAATTAATCTTGTACATGTTCCCTTTCCTGGGGGCTCTGAGCAGGATATGCTCATGAGGAATGACCACTCCAGGCTTGAGAACAATGCACTCATGCTCAGTAAAGAGCATGTTATGACTCTGATCACAAAATTAGGATACACTTAGAAGATTGTACCCAAGCTCCTTGACAAAGTTTACCTTTTCAATGCTGAGCTTACCATTTGTGACCTTGCCCCTTCCTGAAATGTAACCACCTTCATCTCCTCCAAAAGCAACTGGTCCTCCATCATTCTCTCAAAGTTATGAGTAGTGACCTATTGCCTGTCATGTGCCTGGAACAGCCACTATCAATTATCCAGACATTCCTGCTTGTCTTGAGCTGTTCCTGCACAAAGAAAATGATTAGTTACATTTGGAAACCCAAGCCTTACTTGTCTTGGGATCACTAAGTATAATAGAAGGTAATGCCACAGTAATAGATCCTATGGTTGTGCTAGGGGGATCTTCAGCTGTTGTTGATGAGTAACTTCAGTCACTTGGTCTTTCTTAGACTTCCACACCACCTTTGGAGTCTTGGACTTGACCTTCAAAACCTCGGAAGCTTTTGGGACTTCACAAGTTTTGATGACTGAACCTTCGGAAGATTCTGCAGTCATTGCAGCAGACTTCAGTGCTTTGGAAGAACTCCTTTCTTCCGAGACCAAATTTTCTTCCGAGGGAAATTTTCCATTTACCTTCTTCTTTGATTTGGAGCTTCCGAAGGAAACAGATTTTCCTTCCGAAGCTTGAATCTTCTTGAAACTCTTTGAAGTCTTTGTATTGGTCATATGGACAGTACTTTTAGGATTATATGGACAATCCTTAGCAATGTGAGAGGTACTTTCACACATGACACACAACATTTTCTTCTTCAAAAGAGTCTCCTTATGAGAGCAAGACTGTCTTTGGTCACATCCCTTCTCCATCTTCATCTTTGTAGATGCTGAGACAGTTCTTTTGGGCTGTGAACTGTTCTTGGAGTTTGATGGTCCAGGCTGTGCAGCAGTGGTACACAGCAGATCAGTTTTCTTCTTGGTACTGAGATGATTTGAACAAAAACCAGAACTCTTAGCTGAGGAGTTTTGGTTAATGTCTTCAGTCTTTACTACTTTAAACCCTGCAGAGATAAAAACTTGTTTCTGTTTAGAGTCAAAAGTAGCCTTGATCTCTTGAGCCTTCTTTGCCTTTCTTTTGCTCTTCCTGATCAGTTCTTTCTCTTTGACTTGGTCATCACAGTAGACTTCTTCTCCTCAGATGGATAGTAGCCCTTAGTAGAATCCTCCTCTTCACTCTTCTCAGAGGAATTCTTTACTATCTCTTCTTTATCCTCTTCACTTATAGGATCTATGAGAGGAAGCTCATCTTCACAAGTTCCACACCTAGGAGATCTTACAGACAAGATTGTGTGTGGAGGAGCTATCTCATTTGATCCCAGTCCCTGTCTGTTTTGATAACACACTTTGTTGTGCAAGGATGAGGATATCATGTTCTTGAAGGTCTCTTCTTCAAGAACACTCTTTTCTGCCCTGGCTTTGCTGATCACAAGCTCAGCCTGGCACTCAGTCAGCTTGGTTATGAGATCTTGGATTTGAGTCCTAAAATCTGTATGTTCATGTTTTAGTACTGAAATGGTTTTCTCTAAGTCCTCTATCTTTAACTTGTAATCATTTTCAGACTTTCTAAAATCAGATTTTAAAATGTTTAAGGACTCAAGATCAGATCTCATTTCCAAGTTATAGGACCTGTATCTTTTAACTTTAGCAATGCATTAAAGAGTACAAAGATGTTCCAATACCTTGGCTTCATCATGATCTGCCATCAGTTCTTGGTTTGGAGAAGCACCTTCCACCTGAAAGCTCCAGTCAAAGCCTCCTTCTTCAACAGCAACAGCAGCTTGTTGCTTTGGCTTCTCATTCTGAGGGGCTTTGTCAGTGTAGTTTGGTCTGGTTTGTGTTTGGCCACCATTTGTTTTAGGTGCCTTACACTCTCTAGCAAAGTGGCCCATCAAGTTACAGTTGTAACACTTGACTTTGCTTTTATCCAAGCCAAACTTTCCACTAGTTGCATTGCTTGGAAACCTCCTTCCAGTTCTCTTGTAGAACTTCTTGGCTCTATGAGTGAGAAGAGCCATCTGCTGAACTATTTCCATATACTCCAGGTCATCTAGATGGATACAGTCCAGGTCTTCAAGAGTGAAAAGAGAGTTGCCACAACTTTCATCAGAAGACACAAAGGCTTGAGAAGAGCTTGTCTCTTGGAATGGGCTTCCTTGAGTGTAGTTCTCCCTAGGTGTCTCTGGGAAGGTGATGAAAGGACCCTTTGGTGAGTTGTCAGGGTAGCATATGAGATGATGTTGGGGTTCTATGCTATCCCTTTCAACCACATGCAGGGCTGAACCCATTTGATTGTTGGAGTTTCCAGATGAACCTTGCATTTTCATCTCCATCTGGTAGCCACTGAGAATCCCATATAACTCTGTCAGAGTAAGAGTTTTGAGATTTTCAGTCCTCCTGATTACCACATAGTAGTGTGTCCATTGCCTAGGAAGTGAGGACATGAACTTCCTTACAATGTCCCTGTTTTCAAGAGGAACTCCTCCATCCACTAGGGTATCCACTATCTCAACATACCTAAAGTATTGTTGAGTCATGGTTTCACCTGTTTTGAAGGTGAAGTTTTCAAACTGCTGCTTCAGGAGATCCTTCTTGTTCTCCTTTGCTTCAGAGGAGCCTTCATACATCAGTTTTAGTGCATCCCACAGCTGTTTAGATGTTTTGCACTTCTTGAAACCTCTGTACACAGAGTTTGGAAGGGCAGTTTGAAGAGCAGTCATGGCCTTTCTATCAATCTCTACTCTCTTCCTATCTTCATCAGAGTAGTTGGCCACATCTTTGGGGATCATACCAGCACCAGTAGCAGAAGGAGTGCTAGGTATGAAAGGTCCATTTTCAACAGATTCTCACATTCTTTAGTCTAGAGACCTGATGAAACTTTCCATTCTCATACACCAGGTATCAAAGTCATCAAGAGTGATCAGTGGGGATTTGTTCATGGTTCCAGTCTCCATATCAGTCTTTGAAATGGATGCCATTTGGAGAGTTTAGTATTTGTGTGTGTGAGGGATCTTAAGATGGTGAGATCTTATATCAAGAACATGAAAAGCTCTGATACCAATTGTAGGACCGTTTAAGGGCTTAACAATTACAACACAACAACACAAAGAGGAGATTAACTAAACTTGATCAAACAGTAAACTAGATTAACCAAGATAATTGATACAAAGAACACATGTAATGATAAAGAGACAGAACAAGAGATTTTGGTTTCAAGGAGGCAGTATATTGCTTTCTCAAGTTCTATTACAAGTGTTACAAAGCACAAAGAAAGATACTAGAACTTGGAATACTTATACTACAACCTACAGCCGGCTATACTTTGAAAGCCAGCTGGATACAATTGACGAGACACAAACAAAATCAATTGTAGAATCAAAAGGCATATATGCCTTTTGACCTTGTGACTATGACATGCCATAGCTCACATCCTTATCTAATACAAAAAGGATAAAGTACATAAAGTAGAAAGTTACAGACTCAAGACCTCAATGTACAGTTACCAAAAGCATGGACCTTTTCACCAACTCATGTAAGTTGGTGACTTTACAGTGATGCAGCGGAAAGGTGTCCAGCTTTATGGAACAGTACATCAGATAAAGCATGTTACTAAAAGTCTTCGGAAGAAATCTATCTTCATAGGATGAAGCTTCGGAAGACTTTGTCTCTGAGGCTTCGGAAGACTTCATGTTTGGCTTCGAAAGATATTGGTCTTGGCTTCGGAAGATTATACACTTAGAATATTTTCTAGTGTATGGTGTAAAACTTCCGAAGCATTTCTTCTTCAGTACTTGGTGCATTACTTGCAGAGAGACATTGGATGTTTTGGTTTGCATCAAACTTAAAGGAATCCTTACAATATATATATATATATATATATATATATATATATATATATATATGTATATATATGTATATGTATATATATATATGTGTAATGTATATATATATGTATATATATGTATATATATATATATATGTATATGTATATATATATATGTGTATATATATATATAATTTTTCTATTTTAATCATTTAAGTGATATATATCTAAAAAACTAATAAATAATTAAATAGTAATTATCCTAAATCTAACAAATAATAAATCAAATTTATTCTAACTCTAAAATATCATAAAAAATTCATTCATACCTATCCCTACTAAAATATATGATTTTTATTAATAAGAATATTAAGAAAATCTATCCTAATTGAATACTAAAACCATAAATTATCCACTATAAATAGGGGTCTAATTCTTATTATTTTTCTCATAAAACTTTAAATCTAGAGATCTCATAAAATCAAATATCAACTCATAACACCTTTCTTGAAGATCCAAGTTTTCCTTATCGAGTAAGTTTTTATGTTCTTCGTGTTGTTCGTGTTCATACCTTTTTAATTGTGTTTTATCAAAATTAAACTATAAATAGCTTGGATCTATAATTAAATAACATTCTTGTGTAATAATCATAGATCTAAGATGGATCAAAGCATCAAAAAAATAGAAAATCATCCAAACTTTGCTTAAACACATCAAACTTAAATTTTCGGATTTTGACATATTCATAGGACCAACTTCGAACAACCATATATCCCTCATAAAAAATCTTTTTTCGTTGTTTGTTTTTTTGAAATTGGATCAAAGCCTTAAACTTCTAACCATATAAAGAACGTATTCTAACTCATTGATTTGACTCCTCAAACAGCTCCTGCAAATTTACTGCGTGAATCTGTCCAAAGCTGTCAAAACCCTAAATCTTACAACTTTTCTATATTTTCATAAATATAATATATATCAATGATTTTTAATATAAAATAAGAAATATGACCATTCTTTAAACAATAAAACTCCAAACTTTAATGATTCTTATGATTATCTTTCAACATGAATCATGTTTCTAGTAAAATTCTTTATATTTTTTATTGTAACCCTACACTATACAGCTTGTTTATTCCCATACTTGCAAAACTTATATTTACACTTTTTCCCTATACTTTATAAACATACTAAACACACCTTTGACTAGGTCTCGTATATATCTAAAATCAGTTCACCAGGTATGTAGTCATATGGGAACCAAAAGGTTTTGGCAAAGGAAATACGTGATACTTAACCGATGAAAATCAACCAACTCTTTCCTGGGAATCCTTTTGTTGGATATGGTACTCTAGGATGACACCTATATCGTATACACCAACCATTCTCAAACTTTCACAATAATAACCCCTCAACTATCAACATATACAATAAACTAACTATATAAACTTACTTAGGGCAATCCTCACTCCAAGTTACTACAAGTTGCAAGATCTACTCACCGACTTTGCAAGGTGAGTTCACAGCCCCGTTTTCTTTTGTATTTTGGGGTGGAAACATGCTCTCTATATCAAATTTGGAATTCAAATTCTAAAGTCAAACTAGTATTTTGCAAACTTAATGACAACTTTCTTATACTTGTAAAACTAAACTGATTATACTAGTAAAACTAAACTAATTATAAATGTCACACCCCGAGCCCAATGAGGGTGGAACGTCACAAAATGATAACAAACATGGCAGCAGAAACTAAAACACATGAGCACAGAAGGAGAGTAATCACATGGCATTACATTTCATTAAACAAATCCGGGCTTCAAAAGTCGAGCCCGGGTCACAACGGTTAAAATCCAGTACAGTTTAGATCCATAAGTTAAATAACATCAAATTAAATTGTTCAAATATGACATTAAGCAAAACAATGCCATATGGGTCACGGAATTAAGTCATCCATAAGGTCTTCTAATCAAACCGAGCTGCCATCAAGGGTTACCTGAAACATTCTCAAAAAGATTTTGTGTCAACTAAAAAGTTGGTGAATTCAAGTGCTTAAAGTTTAAAAACAAAATGACTTTTTAGAATCCATAAGTTGATTTTAAAACATAAGTATCACTGTTGTGGGGTCTCAATCAACCCTGCACTCAGTCCTGGCTAACCTCTTCTAAACTTTTGTTATACCGGTTAATCACGTTGGAAGAACTGAGCCTCAAATAGTGCACCATAACTGTTGGATGGTTCATCTTAGTATCTTATAAAAACCTATTACATGACACAAACGACCCCGCAGGATCTCAGTGTACCTTTCTTGTTAAGTCACGGGGTCATGACGGAAGGCACTATGTGTGGGGGATTCCCCAAGTAAATCTACCCATATAGGACAAGCGGTTCACATAAAAATTAATGATTGTGATACAATTAAGATCAGGTTCTAACATTATCCACAACATATACACATCATACAATAGCACAATAATAATTTTAGTTAAAACAAAGCATGTTTCAATCCCAAAATAGTAGTAAAAAGGAGAACACTAAAACTCACCTTAGGTTTCAAGCAACAGATCTTCACGTATAGAAAAACGGTTCAATCCTAGCACCCTAGAATAAAGATTTAAGTAATAAGCTATGTGCTCTAGGGACATAACCGGTGTAACTAGGTTGTTATAAGGTTAAAAGTTCAACTAGCTTTATTTGTTAAGGTTCGCGTCAAAAAGTTTATTTTTAGGAAAGTTAGGGCTTCTTAATGTAAATGACATGTTTTAATAATTTAATCAGTTTGTTATAGTGATAATAAGTTTATCAAGTATTTTTAGTCAAAGGGATCAAATTTTTAATGATTGGCAAAATTTACACATTAGTACCTCAAATTTCAAAATTTACAGTTTTTACCCTAAAGTTTTCTTTCTTTCATTTCTTGAATTTACACTGAAATAATATGATTTTATAGATTTTATGGGTCTCCTTCTATTTTTAAGATTTTATCCAAAAATTACATGGTTAAGGCCCGTTTTTAACGAATAATTCCTATTAAATCATAATTTTAACCCAATAATCAGCAAATCCGACCATTACGACCATAATATTCATTTTATAGCCTGGAATTATTTTTAATAATGTAACTTTCTAAGTTTTACTATTTTTGAGTAATTTTACCACTTTTCGGGTCCCCAAACAAGCTCATTATGTCTACTAGTCCACGCCTTTTACATTTTCAGTCATTATCACCAACTTACAAACATTTAACATCACTAAACTTACTAGAAGTTCACGAATTAAACATGCATGGCATAGATGTTGCTTTTAATGGGTGATTTACACTATTTACACATGTGTAAACATCATAAATTGTACATAAACATCTCCAAATCATTTTGTAACTTTTGAATCAGGTTATTATGGTGTTTTATAAACTGTGTTTTAGTAGGTTTCAAGCTTTGTTTGGGAGAGTTTCCAAAACAAGCGAATAGATAGTGCTAAATCACTCAAAAAGAGGGTTTTTAAGGTGAAATCTTGTGCACCAACCATAGATTCATCAATCTATCTTAAGATATACCTTGAGTGAAGTTATGAGCCCCACAAGAACAAGATTATAGCAACAACAATCTGTTAGAACAAGTAAAGTAAGATTTTTGGTAGAATATAGAGGAAAAACACAAGATATAGCTTGGTTTGGGTGTGTTGAGGCTTACACTTTGGATGGTCCATGATTTTGAAACTTTATGAGGGTTAGATGAGCTGATGGTTCTCGAACAAGGGCTGAGTAACTTGTTTTTGCACAAACCTTGCACAAAAGTCCACCAAATGATTCCTTCTTGCACGTTTTATGCTTGATCGATGGAGAAATGGAGTAGGTCTTCGAGAATCTTGCTAAGGAGAAGAAGAAAATGTAGATGTGCGTGTGTTCTGGCTGTAACCTTTCTAGAGAAAGAGGGAGAGAGTGAAAGTGGAGGTAGGTTGCATGTATGGGGAAGAAGTTGGAGTGTAGTGGTGGTTTTCTGAAGTTAAGAGAAGACTTTGAGTGGGTGGAGAGGGGGCGGGCAATTTGGAGGGTAGTAGGGGTGTTTTAATTTTCTTTTTGTAAATTAATATTATGTAGTGTAGTTTTGTTGTGTAGTATAGTAATTAGATGTTAGTTTCTAGTTAGGTGTTTTTAAGTATTATGTGTATATGTGTATGCCTTTGACCCATGAATTTTGTGTGTACACATATAATTAATTTGCTTTCAGTTAAGTTCTATAAATTTTAATGTCTAATTATATTTTAAAAAATGGTTAATTATTCTACACTAAGCCTAGTCATAAAGGAATCATTTAAAGAAAATAGAACATGCAATATTACTGATCATGGAAGAAAGGTAACAATAATAATAATAATATAATAATAATAATAATAATAATAATAATAATAATAATAATAATAATAATTCTAATATAATAATAAAATAATAATAATAATAATAATAATAATAATAATAATAATAATTATTTTATTATTATTATTATAATAATAATAATCTAATCCTAATAATAATAATCCTCCTCCTACCTAATACTCCTCCTCTTACCTCCTATCCTCCTCTATCCTCCTCTCCTCCTCCTACTCCTCCTCCTCTTCCTCCTCCACCTCCTCCTACTCCTCCTCCTCCTCCTCATCCCTCCTCCTCCTCCTCCTCCTCCTCCTCCTCCTCCTCCTCCTCCTCCTCCTCCTCCTCCTCCTTCTCCTCCTCCTCCTCTCCTCCTCCTCCTCCTCATCCTCCTCCTCCTCCTCCTCCTCCTCCTCCTCCTCCTCCTCCTCCTCCTCCTCTCTTCTTCTTCTCCTCCTTCTCCTCCTCCTCCTCCTCCTCCTCCTCCTCCTCCTCCTCCTACTCCTCCTCCTCCTCCTCCCCCTCCTCCCCTCCCCCTCCCCCTCCCACTCCTCCTCCTCCTCCTCCTCCTCTCCTCCTCCTCCTCCTCCTCCTCCTCCTCCTCCTCCTCCTCATCCTCCTCCTCCTCCCCCCTCCCCCATCCTCCTCCTCCCCCTCCTCCTCCCCCCCTCTCCTCCTCCCCCTCCTCCTCCTCCCCCTCCCCCTCCCTCCTCCCCCTCCCATCCTCCCCTCCCTCCTCCCCCTCCTCCATCCTCCCCCTCCCCCTCCTCCTAATCCCCCTCCTCCTCCTCCTCCTCCTCCATCCCTCCTCCTCCTCCTCCTAATCCTCCTCCTCCCTCCTCCTCCTCCTCCTCCTCTGCCTCCTCTTACTCCTCCTCTTCCTCCTCCTCTTCCCTCCTCCTCCTCCTCCTCCTCCTCCTCCTCTCCTCCTCCTCCTCTCCTCCTCCTCCTCCTCCTCCTCCTCCTCCTCCTCCTCCTCCTCCTCCTCCTCCTCCTCCTCCTCTCCTCCTCTCCTCCTCCTCCTCCTCCTCCTCCTCTCCTCCTCCTCTCCTCCTCCTCCTCCTCCTCCTCCTCCTCCTCCTCCTCTCCTCCTCCTACTCCTCCTCCTCCTCCTCCTCCTCCTCCTCCTCCTCCTCTCCCTCCTCCTCCTCCTCCTCCTCCTCCTCCTCCTCCTCCTCCTCCTCCTCCTCCCTCCTCCTCCTCCTCCTCCTCCTCCTCCTCCTCCTCCTCCTCCTCCTCCTCCTCCTCCTCCTCCTCCTCCTCCTCCTCCTCCTCCTCCTCCTCCTCACTCCTCTCCTCCTCCTCCTCCTCTCCTCTCCTCCTCCTCCTCCTCCTCCTCCTCCTCCTCCTCCTCCTCCTCCTCATCCTCCTCCCCTCCTCCTCCTCCTCCTCCTCCTCCTCCTCCTCCTCCTCCTCCTCCTCCTCCTCCTCCTCCTCCTCCTCCTCCTCCTCCTCCTCCTCCTCCTCCTCCTCCTCCTCCTCCTCCTCCTCCTCCTCCTCCTCCTCCTCCTCCTCTCCTCCTCCTCCTCCTCTCCTCTCCTCCTCCTCCTCCTCCTCCTCCTCCTCCTCCTCCTCCTCCTCCTCCTCCTCTCCTCCTCCTCCTCCCTCCTCCTCCCTCCTCCTCCTCCTCCTCCTCCTCTCCTCCTCCTCCTCCTCCTCCTCCTCCTCCTCCTCCTCCTCCTCCTCCTCCTCCTCCTCCTCCTCCTCCTCCTCCTCCTCCTCCTCCTCCTCTCCTCCTCCTCCTCCTCCTCCTCCTCCTCCTCCTCCTCCCCTCTACTCCTAATCCTCCTAATCCCCCTCATCCTAATACTCCTCCTAATCCTCCTAATCCTCTCTAATCCTACTCATAATAACTCCTCCTCCTCATCCTCCTCCTCCCCTCCTCTCTCCTCCTACTCCTCCTACTCCTCCTCCTCCTCCCTCATCCTCCTCCTCCTCCTCCTCCTCCCTCCTCCTCCTCCTCCTCCTCCTCCTCCTCTCCTCCTCCTCCTCCTCCTCCTCCTCCTCCTCCTCCTCCTCCTCCTCCTCCTCCTCCTCCTCCTCATCCTCCCCCTCTCCTCCCCTCCTCATACTCCTCCTCCTCCTCCTCCATCCCCTCCTCCTCCTATCCTCCTCCTCCTCCTCCGCCTCCTCCTCCTCCTCCTCCTCCTCCTCCTCCTCCTCCTCCTCCTCCTCCTCCTCCTCCTCCTCCTACTCCCCTCCTCCCCCCTCCTCCTCCTCCCCCTCTCCTCCTCCTCCCTCCTACCTCCTCCTCCTCCTCCTCCATCCTCGCCTCCTCCTCCTCCTCCTCCTCCTCCTCCTCCTCCTCCTCCTCCTCACTCCTCCTCCTCCTCCTCCTCCTCCTCCCCTCCTCCTCCCCTCCTCCTCTCCTCCTCCTCCTCCTCCTCCTCCTCCTCCTCCTCCTCCTCCTCCTCCTCCTCCCTCCTCCTCCTCCTCCTCCTCCTCCTCCTCCCTCCCTCCTCCTCCTCCTCCTCCTCCTACCTCCTCCTCCTCCTCCTCCTCCTCCTCCTCCTCCTCCTCCTCCTCCTCCTCCTCCTCCTCCTCCTCTCCTCCTCCTCCTCCTCCTCCTCCCACTCCCCTCCTCCTCCTCCTCCTCCCTCCTCCTCACTCCTCCTCCTCCTCCTCCCTCCTCCTCCTCCTCCTCCTCCTCCTCCTCCTCCTCCTCCTCCTCTCCTCCTCCTCCTCCTCCTCCTCCTTCCTCTCCTCCTCCTCCTCCTCCTCCTCCTCCTCCTCCTCCTCTCTCCTCCTCCTCCTCTCTCCTCCTCCTCCTCCTCCTCTCCTCCTCCTCCTCCTCTCCTCCTCCTCCTCCTCCTCCCTCCTCCTCCTCCTCCTCCTCCTCCTCTCCTCCTGCGATTTAAAGTTGGAATTAAGACCTAGGGGTCGATTGTTACAATAAAGTCCCTCTATTTTCTAAAATCTACACACCCATTAACTTCGGGGAAGCCACACGAGTACGTAAATAGATCTATTCGCCTAACAAGCCCATTCTGTACTCGGGTTGATGCATGCCAATCAATACCAAGCGTTCTTTGAGTCAACATATTCTTTTTGATTTGAAAGGAGCTGGATGTTCAGAAACTGCATACTAGACAACCATACTATTAGTCTGACCTCTTGTGTCAAGGGGATGGACGGGAGGGCATTCGATCATTAGGGTTGGTTGTGGACTGTAGATTGTCTAAAAGGTTTTGGTTTAAATACTAAATAGCATTTATATATAATATTATTTCTGTAGATACATGTGTACCTAGTTTAGGAATTTAATGTAAATGTCTTTCATGTCTTACATATATGTAATTGAATGGGTATGAATGAAATACAATGTGTGGTTGATGCATATAATGTTTAATATTTCATTGTTTATTGTATGATAACACATATTGAACTAACTATATAGGTTTGTGGTTGTTTACATAGTTCTTAGTCAAGAATGGTTGTGAAATATTTTTAAACTTAATCGTATGAAGTATTCATGCGAATGGACCATGCTAATGGAGCATACGCATGAACACTTCATGCTAATGGACCAATCGCACGACTGAACCAGGAGACTGGATCAGTCGCACGATTATGACAGGAGATTGACTCAGTCGCACGACTGAACATTCAGTCGTGCGGATGGATCAACCGCATGCTTCAGTCGCACGACTAAACCAAGCTAATAGTTTAGTCGTACGAATAGAAAACCCTAACCTATAAATACCACTTAATTCGTGGAAAAACGTAAGAATTCGAATACCTACGCAACTGATCGTACCCTAGCCGTCTAGAAACTCAAGAACACCTGTTCCAAGTTCATAGATCGCAGTTAATCATCTTGCAATCGTTCTTAACGTTTTGATTCATTCTTAGATCGATTATACTTGCATTCTCACTGATTGGATCACCAATCAAATAGGATTCCACACTAGTTGGTTTGGTATACACGTAAATCAGTTAGTACTCCGTACCTAAACGGTTCTAACAAGTGGTATCAGAGCTTTGGCTCTTGATTTGCGTGTGATTCAATCGATTTCTTGATATAAAAATCGCGTTTTTCACTCAAAAACTCAATCTTTTGTGTCAAACAGTGTTTTCGACATCTCCAGGTCAAAAAGTTAATGTTTTTCGATATACGGCAATTAGGGTTCGTGAGAAATTCGTGTTTTTTCGTCTAAGTGTTCAAAACCTTCGTTTTTGCAAAAACAGCAGTCTTTAGTCGCACGATTGACTCAATCGCACGACTGAACCCATTCGCACCTCCCATACGCATGATTGAACTCAGTCGCCTTGTTCATTCGTACGATTGACCAGCTTCATTCGCATAGACTCAACTGCACTCTCCTTACGCACGACTGAATCCAATCGCACGATTGAATTAATCCGCACTCTTCATTCGCACAATTGACTCATTCGCATAAGTTCAATCGCACGAGTGGTCCATTCGCACAAGTGAAGTACTTGATCTCAAAAGTTTAAAGTTAACGAGATGGAAGAACAATACTCAGCATTCACTGCAGGTAGAGACACACGGATCCAGAACCTCTTACTTTTGGAGAATGAGACTGGGAATCATAATAAACCACCTAAGCTTATAATGTTAGATGATTACCCACAGTGGAAGCAACGTCTCGAGATCTACCTCAATGGAGTTGATCCCAACCTTTGTGAATCAATTGAAACAAGATATGACATGCCGGTTGGTGCAGATGGGGTAAAATTGACATTGGGAGGGATGACTGACAGCCAGAAGATGAAATATAATGCAGAGAAGAAGGTTTATGCCCTGTTAACTCAGTCTATTTCAAAGGATATATTCCATCAATTTTCTAAGAATAAATAGGCAAAGAAACTTTGGATAGCCTTGGAAAAACACTATGAAGGAAATGCTTCGTTAAAAGCTCTAAAGGCAAAAGTTTTAAAGAAGGAGTTTGACAACTTCTCTTCAATGGGTAAAGAAAGTCTGGATGATGTAATCGAAAGGTTCTATTATCTCATGAGTGAGCTGCATATTCATAGAGTTACAACGTTAATGGAAGACAAGGTATCCAGCTTGGCGGATGGCTTACCAGAGAAGTGGGATTCGTTTGTATCTAATTTGAGACAAAATAGTATATTGGGAAAATTAGATATAAACGACTTCATCCTGAAATTGAGAGAGGAGGAACTTAGGATGAAATACAGGTCGCAGAAAGGAACATACGACCAAAATCTTTCACTTTACAACGACTCTTCCACAACAGCCAGTTCAGGAGTACCCTATAGACTGCATTTGTTTCAAGTTCATCTGCTCCTTCACCAACCATAGCTTCAGGGTCTGACACGTCTGGATCATCAAGTACTCTTTATATTGCACCTGAGGCTAATGCAACCAAGTTAAAGACCGAGAATCTCGGGAATATCACTGTGGAGGTGGCCAAAAAACATATGGATCTATTGGTAGCTGTTGTTCACTCATATGACGGTTTGGTTGCAGGAAAGATTGGTAACTGCCATCTAGCAGATGAAGATTACCAACAGATAGACGCGAACGAGCTTGAAAGAATGGACATAATGTGGGCACTAGCAAGTGCTGTGCGAAGAGCTAAAAAGTTTGTTAAGAAGACGGGACAGAATTTGAAAGCCACTAAAGACACTACTTTTGGTTTCGATAAGTCCAAAGTTACCTGTTTCAACTGTGGAGAGAAGGTGCACTTTAAACATGAGTGTGTAAAGCCCAAGAAGACAGGCAACGGCAACCCGTTCTCGATTCTTAACCGTTAGGACAAACCAACAGGTGGAGCTACCTCGTCTAGTACAGAGACAAAGGCTTTGACTGCTCAAGGCGACGAAGGACAAGATTGGACCTTCAAATTTGTATCTCCGGGAGAATCTAACATTGCAAATGTGAAGGTGTTGGATGACGATACTAAAAGTGAAGCTGATATCGCGGTCGAACTAGCAATGTCAGAAACTGAAGATGTTGCAAAAGTGGTCAAACCCCTGATTGAAGTAGATACCAAAACGACATGTTCAGAATCTCCAGCAGCTGAAGAGTCAACCTCTGCATTGATGGCGGATTCAACTGAATCTTCACAGGTAAGTACTAAAGACCAATTGTTTGACAATCATGCTTGTTATGAATGTAATAAATTTAGGGAAAGCATATATTTGAAATTTGCTAGGTTATTAGATCATAAAGATAGCTTAGTAAAGGACTTGCAACTGGGCAAAGAAGCAAATCGCATTTTAGAAATAAATTAGCACAGTTACAAAGAGAAAATAGAACTCTTAAATATACAACTTAGGGAAACCAAAGTTGTGGCTTTAACCAAGCAAATGAAATTAAGTTCTATTTAAACTCCCTTGAAGAAACTAAAAAGGAAAAAGTAGTTTTGAAAGTCGAAGTATATTCATTAAAACAAAAACTGCACAGTTGGACTAGTTCTTGTCGCATAGTTACAAACTTAGTGAAAGAACAAAATAACGGGGAGGGATTAGGTTACAAAGTGGTTCCACCACCACATGAGATCATATTAAATACTAAACGACCAGTAAATAACAATCCTATTAAGGATCATGTGGTGACCACTCCTCTTGTTAGTGATCCAGATTCCACTTGTCAAACGGTGGAATCTGTCACCAAACTGAAGGAGGACACTTTGAAATCTAAGGGTAAAATGCCTATCATTAATTTGGATGAGCAATTTGGGAAGGTTAAGGTAAAGTCAGGTTCAACAACGTCTAATAATGAACCCAAAAAGACCAAACACGTTAACCAATCACGTGATTCATGTCTAAGTCCAAATAACCAAAAGGGTAAAGATGTTAAAATGGTTCAAACAATTAATCTTGTTAAAGAAGATAAAACATCTAAACTAGAAGTGACAAAACCTAACAAGCCCAAAGTCACACCGGTCTCACACACTTCCCCACAGAGACATCTTTCCCAACATGTTGAAGGTCGATCATGCTACAATTGTGGAAAAAGAGGACACATTGCTTCTAATTGTCCTCAGTATCAGACACCAAGAAAGAAAGTTGAACTTCATGATTCTAAATAGATTTCTTCTAAAAGGAGTTCTATTACTCCACCTAAAAGAAATAATGAAACTAAATTCAAACCATAAGCCAGTCGTCTGTTTATCACAAACAGGCCTTGCACAAAACTGGCATGTGGAAAGAAAAATCAAATCAAATGTCTGATACTGAGAGCAGTAAGAAGCATGATATGCCTTCACCTTCAAATGGACAGTGGGTAGAATTTATGATGTGTGATGCCTCTGGGTCACCCAAGCCAGTTAAGGCTTGGGTACCTAACCTAAACTAATCATTTCCTTTAAATGTGCAGGGTGTCCGCTATAGTGCTTCTACAAACACTTGGATTGTGGATAGTGGAGCATATAGGCACATGACCGGAAACCTGTCTCTCCTCTCAAATGTCAAACAGATTAAAGGAGGACATGTTTCCTTTGCTGGAAATAAAGGAGGTTACATCACTGCACAGGGAGAAGTGGGAAATCAGAAAGTTAAGTTTGACAAGGTCAACTATGTTCAGCAACTACAAAATAACTTACTTTCTGTATCACATATTTGTGATAAAGGTTTCAAGGTTGTTTTTGACAACAAGAAGTGCTATGTTTTGCAGAAGGAGTACATCATTCCGTAGGACCAAATTTTAATGTCAGCTTCAAGGTATAATGACTTATACGTCTTGGATCTATCAAAGGTCTCCACAACCGATCATCAAGTCCAATGCTTCTTGTCAAAGGCAACTGAGAAGGAATCCATCTCCTGGCATAGGAGAATGGGACACATAAATCCAAGGAAGATGAATCATCTCATTCAGAATGATTTGGTCAATGGAGTTAATGTCAAAAACTTTCAACTTCCAAATTTCTGTGTGGCGTGTAAGAAAGGGAAACATACCAAGAAGTCTCACAAGGAAAAGAACTTCAACTCTATTTAATTTCCTCTCGAACTTCTACATATGGATCTGTTTGTTCTTGTGAGCACAAAGAGCATCGCTAGAGATTTGTATTGTTATGAGTCACCAATGACTATTCCAGATTCCCTTGGGTAATGTTTCTAAAATCCAAATCAGAAACATTTGATTTGTTCAAACAACTTGTGACCACATTGGAATCTTTATACAAGTTAAAGGTACGTCAGATTCGCTCAGATAACGGTACAGAATTCATGAATCAGTGGATGGAGGCATTCTGCAAAGAAAAGGGAATTGTTCATCAGTTCACATCTGCGTACACTCCACAGATGAACGGAAGAACTGAAGCTTGATAGAGACAGCCAGGATGATGCTAGCAGACTCGAAGCTGCCTATCCAATTCCGGAATGAGGCAGTTGCAAATGCATGTTACACTTTGAATCGAGTCTTACTGGTTAAAAGACATGGTAAAACGTGTTACGAGTTGCTCCAACGACGTAAACCTAATCTGGAGTATCTTGAACCGTTTGGCGCACCATGTGCACTGCTGAAGAAACATCAGTCAGGAAAGTTCAGTTAAAAGGCTGAAGAAGGTATTTTTCTAGGATACAACATACCGAATAAGAGGGTTTATAACAACTCATCGGGTCAAGTAGAAGTGTGGTGCAACGTCGATGTTCAGAGATTCACCAGCCCCTGCAGGAAAAGGACCCGCCTTCTTTTACGATTATGATGGATTCTTCAAGTCCTTCAACATTACTCTAACTCCTTCTGACGATGAGCTTTCGACAAAGATGATGTATGATGTCTTAAACACACCGCCCCATAGACTCGACAATATCCAGGTCACAAGGTCAGTCTTCTAGTAACTCAGGGGGAACACTGGAGGTAAGTGACTCCTCTTCTGACGATGAAGAAGTAGAAAATGTTCAGGTGGATCAGGAGGCACAGGTTCCTGCTACTACAAGTACACAAGCATTAGATGTAGATGCCTCTAACACTTCAGAACCCCATACTCCCACTGCCTCAGATACTGAACCTGCGGTTCACAATTTGGATAATGAGGTAGTTGTACCCACCACTCCTGGATCTCGACTAAATTTTTATCATCCTCTGGACAATGTCATAGGTGATGTACAATCCGGAGTACAGACAAGAAATCAGCTCTACTCAGCTGATTATGCCCCAGTCATGGAAAAAGGCTACCTTCACGACGGTGCTTATCGATGTTTTATGTCTCAATTTGAGCCAAAATATGTAAGTGATGCCTTAAATGATGAGGCTTGGGTGAGTGCCATGCAAGAAGAACTTCTTCAATTCAAGAAGTTAGGAGTGTGGACTCTTGTGGATAAACCTAAAGGTGCTAAGGTCATTGGCACTAAATGGGTTTTGAAATGCAAGAAGGATGACCAAGGGGTCATTATCAGAAACAAGGCTCGACTAGTAGTTCAAGGATTTCGACAAGTCGAGGGAATTGATTACAACGAAGTGTTTGCACCTGTGGCAAGAATGGAAGCCATTCATATCTTCCTAGCCTATGCATCGTATATGAAGATTAAAGTCTATCAGCTTGATGTGAAGAGTGCATTCCTTCATGGTGAAGTCCGAGAGACAGTGTATGTCAGTCAACCCGAGGGATTTGAGGATCCGTATCATCGGGACAGAGTGTACAAGCTAGACAAGGCTCTATATGGGCTTCATCAAGCCCCCAGAGCATGGTATAAAAAACTCTCGACTCATCTTGTGAAACACGAATTTTGCAGAGGAATGGTTGACTGTACACTGTTCATCAAAGAAAAGGATGGTGACTTACTGCTCGTACAAATTTATGTTGATGACATAAACTTCGGTTCCAAAAACGAAGATCTATGTAAAGAATTTGAAGCAGTAATGAAAGCTGAGTTTGAGATGAGTGTAATGGGAGAAATGAAGTTCTTTGTCGGGTTATAGGTGGATCAGACACCTAAGGGAATTTTCCTAAATCAGACCAAGTATATAGTTGATATCCTAAGTCGGTTCGATATAGAGAACGCTTCGGCAGCTGGAACTCCACTTGCTACAAACCACGATGTGGCACCCGACGAAAATGGTGATATGGTGGACGCCACCATGTACCGAGGAATGATCAGATCACTCATGTACCTCACTGTCTCACGACCTGATATCATATACGCGACGTGTCTCTGGTCCAGATATCAGGCGAAACCGAAGGTCAACCATCTCATAGGAGTCAAAAGGATATTTCTTTATCTGTAGGGTACTCCAACACTTGGGTTGTGGTATCCTCATGATGATGATTTCGAGCTTACAGCCTATAGTGACTCGGATTACGGAGGCTGCAATTTGAACTACAAGTCAACTTCAGCGGGATGTCAATTCTTTGGAAGAAGATTAGTCACATGGCAGTATAAGAAGCAGACATCGGTTGCTCTATCAACTTATGAAGCTGAATACGTTGCTGCTGCAAGCTGCTGTTCACAAATCATCTGGATTCAACAGCAAATGCGGGATTACGGTTTGAAATTCTGTAACACTCCTATATTTGTGGATAATTCTGCTGCTATAGCCGTAACTAAAAATCCGGTCCAACATCCTAAGACCAAACACGTCGGAATTAAATATCACTTTATACGTGATTGTTTTGAAAAGAATTTAATCGATGTTGTTAAAATTAATACGGACTTTCAACGCGCTGACCTCTACATAAAAGCCTTTGATAAACCAAGATTTTTATATATGTTAGAGGGCAACGGAGTGAATAAGAAAAGTGATGTGATCACAGAGGATGAAAATGCTTAGTCCGACAATGTTTTTTTATTTTCTCTTATTTTCTTTTATTTTTCTTATTTTAATTTCCTGTCTCTTTAAAATCGAAAAACGCAAAAAATATTTACGGTTTTAGAATTTCAGGGGGAGAATAGGTAAATTAGTATTAAATTAGTTGTTTTAATTTCAGTACTTAAAAAAACGAGGGAGAAGGACAGTCTAGCTAATAGAAATGAGATCGTATCTGTGATACTGATTCAATGTTTATGGAAAATGTCAGTACACAGGAACAAAGAGTTTGGGACCTTAAAAGAATTTAACTGATTAAGATGCAAAATTCGAAGTATAAGTCTGAGAAGTCTAAGCAAAATAAAAGGAAAAATGATAGTAAAACTAGTATGCTACTAAGGTAACATAGAGAAAGTAGACTTAGAGGTTGCAAGTTCATTATATAATGTGTCGGTAGATTCAACACAATAGATGAGTAGACCTCATTGCTGACTTAAATTCAAACTAAGTTGTTCAACAAGCTGTGGGTTATCATCTTATCCCTGGTTAACACAATCAACAAAGTTCCAATAAGGGGTGACGAGCAAAATGAACGCCACAAATGTGTGCGGATGACCATAAAAAGAGCAAAGCACGAAAAAAAAGTTGTGTAAATGCAATCAAGCTAATAACAAATGTTGTTGGTGCGTTACGTGCAAAAAGAAAAGAAAATTGCTCTCACAAGAAGATAGGTTGTGTGCCTCTCTGATGTGCGATGGCACTGACATGAGGATAAGCATAACCTAAATATTCTAGAATTCATTGTTGTTTGCGCCTCTCTGCTGTGCGATGGCACTGACCTAAGGCTTGGCATCTCTTTGAAAGCTCTTAGAATAGTTTCTTCTTGTCCAAATACCCGTAGACCGCTCACAAATCTCCTGAGGAACGTTTATTACCATATAAGCGTGGGATCCACAAAGTCTTGTTGAAATAATTAAACCTAACATATCACCAATCTGTGTCAAAAATCTGTGTATGGATTTAAGAGGACAAGTATACTGATAATCATCGTGGCTGCAATTCTTGAAAGTCCAAATCATTGTTTGTATCTCACAGCACTAGTATGATTTCCTAAACTTGCTAATGACTCTTGATAAAAACAAGAATCTAGCATCAAAAGGCTTTGGTAACATGTCCCCAATGATTTGATAAACCTGTATAATTCCATAATGAATTGATCCAGTTATGATCAATGTAACTTGATGCTATACTGTCTAGAAAGAAAAATCTGGTAGATACTTATCTTAGGATTTCAACCTCACACAAAAAAATACAAAATTATGTTTTAGCTTTGTTTATTTCTAGTTGGTTAAGTTAGTTAATTTCAGTTAATTTAGTAGTTAAAAGTCGGACTACGCATCGGAACTCTATTTGGGATTTAAGCACTTAAAAGGGTCACGTCTGAGGTGACCAAACTGGTTTTCACATGTTAAAAGAGTCACATCTACGGTGACAAATTGTTTTGTTTTAAAAGGATCACGTCTGAGGTGATTAAAGGTTTTCTAAGTTAAAATGATCGTGTCTGAGATGATCGAATGCTCGAAATGCTTTATCAATTGTTAAAACGGGCTAAGTGTCAAATGGTCATAAAGTCAAAATCATAAGTATGAGTCATTCGCACGACTGGACCATGAGTATGGACCAGCCGTACGACTGGACCATACGTATGAGCCCAATCGCACGACTAAACCACATGTATGGCCCAGACGTGCGATTGGACCATAAGCATGAGTAAACTCACACGATTGGATCACAAGATTGAACCAATCGCATGAATGGAGGTGACCGAATGAGACAGTCGCACGACTGACACCTAGTCGCACGACCGAAGGTAACCGACTGTGCCAGTCGCACGACTGACTTCTAGTCGCACGAATCAAGTATGCGACTGGGCTCAGTCGCACGACTGAAGGAAACCCTAGTATAAAAGGAGGGGGAGTCGGTCGCAGTCATTCATTACTCCCAAATCGCCCCCAAATCGCACGACTACACCGTTACTCTGCCCGATTTCCATTTGATCATTCTAGACCACTGATTGTTGTGTACTGACGATTTCTAGTGATTATACAGGTAAAGTGAGGTGCAATCCACTCAAATGTCCATCGATTTGTGCCCTAAATGATTGAATTTAAGCCCTAAACAGAACCGAGACTTAGTTTGCTTAAGAAACTAATAAAACTAAGCACATTATGAAATTAAAGGTTATTAGGTGTTCCGTCGGTCATTTGCTAGACTAATGAGCCAAACCACGACGTCTAACATTAAATTGTGCTCAAAATTTGAATTTGAATTGAACAGTCAGTCTGGCATGCGAATGGGCGTACCGATGAACTTCAATCACACGACTGAGCTAGGCGACTGGCACAATCGTATGACTGACATGAGCGACTGGCATAATCACACGACTATACCATGCGGTTGAGTTCAGTCGCACGAATGTGTGAACCACATGGGAAAGCATATGAGTAAGCCCAGTCGCAAGCTTAATCGCACGATAGAGTTCAATCGCATGACACAGCTCAGTCGCATTGTCCATTTACATGACAGAACAGAAAGATTCAAGTCCAACAAATTCATCTGACATTTAGTAATACACACTCTAATGTTTATCTATCTTTTGTTACATCAGCATGGCGAGTCAGTGGACGATGAGCACAAAGCACAACATATGTGCTCATCTTGATTTGACATCCCGAAACGCACCCGAGTTCGTAGGCATTATTTCTTTTCTGAGGAGATCGAGGATATTCCGAGCGATCTCTACCCCGTGCACACCATACTGGTCGATACAGCAGGCTTTCTAGGAAAGCGCTGTTGTAGATAGGTCCTCAGAGCCTCACCGGATTCGGAGTTCTATCTTTGGCCAGGCCATTGACATTAGTGAGGAGGACCTACGGACAGTGTTAGAGTTGGGAGACGATAGCGATTGCCCCACCAGACTACATCCGCTGACAGTTCGTGGATGCTTTCTACGGGTTAAGTACTTGGGGGATATCAACGCAGGTGTGCTCAACAAGAGCAACCTATGTGGCTCTGATTCTGAATCATCCTTTCAGCTTTTCGAGGATGATCTTCACCTATTTGGTGGAGAACATAGAGGCCAAGGGCAAGGAAGGCTTCTGCATGTACCCTCGCTTCATACAGATGATCATAGATCAGAAGCTTCCTTCGCTGCCCAAGGAGAGAGAGGACGCAGTTATCCTAGAGATGATGGATGATACCACCCTAGGAAGGATGAGGGTATACCGGGGAAAGCAGGTGAAGCCCCCTGTAAGGAGGTTGTTTGGGCATCTGGCCCGAGAGGACTATGTGGCGCTAGCGAAGAGGAAGTGGCGTCACGATGATAGTGAATCTGACTCTTAGCCGATTGTGCTCCCATCTGATGATTCTGATGACGATGACAGTGGTGATGGTGAAGATACTGACCCAACCTAATTTAGGGCCACTACCACAGATACTACATCTCCACCATCCACCCACGGAGGAGCTGACGTGGCAGGATTCCATCAGGACTTTTGTCTTGATGAGGAGGAGAGTGATGAGGAGCCGTTAGTTCGGACGGTGGGCAGAAGAGTCGTTGCCACCGAGAGGGGGATTAGGGAAGTAGGTGGACGCCAAGGTGAGTCTGGGGAGGTTACTACTGATCCATCTTATACCTCAGACCCACCCAGTAGCCAAGGGAGTGCCTCTGCATCCAAGGGCTTGCGGAGAAAAAGAATGGCCTAACCCTACGGCAAGAAGGGAAGAGGCCAAGGTTCACATTGACCACCACCACCACCACAGATACCACCACTACTACCACACCATCCACCACTCCTACCACACCACCCACCACTACTACGACACCAACCACCACTACAACCTACCCGTCACCACCCACTCATACACCACAACCCATATTCACCAGTGCCACCACAACCACCACCAGCCACGAAGCCGGACCATCATCCCACCCATCATTCACCACTGGATCATCTCTACCCCCTATTGGGGTAGAGGAACAGCTGTCAGCACTCAACCGAATGGTGCTGAAGCTGCTGGCTACTGATGAAGAGAAAGGCTGCCCAACTACGTCAGCTTGCGGAGCTTAATGCTACCCAAGCACAACATATCTCACAACAAGCTCAGCAAATTACCCAACTCTAGGAGCAAAACGACAAATCAGCTAAAAGGATTGGGGAGTTAGAGGCTATAAACAAGACCATCATGCTCAAGCTTAAGGGATCAAAGGATGAGCCACTCAAGATAAGAGAAGGAGATGATGATGATGATGATGATGATGATGATGATGATGATGATGATGATGATGATGATGATGATGATGATGATGAAGATGATGAAGATGATGATAGTGATGATGATGAGGCCAGTGATGATGAAGAGACAAGGGAAGGGTAGAATGATGATGATGATGAAGAAGGAGATGCAGTTGCATCTGCCTCAGCTCAGGGTCAAGAGAGACGTACAAAGAGAAATCAAGACCAAGGAGCCTCATCTTTTTCCTCACCTACTGACGCGCCTACGATTCAGGGCAAAAGTAATGATTAGATATTTATGTATTTGAAAGCTTTTGTACTTGAATCATGTATTAAACTTTTGTACTTCAGTTATATATATATATATATATATATATATATATATATATATATATATATATATATATATATATATATATATATTTATATATATATATATATATTTAATGTTTAACTGTCTTGATTATTGACAAATGATGGATGTGTTACATGTTTAAATCGAGCAGATCAAGCATATCAGCAAGATGAATACGATGTTGCTCCCCTTCAGCAAATCAAGTCTCAACTCATAATGATTCTTGATTTGCAAGGGATAGTCAGAAGGTCTGTAAGCTATACTCCTGAAGAAGGAGAAATCATTCATGACCTTACTGATGACCAACTTGCTGAGATGTTCCGGCTCAACGCATACAAGATTGTCAAGGATGCCCCTACTGTTGACGTGGCTAGTGGCGACGAGCTTAATGATATGGACGAAATAGAGATTGAAGACGTCACAGCTCAGCATTATCCAGAGTATACTGATCGAGAGGGAAATGTGGTTCCTAACTTTGGGGATACTCTCGACAGTGGTACATATGACAGTCTGGATACGATGGAGAAGGAGGTAGAGAAGTCAAAAAGCCAAGCCCAAGCCTCAGACACCGATGTTGACCTCAAAAAGGCTGAATGGGCGGCTTGGTTCGCAGAGATCCGAGCCCAACGCATTGCTCCAAAGCCGAGTGCCTACACCAAGCTCTACAAAGTCAAGAAGCATCTAAAGGTGTCAGGAAAGATTATAGCTTGGGCATATTTTGAGGATCTTAATGTACATGCCGTGAAGAGAGAAAAGGGCATAGAGTACTTTAGATTCCCACACGATCTAAAGACTCTACCTGGTTTTAAGCTCAACTAGCTGGCACGTCTAAGGTTGCTATATGCTAATCCAAAGAAAATGTCAGGCTGGTTTGAGGCTACATTGAGGAAAGAGTACCACACCAGGTGGGTTAACTTCAAACCTCAACAACCGACGAGGTAAATCAGACGATCTGAAGTTGATCCCATTACTGGAATGCCAAAGATAGTGCTGAAGTCGAGTCCTCCGCGCACAATGGCAAGAATCACTCTAAGGGAAATGCCCCAGGACTTCACTCCACACTTCAAGTGGTGGTACTATGATTGGAGAACAGGTGAAGCTGTTATAGTCTTGCAAAAAGAGAGCAAAATGGATACTATTCGGGTATTTGACCCAATGTGGCTGACTAGCTTGTCTGCTGATGATGTATATACATTGTACAAGTGGCCACTGTTTTATGATTCGCAAGACATTGTACAAGCTCTCCAGTTCCAAAATGATATAAGACTCTGTTTCGCGTTTGAGATAAACGCTGGAGTTACAAGAGAGGAGAAGTACAAGAAGTTTGATGAGCTGATGAAGAATGTTAGACAATGATGTAAACAGGTCCAAGGAGTCTGTAGATACATGTGTACCTAGTTTAGGAACTTAATATAAATGTCTATCATGTCTTACATATATGTAATTGAATGGGTATGAATGAAATACAATGTGTGGTTGATGCATATAATGTTTAATATTTCATTGTTTATAGTGTTATAACACATATTAGACTAACTATATAGGTTTGTGGTTGTTTACATAGTTCTTAGTCAAGAATGGTTGAGAAATATGTTTAAACTTAATCATATGAAGTATTCATGCGAATGGACCATGCTAATGGACCATACGCATGAACCCTTCATGCTAATGGACCAATCACACGACTGAACCAGGAGACTGGATCAGTCGCACGATTGTGACAGGAGATTGACTCAGTCGCACGACTGAACATTCAGTCGTGCAGATGGATCAACCGCATGCTTCAGTCGCACGACTGAACCATGCTAATGGTTCAGTCGTACGAATGAAAAACCCTAACCTATAAATACCACTTAATGCGTGGAAAAACTTAAGAATTCGAATACCTACGCCTGATCGTACCCTAGCCGTCCAGAGACTCAAGAACACCTGTTCCAAGTTCATAGATCGCAGTTAATCATCTTGCAATCATTCTCAACATTTTGATTCATTCTTAGATCAATTATACTTGCGTTCTCACTGATTGGATCGTCAATCAAATATGATTCCGCACGGTTTGATTTGGTATACACGTAAATCAGTTAGTACTCCGTACCTAAACGGTCCTAACAAGTTCTAAAGGGATTTTACTATGATTTTAATTGAATTGACACGGTTACATATAAACATGGTTTTAGAAATGATTTAGCACTATTATGTGCAAATACAATTTGAAATGACTTGGCGCGTTCACTAATAAAAAGATTTATTTAAAATGTTTTGATAAGTGGTTTTACATCACAGGGCCTACGGGTTGGATAATTTCATGTAAGACCTTTTGGGCATTGGAGGGTGGTATGATGCCACTGACCTTCAGGTGATAACTCCATATAAAACTCCTATATGGTGGTGGAGGGTGGTTTGATACCACAAAACCATTGAGGCAATGATGAGTGTGCATGTACAATATGACACATAGAGAGTGAGGAACTCTCATAAGTAGCATGTGGCTACATGGAATTGATCGGTATAGGGTGAGGTCATTGTAGAACGAGTGGTTCTAATAGATGGTTGTAACTCAACAACGCTTAGGTTGAGGTTATCGTAGAGTGGGTGACTGTAATAGGTAACCAAAACCAAACGAGCGGCTTAAAAGTATGTAATCGTGGCCTTGTAATATTTTTCTGCCAAATTTGTTTAATACTCTAATGCATTATTTTACTTAATTGTATAAAAACTATAAGCTCAAAACTAACCAGCTTTATAGCTGACTTCTTTTAGCATGTGTTTTAGGTAACTTAAGAAACCTAAGTAATAATAGGCAAGGAAGCAACATATGACTGTTTGGCAAGGTTTGATTTGACATGAAGAAACTCCATAGTATATTGTATAAACAAGTTTTATTTCTTATGATCATTTGGGACCTTGTAAGACTTCTGCTCTATTCTGATTAAATTGATTATGTAATATGAAAAATCAACTGTTCATCTAACCCTGGGATTGGGGTGCGACAAGTTGGTATCCGAGCAGTAGTTTAAGTGAATTAGGCATTAGCGATTAGTGTTTAGACTTAAACTGAGTTGCAAAGATTATATGGATTTCTAAATGAGCCAAATAGCCTAAGAGGAACTTGGATATGAATTAAGCACATAATGAAAGATAGATAGAACACATTGAGTAATGTAAATGTTAGCTTAAATATAGGGAGTTGGTCTCTTGGTGTGGACATGATAACTCTATGTATGACGAGGTACCAGTACTTGTCAAATAGAATATAAATTGATAAGGTAGAAGGACAATATTAGATATTTGAATGTTATTTTAGTATTCACCAAGGATACCATTGGATAAGAAAGAATGCCATTGATAGGTTATTGATGGTGTATTTAGAAATAATAAACCCTGAAATTTCGTAATTGGTATTGTTAATCCAGGATAATCACACTTGAATCAAATAATTGAAGATTGTAGATCAAACAATGATAAACGCAAGAAAATCCCATTTCGATCTATATTGATTGCATATAATTTGTACAAAGTGAAAACCCCAATCAATTGGTCATTCAATTATTTTTCAACACTAATGACAATTAACCTATTTATAGTCTAGACTAATATTCACTAATTGCACTTAACCCCCTAGACTTAGGCTAATTAATGGAAATTACATATTAAACATAAAAATGACTAAAACAAGATAAAATATATTTTGTTCACACAAAATACATTTATTACCATAAAACTCCTAGTCATCTAAATCTTCAATGTCTCGTCTCGGTTCTTCGTATCGAACGTGTCGGGTTCGACTTTTGTTGACTTTGAACATGACGTTGACTTTTGTTGACTTTGACTGAGTTGATAATATAGACTATCTTCTATAGCTCCAACAATACTCATCCTTAGTCTATCATTATCAACGTCTTCAAACGAAATCAGCACCGAGAAGTCAACAGTAGAAAGATCTTCAAATTGAAGCTTTCTGAATCTGATGAGAAAAATTATTCATCTAATAAGCTCCCCTATTTATATGCTCCCCCTTTTCGAGTGCATCTTTTGTAAAGATATTGGAACAGCTTCCCCAAATCTCTAATCTTGAGTGCTTCAGAAGATGTAGGAGGAGGATTCCTAGTTCGATATCTTCTGCAAAAATAAGGAACAGGTTCTATTAGGTACACTGCTCAACTGATGATCGGCCATCACTTGCAGCAAAAATCTGAAACACATTCACAAACACAATCTCGACATTTCTAATTAGATCATTTCATTTTAACAAAATAAACTCGTGTTTATCTGTGTGTGAAAACAAGCGAACTCGTGTTCATTTGTGTGCAATTTCCGTGAAATGCATGAATATGATAAAATTGTAACAGCATAATATGGAAGACCTGAAAGAATTCTGAAATGAAAATTTATTAATTCTTTTTTAATTTTTTTTATTATATATATTTATTATAATATTTTTTTAATTTTATGTATATTTTTTATTTGTATATAATTTTTTTAATTACCGAGAACTGAATCGATCATGAGATCACATCCTCAAGATATACTTTAGCATAAAGATGAATTTAATCATCGACAAGCAATGAGATCACACTAATAGCTGAATCTAATCACAGTCTTTGAATGATTTTGAAATTTTCAAAGAGATCGATAACGATTGCTGATATGTTTGTCTATTTAAACACATGCCCTATCTTTTGTCCATTTAAAACATGCCCTATCTTTTTCAACAAGCATCAGATGATTTGTTAAGGTTCGATTAAATACTTTAGAATGCTAGGACCCCACAATCATTTGGCAAAAACCCTCAACCAACATCATGATTTCTTGAATTTTGTTATGATCTTTATAGAGCAAGGCGTGTGCAAGTGATTATCAACAGAATATTGCATTCAGTGATGAATTCATCATTTAGATGATTTGACACTACTTAGACCAAAATGGTGAGAGCTTCAGGTCTATACTCACGTATAACAAAGGAGATGACCATTTAATCATGTGCCGATGAGAGCTCTCGGTCAGTACTATCGTACAACAAAGGAGATCATCACTCCAGGTCAGTACTTCCGTACAGCAGAGGAGATTACAACAAACACAAGACACATAAATACACCAATCATAGCTTAAAGATATGGCTTATATGATTTGTATCATGGTGGGTGAAAGGTCAATTCTCAATCCAATTTTTTGTCGGGACTCAGTTTTCGTGCAGGCCAAAATAATTGCGTAAATCCAGACATCCTTAAGCATATATTTTAATTTAAACCATTATGCTGTTGTCTACTTATTCTTCAGGCTGAGTCTACCAAGCATATCATTAAAGAATCTGTTTGTTTTTCTATTATTTTCAATTAAAAATAGGATGTAAATCAGATAACAGCATTAGATACTATCAATTTTCATTTTATAAACGCAAGTCATGCAAAAACAAGTATTTCAAGATGATATACAATCATTTCTCAGTCATCTCAAATCAAGTTTCCAGTTCTTTTTTCATTTTTCTCCCAGTTCTCTTTTCATTTCCTTTACTATACCCTCCCCTTAAATTTTCTTTTTTGCAAACCTATTTCTTTTTTTTAATTATTATTTTTTTTAATTTTTTTATAAAACTGTACAAAAATAAAAATTTACCAAAGAATGTCTTCCAAGCTACACTGATTATCAAGATAAGAAATGAATTATCAAGAAATATGCAGTGATTGTGAAGTGAGAACTGTGATTCAGCAGATAAGAATCCAGATTGTGGATAAAATACCATGACCTTAACGTGTTTGTTCCGCCTCAAATTTGAATCAAGAACAATCTCTGTCAGTAAACCGAATTACTAATAGTCCTCCTGAATTATTCCTGCACTCATTAACAAAGTAGTTAGAGAGGGGAACCCAGGCCATCGAAATCCTGGAAGTTTCATTTTCATCAATATAAGTAATCTGCTTCTACCCACAACCATTTAAACAATCGGGGATTGCTATATCCTTCTTTTTAATTTGCCAAATTTGTTTCGATTCAATTAATTTGGATTTGAAGAGTTAAATTTGGAAATCATTTTCTGTTTAAGACCGGAAGGAAAAGAATTTGGTTTTGAACCTTTGGTTATTTTCATCTTTGAATCATGTGAAACCGGCTTCACATGAAAAGGTTTGGATGGAGGGTTTTTCATCCAACCATTCAAAAATGTGTGCTTTTTACCTTCTTTTCCACACTCAAAACAAGCCTTCAAAGGCTTTTGATGTTTAAGTGACCCGTGTGGTGCAGGTGGAATTAGAGATTGCTTTGAGGTTGTGGTAGATTCTTGTGTGCTTTGGTGCTTGTTGTGCTGAATAGTGAGTGAGATATTCACTGATTGACTGGGTTGTTTTGCAGTTGGAGAAGAGATCAGTATTGGTCATGAAGCAGATTTTGGAAGCTTTTGAGACTTGACAATTTCAGGTGATATCTTGATCTTTGATGAACTGACACGGTCCTCCATGTTTGATTCATAATCCGAGCTTGACCAGTCTTGTATACACAGATCTGCTTCCAATGGATCTTGATTGAAAAGAATAGGATGTGTTGTTGTTGTTGGAACTTGATGATTAGGTGATTCCTGATTTATCTCTTCTTTCACAACCCTGACAGGCTCAAAAGTAGGAATTTCACCTACTTTAAACTTATCAAAGAAGTTAGAATAAATAGTAGACATAGAATTACAAACAACCGGGACTGAACAATCGTTAGCTTGACTGTCAGCATTCGGTTTATTGTATCCCATACCAGTTGTAGAATCATAATCATCTCGCACCTGATTAAGATTGACACGGCTCAGACCTGCATGCAAACTATTATTAGGTTGTTCAAACAAATCATTTTTAGAATGAGGTCAGGGGATTGGTGAATAACATAAAGTAGAAGGGGGTGGAACTGAATTAAATACAGTTTCACCATCAGAGTTGTATAAAATCCCATGTTTTACCCGCGCCCCTTGTTGTTTAGCAATAAGCTCATCCTTTTTCATGTGTGAAAGGTCCATTTATCAAGCATCGTTTAAAGCTGTGTTGTTTCAAATTGAGCTAAAACAACCCTTTCTCTCAGAATATTAATTTCAACGTTAAGCTCCAAAATAGTTCTTCTTAAAAGATCATTTTCAGCCAATGCTTCATTAAGTTTTCTTGAAAAAGCAATTTCATTTTTCTTTAATTCATGATTGATTATTTTTAATTCTTTTTCATTTTTCAATAACAATCTGTTTGCCTTGTAAATCCCAAATAACCGGATTTTGCATGACGAAGAACACATATCCTAAACAGTCTCATAAGGAAGACCCATGATAGTTCGTTCCGCAGCTAAGCTCTTTTCACAGTTGCAAACCCTTGTGATTTCTTGTTGTTCCTCTTCTTTGACCTTCAGCATCTCGTCAGCCTCAGACTCTTTCTCTCTTTTATCAGCTTTTCCAGCCTTCTCATCATCGGTTCTCACAGACTCTAGTTTACTGTCATTGTCGACTCTCAAAGCTTCAAAGTTCTCTTCAATAGGTTCTCTGAATTCAAAATTTAAATCCAAATCAGTTTTCAATAATTTCATCTTTTCAATCAGCTTGGTTTTGTAATCAAGTATGCTTGTTACAGAAGAAACAAGTTCAGTATTAAGCGTGTTGGTTTGATGTGGGAACACGACTTGCTGAAATTCTTTTCTTTGGATATCTAGCTCGAGAGATTTTAGTCTCTTGATCATATCCATAAGTTTTGTGTCGACATAACCTCTTTCTTGCTTCAACATTTTAACTTGATGATTCCATGCAGACGGAAGAGAATCAAGAAGCTTTTGAATTTGTTCATGATTACTGAGATCTGGAACATGCTTCTTTAGATTATTTGTCACCTTTAAGAATCGATCAATCAAATCTGTCAATTTTTCTTTCTTCATTGCTGCAAAAGTGTTAAACCAGCTTTGTGCTGTTGTGAGATTACCTGATTTAAAGTCTTCTAAAGATGACAATTTGTTAAAAATTGTGAACAATTAAACGCCCCAAAAATATTTTCCCAAAAATTTTAGAATAATTCTCCCCCGGGAAAAAATATATTTTTAAATATCACTCTATGCAATCTTAGCAATTGGGGTCAGAACAGCTTGTTTTTTTATAAATGTTTCAAAATCGTTGAATATTTCTTCGTCGGGATTTAAAAAAAATGAATTTTTTCTTTGATTTTCAATTAGAACACACAATTTTTGTTTAAAAAAATCCAGCCCAATTAAGATTAGCCTATATATCAAATTGTTATTTGTTAGCCCAAATTGTTAGCCCAAGTAATAACCTTTAAGTAGCCCAAAATTTTCTGATTCAATCCCAATTTAATGAGAAAGCCCATTAACATAACTAGCATACACAAACCCTAACGCTAAAAGTTAAGACAAACTAAAACACACAATGTTACCTTCATCTTCTCCCACCTCTCTCATCCCCACCATCAACCACCACCACCCCAAACAAGACTTACACTCCCTTCTAAAAGAAGACCCAATTCAAATACTCTCAGATTTATGGGTCCGAGCCTTCACAAACCACAACCGAACCCACTTCTCCAACCTCTCCAGTTTCATCTCCAAGCTCGACCTATGGGTCCTAGCCTACCAACGCACTTGCGCCCACTTCACCTGTCTGTACCCACCGCACCACACAGTTCGAACCGACGTCCTCACCGACCTCTTACCTCTCCGTAACACCGTCGTAAAGGGTCAATTTCAGTGGAACATGAAAACGCAACCCTACATTTAAAACCCTAAAGAGAAAACCCCCTTTTCGAAGCTCTCGATCGAAAGGTGCGTATGATTGCAAACAGTGATGAAACTCTGTTTCAAGATTTTGTGGTTCAAGAACTGATTTTGGTGATTCTTGAGCCGGTGTTTGAGTCTAGGTTTTTGTTCAAATCGCACGCGTTTCGCCAACAGAGGAATACGCATACGGTTATTCGGACGACTAGGAGTAATTTTGCTGGGTATGAGTGGTTCTTGAAAGGGGATTTTACCTAAGTTTTTGATAAATTGGAGTTGAATTTGATTGTGATATGTGTTTGTGTTTGTTTGTGAATAAGTGTTGTTGATGATGATGTTAGTTTCGCATAACCTTTTTAATTTCGCAGTTTGGACTTTAGATTTGCAGAATTTTTTATTTATATTTATGTTTTTGGTAATTTCGCTTAGTTACACAGGTGATAATTTCGGCAATAATTTCGCTCGGATTTTCGCTGAAAAAATGAACTTTCGTTCAAGAAATGGTAATTTCGCAGCTTAGTTTCGCGGGTTAAAGACTTGAAGATTCTGAAGAACACCAAGAACACACACAACTGTGTGTGAGAGAAAATCTTCGGATCTTAAAATTTTTTGTTGAATCTTGTATAGATTTGGGAGTAGACCTGATTTCTGTTGATACATATGTACCTAGATGAGGATCTTAATGTACTATGTCATGAATGTCATACACTTATGTAATGCTTGGGTGATTAATGCAATGAGAATGTTAGGTTGTGATTTATAATGTTTAATATTTCATTAATGAGTTGTGTAATGTATATTGACTTGATTATATAGGTTTGTGATTGTTTGAATTGATATACATAATGTTATAACAATGAATACATTCAAACTTGGTTAAGTGAAGTTCTCATGCGTCCGACTGGACCATGCGCCCCAACAGTGGTCATGCGTCCGAATGGCCATGCGACTGAGTGTTTATGCGCCTAAACAGTCCATACGCCTGAACAACTTCATGCGACTGACTCAGTCGCACGACTGAACACTCAGTCGTGCGAATGGATCAACCGCATGGCTCAATCGCACGACTGAACCATGCTAATGGTTTAGTCGCCCAAATAAGCAACCCTAACCAATAAATACCACCTAATTCATGGAAAAACAAAACAATTCATATCACTTCGACTCCAGACGTACCCTAGCCATCCAGAATCCTCCAAGAACCTGTTCCAAGTTCACAGATCGCACTAGATCAATTCCATATCGTTCTTAATGTTTAGATTCAATTCATAATTGATTCGACGTGGGTTCTCACTGATTGGATCGCCAATCAAATAGGATTCCGCACTATTTGAGTTGGTATACACGTTAATCAGTTAGTATTTCGTGCAATACACGATCCTATCAAGTGGTATCAGAGCCTTGGCTCATGATTACGTGTGATTCAATCGTTTTTGATACAAAAATTGTGTTTTTTCACTAAAAACGCAATCTTTTCGTGTCAAACGGTGTCTTGGACGTCTCCTGCTCATAAAGTTTTGGTTTTCCGGCATATGGCGATTAGGGTTAGTGAAAATTCGGGTTTTTACGGCCAAAACACCCTAAACCTAGAAATTTTCGAAATCCAGCAGCTTCAGTCGCACAGTTGACTCAATCGCACGACTGGGCACATTCGCATCCCTTAGACGCATGATTGGACTCATTCGTACCTTCATTCGTACGACTGAGCAGACTGTTCGCATTGTTCAACCGCATCAGTTCATTCACACGACTTGACCAACCGCATTTGTTCAGCCGCACGATTGAACCATTCGCATTGTTCAATCGCACGAATAGCCCAATCGCACAGCTCCATTCGCACTGTTTAGAACAGTTTGTTTAAGAGACTAAAGTTAATCACAATGGAGGACCATTATTCAGCATTTACAGCAGGGAAAGACTCACGTATTTAGAATTTACTGCTACTGGAGAGTGAAGTAGGGAATCACAATAAACCCCCTAAGCTAATAACTTTAGATGAATTCCCACACTGGAAGCAACGTTTTGAGATCTACTTAAATGGAGTAGACCCCAATATGTGGGAAGCCATTGAGACGGGGTACAGTATGCCAGTAGGTGCTGATGGAGTCAAACTTACATTAGGTGGCATGACTGATGCACATAAAGTCTAATACAATGCTAAAAAGAGAGTGTATGCGTTACTTACTCAGTCAATTCCTAAGGATATTTTCCATCAATTTTCTGAGAACAAGCAAGCAAAGAAGCTATGGGATGAGCTGGAGAAAAGGTATGACGGGAATGCGTCATTGGAGGCTATAAAAGCTAAAGAGTTGAAGAAAGAGTTCGAAAACTTCTCATCGATGGGTAATGAGAGTTTGGATGATGTCATCGATAGATTCTACCATTTGATGAGTGAGCTGCACACTCATGGTGTCACAACGACCATGGAGGACAAAGTGTCGAACTTTGCAGACGGATTGCTAGAGAAATGGGCTTCTTTTGTCTCAAATCTCAGACAGAATGGTATGCTAGCGAAGTTGGACATAAATGATTTCATTCTAAAGCTAAGAGAGGAAGCACTAAGGATGAAGTACAGAGCTCAAAAATCTTCGTATACTCAAAATCCAGCACTGTACAATACGACTCCACAAGTGAAGACGTCTGGAGCACCACTTCAGACAGCTTTTGTGTCAAGCTCATCTGGTCCTTCACAAGCCTCTACTTCAAGGTCGGAAACGTAAGGGTCGTCTAGTACCCAATACATTGCATCTGAAGCAAATGCTACAAGACTGAAGACCGAGAATCTCGGTAATGTGACGGTAGAAGTAGCAAGAGAGCACATGGATCTGTTAGCAGCAGTAGTCCACTCCTATGATGGACTTGTTGTTGGGAAAATTGGAAACTGTCATCTTGCAGACGAGGACTACGAGCAGGTAGATGAGACAGAGCTGGAGAGGATGGATAAAATGTGGGCCTTAGTGAGTGCTGTCCGGAGAGCTAAGAAGTTTGTGAAGAAGACCGGACAAAACTTGGTTGTTACTAAGGACACTACTTTTGGTTTTGACAAGAGCAAGGTAACCTGTTTCAACTGTGGAGAAAATGGGCACTTCACACGAGAGTGTGTGAAGCCCAAGAAAACTGGAAACATGAATCCATTCTCGTCCTTCACTCGTCAAGATAAGCCAACTAGCAGTCCTACTTCATCAAGCAAGGATCCAAAAGCCTTGACTGCTCATGATGATGAGGGACAGGACTGGAGTTTTCGGTTTGTCTCTCCGGGAGAATCCAATATTGCTAGTGTGGAAGACTTAGATGATGATTCCGCGAGTGAAGGAGATATTGCAGTGGAACTCGCGATGTCAAACATTGAAGAGACTGCAACTGAGGTCAACTACAAGCCTGAAGATGGGACAACTACAACAAAGTCAGAATCACTAGAACCAGAAACATCAAACGCTGCTTTGATGGCTGATTCATCAGAACCTCCTCAGGTAAGTACTACTGAGCAACTTTTCAATAATCATGCTTGTTCTGATTGTAATAAATTTAGGGAAAGCATAGATCTGAAATTTGCTAGGTTATTAGATCATAATGATAGCTTAGTAAAGGATTTGCAACTGTGCACTGAGGCAAATAGAGTTTTAAAACAAAATGAGCATAGTTACAAAGAAAAGATAGACCATTTGAATAAACAGCTTAGGGAAACAGAAGTAGTAGACTTTAACCAAGCTAATGACATTAGGTACTATCTTAACTCTTTAGAGGACACTAAGAAACAAAAGGCAGTTTTAGAAGTAGAAGTCAACTCATTAAAGCAAAAACTGCATAGTTGGACAAGTTCATCTCATATTGTCCAACACTTAGTGAGAGAGCGTAACAATGGGGAGGGTTTGGGATATAAAGTGGTTCCACCACCACCCGAGGGTTTGGGATATAAAGTGGTTCCACCACCACCTGAGACCTTGATGAACACAAAGAGTAAACCAATAAACAAAATCCAATCAAGGATCATGTGGTGTCTACTCCTCTTGTAAGTGATCCAGATTCCTCATGTACTTCAAATGAATCTAGAACAAAACAAAAGGAGGCCACTTCAAAGTAAAAAGGTAAAATGCCTTGTGTTAATCTGAAAAAAGAGTTTGAAAAGGTTAATATAAAGTCAGGGTCAAACAAAATCAAATCTGAACCTAAAAAGACTATTAATGTTAACCAATCACGAGTGTCATGTCAAAGTCCAGATAACCAAAATGGAAAAGATGTTAAAACAATTAAGTTTGTTAAACAAGATAAAACATCAAAAGAAGTAGAGTCAAAACCAAACATAACAATGTCACTAGGGTGTCACACACGTCTCCACAAAAACAATTCAATCATAAAGTTGATAGCAGGTCATGCTACAACTGTGGAGAGTGTGGACACATTGCTTCTTACTGTCCTTACTATCAGACACCTAGGAAGAAAGTTGAACTTCAGGAATCAAAACCTAGGTCTTCTAAGAGGAGCTCATTGACTCCACCTAGAAGAACTAGTGAACCTAGAGTTCAACCCATTAGCCAGTCGTCTGTTTATCACAAACAGGCCTTACACAAATCTGGCTTATGGAAAGAAAGTCAGCCTTTGTGTCTGATAATGAGGACAAGAAGACACCTGAGCTACCCTCACCATCTAAAGGTCAATGGGTTGAATTCATGATGTGTAATGCCTTTGGGAAACCCAAGCCAGTAAAGGCTTGGGTTCCTAACCTGAACTAATGTTTTAAATTGAATGTGTAGGGTGTTCGTTACAGTGCTGAAACCAACACGTGGATTGTAGATACCGGAGCATCCAGGCACATGACAGGGAACAGGGCACTCTTATCAAACGTCAAACAAATGAAAGGAGGGCATGTTTCCTTTGCTGGTAACAAAGGAGGTTATATCACAGCTCAAGGGGACGTGGGAAATCAGAAAGTTAAGTTTGATAAAGTGAACTACGTTCAGCAACTTCAAAACAACTTACTTTCTGTTTCCCAAATATGTGACAAAGGCTTTAAGGTTGTATTCGACAACAAGAAGTGTTATGTCCTGAAAAAGGACTATGTGATTCCGGAGGACCAAGTTTTGATGACAGCTTCAAGATATAAAGATCTTTATGTTTTGGATCTTTCAACGGCTTCCACAACGGATCATGAAGTTTAGTGCTTCTTATCAAAAGCTACTGAGAAGGACTCCATCTCCTGGCATAGGAGAATAGGACACATTAATCCACGAAAGATGAATCATTTAATCCAGAATGATCTAGTGAGAGGAGTTAACGTCAAAAATTTCCAACTTCCGGATTTCTGTGTGGCATGCAAGAAAGGCAAACAGACGAAGAAGTCTCATAAGGAAAAGAAAGTTCATTCCATCGAGCTTCCTCTTGAACTTCTTCACATGGATCTGTTTGGTCTAGTCAATACAAAAAGCATTACAGGCGACTTGTACTGCTATGTGGTTACTGATGACTACTCAAGTTTCTCTTGGGTAATGTTTCTGAAATGCAAATCAGAAACATTTGAGTCTTTCAAGGAATTAGTAACTACACTGGAATCTCTCTACAAGCTGAAGGTAAGACGGGTACGCTCAGACAACGGAACCGAATTCAAGAATCAGTGGATGGAGGCTTACTGCAAAGAAAAGGGAATTGTGCACCAGTTCACTTCTGCCTACACGCCTCAGATGAATGGCGTTGCTGAGAGAAAGAATCGCAGCTTGATAGAGACAGCATGGACAATGCTAGCAGACTCGAAACTGCCTATCCAATTCTAGAATGAGGCAGTAGCAAATGCGTGTTACACGTTAAATTGAGTTCTGGTAGTTAAACGCCATGGCAAGACATGTTACTAGTTACTACAAAGACGTAAACCTAAACTAGAGTATCTCGAACCATTTGGCGCACCGTGCACCCTACTGAAGAAAACTCAAGAGGGAAAATTTGTCGAGAAGGCTGAAGAAGGTATCTTCCTAGGATACAACATACCGAACAAGAGAGTTTACAACAACTCAATGGGTCTAGTAGAAGTGTGGTGTAATGTTGATGTTCAGAGATACACCACACCACCTACTGGAAAAGGACCCGCTTACTTTTTCGACTATGATGGATTCTTCAAGTCCTTTAACATACCTATCTCAACTTCTGACGAAGAGTTAGCAACAAGGATGATGTATGATGTATTGAACTCACCGTCACTAGATTCAACATCATCTGGTTCACATGGTGGCTCGACTCACCACTCAGGGGAGCACTAGAAGCAACTGACTCCTCCTCAGAAGATGAAGCTGTGAAAAATGACCAGAACAATCAGGAGGAACAAGTTCCAATTCCTGCAAGTCCACAAGCATCTAACAGTGATGCCTCTTTGACTTCGGGGAAATTAAAGTCTATCAATTAGATGTTAAGAGTGCATTCCTTCATGGGGAAATTCGAGAGACAGTTTATGTCAGTCAACCTGAGGGATTTGAAGATCCTTATCATCGGGATAGAGTTTACAAACTCGACAAGGCCTTATACGGGCTTCATCAAGCTCCAAGGGCCTGGTATGAAAAACTCTCGACTCATCTTGTGAAACACGGCTTTCGCAGGGGAGTCATTGACTGCACACTGTTTATCAAAGAAAAAGATGGAGACCTACTGCTAGTACAGATCTATGTCGATGACATAATCTTCGGTTCAAAGAACGAAGACTTATGCAAAGAATTTGAAGCAGTAATGAAGGCAGAAGTTGAGATGAGTGCTATGAGGGAGATGAAATTCTTTCTCGGGTTACAGGTGGATCAGACACCAAATGAGATCTTTCTACATCAGACCAAGTATGTGGGAGACATTCTCAGTCGGTTTGACATGGAGAATGCTTCTGCAGCTGGGACTCCACTTGCTACAAATCATGATATATCACTTGACGAAAATGGAGATCTGGTAGATGCCACAATGTACCGAGGAATGATTGGATCCCTCATGTACCTCACTGTCTCACGACCTGATATCATGTATGCTACATGTCTATGTTCTAGATATCAGGCTAAGCCTAAGGTTAACCATCTGATTGGGGTCAAGAGGATATTTCGTTATCTGAAGGGTACACCCACACTTGGGTTGTGGTATCCTCATGATGATGACTTTGAGCTCACGGCGTATAGTGACTCTGATTACGGAGGCTGCAAGATGAACTACAAGTCTACATCAGCAGGGTGTCAATTCTTTGGAAGGAGATTAGTTATCTGGCAGTGTAAGAAGCAGATATCGGTTGCATTGTCAACCTGTGAAGCCGAATACGTTGCTGCTGCAAGTTGCTGTTCACAAATCATCTGGATTCAACAGCAAATGTGGGATTATGGTTTAAAGTTTTCTTCTACTCCTATCTTTGTTGATAACTCTGCTGCAATTGCAGTAACTAAAAATCCAGTACAGCATCCAAAGACCAAACACATCGGTATTAAATACCATTTTATAAGAGACTGTTTTGAAAAGAACTTAATCGATGTGGTAAAAATTAATATTGACTTTCAACACGCTGACCTCTATACAAAAGCTATTGACAAACCACGTTTTCTATATTGGTTAGAGGTCAACGGCGTTAAAAAGAAAAGTGATGTTATTCCTGAAGATGATCATGTGTAGTCCGATGCAGTGTATTTAATTTTTTCTTTTTTTATTTTCTTTATTTATTTTATTTTCTGTTTAAATTAAACTCATATTATTTTGCTGTCTATTAAAACCCTAAAATAATTAAACCAGTTATGATTTGAGAATTTTAAGGGGAGAATAAGTCAGCCAGTAACATTAAAAAAAAGAAAAAGAAAAAACGAGGGAGAAGGAGTGGATAGCTGATATAAGGTAGATCGTATCTGTGATACCGATTCAAATCCTTTGGAAAATGATAGTACACAGGAACAAATCAAGAGGGACTTTAAAATTTAATTTAGAAAAGATGCAAAATCCAAAGTATAAGTCTGTGTAGTCTGAGCAATATAAAAGGAAAGATGATAGAAAAACTGGTAACTACTAAGGAAACACAACGAAAGTAGACCTAGAGGTTGCTAGACCACAAATGATATGTCGGTAGATTCAACACAATAGATGATTAGACCTGACTGGTGATCTCAAGATCAAACTAAGTTGTTCAACTAACTGTGGGCTCCCATCTTGTCACTGGTTAACACAATCAACAATATTCCAATAAGGGGTAATGAGTATGTAAACGCCACAAATGTGTGCGGATGACCATAAATAGAGCAAAAAAGAAAAAATGAAAGACAAATGCTATCAAGCTAATGACTTATGTTGTTGGTGCATTCTGTGCAAAAGAAAATTAAGATGCTCTAACAAGAAGATAGGTTGTGTGCCCCTCTGTTGTGCGATGGCACTGACCTGAGGATATGCATAACCTAGATATTCTAGAATTCATTGTTGTTTGCCGCCTCTCTGCTGTGCGATGGCAGTGACCTGAGGATTGGCTTCTCTTTGAAAGCTCTAAGAATAGTCTATTCTTGTAAAAATACCCGTAGACCGCTCAAAAGCTCCTGAGGAATGTTGATTACCATATAAGTGTGGAATCCACCAATGTTAGTTGAAATAATTAAACTTAAAACTATCACCAATCTGTGTCAAAAGTCTGTGTATGGATTTAAGAGGACAAATATACTGACAATCATTGTGGCTGCAATTCTTGAAAGTTCAAATCAATGTGGGAATCTAATAGTACCAGTATGATTTCCTAAACTTGCTAACGACACTGGATGAAAACCAAGAATTAAGCATCAAAAGGTTTTGATAACAAGTCCTAAATGATTTGACTTGCCTGTATGATTCCAAAATTGAATTGGTCCAGGTGTGATCAAACTAAATAGAAGCTGCCTATTCCGGAACCGAATCTAGTAGATTTCTATCTTAGGATTTATCTCTCACAAAAAGTCAAAAACAAGTTTAATTTTTGTATTTTAGTTTAAGTTTCTAAGTTCTTTAGTCATTTCAGTTTGTTTTGGTTGTCGGACTATATCATGAAATTCAGTATGGGATTAACTCACCAAAAAGGGTCATGTCTGAGATGACCACATATGTTTTCAAAAGATAAATGAGTCACGTCTGAGGTGACAAAGTGTTTAAAAGGATCACGTCTGAGGTGATAAAAAGTTTTCAAGTTAAAGGATCATGTCTGAGATGATCAAATGCTCATAATGTTAATTTCAACAGTTAAAAAGGGTTTAAATGTTAAATGTTCAAATTGGCAGAAAATTTCATAAGTATGACCCATTCGCACGAATGGACCATTAGTATGGACTTCTCATACGAATGGGAGCCATTCGTACGAATGGACCATGAGTATGGACCATTCAACAGAATGGCCCATACGATTGGCCCAGTCGGATGCTTAAGAGCGAACGAATGAGTTAGTCGCACGACTGAGATCCAGTCGGACGACTGAAGAAGGGCGACTGAACCAATCGCACGACTGAGACCCACTCGCACGACTAAAAGGTGCGTATGAGCCCAGTCGCACGATTGAATTTAGGGTTAGTATAAATAGAGGGAGAGTCGGTCGTAGAGACTCACCACTCTCAAATTAACCCTAAATCGCACGACTAAAATCACTCTGCCCAAATTTCGTTTGATCTCCATAAACCCTCGTTTCTTGCATACTGACCATTTACATCGATTCTACAGGTAATTTGCGGTGAAGAAACACTACAATAACATTCAATTTGACACAAAATCTGTACAATCGGACTCGCTAGAATAACCGATTAAGTGACAAAATAACCTAACTACACGACTCAAACAAATGAAATTAAAGATGTTAGGTGTTATACGAATGGATTGCAAGTCAAATGAACCAGAACACGAAGTCTAAAACTCAAAATTGGTGAAAAATTGAATTTGAATTGAACAGTCAGTACATCATGCGAATGGACAGGTTGATGAACTTCAGTCGCACGACTGAAGGGTGCGAACAGCTTAACCGCATGACTGAACCATGCGTATGAGTTCAGTCGCACGACTGGTGTAACCGCATGAGATTACATACGCATGAGTCCAGTCGCACACTCAGTCGTACGCATGGGGTCATTCGCACGACTGAATCCCAGTCGCACTGCTCAGTCGCACGACTGATCTCAGTCGCACAACCTCATTCGCATGACAGAAAGAATTTTCTTCAAAGTCCAAGTGTTTCATGACATTCTTAGTCAATGGGTACTAATGTTTACTTTGTTTGTGTAACAGATGGCGAGTCGATGGACTATGAGTATGAAGCACAATATCTGTGCTCATCTGGATCTGACATCAAGAAATGCTGCTGATTTCTCGGGCATTCTCACCTTCTTAAGGAGATTGAGGATTGCACACGCCATATCTGCTCCCTGTACTCCTTATCGTTCCATTCAGCAGGCCTTCTGGGAAGGTTCGACAGTTGATCGATCCTCTGAGCCTCACTGCATCATAAGTACCATCTTTGGAGAGGCTATAGCTATCACAGAGGAGAACCTAAGGATAGTGTTATAGTTGGGGGACGATGGTGATTGTCCGACTAGACTACACCCCCTCATTGTCAAAGGATGCTTTCTTCGAGCCAAGTACTCTGTGGACATCAATGCTGGGGTGCTCAACAAGAGCAACCTCTGTCCCCAGTTTAAGTATCTTGCGCACGTGCGGCTAAAGTGTATAGCTTCCAGGAAGGGAGGTTTTGATGAGTTATCCGACCAGATCCAGAACGCCTATGTTGCGTTGGTGCTGAACCACCCGTTCAGCTTCTCCAAAATGATCTTCACCTACTTGGTGGAGAACATTGAGGGGAAAAGGAAGGAGGGCTTCTGTATGTACCCCAGATTTATACAAATGATCATAGAAAAGAAGCTCCCGTCCCTGCCAAAGGAGAAGGATGATGCTGTTGTTCTTGAGGTGATGGATGATACCACCTTGGAGAGGATGAAGGTATACAGGGGGAAGCAGGTGAAACCCCCTGTCAGGAGATTGTTTGGGCATCTGGCCCGGGAGGACTATGTGGTGCCAGCTAGGAGGAAGTGGCGCCACGACGATAGTGATTCGGATGTTGAGCAGATTGCACTACCCACTCATGACTCAGATGATGATGACAGTGGGGATGCTGGAGATGACATGGCCATTCCACCGAGGGGCACAGCTACAGACGTTGTACCTCCAGTATCTGCCCCCATAGGAGACATAGCAGAGTCAGCAGGATTCCACCAGGACTTCATACCTGGTGAGGAGGAAGACGAGTCTGATGAGGAGCCATTGATGAGGACTGTGGGAAGCAAGGTTGTTCCCATAGAGCATGGACTCCGGGCGGTTGATGAACGCCCCATGGATTCGGGAGAGACTACTGCAGATCCTAACTATGCCCCTAAGCGATCTAGCCGTGTTCTAGGGGGAGCATCCTCCTCGACTGGATCGAGGAAGAAAAGGATGGCTCAGCCCCACGGCCAGAAGAAGAAGAAGAGAAGACTCACTTTCGTCACCACCACAGCCACCACAGCTACCACCACCACTACCACCTCTACAGCCACACCATCCACCACCACAGCCACCACAGCTACCACCACCACCACCACACCTCCCACCACTATACATATGCCAACCACCACCATATCATTCACTCCTACATCACCTCCACTATCATCCAGACCCAACCCCATCTTCACCACAGCCACCACCACCACCACTAGCCACCAAGCAGGACCCTCATCACATCCCGCACATATATACGGATCACCTCTACCTCCAATTGGGGTAGAGGAACAGCTTTCAGCGTTGAACCGGATGGTGATGCGTTTGTTAGCTGCTGATGAGGAGAAGACAGCGCAAATCCGTCACCTGACAGATCTCTCTGCTGCGCAGTCACACCAGATCTCGGAGCAGGCTCGGCTGATTGAGGAGCAGGCCCAACAAATGGCTGCTCAGAGCCACGAGATCGCCCAACTCCAAGAGCATAGAGTCACATCTGCTAAGAAGATTGAGGAGTTGGAGGACGCTAAGAAGACCATCATGCTCAAGCTTAAGGGATCTAAAGATGAGCCACTAAAGATTAAAGAGGGAGATGGTGATGATGGTGATGATGATGATGAGGATGATGATGAGGACGATGATGATGAGACTGATGATGATGAAGGGATTGAGGAAGAGAGGACAGAGGTAAGGAATGAGGATGATGATGAAGAAGGAGGAGATGCAGCTGCATCTGCCTTTGCTCAAGGTCAAGAAAGGAGGTCAAAGAAGAATCAAGACCAACGAGCTTCCTCCTCTGCCCCACCAAGTGATGACCCAGTGATCCAAGACAAAAGTAATGATTAGATGTCTATGTATTTGATTACTTTTGTATTTGAATCATGTATTTAAACTTATGTATTCGATGTTTATATTAAGATTAATGCATTTCTGTCTTTATTATTACCTAATGATTGATGTGTTGCATGTTTAAATCAAACAGATCCAAACTATCGAAGGGATGAATTCGATGTTGCTCCCCTTCCGCAGGTCAAGACTCAGTTAACTATGATTCTTGATCTGCAAGGGATCGTCAGGAGGTCTGTGAGTTATACCCCTGAAGAAGGGGAAATAATTCACGATCTATCAAATGAGCAACTAGCTGAGATCTTCAAGCTAAATCCCGATAAGATTGTAAAGGATGCTCTAACGTGTGACTCTACAAGTGACGAAGAGCTAAACGACGTTGATGAAATAGACATAGAAGATGTCACTGCAGAGCACTACCCTCAGTATGCTGACAACGAGAGAAATGTGGTCCCCAATCTGGGTGAATCCCTTGTCAGTGATACATTTGAGGTGTTAGATAAGATGGAGCAGGAGTTTGAGAATACAGCAGAAAAGGCCCAAGCCTCAAACGATGATGTTGATATCCAAAAGGCTGAATGGGCTGCTTGTTTTGAAGAAATTCGAGCCCAACGCGCTGCACCTAAACAGAACGTCTACACCAAACTCTACAGAGTAAAGAAACATCATAAGGTGTCGGGCAGGATTATAACGTGGGCATATTTTGAGGATCTAAATGTCTATGCAGTTAAGAGGGAGAAGGGCATAGAGTACTTTAGATTTCCACATGATCTAAAGACTCTACCAGGTTTTGAGCTCAACCAGCTGGCCAAACTGAAGCTGTTGTATGCTGACCCAAGAAAGATGTCAGGCTGGTTTGAGGCTGCCCTGAGGAAAGAGTACCACACCAGGTGGGTTAACTTTAGACCCCAACAACCTACAAGGTACGTCAGAAGGTCTGAAGTTGATGCCATTATTGGAAAGCCAAAGATAGTGTTGAAGTGGAGTCCTCCGCGCACGATGTCAAGAATCCCTCTAAGGGAAATGCCACAGGACTTCACTCCACACTTTAAGTGGTGGTACTATGATTGGAGAACAGGAGAAGCGGTCATAGTCCTAAATAAAGAGGGACAAATGGATACTATCAGGGTATTTGACCCAATTTGGCTTACCAACTTGTCAGCTAATGATGTCTACACTCTATACAAGTGGCAACTATTCTATGACACGCAGGATATAGTACAAGCCCTCCAATTCTAGAACATCATAAGACTCTGCTTTGGGTTTGAGATTCACGCGGGAGTCACAAGAGAGGAAAAGTACAAAAAGTATGAGGAGGTAATGCAGAAAACAAGACATTAGAGAGATCTAGGTCCAAGGGGGAGTTTGTTGATACATGTATGTACCTAGATCATGATATGAATGTAATAGATCTTGTTTGTTTGATACTGATGTAATGTTTGGAATGTTAATGAAATGATATTGGTTGTTTGTGATTTATAATGTTTAATATTTCATTAATGAGTCGATGTTGGATTGGTTAAATAGGTTTGTGATTGTTTGAATTGATACACATAATGTTATATTAATTAATACATTCAAACTTAACATAATGAAGTTCTCATGCGAATGGCCCACGCGAATGGACCATACGCATGAATAACTTCATACGAATGACTCAGTCGCACGACTGAACCAGGAGACTGGATCAGTCGTATGATTGTAACATAAGATTGGCTCAGTCGCACGACTGAACACTCAGTCGTACGGATGGATCAACCGCATGGTTCAATCGCACGACTGACCCATACTAGTGGTTCAGTCGCACGAATGAACAATACTAACCTATAAATACAACCCAATTCGTGGAAAGCATACATTCTATTTCGACTCCAGACATACACTAGCCGTCCAGAAGCCTCCAAGTTCATACTCCAAGTTCATAGAACGCTGTAGATTGATTCCTAATCGATTCTTAACGTTTGATTCAATACTTTATTGATTCTACGTGCGTTCTCACTGATTGGATTGGCAATCAAATAGGATTCCGCACTATTTGGTTTGGTTTACACGTTAATCATTCGGTATTTCGTTCAAATACCATTCATGGTGAAATCCGAGAGACAGTGTATGTCAGTCAACCCGAGGGATTTGAAGATCCATATCATCCGGACAGAGTTTACAAACTTGACAAGGCTTTATACGGGCTTCATCAACCTCCAAGGGCCTGGTATGAGAAACTCTCAACTCACCTTATGAAACATGGATTTCGTAGAGGTGTTATTGATTGCACACTGTTTATCAAAGAGAAAGATGGTGATTTGCTGCTTGTTCAAATCTATGTTGATGATATCATCTTCGGATCAAAGAATAAAGATTTATGTAAAGAGTTTGAAGCAGTAATGAAGGCTGAATTTGAGATGAGTGCCATAGGAGAGATGAAATTCTTTCTCGGGTTACAGGTGGATCAGACACCAAAAGGAATTTTCCTACATCAGACCAAGTATGTAGGAGACATTCTCAGTCGGTTTGACATGGAGAATGCTTATGCAGCTGAGACTCCACTTGCTACAAACCATGATATAGCACCTGATGAAAATGGTGATCTGGTTGATGCAACCATGTACCGAGGAATGATTGGATCTCTCATGTACCTCACTGCCTCAAGACTTGACATCATGTATGCTACATGTCTATGTTCAAGATATTAGGCTAAGCCAAAGGTTAACCATCTGATATGGGTCAAAAGGATATTTCGGTATTTGAAGGGTACTCCGACACTTGGGTTGTGGTATCCTCATAATGATGACTTTGAGCTCACGGCGTATAGTGACTCGGATTACGGTGGCTGCAAAATGAATTACAAGTCTACATCAGCTGGGTGTCAATTCTTTGGGAGGAGATTAGTGACATGGCAGTGTAAGAAGCAGAATTCGGTTGCATTGTCAACCTGTGAAGTCGAATACGTTGTTGCTGCAAGTTGCTGTTCACAAATCATTTGGATTCAACAGCAAATGCGGGACTACGGTTTAAATTTCTCTTCTACTCCTATTTTTGTTGATAACTCTGCTGCAATTGCGGTAACTAAAAATCCGGTACAACATCCTAAGACCAAACACATCGGCATAAAATATCATTTTATACGTGACTGCTTTGAAAAAATTTAATCGATGTGGTAAAAATAAACACTGACTTTCAACGCGCTGTCCTCTATACAAAGGCTTTTGACAAACCACGTTTTCTATATTTGTTAGAGGTCAACGGCTTTAAAAGGAAAACTGATGTCATTCCAGATGATGACCATGTGTAGTCTGATACATTTAGTATAATTTTTATATTTTTCCTTTTATTTCCTCTATTTATTCTATTTTCTGTTTAAATTAAATACATGTATATAGTTGTCTATTAAAATCCTAAAAAACGTAAATCGGTTACGGTTTTAGAATTTTAGGGGGAGAATAGGTCAGCCAGTAACATTAAAAAAAACAAAAAGAGGGAGAAGGAGAGGTTAGCTGATAGAAAGTAGATCGTATGTGTGATACCGATTCAAATACTTTGGAAAATGATAGTACAAAGGAACAAATCAAGTGGGAATTTAAAAGTTTAAATTAGATAAGATGCCAAATTCAAAGTAGAAGTCTGTGTAGTCTAAGCAATATAAAAGGAAAAGTGATAGCAAAACTGGTTACTACTAAGGTAACACAACGAAAGTAGACCTAGAGTTTGCTAGACCACAGATGATAGTAGATTCAACACAATAGATGATTAGACCTAGTTGGTGATCTCAAGATGAAACTAAGTTGTTCAACTAACTGTGGGTTCCCATCTTATCACTGGTTAACACAATCAAAAATATTCCAATAAGGAGTGACGAGCAAATAAACGCCACAAATGTGAGCGGACGACCAAAAATAGAGCAAAGCACGTAAAAGAATGAAAAGCAAACGCTATCAAGTTAATAACTTATGTTGTTGGTGCGTTATGTGCAAAAGAAAAAATAAAGATGCTCTAACAAGAAGATAGGTTGTGTGCCTATCTGCTGTGCGATGGCACTGACCTGAGGATAAGCATAACCTAGATATTCTAGAATTCATTGTTGTTTGCCGCCTCTCTGCTGTGCGATGGCACTGACCTGAGGATTGGCTTCTCTTTGAAAGCTCTAAGAATAGTCTCTTCTTGTCAAAATACCCGTAGACCGCTCAAAAGCTCCTGAGGAATGTTGATTACCACATAAGCGTGGGATCCACAAATGTTGGTTGAAATAATTAAACCTTAAACTATCACCAGTCAGTGTCAAAAATCTGTGTATGTATTTAAGTGGACCAGCATACTGACAATCATCGTGGCTACAATTCTTGAAAGTCCAAATCAATGTGGGGATCTAATAGTACCAGTATGATTTCCTGAATTTGCTAACGACTCTAGATGAAAACTAGAAGTGTGCATCAAAAAGTTTTTGATAAGATGTCCTAACTGCTTGACTTGCATGTATGAATACAAATTGATTTGGTCCAGTTATGGTCAAAATAAATGAAGCTGCCTATTCCGGAACCGAATCCAGTAGATTTCTATCTTAGGATTTACACCTCACAAAAAGTCAAAAACAAGTTTAGTTTTGTACTTCAGCTTAAGTCTTTTATTTTATTTAAATTTAGTCAATTCAGTTTGTTTGATATCGGACTATATCATGGAATTCAGTAAGGGAGTAAATCACTTAAAAGGGTCATGTCTGAGGTGACGACATATGTATTCAAAAGGTAAATGGGTCACGTCTAAGGTGACAAAGTGTTTAAAAGGATCACGTCTGAGGTGATCAAAAGTTTTACAAGTTAAAATGATCATGTCTGAGATGATCAAATGTTCATAATGTTAATTCAACAGTTTAAAAGGGTTTAAATGTCAAATGGTCATAAAGTCAGAAAATTTCATGAGTATGACCCATTCGCACGACTGGACCATAAGTATGGACCAACCGTACGAATGGACCATAATCATGCCTTTTATAGACGAATGGACATGAGTATGGACCATTAACCGAATGGCTTATACGAATGAGCCATTCGGCCGATTGAGAGTGTGCGAATGAACAAGTCGCACGACTGAACTCTAGTCGGACGAACGAAGGTGAGTGACTGATCCAATCGCACGACTGAGGTCCATTCACCCGAATGAAATGAGCGAATGAGTCCAATCATATGATTAAATTCAGATTTAGTATAAATAGAGAGGGAGTCGGTCGCAGAGACTCATCAATCCAAAATGAGCCCTAAGTCGCACGACACGTCGTTACTCTGCAAAATTTTCGGTTGATCATTATAAATCATTGATTGTTGTGTCCTGACTATCTGCACTGATTAAACAGGTATATTGCGGTGCAAATCCATCATTATTTCACTCAATTTGAGTCCAAATTTGGACTGTCGAACCTATCCAAGAACCAAAATCTGTTTGGACAAATAACCTAACAAAAGTAAGTAAAATATTGAAATCAAAGCTGTTAGGTGCTAAATTGAGTGATTGCGAGTCTAATGAACCAGAACACGACGTCTAATCTTAAAAATTGGTCAAAAATTGAATTTGAATTGAACAGCCAGACTGTCATGCGAATGGACAGGTTGATGAACTTCAGTCGCACGACTGAGGTGTGCGAACGGCTAAACCGCACGACTGAACACTGCGTATGACTTCAGTCGCACGACTGGTGTAAACGCATGAGTTTGCATTCGTATGAGCCTAGTCACACGCTTAGTCGTACGTATGAGGTCATTCGCACGACTGGATCTCAGTCGCACTGCTCATTCGCACGACTTGATCTCAGTCGTACAGTCTCATTCGCATGACAGAAAAGAATATTTTCAAGTCCAAGTGATTCAAGATATTATTAATCAACGGATACTAATGTTTATATTCATTGTGTAACAGATGGCGAGTCGGTGGACTATGAGCACTAAGCACAACATTTGTGCTCATCTGGATCTGACATCCAGAAATGCTTCAGACTTTTCTGGCATTATCTCATTTCTGAGGAGATCGAGGATCTCTCATGCTATATCTACTCCGTGTACACCGTATCGCTCCATTCAGCAGGCCTTCTGGGAAGGCGCAGTTGTTGATAGATCTTTAGAGCCTCATCGCATCAGGAGTAGTATTTTTGAAGAGGCCATTGAGATCACTGAGGATGATCTTAGGATGGTGTTGCAGTTTGGGGACGATGCTGACTGTCCCACTAGACTACACCCCCTTACTGTCCGAGGATGTTTCTTGCGAGCTAAGTACTCTGGGGACATCAACGCAGGGGTGCTCAACAAGAGCAAACTGTGCCCCCAGTTCAAGTACCTCGCACATGTGCTGCTGAAGTGCATAGCGTCTCGGATGGGAGGATTTGATGAGCTGACAGATCAGATCTAGAACGCATATGCAGCGTTGGTGCTGAACCACCCGTTCAGCTTCTCCAGGATGATCTTCACCTACTTGGTGGAGAACATTGAGGGGAAAGGGAAGGAGGGCTTCTGCATGTACCCTCAATTCATGCAGATGATTATTGACCAGAAGCTCCCTTCCTTGCCAAAGGAGAAGGAGGACGCGGTGGTACTCGAGGTGATGGACGATACCACCTTGAGTAGGATAAAGGTCTACAGGGGAAAGCAGGTGAAACCCCCTGTGAGACGACTGTTTGGACATTTGAGTAGAGTTGACTACGTGGCGCCAGCGAAGAGGAAGTGGCGTCATGATGATAGTGACTCAGACCCTGAGCCGATTGTGCTCCCTTCTGATGACTTGGACGACGATGATAGTCATGATGGTGGTGATACTGGTCCCACCGAATCTAGGGCCACTCCTTCAGATGTTATATCACCATCATCCACCCACGGAGGAGCAGAGATAGCGGGATTTCATCAGGATTCAAGCTGATGAAGATGACGAGTCGGACGAGGAGCCGTTGACTCGGACGGTGGGCAGCAAGGTGGTTGCCACCGAGAGAGGTATTAGGGCGGTAGGTAGACGCCAGGGTGAGTCTGGGGAGGCTGTTACTGATCCATCTTACACCCCAGACCAGCCCAGCAGCCAAGGGGGAGCATCCTCCTCGAAGGGAACGAGGAAAAAGAGGATGGCTCAGCCTCATGGAATGAAGAGTAAGAGAAGGAGATTTACCTTGATCACCACCACCACAGCCACCACCACAGCTACCACCACCACTACCACACCCTTTACCACTGTCACCACACTACCCACCACTACATACATCCCATCTACCACACCCACTCCACCACCACTATCATCCATACCAACCCCAATCTTCACCACTGCCCTGCCACACCACCACTACTAGCCACCAAGCCGGCCCATCATCACATCCCGCCCATACATCTTGATCACCTCTACCTCCCAGTGGGGTAGAGGAACAACTCTCAGCACTAAACCGTATGGTGCTGAGGCTGTTGGCAACCAATGACGAGAAGATAGCTCAGATTCGTCAGTTGGTAGATCTTACAGCTGCATAATCTCAGCAGATTTCTCAGCAGGCTCAGCTGATTGAGCAGCAGGCACAGCAGATGGCTGCTCAGAGCCAAGAGATTGCACAACTCCAAGAGCATAAAGTTCTATCAGCAAAGAAGATGGAGGAGTTGGAGGATGCTAAAAAGACTATCATGCTCAAGCTCAAAGGAACTAAGGATGAGCCTCTGAAGATAAAAGAAAGGGATGGTCATGACGATGGTGATGACGATGATGATGAGGATGAGGATGAGGATGAGGATGAGGATGTGGATGAGGATGAAGATGATGATAGTGTTGATGATAAGCCAAATGATGAAGAAAAGACAGGGGAAAGGCGGAATGATGATGATGATGAAGAAGGAGATGCAGCTACATCTGCCTCAGCTCAGGGTCAAGAGAGACGTTCAAAGAGAAATCAAGAACAACGAGCCTCGTCTTCTGCCTCACCTACTGATGAGCCTACGATTCAGGACAAAAGTAATGATTAGACATTTATGTATTTGATAGCTTTTGTACTTGAATCATGTATTAAACTTTTGTACTTAATGTTTATATAAATATTTAATGGGTTTCTGCTCTGATTATTAACTAATGATTGATGTGTTACATGTCTAAATCAAGCAGATCCAAACTTTCAGAGGGACGAATACGATGTTGCTCCCCTTCAGCAGGTCAAGACGCAAGTAACCATGATTCTTGATCTGCAAGGGAATGTTAGGAGATCAGTGAGTTACACCCCTGAAGAGGGGGAAATAATTCATGATCTTACAAATGAGCAACTGGCCGAAATGTTCAAGCTGAATCCTGATGAGATTATCAAGGATGCTCCAACCTTTGAATCAACCAGTGACGACGAGCTAAACGACATTAATGAGTTAGAGATCGAGGATGTCACTGCAGAGCACTATCCAGAGTATGCTGTCCAGGAGGGAAATGTGGTTCCCAATCTGGGTGATTCGCTGGTCAGTGATACGTTTGAGATACTGGATAAAATGGAGCAAGTGTCAGAGAAAATTAAGGAACAAGCCCAAGCCTCAGACGCCGATGTTAACATCCGAAAGGCAGAATGGGCTGCATGTTTTGAGGAGATCCGAGCCCAACGCACTGCTCTAAACCGAATGTCTACACCAAGCTCTACAAAGTGAAGAAACATCACAAGGTGTCAGGCAAGATTATCGCGTGGGCCCATTTTGAGGATCTTAACGTATATGCGATAAAGAGAGAGAAGGGTATTGAGTACTTTAGATTCCCACATGATCTAAAGACTCTACCTGGTTTTGAGCTCAACCAGCTAGCCAGACTAAAGCTGCTATATGCTGACCCGAGAAAGATGTCAGGCTGTTTGAGGCTGCATTAAAGAAAGAGTACCACACTAGATGGGTCAACTTCAAACCTCAACAACCTACGAGGTATATCCGAAGGTCTGAGGTTGATGCCATAACTGGAAAGCCTAGAATAGTGCTGAAGTGGAGTCCTCTGCGCACCATGTCAAAGATCCCACTACGGGAAATGCCACAGGATTTTACTCCACACTTCAAATGGTGGTACTATGATTGGAGGACAGGAGAGGCAGTCATAGTCATAAACAAAGAAGGAAAAATGGATACTATCAGGGTATTTGACCCGATGTGGCTCACAAACTTGTCTGCAAATGATGTCTACGCATTATACAAGTGTCCACTATTCTATGACTCTCAAGATATTGTACAAGCTCTACAGTTTCAGAACGTTATAAGACTCTGCTTTGCATTTGAGATACATGCAGGAGTCACAAAAGAAGAGAAGTACAAGAAGTATGAAGAGGTAATGAAGAAGGTAAGACGAGTTTGTTGATACATATAAACCTAGATGTGGATCTTAATGTAATCTGTCATGAATGTCATACACTTATGTAATGCTTGGGTGATTAATGAAATGAGAATGTTTGGTTGTGATTTATAATTTTTAATATTTCATTAATGAGTTGTGTAATGTATATTGACTTGATTATATAGGTTTGTGATTGTTTGAATTGATATACATAATGTTATAATAATGAATACATTCAAACTTGGTTAAGTGAAGTTCTCATGCGTCCGACTGGATCATGCACCACAACAGTGGTCATGCGTCCGAATGGCCATGCGACTGAGTGTCTATGCGCCTAAACAGTCCCTACGCCTGAACAACTTCATGTGACTGACTCAGTCGCACGACTGAACACTCAGTCGTGCGAATGGATCAACCGCATGGCTCAATCGCACGAGTGAACAATGCTAATGGTTCAGTCGCCCGAATGAGCAACCCTAACCTATAAATACCACCTAATTCGTGGAAAAACAAAACGATTCATATCACTTCGACTTCAGACGTACCCTAGCCGTCCAGAATCCTCCAAGAACCTGTTCCAAGTTCACAGATCGCACTAGATCGATTCCATATCTTTCTTAACGTTTAGATTCAATTCATAATTGATTCGACGTGCGTTCTCACTGATTGGATCACCAATCAAATAGGATTCCGCACTATTTGAGTTGGTATACAGGTTAATCGGTTAGTATTTCGTGCAATACACGATCCTAACAATTTCTAACTTGTAATCTTCAAATTCCTTGTAAAACTTTGTAAGTCTGATGATTTTGATGAAGATTTGAAACTTTTAATTTTCAGATCTAGTTTCTCTCTCTAAAACCCTCACTTTCTCTCTCTAAGTTTATTATGAACACCTTCAAAAATCAGCAACTAATTCTTCAAATCTTCAATGCATTTGATCCAATATGGCTCTGATGCCAAATTGTTAATCTAGGATAATCACACTTGAATCAAATAATTGAAGATTGTAGATCAAACAATGATAAACGCAAGAAAATCCTCTTTTGATCTATATTGATTGCATATAATTTGTACAAAGTGAAATCCCCAATCAATTGGTCATTCAACCATTTTTCAACACTAATGACAATTAACCTATTTATAGTCTAGACTAATATTCAGTAATTGCACTTAACCCCCTAGACTTAGGCTAATTAATGGAAATTACATATTAAACATAAAAATGTCTCAAACAAGATAAAATATATTTCGTTCACACAAATATATTTATTACAATAAAACTCCTAGTCATCTAAATCTCAACGTCTCGTCTCGGTTCTTCATCTCGAACATGTCGGGTTTGACTTTTGTTGACTTTGACCGTGATGTTGACTTTTATTGACTTTGAGTGAGTTGATAATATAGACTATCTTGTACAGCTCCAACAAGTCTCAAGTTATGCTAAGAATAATTACAATGTTAAAGGTAATCTGGATATAACTGAGCTTAAAAACCTTAAGAGTTACGGACTAACCTAAAACCATTCAACTTAAATCGAGGACATAGAGAAATCATTAAAAACATCTAATGTTTTAAGAGTTTGGGTGTTAATATTAGTATTGAAAAAAAACGTTTATTGTAAACAAATTTACATAAAATCAGAGCATTTGCACATTATTTTCAAACCTTTCCTAATAACTTAGACTTTACAAAAAGGTGGTTTTTGATAGTAATCCTGATTGACCCTAAAAAAAATTTGAAAACGAGACACAAAGTAACTTAGGATCATTTAGAGAGAACTATAGACCGAGTACCCAATGGCTTTAATGCTAGTTAAGATTTGAATATCGGGGCAGAGTGAGTTAATTATGAGGAAGAAGGGATTTGATGCTTTCTTACAATCGTAGATGGTTCAAGAGTGTAAGTTAAGATCATGAACTAAAAGTTTTGCTAAAATTAAATTTGAGCGCCCATTTGAAAGGTACTTAACTTTGTATGTTAGTTGCATCAAATCGTGAGGATGATGCTTAGAGAATAAACAGAAAGGTCATTCATGATCACAAATCTTCGTGATATTTCAAGTATAAATGAGCATAATTATAGATATCAACACATGTAATACTCTAGATAAGTCTTATATCGATAATTTATAGGAAGGGTGTCGTGTTATTAAAGTGTCAAGACGCGAAATTGACATTGAAATAAAGATATTAAGATTAATTTATATTAAATATACAAACGCTAAGCAATTCACTCTTTATAGAAACAACATCTAAGAAAATGAAAACACTTTTCATTGCTAAAGAGTTTGGATTTTCATTAGTATACCAAAATAGATGAATCATGTAAAGATATAGGTTAGATTGGTATCCCATTTGAGATAGATCTAAGAATAATTTTCGAAGAAAACATTATCAAACCCAAGATGAAATGTGTTAACAGGTGAATCAATGATAAATCATGTTTAGTCCACATCTACAACGAGTCTGCTTGTTCATAAAAAAACTAGGATTTCTAAAGCGGATGGATTGACAGAAATCAACCAAATCAATCAATTTGAGGATCGAATAATTTATGATCACATGGTGAACCAATCACCACTATATCAGGATGACATTTAGATATAATCACCTCTGGTAATCGAGAGAGTCTTACTAATATTGAATATGTAATCAAATTGTTTCAGAAGATTTATAGTTCAACTGAATAGATCTGAATCCAAAAGAAGAAAGTGATGCTCATAGCTTTGTATGTTGAGTTTGTGACGGTAAATTAAGGACAATTAATGGTTGCCTAGGTATTAGAGTAGTCAGCTATTACTTAAAAGATAATTAGTGAAGTAGAGTCCCTTAAGATTGACTTTGGGTTTGATAAACTAGTTTTTAAAGATGGACTACACTTAAACATTGATGAAAGAAATGTTGAATAATCATTGGCAAGAACATGTACAATACTAGGAGTTGAAGTATCTATCTAATACGGACTAATTAAATGCAGTCAGGACATAGACTTTGTGTGGTAATAGAACATCAAAGTCTAACCAGTGGTAGCAAATTGGAACAATAGAAGGTTGGATGGTAACAATATCGGATGATATTGATTCATTTGGATCTTAGAGTTCCATAGAGAAAATGGATGGTCAAAATCATTATAAGATTATTAAATAATATGAGAATAACAACAAGGTTTAGGTAAATTATCATGAATCCTTTATGATGCCACCTGGCTAAACAAACCTTATGTGTATTTCATGGATTTATTGAGTCAAATATTTACGGCTAACCTAATTGACTCATCACTTGCGATAAGGATGTATTGATGGAATACCAATCAAGGGATAGAATAAAACATGCGCAAGTCAAATTCAAGTTTGTATGAACCACTCATTGATTGTTGGATCAAGTAAGGCTGGTGGAACCAAAACAAACACTTATCAATTTTGGTACAACTGTGAAAGAAATTCCTAAGGGAAAAGCTACACTTTCGAAGATTTACACTAAAGAACTTTTGAAGAGGAATCTTGACTTCTGAAGACAAAGTCATCCTCATTCCGAAGTTCAACACTTAGAAGATGTTGGACCAAAAGAACCAATGAGTCTGATCAGAAAAACCTCTAAGTCCCACAGACATTACTACTGTTGAAGAAGATCACAACAGCTGAAGACATCAGCTGATTATAAAGAACTGAAGACAAAGTCTGAAAGTGAAGTACTGAAGACAAAGACTGAAGACCAGAGTGATCAGTAGTTGTCACAACAGCTGAAGTTGTTAACTTCATTAGTTGTGATTGTTTTCCTTTTCAGTACTTGTAATTTTACCTTTCAGTAGTTTATTGTTTCAGTAGTTTTATGTATTTGTACTTAGCATTCTCTGAGATGTGATCAGTTGTTGAGAACATTTCAGTAGTTTGCATTATTTCAGTTGTTTTGTATAAATCTGTTAGATGTCACTATCAAGTGACATCAGCAGACGTCACATTCCTCTATATAACGGCTGTTGACCTAGCTGTATTCTAACCGAAGCATTACGCGTGAATGAAAACATTCCTTTAACATAAATATTCTCTCTCTATAATTGTGATTGAGTGTTTGCATATTCATTACTTTCTTGCTTGAATTCGATCTTATTGTGTTATATTCCGCTGCAAAATTCAAATCTAATTGATCCGATCCTATCAAATGGTATCAGAGCAGGTTAATCATTGATCGATCTAACAATTGATCATTGACACTGCTCTTTTGATAGCGAAGGTTGATTGAGTTAGCATTTTTGCAAGAATTGATTATAGAGAATTGATTATAGAGATTGATTTTCTGTTGCTTCCGGTTAATTAATTGAGATTCTTATTGTGTTTTCTAATTGTGTTGTTGAGTTTTCAAACTAGACTGATTTTAATCTCATTGAATTCGATTGAATTAGTGAAAATGACTACTTCAATCAATGATCCTCACAATACTGCCTCCTCAACTAAGCCTCCAATGCTTGTTAGGAGTGAGTATAACATATGGCAACGCCGAATGCTCCATCACCTGTCTGTTAACAGTTCAGGTTGTTGGAAGTCTGTGGTTCATGGACCATACAAGCCTATGGTGAGTAATCCTGAAACCAATGAGATGGTTCCTAAAAAGAAGGAACAATATTCTGATGAGGATTTAAAACTGTTTGAGATTGATGCTAAAGCCCATGGAATTCTGGCCATGGCACTGCCTAATGAAATCTATTCTGGGCTTATGCATCATGAAACTGCTTATGATCTCTGGGTTGCTCTGAAGGAACAATTTGGAGGAACTGATGAGGTCTTAGCAAACAACAGAGAAATCCTTGCCCAGCAATATGAGACATTCTCTCATAGGAAGGGTGAGACATTGACTCAACAGTTTGAGCGATTTTCATGTTTGATCTCTGAGCTAAAAATGGTTCAACATGAATACACAAACAGCCAGATGAATAACAGATTCCTCAGATCCCTGCCTGAGAGATGGGACACTTACACCATTGTCCTACGCTCTAGTGCAAATCTGGATACTCTATCTCTCACCCAACTTCATGGGAAACTCTTAACATTTGAGAGAGAGATAGAACAGAAAAGGAAACTATCTTCATCTGGAAAGCTCACTGATGACTTTGTACCAGGTAACACTGCTCTGGTTGGTCATGAGTCTGAATATGCTTCATCTGAAAGTTCATATGATGAGCATATTGATTTCTCTTCAAACAGTGGAAATCATGCTTTTGTTGGAGTTGAGGGAAACTCAGGTTTTAATGTTGATAATTTGTGTTTATGATGGATGATTTGAAAGGAATTGCTGATGATGATCTGGAAGAGATGGATATTCTGAGCCAAATGGCATTGATTAATATCAGATCTCAAAAGTTTTATAAAAGAACAGGTAGAAAATTCCCTGGTCTCTCTGGCAAAACCAAGGTTGGTTTTGACAAGAGTAAGTTGAGATGTCACAAGTGCCATCGACTTGGACATTTTGCTAGAGAGTGTAGATCATCTGGATCTAACTCATCTGCACCCTTTGTGACTTTTCCAAGCAATAGCTCACAATCCAAAGGGCAACATTCTACCAGTTCTGATCATCATTCACAACATCAATCATCTCCTGCATACTTTGTCCCTCAAAGCCCAATGCCATATCTTTATCCATGTTTTTACATGCCTCAGTCTGGTCAAGTTTCTGTACCCATGGCTCAACAACCACATGCTCTACCTGATCCTCAGCCATCTCAAACAAATCACCAATCTCAATCTCAATCTCTTCAGAGCTTTTTCACCCCTGAGGTTGTTGATTGGAGCAGCTTACCAGATGATGTCTCTGGTTATTCTGAACAATTTGCTGGTGCTGGTCAACATGGTGGTGAAAATCCTTTTGGAAATCTTGCTTTGATGGCCCTGGAATCTACTGATGAAAATCCTTCATCATCACAGGTACCACAGGTATCTTCTGAGGCTAAGGCCAAGTTATGTTCTGAATCATGCATAGTTGCTTTTGTTTCTATTAGGGAAGCAAATGTAGCTTTAATTAATCAAAACCTTGACCTAGAAAAGCAATTTCCAAAAGAAAAGCTGAGTTTGAGTCTGTTTTAAAAGAGAAGGATGAGGAGATTTATAAACTTAAGTGTCAAATTACTGATGAAAAAGCAAAGGTAGAGGTCATTCTAGAAAATCACAAGAATCTCAAAGAAACACTTGCAGCTACCCAAGTTGATTGTGAACGCTGGGTAACATCATGCAAGGGATTTGAAATGCTTCTCAGTAAGCAAACTGCTTCCAATGTGAAGTTTGGGATTGGGTATAATCATACCATACCTCCCACAGATTTTACTCCCAAGTTAGAAGTAAACTCTGAGGTTGACTGTCATTCCCAAACCACATCATCAGGTGTTTCATCCTCAAATGATAATTCAAAATCTGAGGATGAAGATAGTGTGAGTACCTCAGTTAATCAAATTACTGATGGTCCCACTGCTTCGAAACACTTGATCAAGAAGAGGCTGAGAAATTCAGGTGTTGTTCCACAAGGTACTCAAAGTACTAAAGGGCAAAACACAACACCTGAAGAGCATTTCAAATCAGAGGAAAACAAGCATTCCTTGACAACTGCTGAAGAATCTATCAATCTAAAAAGTACTGATAGAAAACCTCTGAAGAAGAAATCTTCAGTTGTTGAAAAACTTCCCAAAAGTACTGAAAGGAAGAAAGTACTGAAGAACAAAGCTTCAGTAGTTTCATCAACTTCAGCAGTTGATCAAGAAAAGATGAAAAGAAAGCCATGTGAAATATGTGGTTTGTTCAATCATCTTACTGATGAATGCTGGTATAACAAGGGTTTAAAATTCAATAAAGAGAAAATCATTAAGAAGGAAATGCATAAAATGAAAAATGAATTTCAAACCAAGTTTGTACCACAATCATCTCATTCTGATAAACCTAAGCTTTATCAAAAAGTCACAAAGAAGGAAGGGGTTTGTCAAACAACAGCTGAAATTATTCCTCAGGGAATATTAAAAACTCAGACTAAGTCTGTGTCTTTTCAAAAGAAGGATGTAGTGAATCACAAGAACAAATCATCTACAAGTATTGATGTGTCAGCTGAGTTGAAAACTCTGACAACCAATCAGACACAACTTGTGATGATGGTTCAACATCTATTGGAGAGTTAACCAATTAGATGTTTCTGTGTTTAAACCACTGAAAAGGACTCCTAAGCCAAAATCCAAGGAATCCTTTTCAGCACCATCTACATCTTCAAAAGCTGTTAATCATGCACAATCTGTTAGTTTAACATCTGATGATGAAAACAGACCCAAAACCAAAAAGGTTTGGGTCTCAAAGGCTAACTAATGTTTGTGATAAATGCAGGGTTCTTCAACATGCCAAAGAAGCATCTGGTATGTGGACAGTGGATGATCCATGCATATGACAGGGAGCAGCTCTCTTCTTCATGACTATTCCCAAAGGAAGAAGGGATTTGTTTCTTTTAGAAATGATGCCAAGGGTTACATCATCGGGAAGGGTTTTGTCTCAAATGGGGAGATAAGATTTGATGATGTTAACCATGTGGAGAACCTCAAATACAATCTTTTGAGTGTCAGTCAAATGTGTGATAAAGGGCATGTTGCACTTTTCACAAGTCAAAACTGTAGGATTCTGTCTTCCAAAGTTTTGCACAAGATTGACAAGATATTGGATGAATATACTCTCCTGAAGGCCAACAGGATTGGAAGAGTATATGCTTTAGATCTATCAAAGAAAATTGATCTAAAAGGCCATCCATGTCTGTTATCCAAAGCCTCTCCTCAAGAATCTGAACTATGGCATAGAAGGCTTGGTCATGTGAATCTTAAGAATATGAATCAACTCATTCATCATGGTTTAGTGAGAGGTTTGCCATTGAAGGAGCTCAAGTGTGATGATAACTGTCCAGCCTGCTTAAAAGGAAAGCAACACAAAGCTTCATTCCCTCCTATAGAAGAACCTAAGTCCACTGCCTGCTTGCAATTACTGCATATGGATCTCTTTGGTCATGTGAGAGTAATGAGCATGGCAAAGAAAAAGTATTGTCTGGTAATTATGGATGATTATTCCAGATATGTATGGACTTTCTTCTTGCATTCCAAGGATGAGGCTGCTCAAAGTATCATCTATTTTGTGTTACATGTGGAAAAGCAACATTCACTTCCAGTCAAATGTGTGAGAAGTGATAATGGGACAGAGTTTAGGAATCACACTCTTGATGAATTCTATTTGTCTAAGGGAATCAAAAGACAATATAGTATTCAAAGAACTCCTGAGCAAAATGGAGTGGTGGAGAGAAAGAACAGGACCCTTATTGAAGCCGCAAGGACAATGTTGGCTGACTCTGGTTTGCCACTAACCTTTTGGGCTGAAGCTGTCAACACAGCTTGCTATGTTCAGAATAGAGTATTAGTGAATCAGAGGTTGATGAAGACTCCTTATGAGCTCTTACATCATTTGGCTCCTTTGATTTCATTCTTTAGAGCATTTGGGTGTCCATGTTATATTCTTAACATAAAGAATATACTTCAAAAGTTTGAATCTAAGGTGGATGCAGGGTATTTTGTTGGGTATTCATCTACTTGCAAGGCATACAGAGTTTTCAATTGCAGAACAAAGATTGTTGAAGAAACTTTGCATGTCAAGTTTAATGAATCTCCAAAAGACAAGATTCCTCAAAACCCTGTTGAGATGTTTGACTTGAACATACTGCAATATGTTCCATATCAGCCTCCACCTGTTGTTGTTTCTGAAGTACCATCCTCTCCATCTGATGATACAATTGCAAGTTGTAGTGATCATCTGCCTGTTTCTACTACACTTGATGTTCCTGTAGCCTCAGCAGCTCCATCCACAACCAATGCTGATGAAATCTCTGATTCCTCTACATCATTTGAACTGCCATCTCAGTCTAGGTTTCAAGAGTCTGAATCAACATCTGTTGCTGCTGAATCTCCTACAAACACTTGCACAGATATTATTGCATATCAAGAATTGAAGAATCATCCCATGTCCCAGATCATTGGTGATATTCATGCTGGTGTTTCAACAAGAAGTCAATTGTCCAATTTTTGTCTCTATGCTCTCTTCATCAGTCAGCAAGAGCCAAAGAATTATCATGTGGCCTTAAGGGACAATGGATGGGTTGAAGCCATGCAGCTTGAGCTTCTTCAATTTCAAAAACAGCAAGTGTGGGAACTAGTTCCTCTACCCCAAGGTAAGTGTGCAATAGGCATTAAATGGGTGTTTAGGAATAAAACTGATGAAAAAGGCCAAATTGTCAAGAACAAGGCCAGACTGGTTGTACAGGGGTTTTCACAAGAAGAAGGTATTGATTATGATGAAACCTTTGCCCCTGTAGCCAGACTGGAGGCAATTAGATTGTTTTTAGCTTATGCTGCTTTTCATAACCTTAAAGTTTTTCAAATGGATGTCAAAAGTGCATTTTTATATGGTAAAATAAAAGAAGAAGTTTATGTGTGTCAACCACCAGGTTTTGAAGATCATAAACACCCTGATTGGGTGTATAAGCTTGATAAGGCTCTTTATGGGTTGAAACAAGCACCCAGAGCCTGGTATGAAACATTATCTAACTTTCTTCTTCAAAATAATTTCACTAGAGGCTCCATAGATAAAACTTTGTTTATAAAGAAAGCAGGCATGCATAAGCTCCTTGTTCAAATTTATGTTGATGACATTATTTTTGCATCATCTGATCCACAGTTGTGTGATGCATTTACAAAATTGATGCAACAAAAGTTCGAAATGAGTGCAATGGGAGAATTATAGTTCTTTCTGGGTTTGCAAATCAAACAACTGACTAATGGAACTTTCATTCATCAGTCAAAATACACAAAAGATTTGTTAACCAAGTTTGATTTACAAAACTATAAACCCTTTTCTACTCCCATGTGCAGCAACACACAACTGGATGCTGATAAAAAAGGTAAAGCAGTTGATGAAACTCTTTACAGATGTATGATTGGTTCCTTGATGTACCTAACAGCTTCTAGACCAGATATTATGTTTGCAACTTGTGTCTGTGCTAGATTTCAGGCTGCTCCTAAGGATTCCCATATGATTGCAGTCAAGAGGATCTTTAGATATTTGCAAGGAACTCAATCTCTAGGACTATGGTATTCCACTGGGCACTCTTGCAAATGGTTGCTTTCTCTGATAGTGACTATGCAGGGTGTAAGTTCACCAGAAAATCAACTTCTGGTGGATGCCAATTTCTAGGCAACTGTTTGGTTTCTTGGCAGAGTAAGAAACAAACTTCAGTTGCTACATCCACAGCTGAAGCAGAGTATATTGCAGCTGCAAGCTGTACATCTCAGGTACTCTGGCTTCAAAATTAGTTATTGGATTATGACATTACAGTGACTAAGACTCCTTTATTAATGGATAGTGCTTCAGCTCTTTGTATTGTTAAGAATCCTGTCCAGCATTCTAGGACCAAACATATTGAGATAAGACATCATTTCATCAGGGATTGCTATGAAAAAGGTCTGATTGATCCAAAGTTTGTGCCTAGTGCTGATGAGCTTGCAGATATATTTACTAAGCCTTTGGATAGTGCAACTTTTCATAATCTTGTACTCAGGCTTGGTATGCTGCAACTAGAATAATTTGACAACTAGTGATGCTCTTAGTCAATAAATACTGATGAGCATTATATACTTTTGTCAAAAATAAGTGCTAATAAGTCATCTTATCTTCAGTAGTTTTATAACTACTGAAGACTAAAATTACTTAAAAGTACTGAAGTACTTCATTTGTTAGAAAGTACTGATGTAGTTCAAACTACTGATGTCTTCTATAATAAATAAGTACTGATGACCAATGAAACATCTGAAAATCAGATGATCTGATGAGTAAGTGTTAAGGTCATTGAAACAGCTGAACTTTGTGAATTGACGACAACTACTGTTTCATTTCCAAACAACTGAAGCCAAAACCAAGTCTTCAGTAGTTTTATAACTACTGATGACCAACACCAAGTCTTCAGTTGTTTACAACATCTGAAAGTTAAAACCATGTCTTCAGTTGTTTTCTAACACCTGATGACTCACACCAACACTTTCAGTTGTTTTCACTCAGCCATTTCATAACCTATATATACCTAACCCTAACTTCAAACTTTTCATAACCCACTTTCCAAACGTTCATCTTCCATTAATGGCGACCATGCAAATCAAACCTCGACACAACTGTGTCGCTCACCTTACCAAATCACCCTTTTGGAACAAGTTTGATGCTGCCATAGATTTGATGGTTGATTCCCAATACCGCACAGCTTTTCTCTTGAATCCTACCATCTACCCTGATACCTTGTGCCAATTCTGGACAAACGTCACTGTTCATACTGCTGACAATGATGACACCATCACTCTCCAGTCATTTGTCAACCAGAAACGGGTGGTTATCACTCCTGAGATCATTCGTCAAACCCTAGACCTGAATGATGCCACCTATCCCACTAAATACCCCAAAGGCACCATTGATCTATCTTTTGCTAATCATGGTTATGAGGGTGACCTAAGTGCTACTACCATTCTGAAGAAGCACTTTCATGATGCTGAGCGACTCATTTTCCACATGATCAATGTTTGTCTTGCTCCCAAAACATCCTCATGGGATCAAATGTCCTCCAGATGGCAACAAGTATTATACTCTATCCTTGAACATCAAACTCTAAATTTTTCTGAAATTATCTTTTTGGAATTGAAAGATTTGGCAATGAAACCTAAGGCAAATAGATGGATATTATATCCAAGGTTTCTTATGGCTATAATTTTAAATCAATTAAAATCTGATGGCCTTGTTGGCCTTGGAGTCCCTGCTCTGGTGGTTTTGCCAGAGGTATACTCCAGGCACAACTCAAACCCACAACTCAAAGAGGCTGCCAAACTGCTCAAACCCAAGCAGAGGGAACCCACAGCCTCCACCTCCAAATCTAAAGTCCCCTCCAAACCAAAACCAAAGAAAACCAAAAAGGCTACTCAAGGAGTTGAGTCCCCTGATGATGCCCCTGCAGCACAAACGCAGGATGAAACTACAAGCCTTAATCCCCTTGTAGTTTCAATGACTCCACCAGCTGAAACCGCTCAGGAATCCTCTCAACAGGATCCTGATGCAACCAACATTGGGGAAACCACATTACTGGAATCTATCTCACTTGAGAAGATTGCCATTGAAGAGCACCACTCTTCCCAGGTGCAAACCTTTTCACCTACATCTCCCACTGATACCACCCCTACAAGCCCAACTGCAGTCATTGCACAAGTGCTGACTCAACTACATTCCTCTACCCCTCCCCAGAAACCTGCTAACATTGGGAAAACCTCAACAGCTGAGGGAGAGGATCCTAATGTAGTTGACAACCCACAGCAAAGGGATTATAAAGTTCAATCTCCTAGTGTAGATGTGGAGACTAGAACATCTGGTGAGGCTACCTCTTCCCCTGTTTCAACACATGAACAGGATGAAGCAGGTATCATCTCTAAGACCTCACCAGAAGCAACTGCCAATGAAGGACTTGCTCCTGAGGCAGGAAGTCCCCAGTTCCAAGACAAAGGGGCACATGTGATTACTGATTTGCACTCAGCACATGTTCATCCTGATTCACTCAGGAGGTCAGCTGATTCAGCTTATAATGATGATGACCTGGGCTTTTTCTTTGAAGTCTTAGCCCAAAACACCATTCTTGAGACTGAGGTTTGTAGATTAAAAGAACTGCTTACCAACATGTCTCAGGAATCAAGTCCATCTGCCCCAATTAACCCACAGATGGCAGCTTCTGTTGAAGCTTTATCAAACACTGAGCCACTCAAATCAACTAAGCCACCAACCTCTGTTTCAGGCACCATTTCTTAGGGAGAGAACCCCTCTGAGCAAATGGCTGCTGCTTTCAAATCCTCCTTACCTCTCATCACTCCCATCATACTACTATTGTCCATCAAACCATTGATGAGAGGATCTCCTCAGATCTTAAAACCCTTGTGGCAGATGCTGTGTCAAAGCAACTTTCTGACATTCAAACCCCTGAACCCAATGCAACCAAAAAGGGGGAGTCTAAGTCAGTGAAAGATGATAAAAGGAAAAGAGTTGAAGAGGAAGAAGCTAAGGAGGAAAATAAAGGCAAAGAGATCATTACCTACAAAAGAAAGACGAGTGTTGGTGAACAAACTGAGGATGAGAAGAGGTTGGATGAGATGATCAAAGAAGCTGATGAGCAACATAGCAGATCCATGGACAGGATCATTGATCAGCTCTTCAGGCAAGGATTTTATACTGCCAAACTTGATTCAGAGATCAGAAGACTTGAGATTCAGGAGATTGAGAATCGATGGGCAAGCTGCAATGAAGAAGAAAGGGAGAGATTGGAGGCTATGATCAGATTCCTATCCAAACACTTGGGAAGACCTATCATTGAGATCAAGTCATGGTCCAGAGATAGCATTTTGGAGATAACCACCAAAATATGCTCATCTGAAAGCTTCAACAAAGGTTTAATCATTGAAGCTCTGGATGGAGCTGGTGCTGGGAAGAGATCTGACATGGCTAAGTTATCCAAAGCCACCCTCACCAACAAAATGATAGAGTAGCCCTTAAAATCTCCTCAACCAAAACAACCAATCTCAAAACCCTCAAAACAACCAACCTCTCAACCTCCAAAACAATTACCCTCACAATCCTCAAAACAACCAACCTCACAACCCTCTAAGCCAACCCCTTTACCTAAGAAACCCATTCAATCTACCACCAGTGATGCACCTAAAAGAAAAAGAAGGCTGCTGAGGATGGAAGAAGAAGAAGAAGAGGATGAAGAGGATAATATGCCAATATTTGCTATTCTTGAAAGGAAGAAACTTAAGCCTAGGAGTCAATCACAAACAATAACTCCTGAAACTCAAAGGCAAATGGTTAAAGTCAAGATTGAAGAAGAAGAACAGCAGAAGCAGCATCATGAGCAATTTCTTAAAATGGTTGACAAGGACTTCCCTCAGTCCTCATCCATTCAAGCAATGAAGAAACAAGCTCAGAGGCTGTACACTCTTAGACATACCTTCCAACATCAAAGAGAAAGAGTGAGGATTTGGCCAGACCCCAGGGTAAGTTCCAGAATACACAAGAAAAACTTACCAAGTAGATATCATGGCCAAGTAAGAAAGACTTTGAATGCTGCAATTATGTTGGCCATGGTAGTCTCACCCTGGGAAATTATTGAAGAATTAAAGAGAGCACACACCTCAAAATCAACCCCTATGTCTATTCTTGAGAACAAAATGATCAAGAAGGGGTTGTTATATAAAAGACTTGAAGTCTTCAAAAGAGTGAACTCCAGTTGCTGCTTGAAGGCTCTCATCCAGATGAATTTGCTTACAGAGAGATAACAACTGTTGAGTTGAAGAATGGGAAGACAATAAGGTATTTTTCTGAATACTATGGGCCTGAATTCTTCTTTGAGGGAGAAGCAGAAGAACTCACCAAGGAGGAACAAGTTGTTCTCCTTGAGGCCTATGCAAGGGAGTCTTACAGACTCATCAATGGGAAATAGGTTTCATGGTTGGGACAAGACTCTGTGTCCAGTTTCCCCAAGATAGAGTTCCCTTCCATACTTAGCCAATCAAAAGATTAGAAACCTTTTCCCGGCCTATGCTTATTTGTTTACCTCTGAAGCTAATCAAGAGAGTATTTCTGCCAAAGTATAAGTGGGATCATCAATAAAGTTAGAGGTTTTGGCTGCATTTGTTCAGGGGGAGTTTGTTGGACCAAAAGAACCAATGAGACTGATCAGAAAAACCTCTAAGTCCCACAGACATTACAACTACTGAAGAAGATCACAACAGCTGAAGACATCAGCTGATTATAAAGAACTGAAGACAAAGTCTGAAAGTGAAGTACTGAAGACAAAGACTGAAGACCAGAGTGATCAGTAGTTGTCACAACAGCTGAAGTTGTTAACTTCAGTAGTTGTGATTGTTTTTCCTTTTCAGTACTTGTAATTTTACCTTTCAGTAGTTTATTGTTTCAGTAGTTTTAAGTCAGTAGTTTTATGTATTTGTACTTAGCATTCTCTGAGATGTGATCAGTTGTTGAGAACATTTCAGTAGTTTGCATTATTTCAGTTGTTTTGTATAAATCTGTTAGATGTCACTATCAAGTGACATCAGCAAACGTCACATTCCTCTATATAAGGGATGTTGACCTAGCTGTATTCTAACCGAAGCATTACGCGTGAATGAAAACATTCCTTTAACAGAAATATTCTCTCTCTATAATTGTGATTGAGTGTTTGCATATTCATTACTTTCTTGCTTGAATTCGATCTTATTGTGTTATATTCCGCTGCAAAATTCAAATCTAATTGATCCGATCCTATCAGAAGATTTCAAGACAATTACTTTCAAAGTATGAAGTCATGAAGATCAACACAAGTCTCGGAAGAACTAGACTCTTCCAAAGTATTTGTGGCTTCAGAAGAACTTGTTCATCCGAAGCCAGTTAACTTTAGGAAGAACCTATTATGAACCAATGGACATAAGTATGGTCCCTCTGACAAACCGCTGCAACCTTTGAGATACTGCATGGTGCTTTCCCACGCCCATGTAGTTAACCATACTTAATCAACTATTCATCCTTTATCAGTTAGTACAGTTACCAACTTTAGTTGGTGACAAAAGGTAAGTCATGGACATGTCGTGACTATCAAATATAGGATAGTATTTTATCTTAGATACCTTACTTCTAGCAATTTAGTATTTGTTTAGTCGTAAGTTTACAGCTGGTATCAAAGTATAACTGGCTGTAGATAGTTGTATATATAGTTTCTCCAGTTGTAACTCATTATGCATGCTTGAAATAGTCCTGTAACACATTGAGTTGAGAAGTAATATATACAAATATCTTGAAACACCTATCTCTTGTGTTTGTTAACTTATTTATTATTATCAACTCTTAAGGGATTTTGCATCATCAAAATTGAGTGTGATTTAGTAAGTTTGAGAGATAACAATTTTGTTATATAACTAAACTCGATCCTGCAATTGGTATCAGAGCTTCTTAAGCTCTTGATTGTGAGATCTTACCATCCAAATCAACCTGTTTCATCACTCATACACTTGCCTCACTCAAAATGGCCACCAACTAGAAATTATCTGAGTCTGAACAGGGAACGATGACTAAAGCTCCAATCATCACCCCTGATCACTTCAGATATTGGAGTATGCGTATTGAATGTTTCATTAAGTATCACAACAACAAAATGTGGAGATCTATCATCAATGGTCCTTACAAGCCAAAATTGGCTGCACCAGCTGGTAATAGTGTCGTGATAGAGAAATCCGTTGAAGATTACTCAGATGAAAACCTCAAGAGAATGGACATTGATAGCAATGCCATGACTGTACTGCTTACAACCATACCAAACTCCATAATGGTAGGCTTTGAGCACTGCAAGCCAACCAATGATGAAAACGATGTATTCTGGTTCAAATGAGTCGAAGAAAGATTCCATAAAGGAGAAATTTGAAAACTTCACACATATTGCTGGAGAGACACTCAGTAAGCAATACTTCTGGTATATGGATCTTATTTTATCACTTCAGTCTTTAGGTGTGACTCCTGAGAAGAGAGACCTATCAAGAAAGTTTATGAGTGAACTTCCTCAAGAGTGAACTTTCTATTGTGCCTCTATCAAGAGAACAAAGAATTTGAACACTTTTAAAATGAGTGAACTATATGGCATTCTTTATGGATACTGCCTAGAGATGGAGACTCAGAAAGGCCACCAGGTGAGCAAACCCTCCAGCCTTCCTGCTAGCAACGCTTTAATGCTTGCTGAAGGCTCAAGATCCCCCAACCACAGCAGTACACTGCCTACTCTCAGTAACCATCATGTTCTTCTAGGCCATACATCACTTTTCTCGAGACAGCAAGGTCTCAACAGGCTCAATCCAGTCCCTTCCCGGACAATTATGCCTTTGTTTAAGGAAATAAGCATTCTATTGACTTTCAGTTCTGCTTTGATGATCTAGAGTGTGTTAGCCTAGATGATGTTGAATACATGGACATAGTCCAACAAATGGCTCTGCTGACTTATAGAGCAAAGAAGTTCTTCAAAAGAACTGAAGACAGTTTCCTCAAAACCCAACTAACAGTAAATTCGGGTTTGACAAAAGCAAAGCTAAGTGTACAACTGTAACCAGCTAGGTCATTTTGCCAGGGAATGCAAAGCTCCTAAATTCAACCCAGAAGCCACTAAAGACGCCACACTCCTGTGGCATCTAAAGTTGCTACAAAGTCAACTGAGCAACAAACTGCTGTTGTTGCTCAAGAAGTTGATTGGAGATCCATGGTGTAAGATGTGACCCCTGTTCAAGCACTCATGGCTGGAACAGATGATAGCAAGGTATATGAGCATCTCTATACTCCAGCTTGTATTGCTAAAGTCAAATCATACCGGACTATAATATGGAAATCAAATATGATATTGAGTCCTTAAACATCTTAAAATCTGATTTTAAAAAGGCAGAAACTGACTATAAAATGAAAATTGATGAGTTAGAAAAAGTTGTATCCTTTTTAAAACATGAACACTCCAACTATATGGCTCAAATCAAAGATTTAATTTCCAAGTTAACTGAGGCTCAACCCCAGCTAGTCATAGTTGAGGCCAAATCACAGAAGTATGCCATTGAAGAACATAACTTTAAAACCATTCTTACATCATCCTCCTACTCAAAGGTCTTTTATCAAAACAAAAATGGGTTGGGAACAAATAAAATTGCTCCATCACACTCTTATGAGTCTATAAGACAACCAAGATGTGGTACTAAAGAGAAAGAAGTTCCATCTGCTGACTCTCTACCTCATGAGTTAAAGAATGATGCAACTACGGAGACCATCACAGGGAAGAACCAAGTAAAACAACCCATCCCCACCAGTGATGATCAACCCCTAACCACCAAAACTAGATGAAACAGAGATAAGGAAACCAAAATAACTACCAAGAAAGTGGCTGAGTCCAAGCTGAAGATAAACCCAAAGCAAAAGAGTGTGTTCATTTCAGCTGGATTCCATGTGGTTGGAAACTCTGATCCAGGAAAGGAGTGTATTACCAGCACTCCTTTCATGCCAAAGGATTAGAAGTTAAAGGGGAAGACTGTTAATGATGATAAGAAGTGCAAGAAACAACAGTCATCACATCCCACAAAAGTGAACAATGAATGCATAATGTGTGGTCTGCATAACCATATGGCTAAAGATTGCTACTACAATCCTTCAAGCACACATTATGCAAATAATGTTAAGAAAGAATGAGTCAAGGAAGGTTTCACATTTGAACCTTATCACATGATCTACGTGTTAATAAAGGAAAACTTGTTTCCGAAGCCAAGTTGCTTTCGGAAGAAACTCATTCTTTTGAAAGGAAAATAGCTTTAGAAGACAAGACAAATAAAATTCAAAAGAACAAAAGAAATTCTTTGAAACTTTCCGAGAAGAAGATTTATTCAGAAGAAAAGGTCGTGAAAGCCTTTTCTTAGAAGAAAGAAGCCTCGAAAGAATGCTATGCTGCTCAAGCTTCATCAAGCTCATCCACATGGATCAACCAAAGGATGGAATTGAAGATCAGAAAAGATGCTGCAGCCCAGACCTCTTCTTCATATACTACAATTGAACGCCCATGCATACATTTTGGTTCAACTTTGTCATGCACATCAGAAGAGCCCAAGACCAACAAGGCTTGGGTTTCCAATAGTAACTAATCATTTCACCTTATGTGATGAACATCCACATGACAAAAATGGAAATGTATGGATTGTGGACAGTGGATGCTCCAGGCACATGATAGGGAACAAATCTCTTCTTCAATAATTTCAATATTTTGATGAAGGACCTGTTCAGTTTGAAGGTGAAACTGGAGGATACATTTCAGGCAGAGGTAGTGTATTATCCTTAAACACCTTGAACAGCTTGAACATAATCTTTTAAGTGTTTCTTAATTTTGTGATCAAAAGCACCAAATGCTTTTCACATAACATGAGTGCATTATCCTCAAACCCGGGATGATAATTCTTCAAGAATCGGTGCTTTTTAGATCTCCCAGGAAAGGGGATATATACAAGCTTGATATGAACAATACTTCCCCACTGGGTGAAGTATCATTGTTTCTTTCCAAAGCTAATAGTGATGAGTAAACTCTTTGGCATAAAACAATGTGTCATGTTAAATTTAAAACCATAAACAATTTGGTTAAAAATAACATGGTACATGGTGTGCCTAAAAAGGAATTTTTCTACAAGGATAATTATGTTGCATGTCTAAAAGGAAAGCAACATAGGGTTCCTCCCAAATCCAAGGAAGTTAACTCTATCACCATTCCATTACACTTATTGCACATGTATCTATTTGGTCCCACAAGTATAATGAGCATTGGAAGGAAATCATATTGCCTTGTGAAGGTTGATGATTTTACTAGATTTACATGGGTATTCTTTTTAAGAACTAAAGATGAAACTGCTGAAACTTTAAAATTTTTTATTCTTAAAAGAGAAAATCAAATTAATCACAAGGATAAAATAATTAAAAGTGATCAAGGGACTGAGTTAAAGAATCAAGTTATTAACTCATTATGTAACTCAAAAGGAATTACCAGACAATATAGTGTCCCTAGAGCTCCTCAACAATATAGTGTTGCTGAGAGGAGAAACATGACATTTATTAAGGCTGCTAGGACTATGTTAGCTAATTCAAAACTTTCGCTAACATTCTGGGTAGAGGTAGTCAGCACTACATGCTATGTATAGAACAAGGTTCTTATTATTAAGCCCCATGGAAAAACCCCTTATGAGTTATGGAACAAGAGTCCACCGTTCATTGGCTTTCTTAGGTCCTTTGGCAGCAGGTGTACCATACTTAACACAAAGGACAATTTGGCAAAAATTTGCTAAAAAGTAGGATGATGCTATCTTTGTTAGATATTCCTCTAACTCTATTGCCTATAGAGTTTACAACATTATAAATCAACAATTTACGGAATCTTCCAATATTGTTTTAAATGAGCACACTCCTTGTGTTAGGGGGAATGGACCTAATCATATCTTTGATTTAGAATTGTTTCCAAACTATTCTAAACCTTCTTGTGAGAATGTTTTAGCTGGAACAGTTACTCAAAGTGATTCTGATGATGACCAACTGTTTGAGTTACCCAGACCTCTTCCAAGTTCTTCAAGAGTTGCTGAAAATCAAGCTCCCACAATCGGAAGATCTAATAGTATGACTATCTCAAGAACTAGCGGAGCTTCAACAAGTTGTAAACAAAGTGAGCCTCAAAACTCATCAAGTGACAACTCAAATAATGCACAACACCAAGCTGAAGGAAGAAGCATTTTGAAGGAACATGCAACTGTTAATGCTACTTCATAGCCAAATGATACGGATGTTGTCTCTCCTTCATTCAATCAGTCCTTATTGAATGGATGTGAAACCTCAGCTGGTCCAAGTGTTCAAAGTCGTGAGGAAAAATTTTTAAATTTAAATCTCTCCATGCTCTTGGATGTGATCCCTAGGCTTAGGATTCACAACACTCACCCAGCTGAGAGCATAATTGGAGATGTGTATGAAGGTGAGAGAACAAGAGGACAAACTCATAATAGGAATGTCTGCTTGTACTCATGCTTCCTTTCTCATATGGAACCAAGGAAGGTAGATGAAGCTTTGAAGGATAGTAGTTAGGTTGAATCAAATTAAGAAGAGTTGCTTCAATTCAAAAGACAAAAGGTTTAGAACCTATGTCCACTACCATCCGGTCAGGTACCCATTGGCACAAAGTAGGTATTCAAGAACAAGAGAGATGATAAAGGCTTGATTATCAAGAACAAGGCAAGACTGGTAATTCAAGGATACACACAAGAGGAAGGAATTGAATATACTGATGTCTTTGCACCTGTTGCAAGACTTGAGGCAGTGAGGATCTTTGATGCTTATGCAGTATCCAAGAATATTACAGTCTACCAGCTTGATGTCAAGTGTGCTTTTCTATACAAGGATATAGACAGAGAAGTCTATGTGTGCCAGCCTGCAAGGTTTGAAAACCCACTACACCCCAACTATGTGTGCAAATTGGATAAAGCTCTCTATGGGTTGCACTAAGCACCTAGGTAGTGGTATGAAACTTTGTCTCAGTTTCTCCTGAAGAATGGTTACACCACAGGTACCATTGACAAGACTTTATTGATAAGAAATTCCGGGAAAGACATTTTGCTCGTACAAGTCTATGTTTATGATAGCATATATGGTTCCTCAAATGACCAAATATGTAAAGACTTTGAGAGCATCATGAAGAAGAAGTTTGAGATGAGTTCCATCAGGAAAATGGACTTTTTTCTTGGAATTGACGTAAAACAAATGAAGGAAGAGTTCTTTATCAATCAATCTAAATATGTCAATGACATTTGAGAAAGAGTTGATATGAAAGATTGTAAGCCAACAAAGACTCCTATGCCCAGAAATCACAATCTTTGTCCTAGCTCTGATGGGGAGGATACTGATCAACATCAGTATAGGAAAATTATTGGATCTTTGATGTATCTCATAGCAAGTAGTCCTGATATCATGTTTGCAACTTGCATATGTGCTAGATATCAGGCTGCTCCAAAGGTGTCTCACCTAGTTACTACCAAGAGAATCTTTAGATACCTCAAAGGAGCTCCCAAGCTGGGTCTCTGATATACTAGGAATCATAACTTCAATCTCTATGACTACATTGATAATGACTATGGTACATTGACATCAGGTATCATTTCATTAGAGATATTCATGAGAAAAACCCGATTAAACTAGTCAAAGTTGACTCAAATGAACAATATGCTGATCTGTTCACCAAAGCTTTTGATGAACAAAGATTTAAGTATCTTATTACAACTATTGGGATGATAAACATTGATTAGTTTTTCTCCTTTGAAAAACCTTTTTAAAATGTGTCTTGTCTTTGTCATACAATCTAAGCCTTGTTACAAAAAAGTATTGCAGGACCGGTGAAGGGTATGGAATTACAACACAACAACACAATAAGGAAAGTTCGTTAGAACACTTAACAGCTCAAATAGGCAACTGGTTAACTTATATGAAAGATGCTAACAACACAAGTAAAAATGAGATAGAACAAGATAGCTAACAACACAAGTATTTGGTTTTTCAAGAATGTTGTATATTGCTTGTCAAGTTCTTTTACAAATGTTACAAAGCATACAATAGAAAGTTACAAGTACTCGAGATACTTTATACTACATCCTAGAGCCGGCCATACTTTGAAGGCCAGCTGGATACATAAGACTTGACAACTACAAAATCAAATGTAGAGTCAAAAGACAGATTTCCTTTTGACTAGTGACTATGACATGCCATAGCTCACATCCTAATATATTACAAAAAAGATGAAACTACATAATGTAGAAAGCATAGACTCAAGACCTCAATGTACAGTTACCAAAAGCATGGACCTTTTCACCAACTCATGTAAGTTGGTGACTAAATAAAGTTGCAGCAGAAAAGGTGGTCCAGCTTTATGGTAAAGTACATCAGATAAAAGCATGTATCTAAAAGTCTTCGGAAGAAATCTGTCTTCACTCTTTGGCTTCGGAAGACTTTGTCTTTGAAGCTTCCGAAGACGTCACTTTTGGCTTCGGAATATGTTGGTCTTGGCTTCGGAAGATTTTACACTTAGAATATTTCTAATGCAAGTTGTAGAACTTCTGAAGCATTTCTACTTCTATTCTTCAGTGCATGCATGCAGAAAGACTTTGGATGTTTTGGCTGGATCAGACTTACAGGAATCCTTACAAACTCCCCCTAGGCTGATGCTACCAAAACATTTGAAGATCTTCAGCTTTTGACAGTCCTCATAATGATGATGACCATGCCTTTCTTCATTAGATGGCCAGGATCACTCAGACTCTCATAGTATCTTCTCATCTCAAAGAGATCATGCACAGGTAGGATGAATAAGTCTTGCCATGTGTAGACATCTTCACCACCTTGATCTCTGATCACATGCCATCTCTCTAGATTATTTGTAAAGGTCCAGGATAAGATGGGTCTCTCAGATGCAAGAGGAGCCACTTGGATTGGAGTTGATTGGGCTGCCTCTTCATGCACTACCTCAGGTTGATCTGACTCAGCCTGAGGTGTAGTGGTGGATGATTCAGACTTCTTCGTCTTCTTTGACTTTGGTTTAGAAGCGATCCTCTTCCTCCTCTTTAAGGACTTTAACTGAGAAGACTGGTCTGCAGCACCTTGTTGATCAGTCTTGTCTTGCTCAGTTGGGTGTTTCTCCCTTACAGGTTCCGAAGGAGAGGGAGTTTGACCCTGTTGTGGATCAGAAGATGAAGCTTGTTGAGGCTCAGCAGGAGGTCTAGGTTGTGTTGTCTCAGGTTGTTCAACCTTAACAACCTTAACCTCCCACTTTAGGAGGAGCTTGACTTGGAGTGGAGTGTAAGTCAATTAGCTCTCCATTTTTGATCTTCTGCTTGATTACCCTAATGTGCTTATCCATTGTAGATAGAGACATAGGGCCAAGTCTCCTTCTAGAGAATCCTTACAACTTCAAGAAGCTCATCATCCTTTGTCTGTCAGCAGACTTCTTCATGCTCTTTTGGATAATAGCTATTGACTTTGCAGCCTCTTCCCTCATCTTTCTTTTTGTTGCCTTTTGTTCTTTGAGTACTTGAAGTTCAAGTTGTTTGAGATACTCAAACTCAATGTACTCAAAGGGAAAGGGAAGAAGTGCAGATGCCTGGTAGAGACCTGTGGCACTCAGGTAGTTGATCATATTTTGCCTATCTGTTTCCTTGACTACCAGAGGTTCTTGTAGCTGCCACAGTCTCTTGCTCAGGGCTTTCTTGAACTCGGGAGAGAATAGGAACATGCTTGTATAATCTTTTGTCTCTGCTCCTCTTTGATTTAGAGAAGTAGCCTTGCATCCTCAGCTTCCTTCATCTCTCTTGACACTTCCATGTCAGCCAGTTCATTAAGTTCCTTTAAGGGGAGAGATATAAGCTAATCAATGTCATAGTTCCTGGTCTGCAGGTAAGTAATCCTGACTGCCCTCAACTCATCATCTTAAGTGTTTGGTCTGGGGGCAGCCCTGATTGTTGCTTGCATGAAGCCTAAAGACCCAGAGAAACTTTCTCTCCTTAGCTTCCTCTTCCTCTCTCTTTCCTCCTCCTCAATCTCCTCAGGAGTTAGAATCCTTTTCCCTTTGTCACCCACAGACCTTTGTGACAAGAGAGAGGTTGTGATACACCTTCACCAGCAGGTGTTTCACTGAGGGAATGAATTTCTGAAGTAGTTTTTGGTGTGTGATAGGTGCGGATAGTATATATATTTTGATAAAGATTTATTGCACAGATTAAGTTTTAATTGGTTCTTACTAATACTAAACCACACACACAAAAGGCAGTGTACCTGTCGTGTGGTAATATAGTGTTAGTAAGAACCAAGTATCAATCCGTGGACACACCTAGCCTACTCAACAAACTTGATGTTTGACTATCATATTTGGTTTTTGTTAAAGAAAGTGATAATTTGCATTTGGAAAGATTTTTAGGGTTTAAAAATAAACAATAATAGAAAGAAAGTAAACTAAGATTTGAAGCGTTTGGATTTAAAACCAGGGAATAAAAGTTATCATCCTAATTAGACTCCACTTATTTAATCGTGATGAATTGGTGGTGTGATTTAAAGATATGGATTAATGTAATTATGTTAATGTTTATAAAGATGAGCTGGCGCGATTTCTCGTCTATCCTGCTGCCAAAGTGACTTGATCCTGTCAGGCTGAGTTTACTGCTCCAATCAAAGCCCTACTAATGTAGGTATATCTTTTGTGACCTATTTGACATACGATTTCTGAAAACATAACTTAATGTTAAAAAGAGAGTTGATCAGGTTCCTTCCTAACATACTGTTGATACATGTATGTACCTAGATCATGATATAAATGTAATAGATCTTGTTTGTTCTTACACTGATGTAATGTTTGGAATGTTAATGAAATGATATTGGTTGTTTGGGATTTACAATGTTTAATATTTCATTAATGAGTCGATGTTGAATTGGTTAAATAGATTTGTGATTGTTTGAATTGATACACAATGTTATATTAATTAATACATTCAAACTTAACAAAATGAAGTTCTCATGCGAATGGCCCATACGAATGGACCATACGCATGAATAACTTCATGCGAATGACTCAGTCGCACGACTGAACCAGGAGACTGGATCAGTCGTATGATTGTAACATAAGATTGGCTCAGTTGCACGACTGAACACTCAGTCTTGCGGATGGATCAACCGCATGATTCAATCGCACGACTGAACCATACTAATGGTTCAGTCACCCGAATGAACAACACTAACCTATAAATACCACCCAATTCGTGGAAAAACGAAAGCATTCATTCTATTACGATTCCAGACGTACCCTAGCCGTCCAGAAGCCTCCAAGTTCATACTCCAAGTTCATAGAACGCTGTAGATCGATTCCTAATGGATTCTTAACTTTTGATTCAATACTTTATTGATTCTACGTGCGTTCTCACTGATTGGATCGCCAATCAAATAGGATTCCGCACTATTTGGTTTGGTTTACACGTTAATCAGTTGGTATTTCGTTCAAATACCAGGTCCTAACAAGTGGTATCAGAGCTTTGGCTCTTGATTACGTGTGATTCAATCAATTTTGATACAAAGTTTGTGTTTTTACACTAAGAACGCAATCTTTTTGTGTCAAAAGTTGTCTTGGACTTCCCCTGCTCATCAAGTTTCGGTTTCTACGGCATTAGTCGATTAGGGTTAGCGAAAATTCGAATTTTTACGGCCAAAACACGTTTAACCTAGAAATTTTCGCAAAACAGCAGCTTCAGTCGCACGAGTGAGTCATTCGCACGACTGGACTTCATTTGCATATTCCAGACGCACGATTGGACCTAGTCGCATCTTCATTCGTACGACTGAACCATCCGTTCGCAGTGTTCATACGCATCAGTTTCATTCGCACGACTGAACCAATCGCTCAGTTCAGCCGCACGATTGAACCAGTCGCATAGTTCATTCGCACGGATAGCCCATTCGCATCACTCCAGTCGCACCAGTTGATAGATTGTTTAGTAGACTTAAAGTTAATCGACATGGAAGATCAGGTGTCAGCGTTTACAGCCGGGAAGGACTCAAGGATCCAGAACTTACTATTACTTGAGAGTGAGGTGGGGAATCATAATAAACCCCCAAAGCTCTTAACGTTAGATGAGTTTCCCCACTGGAAACAACGTTTTGAGATCTACCTCAATGGAGTGGATCCAAATTTGTATGAAGTTATTGAGATAGGCTACAATATGCAGGTGGGAGCCGATGGGGTGAAGCTTACTCTAGGGGGAATGACTGATGCTCAGAAAGTTAAGTATAATGCAGAAAAGAGAGTCTATGCATTGATAACCCGGTCTATTCCTAAAGATATTTTCCACCAGTACTCGAAGAATAAGCAAGCCAAGAAATTGTGGGATGAGCTGGAAAAGAGATATGACGGGAATGCTTCACTGAAGGCAATTAAAGCTAAGGAGTTGAAGAAAGAATTTGACAACTTCTCATCGATGGGAAATGAGAGTTTAGACGATGTTATTGATAGATTCTACCATCTGATGAGCGAACTGCATACACATGGGGTTGCTACTACCATGGAAGAGAAAGTGTCAAATTTTGCAGACGGATTGCCAGAAAAATGGGCTTCATTTGTGTCAAATCTGAGACAGAATGAAATGTTGGCAAAGTTGGATATCAATGACTTCATTCTAAAGCTACGAGAAGAAGCACTTAGGATGAAGTACCGAGCTCAGAAGTCTTCATACACTCAGAATCCAGCTTTGTACAATGCCACTCCTCAAGCTAAGACATCTGGAGCACCTCTTCAGACTGCCTTTTTGTCTAGCTCATCTGGTCCCTCACAAGCTTCTCCTTCAGGATCAGAAACGTCAGGGTCTTCTTGTACCCATTACATTGGATCTGAAGCAAATGCTACTAGACTGAAGACCGATAATCTCGGTAACATGACTGTGGAACTAGCTCGAGAGCACATGGATCTCCTGGAAGCAGTGGTTCATTCTTATGATGGACTTATTGCTGGAAAAATTGGAAACTGCCATCTGGCAGATGAGGACTACGAGCAGGTAGACGAGACAAAGCTAGAGAGGATGGATATTATGTGGGCCTTAGCAAGTGCTGTCCGGAGGGCGAAGAAGTTTGGGAAAAAGACCGGACAGAACTTGGTTGCTACTAAGGATACTACATTTGGCTTTGACAAGAGCAAGGTGACCTGCTTCAACTGTGGAGAAAAGGGGCACTTCAAAAGAGAATGTGTAAAGCCAAAGAAGACTGGGAACTGGAATCCATTCTCGTCCTCACTCGTCAAGACAAGCAAGCTAGCAGTTCTACTTCATCAAGCAAGGATCCAAAAGCCTTGACTGCCCATGATGATGAAGGACAGGACTGGAGCTTTCGGTTTGTCTCTCCGGGAGAATCCAACATTGCGAGCGTGGAAGATTTAGATAATGATTCTGCGAGTGAAGGAGATATTGCAGTTGAGATAGCGATGTCAAATAGTGAAGAGACAACTGCAACTGAGGTCAGATACAAGCCTGAAGAAGGGACGTCCACAGTAAAGACAGAATCACCAGAACCAGAGACATCTGATGCTGCGTTGATGGCAAATTCTTCTGAACCTCCTCAGGTAAGTACCACTGACCAACTGTTTCAAAATCATGCTTGTTCTGGTTGTAATACATTTAGAGATAGCATAGATCAGAAATTTGCTAGGTTCTTAGATCATAATGATAACTTAGTAAAGGATTTGCAACTGTGCACTGAGGCTAATAGAGCTTTAAAACAAAATGAACATAGTTACAAAGAAAAGATAGAGCTTTTGACTAAACAGCTTAGGGAAACTGAAGTAGTTGCATTTAACCAAGCTAATGACATTAGGTAGTATCTAACTCCGTAGAAGACACTAAGAAGCAAAAGGCAGTTTTAGAAGTAGAAGTTAACTCTTTAAAGCAAAAACTGCACAGTTGGACAAGTTCGTCACATATTGTCCAACACTTAGTGAGAGAACGTAACAACGGGGAGGTTTGGGTAATAAAGTGGTTCCACCACCACCTGAGACCTTGATGAACACTAAGAGTAGCCCAATAAATAATAATCCCATCAAGGATCATGTGGTGTCTACTCCTCTTGTTAGTGATCCAGATTCCTCATGTTCTTAAATTGAATCTGGAACAAAACAAAAGGAGGCCACTTCAAAGGCAAAGGGTAAAATGCCTTGTGTTAATCTGGAAAAAGAATTTGAAAAAGTTAATATAAAGTCAGGGTCAAACAAAGTCAAATCTGAACCTAAAAAGACTGTTAATGTTAATCTTTCACAAGTCTCATGTCAAAAACCAGTTAACCAAAAAGGAAAAGATGTTAAAAGTGTTAAAAAAAATTAATTTTGTTAAACAAGAGAAAACATCAAAAGAACCAGAGTCAAAACCCAAATTAAGTGAGGTCACTAGGGTGTCACACACATCTCCACAACGAAAGTTTAATCATAAAGTTGATAGCAGGTCCTGCTACAACTGTGGAGAGTGTGGACACATTGCTTCCTTTTGTCCTTACTATCAGACACCTAGGAAGAAGATTGAACTTCAGGATTCAAAACCTAGGCCTTCTAAGAGGAGTTCTTTAACTCCACCTAGAAGAACTAGTGAAACCAAAGTTCAACCCATTAGCCAGTCGACTGTTTATCACAAACAGGCCTTACACAAATCTGGCTTATGGAAAGAAAAGTCATCCTCTGTGTCTGATAATGATGACAAGAAGGCACCTGAGCTACCCTCACCTTCTAAAGGTCAATGGGTTGAATTCATGATGTGTGATGCCTCTGGGAAACCCAAGCCAGTAAAGGCTTGGGTTCCTAACCTAAACTAATGTTTTACATTGTATGTGCAGGGTGTTCGCTACAGTGCTGAAACCAACATGTGGATTGTAGACAGTCGTGCAGGCACATGACAGGAAACAGGGCTCTTTTATCTAATGTCAAACAAATAAAAGGAGGGCAACTGTCAAACATTTGCTGAAAGTTAAGTTTGATAAGGTGAAAAATATGTTACCAAAGAGTTTAAGTCATATTCGTTACAAAACGTGTTATGTCCTCAAAAAGACGACGTTGATTTGTGGAGGACCAAGTTCTGATGAAGCTCAATATATAAAGACCTTAGGGGTTTGGGATCTCTCAACGGTCTACAACGGATCACAATTTAGTGTTCTTTCTATCAAAAGCAACTGAAAGGAACTCTATCTCCTGGCATTAGGAGAATGGGACCATAATCAATGGAAAGATGAATCACTTATCCAAGAAAGATCTCGTGAGAGGACTTAACGTCAAAAATTTCCAACTTCCGGATTTTTGGTGTGCTTGCAAGAAAGGCAAACAGACGAGAAGTCTCATAAGGAAAAGAAAGTTCATTCAATAGAACTTCCTCTTGAACTTCTTCACATGGATCTGTTGGTCCAGTTAGTACAAAGAGCATTAGGTGACTTGTACTATTTTGTGGTTACTGATGACTACTCAAGATTCTCTTGGGTAGATTCAGGACGTAACCCTAGCGTCAGAAGCCTCAAGTAAACTCCAAGTTCATAGAACGTTGGGTAGATTTGTAGATCGATTCCTAAGGATTCTCTAACTTTTGATTCAATACTTATGATTCTACGTGCGTTCTCACTGATTGGATCGCCAATCAAATAGGATTCGCACTATTTGGTTTGGTTTACACTGTTAATCAGTTGGTATTTCGTTCAAATACCAGGTCCTAACAAGTGGTATCAGAGCTTTGGCTCTTGATTACGTGTGATTCAATCAATTTTGATACAAAGTTTGGTTTTTACACTAAGAACGCAATCTTTTTGTGTCAAAAGTTGGTCTTGGACTTCCCCTGCTCATCAATTTCGGTTTCTACGCATTAGTCGATTAGGGTTAGCGAAAATTCGAATTTTTACGGCCAAAACACGTTTTAACCTAGAAATTTTCGCAAAACAGCAGCTTCAGTTGCACGAGTGAGTCATTCGCACGACTGGACTTCATTTGCATATTCCAGACGCACGATTGGACCTAGTCGCATCTTCATTCGTATGACGAACCATCCGTTCGCAGTGTTCATACGCATCAGTTTCATTCGCACGACTGAACCAATCGCTCAGTTCAGCCGCACGATTGAACCAGTCGCATAGTTCATTCGCACGGATAGCCCATTCGCATCACTCCAGTCGCACCAGTTGATAGATTTTTAGTAGACTTAAAGTTAATCGACATGGAAGATCAGGTGTCAGCGTTTACAGCCGGGAAGGACTCAAAGATCCAGAACTTACTATTACTTGAGAGTGAGGTGGGGAATCATAATAAACCCCCAAAGCTCTTAACGTTAGATGAGTTTCCCCACTGGAAACAACGTTTTGAGATCTACCTCAATGAAGTGGATCCAAATTTGTATGAAGTTATTGAGATAGGCTACAATATGCAGGTGGGAGCCGATGGGGTGAAGCTTACTCTAGGGGGAATGACTGATGCTCAGAAAGTTAAGTATAATGCAGAAAAGAGAGTCTATGCATTGATAACCCGGTCTATTCCTAAAGATATTTTCCACCAGTACTCGAAGAGTAAGCAAGCCAAGAAATTGTGGGATGAGCTGGAAAAGAGATATGACGGGAATGCTTCACTGAAGGCAATTAAAGCTAAGGAGTTGAAGAAGAATTTGACAACTTCTCATCGATGGGAAATGAGAGTTTAGACGATGTTATTGATAGATTCTACCATCTGATGAGCGAACTGCATACACATGGGGTTGCTACTACCATGGAAGAGAAAGTGTCAAATTTTGCAGACGGATTGCCAGAAAAATGGGCTTCATTTGTGTCAAATCTGAGACAGAATGAAATGTTGGCAAAGTTGGATATCAATGACTTCATTCTAAAGCTACAGAAGAAGCACTTAGGATGAAGTACCGAGCTCAGAAGTCTTCATACACTCAGAATCCAGCTTTGTACAATGCCACTCCTCAAGCTAAGACATCTGGAGCACCTCTTCAGACTGTCTTTTTGTCTAGCTCATCTGGTCCCTCACAAGCTTCTCCTTCAGGATCAGAAACGTCAGGGTCTTCTTGTACCCATTACATTGGATCTGAAGCAAATGTTACTAGACTGAAGACCGAGAATCTCGGTAACATGACTGTGGAACTAGCTCGAGAGCACATGGATCTCCTGGAAGCAGTGGTTCATTCTTATGATGGACTTATTGCTGGAAAAATTGGAAACTGCCATCTGGCAGATGAGGACTACGAGCAGGTAGACGAGACAAAGCTAGAGAGGATGGATATTATGTGGGCCTTAGCAAGTGCTGTCCGGAGGGCGAAGAAGTTTGGGAAAAAGACCGGACAGAACTTGGTTGCTACTAAGGATACTACATTTGGCTTTGACAAGAGCAAGGTGACCTGCTTCAACTGTGGAGAAAAGGGGCACTTCAAAAGAGAATGTGTAAAGCCAAAGAAGACTGGGAACTGGAATCCATTCTCGTCCTCACTCGTCAAGACAAGCAAGCTAGCAGTTCCACTTCATCAAGCAAGGATTCAAAAGCCTTGACTGCCCATGATGATGAAGGACAGGACTGGAGCTTTCGGTTTGTCTCTCCGGGAGAATCCAACATTGCGAGCGTGGAAGATTTAGATAATGATTCTGCGAGTGAAGGAGATATTGCAGTTGAGATAGCGATGTCAAATAGTGAAGAGACAACTGCAACTGAGGTCAGATACAAGCCTGAAGAAGGGACGTCCACAGTAAAGACAGAATCACCAGAACCAGAGACATCTGATGCTGCGTTGATGGCAAATTCTTCTGAACCTCCTCAGGTAAGTACCACTGACCAACTGTTTCAAAATCATGCTTGTTCTGGTTGTAATACATTTAGAGATAGCATAGATCAGAAATTTGCTAGGTTCTTAGATCATAATGATAACTTAGTAAAGGATTTGCAACTGTGCACTGAGGCTAATAGAGCTTTAAAACAAAATGAACATAGTTACAAAGAAAAGATAGAGCTTTTGACTAAACAGCTTAGGGAAACTGAAGTAGTTGCATTTAACCAAGCTAATGACATTAGGTAGTATCTTAACTCCGTAGAAGACACTAAGAAGCAAAAGGCAGTTTTAGAAGTAGAAGTTAACTCTTTAAAGCAAAAATTGCACAGTTGGACAAGTTCGTCACATATTGTCCAACACTTAGTGAGAGAACGTAACAACGGGGAGGGTTTGGGTAATACAGTGGTTCCACCACCACCTGAGACCTTGATGAACACTAAGAGTAGCCCATTAAATAATAATCCCATCAAGGATCATGTGGTGTCTACTCCTCTTGTTAGTGATCCAGATTCCTCATGTTCTTAAATTGAATCTGGAACAAAACAAAAGGAGGCCACTTCAAAGGCAAAGGGTAAAATGCCTTGTGTTAATCTAGAAAAAGAATTTGAAAAAGTTAATATAAAGTCAGGGTCAAACAAAGTCAAATCTGAACCTAAAAAGACTGTTAATGTTAATCTTTCACAAGTCTCATGTCAAAAACCAGTTAACCAAAAAGGAAAAGATGTTAAAAGTGTTAAAAAAATTAATTTTGTTAAACAAGAGAAAACATCAAAAGAACCAGAGTCAAAACCCAAATTAAGTGAGGTCACTAGGGTGTCACACACATCTCCACAACGAAAGTTTAATCATAAAGTTGATAGCAGGTCCTGCAACAACTGTGGAGAGTGTGGACACATTGCTTCCTTTTGTCCTTACTATCAGACACCTAGGAAGAAGATTGAACTTCAGGATTCAAAACCTAGGCCTTCTAAGAGGAGTTCTTTAACTCCACCTAGAAGAACTAGTGAAACCAAAGTTCAACCCATTAGCCAGTCGACTGTTTATCACAAACAGGCCTTACACAAATCTGGCTTATGGAAAGAAAAGTCATCCTCTGTGTCTGATAATGATGACAAGAAGGCACCTGAGCTACCCTCACCTTCTAAAGGTCAATGGGTTGAATTCATGATGTGTGATGCCTCTGGGAAACCCAAGCCAGTAAAGGCTTGGGTTCCTAACCTAAACTAATGTTTTACATTGTATGTGCAGGGTGTTCGCTACAGTGCTGAAACCAACATGTGGATTGTAGACAGTGGCGCATCCAGGCACATGACAGGAAACAGGGCTCTTTTATCTAATGTCAAACAAATAAAAGGAGGGCATGTTTCATTTGCTGGTAACAAAGGAGGCTATATTACAGCTCAGGGAGAGGTTGGAAATCAGAAAGTTAAGTTTGATAAGGTGAACTACGTTCAACAACTTCAAAATAACTTACTTTTTGTTTCCAAAATATGTGACAAAGGATTTAAAGTCATATTCGTTAACAAAAAGTGTTATGTCCTCAAGAAAGACTACGTGATTTCGGAGGACCAAGTTCTGATGACAGCTTCAAGATATAAAGACCTTTATGTTTTGGATCTCTCAACGGCTTCTACAACGGATCACGAAGTTTAGTGCTTTCTATCAAAAGCAACTGAGAAGGACTCTATCTCCTGGCATAGGAGAATGGGACACATTAATCAATGGAAGATGAATCACTTGATCCAGAAAGATCTCGTGAGAGGAATTAACGTCAAAAATTTCCAACTTCCGGATTTTTGTGTAGCTTGCAAGAAAGGCAAACAGACGAAGAAGTCTCATAAGGAAAAGAAAGTTCATTCAATAGAACTTCCTCTTGAACTTCTTCACATGGATCTGTTTGGTCCAGTTAGTACAAAGAGCATTGCAGGTGACTTGTACTGTTTTGTGGTTACTGATGACTACTCAAGATTCTCTTGGGTAATGTTTCTAAAATCCAAATCAGAAACATTTGAGTCATTCAAGGAGTTAGTAACCACACTGGAATCTTTCTACAAGCTGAAGGTGAGACAGGTACGCTTAGACAACGGGACTGAATTCAAGAATCAGTGGATGGAGGCTTACTGCAAGGAAAAGGGAATTGTGCATCAATTCACTTCTGCCTACACGCCTCAAATGAATGGTGTTGCTGAGAGAAAGAATAGAAGCTTGATAGAGACAGCACGGATAATGCTGGCAGACTCGAAACTGCCTATCCAATTCTGGAATGAGGCAGTGGCGAATGCATGTTATACATTGAATCGAGTTCTGATAGTCAAGCGCCACGGAAAGACATGTTACGAGCTACTACAACGACGTAAACCTAATCTGGAGTATCTCGAACCGTTTGGCGCGCCGTGCACTCTCCTGAAGAAGACTCAAGAAGGTAAATTCAGCGAGAAGGTTGATGAAGGGATCTTCCTAGGATACAACATACCGAACAAGAGAGTTTACAACAACTCAACGGGTTTAGTAGAAGTGTGGTGTAATGTTGATGTTCAAAGATATACCACACCACCTACTGGCAAAGGACCCGCCTACTTTTTCGACTATGATGGATTCTTCAAGTCCTTCAACATCCCTATCTCTCATTCTGATGACGAGTTAGCTACACGGATGATGTATGATATCTTGAATACACCATCTCTTGATTCAACGTCATCGAGCTCACAGGGAGAATCATCTAATCAGTCAGGGGGAGTAGTCGACGACAGTGACTCCTCCTCAGAAGATGAAGCTGAAGAAGATGACCAGAACAGTCAGGAGGAACAGGTTCCAGTTCCTGCAAGTCCACAAGCATCTAATAGTGATGCACCTTTGACTTTGGAACCTCAAACTCCTTCTACCTCAGATGCAGAACCAAATGTTCATAATCTTGACTCTGAGGTAGCTGTTCCTACTACTCCAGGATCACGTCTAAATGTCTATCATCCCCTAGACAATGTCATTGGGGATGTCAGATCAGGAGTACAAACCAGAAATCAGCTGTACTCAGCTGACTATGCCTCGGTTATGGAAAAAGGATACATTCATGATGGTGCTTATCGGTGTTTTGTCTCGCAGTTTGAGCCAAAATACGTCAGTGAAGCACTAAACGATGAGGCGTGGGTGAGTGCCATGCAAGAAGAACTTGTTCAGTTCAAGAAGTTAGGTTTATGGACTCTGGTAGATAGACTTAAAGGTGCTAAGGTCATTGGCACCAAATGGGTCTTGAAATGCAAAAAGGATGTCCAAGGTGTCATTATCATGAACAAGGCTCGACTGGTGGTTCAGGGATTTCGCCAAGTCGAGGGGATTGATTACAATGAAGTGTTTGCACCCGTGGCAAGGATGGAAGCCATCTGTATCTTCCTTCCTATGCATCATATATGAAGATTAAAGTCTATCAATTAGATGTGAAGAGTGCATTCCTTCATGGGGAAATTCGAGAGACAGTTTATGTCAGTCAACCCGAGGGATTTGAAGATCCTTATCATCAGGACAGAGTTTACAAACTCGACAAGGCCTTATACGGGCTTCATCAAGCTCCAAGGGCCTGGTATGAGAAACTCTCGACTCATCTTATGAAACACGGCTTTCGCACGGGAGTCATTGACTGCACGCTGTTCATCAAAGAAAAAGATGGAGACCTACTGCTAGTACAGATCTATGTCGATGACATAATCTTCGGTTCAAAGAACGAAGAATTATGCAAAGAGTTTGAAGCAGTTATGAAGAAAGAGTTTGAGATGAGTGCTATGGGGGAGATGAAATTCTTTCTCGGGTTACAGGTGGATCAGACACCAAATGGGATATTTCTACATCAGACCAAGTATGTGGGAGACATTCTCAGTCGGTTTGACATGGAGAATGCTTCTGCTGCTGGGACTCAACTTTCTACTAACCATGGATGATACCACCTTGGGGAGGATGAAGGTATACAGGGGGAAGCAGGTGAAACCCCCTGTCAGGAGATTGTTTGGGCATCTAGCCCGGGAGGACTATGTTGTGCCAGCTAGGAGGAAGTGGCGCCACGACGACAGTGATTCTGATGTTAAGCAGATTGCTCTACCCACACATGATTTAGACGATGATGACAGTGGGGATGCTGGAGATGACATGCCTATTCCATCGAGGGGCACAGCTACAGACGTTATACCTCTAGTATCTGCCCCCACATGCGACATAGCTGAGTCGGCTGGGTTCCACCAGGACTTCATACCTGGTGAGGAGGAAGAAGAGTCGGATGAGGAGCCCTTGACTAGGACTGTGGGAAGCAAGGTTGTTCCCACAGAGCATGGACTCCGGGCGGTGGGTGAACGCCCTAGGGATTCGAGAGAGACAGCTACGGACCCTAACTATGCTCTTGAGCCATGTAGCTGTGTTTTAGGGGGAGCATCCTCCTCGACTGGATCGAGGAAGAAAAGGATGGCTCAGCCCCACGGCCAGAAGTAGAAGAAGAGAAGACTCACCTACATCACCACCACTGCCATCACAGCTACCACCACCACTACCACCTCTACAGCCACACCATCCACCACCACAGCCACCACAGCTACCACTACCAGCACCACACCTCCCACCACTATACATATGCCAACCACCACCATATCATTCACTCCTACATCACCTCCACTATCATGTAGACCAAACCCCATCTTCACCACAGCCACCACCACCACCACTAGCCACCAAGCAGGACCCTCATCACATCCCTCACATATATACGGATCACCTCTACCTCTAATTGGGGTAGAGGAACAGCTTTCAGCGCTGAACCGGATGGTGATGCGTTTGTTAGCTGCTGATGAGGAGAAGACAACGCAGATCCGTCACCTGGCAGATCTCACTGCTGCGAAGTCACACAAGATCTTGGAGGAGGCTCGGCTGATCGAGGAGCAGGCCCAACAAATGGCTGCTCAGAGCCACGAGATCGCCCAACTCCAAGAGCACAGAGTCACATCTGCTAAGAAGATTGAGGAGTTGGAGGATGCTAAGAAGACCATCATGCTCAAGCTTAAGGGATCTAAAGATGAGCCTCTGAAGATTAAAGAGGGAGATGGTGATGATGGTGATGATGAGGATGAGGATGAGGATGAAGACGATGATGAAGAGACCGATGACGATGAAGGGATTGAGAAAGAGAGGACAGAGGAAAGGAATGAGATGATGATGAAGAAGGAGGAGATGCAGCTGCATCTGCCTCTGCTCAAGGTCAAGAAAGGAGATCAAAGAAGAACCAAGACCAACAAGCTTCCTCCTCTGCCCCACCAAGCGATGATCCAGTGATCCAAGACAAAAGTAATGATTAGATGTCTATGTATTTGATTACTTTTGTCTTTGAATCATGTATTCAAACTTATGTATTCGATGTTTATATTAAGATTAATGCATTTCTGTCTTGATTATTAACTAATGATTGATGTGTTGCATGTTTAAATCAAACAGATCTAAACTATCAAAGGGATGAATTTGATGTTGCCCCCTTTCAGCAGGTCAAGACTCAATTAACTTTGATTCTTGATCTGCAAGGGATCGTCAGGAGGTCTGTGAGTTATACCCCTGAAGAAGAGGAAATAATTCATGATCTTTCAAATGAGCAACTAGCTGAGATCTTCAAGCTAAATCCCGATGAGATTGTAAAGGATGCTCCAAGGTGTGACTCTACAAGTGACGAAGAGCTAAACGACATTGATGAAATAGAAATAAAAGATGTCACTGCAGAGCACTACCCTTAGTATGCTGACAACGAGGGAAATGTGGTCCCCAATCTGGGTGAATCCCTTGTCAGTGATACATTTGAGGTGCTAGATAAGATGGAGCAGGAGTCTGAGAAGACAGCAGGAAAGGCCCAAGCCTCAAACGATGATGTTGATATCAGAAAGGCTGAGTGGGCTGCTTGTTTGAGGAAGTTCGAGCCCAACGCGCTGCACCTAAACAGAACGTCTACACCAAACTCTACAGAGTAAAGAAACATCATAAGGTGTCGGGCAGGATTATAGCATGGGCATATTTTGAGGATCTAAATGTCTATGCAGTTAATAGAGTACTTTAGATTCCCACATGATCTAAAGACCCTACCAGGATTTGAGCTCAACGAGCTGGCCAATGTGAAGCTGTTGTATGCTGACCCAAGAAAGATGTCCGGCTGGTTTGAGGCTGCATGTGGAAAGAGTACCACACCAGGTGGGTTAACTTCAGACCCCAACAACCTACAAGGTACATCAGAAGGTCTGAAGTTGATGCCATTACTGGAAAGCCAAAGATAGTGCTGAAGTGGAGTCCTCCGCGTACGATGTCAAGAATCCCTCTCAGGGAAATGCCACAGGACTTCACTCCACACTTTAAGTGGTGGTACTATGATTGGAGAACAGGAGAAGCGGTCATAGTGCTAAATAAAGAGGGACAAATGGATACCATCAGGGTATTTGACCCAATATGGCTCACCAACTTGTCAGCTAATGATGTCTATACTCTATACAAGTGGCCACTGTTCTATGACACGCAGGATATAGTACAAGCCCTCCAGTTCCAGAACGTCATAAGACTCTGTTTTGCGTTTGAGATTCACGCAGGAGTCACAAGAGAGGATAAGTACAAGAAGTATGAGGAGGTAATGCAGAAAACAAGACATTAGAGAGATCTAGGTCCAAGGGGGAGTTTGCTGATACATGTATGTACCTAGATCATGATATGAATGTAATAGATCTTGTTTGTTCTTACACTGATGTAATGTTGGGAATGTTAATGAAATGATATTGGTTTTTTGGGATTTACAATATTTAATATTTCATTAATGAGTCGATGTTGAATTGGTTAAATAGGTTTGTGATTGTTTGAATTGATACGCATAATGGTATATTAATTAATACATTCAAACTTAACAAAATGAAGTTCTCATGTGAATGGCCCATGCGAATGGACCATACGCATGAATAACTTCATGCGAATGACTCAGTCGCACGACTGAACCAGGAGACTGGATCAGTCGTATGATTGTAACATAAGATTGGCTCAGTCGCACGACTGAACACTCAGTCGTGCGGATGGATCAACTGCATGGTTCAATCACACGACTGAACCATACTAATGGTTCAGTCCCCCGAATGAACAACACTAACCTATAAATACCACCCAATTCGTGGAAAAACGAAAGCATTCATTCTATTACGATTCCAGACGTACCCTAGCCGTCCAGAAGCCTCCAAGTTCATACTCCAAGTTCATAGAACGCTGTAGATCGATTCCTAATCGATTCTTAACGTTTGATTCAATACTTTATTGATTCTACGTGTGTTCTCACTGATTGGATCGCCAATCAAATAGGATTCCGCACTATTTGGTTTGGTTTACACGTTAAACAGTTGGTATTTCGCTCAAATACCAGGTCCTAACACATACCATTAATTTTAGAAAACCATAACAATTACAGAAGATTTCTCAAACTAATAAAAGGGAACCCGCAAATGATCAGAAAGTTAAAGTGATATGGTTTCTAATAACCATTTCTAGTTCATTAGCCATGGATTTATTGTGAAGACCGGTTTCGCGAATGAAAATTAATCATACGGTTTTCAACCTTGTATGACAATCACAATCACAAACCATAAATTTATAACTTCCCGTTCAAATGTAGATGCTACACATCAATAGTTTTCCCAAGACCACCATAACATTAACATAATATTTATCACACAATTAGTTCATCACAAATTACATAAGTTTCATCCGATTAGGATGATAAATAGAGTTTAGCTCATAATGAGCTTGAACATAACAACAACTAACAAAGAAGATAGATATGTGATCATCGGTGAAATGGAACAATCAAACCGATAATCCACAATGGATGACGTTTAGACGATCCAAAGCTTCTTCCAAGTGTTGTATGCACCTCCCGAGCCTCCAAATAATCTTGAAGTCTTGATTCCCGAGAGAATTCTGCAGAGACTCTCCCACCAAAGCTTACCAAAAATGGTGAACTTAGGCTTCTATTTATAGGCTTTCCGGAGTGTTTAAGCACGGCCCCGTACCTAAAAGGCACGGCCCCGTGCTAGTACACTGCTTACGAATGTTTGTCGGCTCGTACATGCAGGTTGTGTCGGGCACGGCCCCGTGCTAAATGGGGCACGGCTCCGTGTTGGAGGTGGGGCACGGCCCCGTGCCTTATAGGGCACGGCCCCGTGCCTTATGGGGCACGACCCCATGTCTACTTTTAGGGGACAGTACTTTTGTCCTTGTCAGATGTCCAAGCACGGGGGTGTGTTTCTGGCAACGCATGGGGGCGTGCTTAATGAGGCACGGCCCCATGCTTGGACTCCAAAGCTCGGATCACTTCAGTTTCTTGTTAAATATGCTTCTTTTGTTCATCTTGCCCTTTTAAACACCTGAAAACACAATTTAACACTTTTAAGTACATTTTTATCATTTTAAGGAAGATATTAAGAAATAATTGATGTGCTTTTGATAGGATTTTTATGTATAATTTGGAGCACATCAAACATCCCCACACTTGAACTTTGCTTGTCCTCAAGCAAAAATCACTTAAAAAGACAATTCCACCAAAAACCAAATAAATAAAATTATAAACATGTCTTTCGAGAAATACGCAAGTAAACATTGTTTTCATCCAAATATAAATATTCTAAGCATATGTAAAATGATATCCTAGCAAGCAATAGGTTGGTTAGTAAAGATTATTATCATGTAAAAATCCACACTTCTCACAAGATGCACTCACACTTGGCTAAATGTATGGAGTCATAATCAAGATTAAGTATGACTAATACACTCAATTGCCTAGTATGAATACGTGTGAAATCATATGCTTGTTAAGGGATCAAATCTCCACCTACTTAGATATTTACTTGCATAAATCATTAGGTCTTTGATGGGTTGTAATTTGGCTCGGGCTCGGGTATGGAATATTTGAAAAAAAAAAGTGTCTAATTGCTAAAGACGACGGTCTTGGCTTATTTTTCTAACATAAACTACAAGGAAAGCAATAAAGGTTTCCTATACAATACTTCAAGCTAGAAAGGATATGCTAGCTTGAGGACTCGTTTAAGGTCAGATTGTCAAGACCGTATTTTGCTTTCAAGAACTGTACTTCATCTTTTACCCGAAGATACACAAAACTTTCCTTTCTCAAGGATCGTTCGGCTTGAAGCCTAATAGAACCCAATCGGATTAGTTCTGTGTATTCGTATTGAGATTCAGTTTGATTCTTTTTGCATTATCCAATATTGGACCAATTTCCACAGTTCGGGCATCTTTCATATCTTTTTGCCCGTCTCTTTATAGCACTTTTTGAAATCCCACAAAATGGCGGAACTTGTTCCCTTTTTCGCCATTTCTTTCTTGCGTCAAACGTGAGATTGAAAATTTGTTCGCGGATTTCAGGGGGAAGTCCTGGTTTTACGTGATGAAGGCAACAAAGCAAATTGAAATCAAAAGAATGCATTCCAGTTCTATAAGGTCTGCCGGTAAAAGACCAATTTTTTTTATAAGCCAAAAACGTGTCTTTAACGAAAACGGGTTTTGTTGAAGGCTTTTTGGTTAGGTGACTTGGTGACTCGGGTGATTGAAAGGTAAAAACGTTTAAGCTCAACGGGGCTAACTAGGGTTGACGTTCGGGTAAGGAAAATTAAAGACAATGGTTGGGGCTCGAATGGTTAAGGTTTCCTAGTGCCTAACTCATATTTATGCAACAAATACTAATTAAGGTCTTGAAATGTATACCCAAAGCAAGTTCTAACCACACGTGTCATATGGCACCCTCAATTAAATCCAGAATGAAAGTAGAATTGCAATTTGTAAAAGCTTGTTTAAGGCTCAAAAATAAATTCGCATACGGATGGAATTAGGTAAAAGTGTTTCATTTTACATGATTTAATATTTTACTAGATTATTGCTTTTAAGGATATCACAAAAAAACATTTTCAATTTTATTTGGACGTCATGGATTTACTTCTTTATTTGCCGAAAACGTATATTTATAATTTGGTTTATCAAAAATTATATTAAATTTTTGGTTTTTTGTCACAAAAATTACTTGGTAAGTGATTTTCTTCTTAAAAGTTTTAAATTTGGACCTTTTTAGCAAAGTCAAATGCATTACTCCCATCCCCACACTTAAAATTTACATTGTCCTCAATGTGATTAACATAATCTTAGATCGAGAAAGGGTTAATGAAATAACTCCCCTAAAAATGTTGAATTTGTCACTTGTGTTTGGTTGCCCTCGCGTTGTTAGAATCCTCGGTATCACCTGAAATGTCACCAATTTATTGAAAGCATTAAAATCCTAAACACACAAAATAAAAACAAAATGACATAAATTAAAAGATAGATTGGCACGAAACAACTATGCCGGGGCCCCGAAAATGATACGGTTTTCAAGGGCTTTGTGGTGGGATATCCCCCCACTCGTGGTACATTCGGTTTCTGATGTACGTGACATCATTGCTCAGGTCATCGACTCGGGAATGCAGATTTTCGACTCGGTTGAAGGCTCGTTGGGCATATTCAAATGATTGCCTTGCATGGTCGCTGGTGGTTTGGATTGACTCATAAAGGTCTAACATGGTTGGGAATTCCCTTGTACGTGAACTTGAAGATCCAGCTCCGGCTCCTTCCGACTGTATCGGCATGTCGAGGTCCATGATTATTTCTTCAGGATCCGCCGGATCCCAGATTTGTCCCTACTTATCCATGAATCTCGGCTGCCCATTTGGTAGGCTTGTCACCATGTACATACTTGTACAAATGCTAAAGTCTAACAGTCCCGGCATCACTCCTACGGTTCCTTCAGTGTTATAACCATAGCTTTCGTATAAGTTCAAAATCCAGCTTCCTCCAAACATGGGTGTTGGAGCACCTGCAATCGCATTCCTGGCAAAGATTACAAAACAAATACCCAATATTACATGGCAATTGATTAACCATACAATATAAAATAAACAAGTCCCTCAAATTAACAACTCCCTCGCTTTGACCACGAGCTGTTATGGAATGACTAAGTAACCGATGAATGTATCGCAACAGCGGGTCTCGTATCTGACTGCTTTTCGTTTTACTCGAGTTGAACCCTCCGGTTCCAATCCGCTCCCAAAATGCTTTCCTCATTGCACCACTTTCCACGTCTTTGCTTTCCTCGACCGGGAAGGTATGGTATGCCGGCATTCCAGATATTGCCTCGTCCTCCATTTCTTGTTCCGTGTAGATTCCGAGATAGACACCGAACAAGGCAATGGATGTTTTATGCCAATGCCCAGCTAGTCTGAATGAAACAGAACTATCATCCCAAGGGTCAGAGTCTTTCATGCTAAATTTGAAAGATGCTAAAAATTCAAGAGTTAGTTCATAAACGGAAGGTCTATTTTGTGAGAATAAACGCTTCCACTGAACACTCAATAAATTATTATATCTCTTTAGCTGTCCGACTGCCGCTGGTGTTTCTTCATCTGCTTGTAAGTGGATCTTTCGACCCTTTGTAGCAGTCTTTGAAGTCTATCATGACACCATCTCTCGCGGCTCCCTTCAAATTGTAAGTAGGGATGATCCATGATCCTGAAATTTTAAAAATAAGTTAATCTAGACAAGATGAATTTCTTGAGCAGTTTCATGATATTAGTGAAAACCATGTGTTTTTCAAGACATAATATCATAATGATTCAATTCATGTTCAAAAATAGTTGAAAATTTATCATCCAAGGAAAATTTTTTGAACATGGGGGTGCGCTTTGTAAAACGTGGGGGTGCGCTTTGTAAAACGTGGGGGTGCGCTTTGTAAAACGTGGGGGTGCGGTTAACATGTTTAGGCATGAAATCTTGACTCGAGCAATCGTGGTTTTGTTTGTAAATCATTGATTAAGCATGGGTTTAACATTTTCTTGCTTTAAAAGTCAAAGATTATAATTAACATTTTAATCATTTGTTAATAATTCAAGATACTCAAAATATATATATATATTGTTTTACACCACTTGAGAATTCTTGTAACTTGAACATGATTAACAAAGATTTCACCACGAATTATGAAGATAGTCTTGTTAACAATAAAAGAAAACAACCTAATTAACTAACTAAACATACTAATATCTAACTAAACATACTAATTAACACTAATCTCTACAAGAATAAACATGAACAAGTAGGTTAAAAGCATTCATCATTCCATAACACGTTTAAGAAAAAGTGTTTACACATAATTGCTAGGATTTTGGTTGTTTAGAGACCTAATCACCTAACTACATGTAAATGACTTTCATAATCATAGGAATTAGCATACTAACCTCTTGATCAAATACTCTTGAAAGAAATTTTGAAAAGATGAAAGAAAAATGGAAAACAAGATGAAATTGAAGGTGGATACGGCTTTGCAGGGAATTGAGGTTGGTATTTATCATGCAAATTGAAGAGGAACAAGACAAAAGGCTGAAATATGTCAGCTTGTGTCATTTTTTGTCAGAGACACGGGGGCGTGCTTGATGAGGCATGGCCCCGTGCTTGTGCTTGTGAAGTCCTAAAAATTGTTAAAAAGTACAGGTGCCGCGTTTAAGTTTCGGGTCTTCGGCATGACCCTTCCCCATACATAGTTTTCGTCGGGGCGGAGGTGTAATTCCTCCGAAGGAATCTTGGTTGGTCCATCGTTATATGGTTTCAAACGATGACCATTTACTTTGAAACTTAAACCTGCGTGGTTATAAATTTCAATGGCACCATTCAGAAACACGTTCTTGATCGTATAAGGTCCAGACCAACGTGATTTCAGTTTTCCGGGAAATAAACGTAAACGAGAGTTATACAGTAAGACACGTTCTCCCACATGAAATCATTTTGTGTTCTTTAATCGAGCGTCGTGGAATTTCCTTGTCTTTTCTTTGTAAACCCTAGCGTTTTCGTACGCTTGTTCCCTCAATTCCTCCAATTCGTGAATTTGTAGGAATCGACTCTTTCCTGCGAGGTCTTGGTCCAGGTTTGCTGCTTTAAGTGCCCAAAAGGCCTTGTGCTCTAGTTCCACAGGTAGATGACACGACTTCCCATAAACTAGTTTAAACGGTGTTGTGACGATGGGAGTCTTATAGGCTGTTCGAAAAGCCCATAATGCATCATCTAACTTGGTAGACCAGTCCTTGTGGTTTTGACCTACAGTTTTCTCAAGGATTCATTTGATACGTCGGTTAGTGACTTTGGCTTGCCCATTCGCTTGTGGATGGTAAGTAGTTGTAAAGCGATGGTGAACTCCATAACGTATCATTGCTCTTTCAAGCTGATTGTTACAGAAATGAGTTCCTCGGTCACTAATCAGAGCTTTGGGGGCACCAAAACGAGAAAATAGTTTCTTAAGTAATTTGACAACGTTCCTGACATCATTAGTAGGCAGGGCTTGAGCTTCAGCCCATTTTGAAACGTAATCAACTGCTACCAAGATGTAACGATTGCCAAATGACACCGGGAATGGCCCCATGAAATCAATACCCCATATATCAAATACCTCGCATACTTGAAATGGATTCTGAGGCATCTCATCCCGTGTTGAGATATTGGTTGCTCTTTGACATGCATCACGAGGTGCGTACCATGTTGTGAGCATCTTTGAAGATCGTGGGCCAGTAAAATCCAGAGTCGAATACTTTCTTGGCTGTTAAGGTTGCTCCATGGTGTCCTCCTGTGGGTCCTTCATGACAGTGCCTTAGAATTTGTTCTGCTTCACTACCGTATACGCATCTTCGAATGAGTTGGTCTGCACCGATTCTGAACAGATACGGGTCCTCCCAATAGTAATGTTTGATATCAGTAAAGAACTTCTTCTTTTGCTGATAAGTAATTCATTTGAGAAGGATTCCGCTTGCTAAGTAATTTGCAAAATCGGCGAACCAAGAATGTTCAACGATTGAGGATTGAATGTGCATAAGGAATTCATGAGAAAAATTGTCGTTTATTTTGGCTTCCTCAGTTTGTGAAGGACTTGAATCCTCAAGACGAGAGAGATGATCAGCCGCTAGATTTTCCTCTCCTTTCTTATCACGAATTTCAATATCAAATTCTTGAAGCAGAAGAATCCAACGAATCAATCTCGGCTTTGCATCTTGTTTGTTGAACAAATAACGAAGGGCTGCATGATCGGTGTAAACAATTGTTTTTGAAAGGATGAGATACGAGCGGAATTTGTCGAATACGAAGACTACCGCAAGAAGTTCTTTTTCGGTGGTAGTGTAGTTTTCATGTGCGTCGTTTTGGGTTTTGCTTGCATAATCAATTGGGTGAAATTGCTTGTCTTTCCTCTGTCCTAATACAGGTCCTACCGCGAAATCGCTTGCGTCGCACATGAGTTCAAATGGTAGCGTCCAATCTGAGGAAACCATGATTGGAGCAGTTACCAGTTTCTCTTTAAGCAATTTGAATGCAATAATGCATTCATCAGAAAATACGAATTGCGCGTCTTTCTCCAGAAGTTGAGTCATTGGTCGAGCGATTTTTGAGAAATCTTTGATGAAACGACGGTAGAATCATGCATGTCCTAGGAAACTTCTGATGTCTTTCACGGTTGTGGGATGCGGAAGTTTAGAAATAGTGTCGACTTTGGCTTGATCGACTTCAAGCCCCGCTCGAGAGATTTTGTGTCCTAACACTATTCCTTCCGTAACCAAGAAGTGGCACTTTTCCCAATTTAAAACAAGGTTGGAGTCTTCACATCTAACCAGCATCTTTTCCAGATTTTCAAGGCATTGCTCGAATGAGTTTCCAAAGATGGACAAATCATCTATGAAAACTTCAATTGAGTGTTCAATCATGTCATGAAAAATTGCTACCATACATCTTTGAAATGTAGTAGGAGCATTACACAATCCAAAGGGCATTCGCCGATAAGAAAATGTGCCATATGGACAGGTGAATGTCGTCTTCTCTTGATCTTCGGGAGCAATAGGGATTTGAAAATAACCTAAGAAACCGTCCAGGAAAAATAGAACATTTTTCCAGACAATCTCTCAAGCATTTGGTCGATGAAAGGGAGAGGGAAGTGATTTTTCCTTGTGGCGTCATTGAGTTTGCGATAGTCTATGCAAACTCTCCATCCTATAACCGTACGAGTGGGAATAAGCTCATTCTTCTCGTTAGTTACAACAGTCATTCCTCCTTTCTTTGGAAGAACTTGGACGGGACTGACCCAAGGCGAATCAGAAATAGAGTAAATCAAACCGACATCTAGTAGTTTGATTACTTCTTTCTTCACTACCTCTTGCATGCTCGGGTTTAAACGTCTTTGAGATTGAATGACGGATTTGAAGTTCTCCTCCATCAATATTTATGAGTGCAAAAGGATGGATTGATTCCCTTGATGTCCATGATTTTCCATGAAATTGCTCGTTTGTGTGCCTTAAGCACATTGAGCAACTTGTTCTTCTCATCAATTGATAAGGCGGATGAGATTATGACAGGAAGTTGAGATGTGTTTTCAAGATAAGCGTATTCGAGATGAGATGGAAGTTCTTTGAGCTCTAAGACTGAAGGGTCTTCGATAGAAGGTTTGGCTTTTGGTTCTAAGTCTTGCTCATTGATCTCAAATGCTTCTTGCTGAAATGATGTTTCATCAACTTCATCTTCTGGAATGATTTGGTTCTCACAGATGGGTTCGGTGATTTGGACTTCTATTAATTGAGTGTTGCAAGCTTCATTTTGAAGGGTTTCCTTCAAATGACGGCTTATGATCAAATCGCAAGCATCAACGTAATAGAGTGAGTCATCATGATGTTGAGGGTGTTTCATGGATTGGCCTATATCGAAAGTTACTTCCTCCTCGTCTACTCTAAGCGTGAGTTTGCCTGTACAAACATCAATGAGGGCTCGAGCAGTCGCTAAGAAAGTTCGACCAAGGACTAGAGGAACATTTTTGTCCTCATCCATGTATAGGATCACAAAATCAACGGGAAATACGAATTTTTCAATTTTAACTAAGAGATTTTCAACAATGCCCCTCGGATATTTGGCAGAACGGTCAGCTAACTGGATGCTCATACAGGTAGGTCTAGGCTCACCTAGGTTTAATTTTTCCAAAACCGCATAAGGCATAAGGTTAATGCTTGCACCTAAATCAGCTAACGCATTACTGACAGAAATATTTCCTATTAGGCAAGGTATGGTGAAACTTCCTGGATCAGTCATCTTTTGAGGTAGTTTGTTTTGAAGAACTGCAGAGCATTCCTCATTCAAAACCACGTGTGATAACTCTTCCAGCTTCTTTTTGTTTGACAAGACACCTTTTAGAAACTTAGCATAGTTTGGCAGTTATGCTAAGGCCTCCACCAAGGGCAGATTGATGTGGACTTGCTTGAACAACCCAAGGAATTTGCCATATTGTGCCTCCATTCTTTGTTGTCTCAAACGACCTGGATATGGAGGTGGTGGAATATAAGGTGGTGGTGGAACGTATTTCTTTGTTGGTTCTTCAATAACAACAGGTTGCTTTTGCTTATCACTCGCATTTCTTGGAGTTTCAGTTTCTACTTCTTCAAGGATGGGTTGTAATGCGAGTGCATCACCTTGAGTGGTTTTGACACTCCTGGTGGTGATGGCTTTAACTTAAGCATTAGGGTTTGTCACAGTGTTGCTGGGCAAAGCTCCTTGAGGTCTTTCAGATAGATGTTGTGCTATTTGACCTACTTGGTGCTCTATGGTTTGTAATGATGCTTTGTTGCTTTTGATGTCTGCTTCGTTTCTTTGGAACCTCTCCTCATTTCTTCGATCAGATTTCCGGATGTACTCATCTGTGGCTTGTGTGGTTAACAACAATTGCTGCAATAAGTCTTCCATTGATGATGCTCCATGGTCTTGGTTACTACTGCTTGGACCTTGGTATGGTGGTTTCTGTTGTTGGTAAGGTGGCCTTCGGTTGAATCCAGATGATTGTTGGTTATTGCCAGCATCTCTGTAATTCGAGTTGCATCTCCAATTTGAATTGTATGAGTTGTTTGGGCCTCCTACGTAGTCAACATCTTCAACCATCATAATGCCTTGTGGGCACTCGTTGGTCTTGTGTGAATTTCCATATGTGTTGCATCGTGTTGGAGTTTTCTTTAGCTCTCTTTGCAATTGTTCAAATTTTTTGGTTAGAGCTTCTAATTGGGCTGCAATTAGGGTTTCAGAGTCTACTTGATGAATACCTTTAGAACTGGGTTTGGTTCTTAGGGGATTGTAAGCAAAGCTCTTCTTAGCTGCTCTTTCTAAGGCTTGGTATGCTTCTCTTGGTGTGACACTTCCAAAATCTCCTCCCGCACTTTGGTCTACCGCTTGCTTGTGGGCTCCGCTAATCGCATCGTAAAAGGTTTGACACTGCAGCCACAGATCCAGTCCGTGATGTGGGCATCTACGAAGGAGACTTTTATATCTCTCCCATGCTGCGTGTAATGATTCATCGTCGTCTTGGCAGAAACTTGTGATGCTGCTTCTTAGTTTGGCAGTGCGATCGGGTGGAAAGTATTTCAAAAGGAATTGTTCAGCCATTTCCGCCCATGTGGTGATGGAACCAGGCGGAAGTGAATCAAGCCAATCGATGGCTCGGCCTCAAAGTGAAAATGGAAAAAGTCTTAGTCGAATGGCGTCGTCTAAACAGTTATTAATTTTGAAGGTCGCACAGATACGAAGGAATCGTGAGATGTGAGTGTTAGGATCTTCGTCTTGTAACCCATGGAACTAAACAAAGTTTTCTACGAGTTGGATAATACTAGACGTAATCTCGAAATTTGTTGGCCGCTATTGCTGGTTGGGCAACACTAGACTCATAACCATCTATTGACGGTGTGGCATAGTGTGTCATCTTCATTTCCTCGTCTTGGTTAGCCATGTCTTTTTCGAATGGTGTATCTTCCAAAATGTCTTATTCAATGGATGGTGCTGCTTGTTGTGATATTTTGCGCAATCTTTAACGAAAAATTCGTTCGGGTTTCGGAAGAGGCAGAACAAGTTCAGAACTAGACGAGTCGGACATACACTAACTTAAGGAAGCATAAACTAACTAAGGCTTAAAATGAATCAGGCAAAAATAACTAAACTAACTAAGGCAAACTACCTAAAAATAAAAATGAAGTTTAAACAAAAATATATTAACAAGTTATATACAAGATAGTAAAAAATTTAGTTTGTCTTTCAAACTGCCGTGTATCCCTGGCAACGGCGCCAAAAACTTGATGGGTGCGGATAGTATATATATTTTGATAAAGATTTATTGCACAGATTCAGTTTTAATTGGTTATTACTAATACTAAACCACACACACAAAAGGCAGTGTACCTGTCGTGTGGTAATATAGTGTTGGTAAGAACCGAGTATCAATCCGTGGACACACCTAGCCTACTCAACAAACTTGATGTTTGACTATCAGATTTGGTTTTCGTTAAAGAAAGTGATAATTTGCATTTGGAAAGATTTTTAGGGTTTAAAAATAAACAATAATAGAAAGAAAGTAAACTAAGATTTGAAGCGTTTGGATTTAAAACCAGGGAATAAAAGTTATCATCCTAATTAGACTCCAATATGTAATCGTGATGAATTGGTGGTGTGATTAAAAGATATGGATTAATGTAATTATGTTAATGTTTATAAAGATGAGCTGGCGCGATTTCTCGTCTATCCTGCTGCCGTAGTGACTTGATCCTGTCAGGCTGAGTTTACTGCTCAGATCAAAGCCCTAGTAATGTAGGTAAATCTTTTGTGACATATTTGACATACGATTTCTGAAAACATAACTTAATGTTAAAAAGAAAGTTGATCAGGTTCCTTCCTAACATACCATTAATCTTAGAAAACCATAACAGTTACTGAAGATTTCTCAAACTAATAAAAGGGAACCCGCAAATGATCAGAAAGTTAAAGTGATATGATTTCTAATAACCATTTCTAGTTCATTAGCCATGGATTTATTATGAAGACCGGTTTCACAAATGAAAGTTAATCATACGGTTTTCAAAATTGTATGACAATCACAATCACAAACCATTAATTTATAACTTCTCGTTCAAATGTAGATGCTACCCATCAATAGTTTTTCCAAACCACCATAACATTAACATAATATTTATCACACCATTAGTTCATCACAAATTACATAAGTTTCATCCGATTAGGATGATAAATAGAGTTTAGCTCATAATGAGCTTGAACATAACAACTGATAACAAAGAAGATAGATATGTCATCATCGGTGAAATGGAACAATCAAACCGATAATCCACAATGGATGATGTTTAGACGATCCCAAGCTTCTTCCAAGTGTTGTATGCACCTCTTGAGCCTCCAAATGATCTTGAAGTCTTGATTCCCGAGAGAATTCTGCAGAGTAACTCTCCCACCAAAGCTTACCAAAAATGATGAACTTAGGCTTCTATTTATAGGCTTTCCGGAGTGTTTAAGCACGGCCCCGTGCCTAAAAGGCACGACCCCGTGCTAGTACAATGCTTACGAAAGTTGGTCGGCTCTTACATGCAGGTTCTGTCGGGCACGGCCCCGTGCTAAATGGGGCACGGCCCCGTGCTAGTACAATGCTTACAAAAGTTGGTCGGCTCTTACATGCAGGTTCTGTCGGGCACGACCCCGTGCTAAATGGGGCACGGCCCCGTGTTGAAGGTGGGGCACGACCCCGTGTCTTATGGGGCACGACCCTGTGTCTACTTTTAGGGGACAGTACTTTTGTCCTTGTCAGATGTCCAAGCACGAGGGTGTGTTAATTTAGCACGGGGGTGTGTTTCTAGTAAGGCATGGGGGCGTGCTTAATGAGGCACGGCCCCATGCTTGGACTCCAAAGCTCGGATCATCTCAATTTCTTGTTAAATATGCTTCTTTTGTCCATCTTGCCCTTTTAAACACCTAAAAACACAATTTAACACTTTTAAGTACATTTTCATCATTTTAAGGAAGATATTAAGGAATAATTGATGTGCTTTTGATAGGATTTTTATGTATAATGTGGAGCACATAAGTGTGACAGGGCTCGCAGGCTCTATCACTAGGCCTTCAGCTAAGGTTTTCCCTTTGAAGCTAATCTCAGGGTCTGCCTCAACATCCATTTGACCAATGACATTACATGATTGCCTTTATCTCCTTCTTAGACTGAACTCTTCAGTAATTCTGTCTCGAATCCGTTGGGCTAGCCTGTCAGTTTGTCTAGATTGACTTGGGTTGACAAGTGGCATGTTAATTAGGTCAAGACCTTCATAGTAGTTCATGGTCTGAAAGTTGAACATCTCTTGCTACCCTTGAACTCTTCGAAAAATGAGAGCTCTTCTATTAGCATCATACCTCTACCCAATAATTTAATTTGAAGTTCCTTGGGGTGGGGATGATATAGCCCCTTGAATGCATTCCTCAAAGAGACTCTGAAGAAAGAGTCTATAGAGTCCACATCAATGTGAATTTGAGGAAGTTGCTGAGTATGCACAATTGCAAGTGAGGATGGTGAGTCCTCAATGTCCATACTCCCTAAAGAACTCCCAGGTTCTGTGATTGTAATGACTTTCTCCCCCTTTTTAGTAGCATCACCCTCTTGCATAGGTGAGCTAGGAGTGAGTTCAATCACATTCACAGGTTCTAGTGTTCCTGGTTGTGCTCTCCTTAAAGGTCTCCCAGCTAGTTTTTCCCTGAGATAAGATATTTCAAGTTGCTGATCATTGACCCTGTTGTGTAAGGTAGTCACCTGAGATTCAAGGTAACTAACCATAGAGACTAAATAGGTGTATGTTTTTTTACAGTTTTTACACCTTTAGTCTCAAGTTCCCCTTATCTTCATCAGAAGAATCATTGGGGGATGAGATAATTGGACCAATGTCCTCTCTCTCACCACCAGCTTCATGTTCTAGGCTGCTAGATTTCCTCTGCACATTGATAGCCACAGTTGAAGTGTCAATGGGCTGAGTTGCCATGGTTGAGGACTTAATGATGTAATCACTTGCAGAAGTGAGAGCCTCTTCCATATGGATCTTCTGAACAGGTTCAGGTTGATCCACCTCAGTAATAGGTGACTAATGTGGGCTAGACATAGGGGACTTAGAAGCACTCATCTCTCTTTGAGTGGGGGAAGAGTAGAGAGACTCATGGTACTCACTGAAACCTAAGTCTTCATCAGCATAGAATTCAAGGTTGGGAATGGGTTGATTTAGGTCTAAAGGCTAGGGATAGTAACTGTCCCCTGAAGATTGTTCACTTGAGTGTTGAGACTTAGAGTGAAGGCTTAAGGCAGTTGGGTTTGTTAGCTCATCAGGCTGAGCATGAGGAACCTTAGCATTGATTCTTGAAGAGATGGGAGTGGTCTGCTCCTTAGGAGAAGTGGGAGCTCTAGTATCCACTTCCTCCTGTATGGGGGCCTACACTAGCTCAATAGCTTGAGCAGGGGTTCGTTTGGATTTTCTTTGGTAGGTGAGGTTGATTTGTGGTCTTTTTGATGGTTGGGAGGCAAAAGGTGTGGGTTCAACACTAGGTTGTGTTGCTATGTAGTCACCTTAAGCAATGAGCTCTAACATCTTTGGGACAAGGGCTATTTCTACCCCTAAGAAGCCTACAGTTCGCTTCCTCATGATTTTAAAGATTCCGGGCTTCATCTTTCCCAACTTAAGAATATTACCTTTTTCCCTCAACTGTGAGTCCAATTCACAGTTGAGAATGTAGTGAACATGTCTAGGAAACATGTAAGGAATCCAAGTTAGCAAGCAGATTTGTGTAAACAAACTGAGAGTACCTGAACTTGACCCCTTGAACCATTCCATGCACTATGAATGAGAGATCCTCAAGAATCTGGTCCCACCCTCCATGCTTGTTTGACAAGCTGTGGATAACCACATGGAGCAGGTATTTCCACTGGGAATAGACCTTCCCTTTCCTGATGGTCTTTACAGAGAATCTCCCTCATATCCCATCTGCACAAAAGAATGACTAACAACTTCCTTTTGGAAGGACAACTCACCTTCTTCATCATCCATCTGTAAATGAGTGTTGATGATGGCCGGAGTGATGAAGATTGTCTTCTCATGCACTGTTTTAGACAGTGCCTTCTCCCCATCCATAATGACCTCTTGGCAGGTCTTCCAAAATTCAAGCAGATGATCCTCATAGAGAGTATGATCAATGGTTAGGGAGGTGAAATAGTTGGATAGAGCCAGAAAACGACAAACCTCAGAGAAACTATCATTTTCCTCAGAGTTCAACAGAGTAACCTGGTTGTGTTGCCTGTGAAGTTGCATGGAGAAGTCAGGGTTGTTTCTGCGGTTTAGATTGGCCATTTTAAGAAGCTTAAAGGTTAAGGAACGTGAAGAACAAAGGCGGTTTGGGAGAATTTAGGTTTAATGAATAGTGTAATTGAAGAAGATAGTGAAAGAGGGGGGAACCGTTGGGTATTTATGTGAAAAGGATTTGAGACAAAGTTAATGAAAGATGATAAACTTTGAAATCCGGATGTCGGTCCCACCTGTGAAAAAGTAGTTTACTTTTGCCCAAAAGTAGTTTTCTTGGAAGTCGAGAAATCTTTCGAAGATTATTTAGCTTCGGAAGTTCTGAAGAAAAAGCTTCCGAAGGCAAATTGGCTTCGAAAGACATTTCAAAGGTTCTTGAGAATTTTTGCTTTGGAAGAGATTTAATACTCAAAGTTTTTATTCTATAAAAGAATGAAAACTTCCGAAGATAATTTAGTTGATTTTTGTAAAACATAAAAGTACTTAAGTTGATTTTTAAGGCTCGGAAGATAATTTAAAATTTTCTTCCGAAGGTAAAATTACTGGAGTAGTTATTTGTTTACTTAGACATAATTTTCTTCCGAAGGTAATTTTTAATCTTTCGAAAAGTAAAGAGATAAAAACTTTCAAAAATCTAAGGAATGTCTTTTGAAAAGATTTTCTTCCAAAGAGAATTGGTGCTTGTGAAGGTGATTAAATAGACAACTTAGGACACACAACTTTTAGAAATAATATGATTAAGTTTTACGAAAAGCTATTCAAAGTTAATCATCCCAATAGCTGATACAAGATATTTCAATCTTTGTTCATCAAAAGCTTTGGTTAACAGATCAGCATATTGTTCATTTGTGTTAACTTTGACTAGTTTGATTAATCCCTTTTCAAAGTTATCTCTAATCAAATGATACCTGATATTGATCAGCTTTGTCCTTGAGTGCTGCACAGTATTTTCTATGATTAACAGAGCACTGTTGTTGTTTATGTGGATAGCAGTCTCCTTGAAGTTGAATCCATAGTCCAGCATCTGATTTTGAATCCAAAGCACTTGAGCATAATAGCTTGCAGCAACAATGTATTGCGCCTCAGCAGTTGATGTAGACACACAGGATTGTTTCTTACATTGCCAAGAGACTATCCTTCCACCAAGAAATTGACATCCCCCTGATGTAGACTTTGCAGTCATGTTGCAACCACCATAATCACTATCTGTATAAGCATATAGATTAAAGTCGAAATTCTTTGGATACCAAGGGCAAAGTGATGGAACACCTTTGGGATATCTTAAAATTCTTTTGATAGTGATCAGGTGTGACATCTAGGGGTTGGCTTGATATCTTGCACAAATGCATGTAGCAAAGATGATATCAGGCCTGTAGCTGTGAGCTACATAAGAGACCCAATCATTGCCCTGTAGAGATATCCATCAACACACTCCCCTACAAGATCAGGTCCAAGGGAGTGGTTCTTGGCTATGGGTGTCTTAGCAACCTTACAATCAGTCATGTTGAACCTTTTAAGTATGTCTCGTAGATACTTTGACTGACTTATGAAGATGCCATTGTCAACTTGCTTCACTTGAATTCCTAGAAAAAATTGAGTTCCCCCATGGTACTCATTTCAAACTTGTCATTCATCAGCTTCTCAAAGTCTTTGTAGAGCTGTGGATTAGTTGACCTAAAGATAATGTCATCTACATATACTTGAACTGAGATTATGTCATTTCATGTTTCTTTGATGAAGAGAGTTCCATCAATAGTACCCCTTTTGTATTCATGCTGACAGAGATACTGAGATAGAGTCTCATACCATTTCCTTGGTGTTTGGTGCAGCCTATAAAGAGCTTTATCAAGCTTGCAGACGTAATCTGGATGATCAGGATCTGCAAACCCTGGTGGTTGGCTGACATACACCTCTTCATCAATCACCCCATAGAGAAAAGCACACTTGACATCAAGTTGGTAGACCTTGAAGTTCTTGGATGCAACAAAAGCTAGGAAGATCCTGACAGCTTCAAGTCTTGCTACAGGAGCAAAAACATCTGTGTAGTCAATTCCTTCTTCTTGAGTATACCCTTGAATAACTAGTCTTTCCTTGTTCTTGATGACAAGTCCTCTATCATCCTTCTTATTCCTGAAAACCTATTTGTTTCCTATGGTAGTCTTCCCTTAAGGAAGAGGACATAGGTTCCAAACCTTTTGCCTTTTCAATTGAAGCAGCTCCTCTTACATAGCTTCAACCCAACTTCCATCCTTTAGAGCCTCATCAATTTTCTTTGGCTCTATCTGGGACAAGAAACAAGAGTGAAGACAAACATTTGAATCATGGGTTTGTCCTCTTGTTCTCACCACTGAATAAACATCTCCAATGATGTTTGTGGTAGGATGAGACTTGTGGATCCTTACCTGAGGGATCATAACAAGTTGCTTAGACAGATCTAAATTTGAGAAATTCTAATCTGGCAAGGAGGATTCATCCTCCACATCAGCACACTTATCAAGATTTACTTGATCCAATGTGTGTAACATCATTGATGTTGTCTTCAATGGAGTGGTTATCAGCATCAAGAAATTCCTGACCACCACCATTTTCTCCAACATTTGAAGCTCCTTCATCTAAGTTTTGTGCCACTAAGCTTGAATTTGAAGGCACCCCAGAAGTATCAGTAGGATTTGTCATTGATGTGCTGGTAGAAGCTTCATTTGGAGAATTGGTTACCACTAGAGCTGAAGATGTGTAGCTTGAAGGTATTCTTAGCTCAAATCTTGGGTCAGGATCACCTGTAGGTAGTATATATGTGGACCCTAGAACATTCTCACAAGATTTGTTAAAACAGTTGGTAACTAAATCAAGATCAAATAGCCAATCCGGACCAGAACCTTTCACACTAGGAGTGTGCTCATTGAAAGTCACATTGGCTGACTCCTCAACTACTCTAGTTTTGAGATTGTATACTCTATAAGCTTTAGCTTGAGAAGAGTATCCAATAAAATGTCAATCATCTGATTTCTCAGCAAACTTGGCAATTTGATCTTTCGTATTCAAGATGGTGCAAGGACATCCAAATGACCTGAGAAAACCTATGAAAGGTTTTCTCTTGTGCCAAAGTTTGTAAGGAATCTTACCATGTGTCTTAACTACTAAAACTCTGTTTTGCACATAGCAAGCAGTGTTCACTGCCTCTGCCCTAGAAGGTGATGGGCAGCTTAGAGTCAGACAACATAGTTCTTGCAGCTTTAATTAGTGTCATGTTTCTCCTCTCAGCAACACCATTTTGCTAAGGAGTCTTGGGAGCACTATATTATCTTTTAATACCTTTTTCATCACAAAATGTGTCTAGGATTTGATTCTTGAATTTAGTTCCTTGATCACATCTTATGGTTTTGACCTTGTGATCATATTGATTCTCAATCTTTAAGATGAAATTCTTTAGAATCTAAGGGGTCTCATCCTTAGTTCTAAGAAAGAAGACCTAAGTGAATCTTGTAAAGTCATCTGTGATCACCAAACAATAAGAGGTCCTTCCTAGACTCATTACACTGGTGGGGCCAAAGAGATCCATATGTAATAAGTGCAAGGGATTAATGATGGAATTTCTTTCCTTTGGCTTGTGAGATACCTTATGTTGCTTCCCCTTCAGGCATGCAACACAGTGGTCATCACTTGTAAACTCTTTCTTTGGTATTCCAGTTATCAAATCAAATTAATTTATTAATATTTTTAAAGTTTACATGACACATTCTTTAATGCCAGAGAAAAGACTCATCATTATTTGCTTTAGATAGAAAGCATGAAACTTCTAATGAGGGAGATGTTTCTTGTAAATCCATCTTGTACATGTTCCCTTTCCTGGGGGCTCTGAGCAGGATGTGCTCATGAGGAATGACCACCCCGGGCCTGAGAACATTGCACTCATGCTCAGTAAAGAACATCTTATGACTCTGATCACAAAATTGGCATACACTTAAAAGATTGTACCCAAGCTTCTTGACAAAATTTACCTTCTAAATGCTAAGTTTACCATTTGTGACCTTGCCCCTTCCTGTAATGTAACCTCCTGCATCTCCTCCAAAAGCAACTGGTCCTCCATCAAATTTTTCAAACTTTTGGAGTAGTGACCTATTGCCTCTCATGTGCCTGGAACAACCACTGTCAATGATCCGTACATTTCTGTTCGTCTTGAGCTGTTCCTGCACAAAGGAGATGGTTAGTTACATTTCGAAACCCAAGCCTCATTGGTCTTGGGCTCATCAAAAGAAGATGAAGACAATGCAACAGTAATTGATCCTATAATCATGCTAGAAGGATCATTTGCTGATGTTGATGAAGAACTTTCAGCTACTTGGTCTTTCTTTGACTTCCAAACCATCATTGGAAGCTTAGACTTGACCTTCAAAGCTTCGGAAGTTTTGTTGACTTCAAAAGTTTTGATGACTGGACCTTCAGAAGATCTTGCTTTCACTACAGCAGGCTTCAGTGCTTTGGAAGTATTCCTTTCTTGCGAGACCAAATTTTCTTCTGAAGGCAAGTTTCCACTTGTCTTCTTCTTCATTTTGAAGCTTCCGAAGGAAAGAGATTTTCCTTTCGAAGCTTGCTTCTTCTTCTCCAAACTCTTAGAAGTTTCTTTCTTGTTCATGTGAAGAGTACTCTTTGGATTGTAAATACAATCTTTAGCAATATGAGAGGTACTCCCACACATAACACAGTCTATTTTCTTCGTTCTATGAGTTTTCTTTTGTGAACAAGGCTGAACTTGATCACTTTCCTTCTCCGTCTTCATCTTTTCAGATGTTGTGGAAATTCTTATGGGGATAGAACTACCTTTGGAGCTGGATAGTTCAGGTTGTACAACAGTGGTGCATAACTGATCAGCCTTCTTCTTGATGATGGGATGATTTGGACATGAACTAGAACTCTTGTTGATGGAGTTCAAGTTGGTGTCTTCAGCCTACACCACTTCAAATCCTACAGAGATGAAGACTTGTTTCTGTGTAGAGTTGAAGGTGGCCTTGATCTCTTGAGCCTTCTTGGACTTTATTTTGGACTTCCTGATCAAGTTCTTTCTCCTAGACTTGGTCATCCCAACAGCTTTACTCTCCTCAGAGGGATGGTGACCTTTCTTAGAATGCTCTTCCTCACTCTTCTCAGAGCCATTCTTCACCATCTCCTCTTCATCCTCTTCAGTCAAACGGTCTATGAGGGGATGCTCATCTTCACAAGTTCCACACCTAGGAGATCTTACAGACAAGATTGTGTGTGGAGGAGCTATTTCATAAGATCCCAATCCATGCTTATTTTAAAAACAAATTTTTGCATCCAAGGATGAGGATATTATATTCTTGAAGGTCTCGTCTTTAAGAACAAATTTTTCTACCTTGGCTTTGCTGATCACAAGCTTAGTCTGGCATTCAGTTAACTTAGTAATGAGGTCTTTGTTCTGAATAATGTAGTTTGTGTGCTCATGTTTATGAGTTGAAATGGTTTTCTTTAAGTCCTCTATCTTTAGTTTATAATCATTTTCAGCTCTCTTAAAATCAGCTTTTAAGATATTTAAGGACTCAAGATCAGATCTCATTTCTAAGTTATAGGACCTGTATCTATTAACTTTAACAATACATTCAGGAGTACAAAGATGTTCCAATAACTTGGCTTCGTCGTGGTCTGCCATGAGTGCTTGGTTTGGAGATGCATCTTCTACCTGAAAGCTCCAGTCAAAGCATCCTTCTTCAAAAGCAACTGCAGCTTGCTGCTTTGGCTTCTCATTTTGGGGACCTTTGTCATTGTAGTTTGGTTTGGCTTGTGTTTGGCCACCATTTGTCCTTGGTGCCTTACACTCCATTGCAAAGTGTCCCATCTGGTTACAGTTTTAACATTTTATTTGCTTTTATCCAGCCCAAACTTTCCACTGGCTGCATTGCTTGGAAATTTCCTCCCTGTCCTCTTGTAAAACTTCTTGGCTCTGTGAGTGAGAAGAGCCATCTGCTGAACTATCTCCATGTACTCCAGATCATCTGGATGGATACAGTCCAGGTCTTCAAGGGTGAAGAGAAAGTTGCCTATGGTTTCATCTTCAGAGACAAAGGCATGAGAAGAACTTGTCTCTTGGAAAGGACTTTCTTGAGTGTAGCTTTCTCTTGGAGTCTTTGGGAAGGTGATGAAAGGGCCCTTTTGTGAGTTGTCAGGGTAGCATATAAGATGATGTTGTGGTTCAATGCTCTCCATTTCAACCACATGGAGGACTGAACTTAGTTGATTGTTGGAGTTACCGGATGAGTTTTGCATATTAATCTCCATCTGGTAGGCATTAAAAATACCATACAACTCTGTGAGAGTAAAAGTCTTAAGGTTCTCACTTCACTTGATAACAACACAATAATGTTTTGATTGTCTAGGAAGAGAGGACATGAACTTCCTTACAATGTACCTATTCTCAAGAGTTACTCCAACATCAATTAGAGTATCCACAATCTCAACATACCTGAAGTATTGTTGAGTCGAGGTTTCACCGACCTTGAAGGTGAAATTTTCAAACTGCTGCTTCAGGAGATCTTTCTTGTTCTCCTTTGCTTCAGTTGACACCTCATAAATCAGCTTTAGTGCTTCCATAGTTGCTTGGCAGTTTTGCACTTCTTGAGCCTCTGTAGATGGAGTTTGGAAGAGCAGTTTGAAAGGCTGTCATGGCTTTCTGATCAATCTCTATTCTCTTCCTGTCTTCTTCAGAGTAATCAGCCATAGCCTTTGGACGTATACCACCACCAATAGCAGATATGGTGCTTGGTATGTATGGTCCTTCAACAACAGACCCACATCCTGGAGTCTTGAGACTTGATGAAGCCTTCTATTCTTTAACACCAAGTATCAAAGTCTTCAGGAGTGATCAGTGGAGACTCTGTCATAGTCCCAGTTTCCATATCAGCTTTTGTAATAGCTGCCATTTGAGTTGTTAAGTATTTTGTGTGTGTGAGGGATCTTAAGATGGTGAGCTCTTATATCAAGAGCTTGGAATGCTCTGATACCAAATGCAAGACCGATGAAGGGTATGCAATTACAACACAACAACACAATGAGGAGAGTTCCTTAGAACACTTAACAAATCAAATAGGAAACTGGTTTACTTATGTGAAAGATGCTAAGAACACAAGTAAAAATGAGACAGAACAAGATAGCTAACAACACAAGTATTTGATTTTTCAATAATGTTGTATATTGCTTCTCAAGTTCTTTTACAAATGTTACAAAGCATACAATAGAAAGTTACAAGTACTTGAGATACTTTATACTACATCCTAAGCCGGCCATACTTTGAAAGCCAGTTGGATACATAAGACTAGACAACTACAAAATCAAATGTAGAGTCAAAAGGTAGATTGGCTTTTGACTAGTGACTATGACATGCCATAGCTCAGATCCTAATATATTACAAAAAGGATAAAAGTACATAAAGTTAAGCAAGGACTCAAGACCTCAATGTACAGTTACCAAAAGCATGGACCTTTTCATCAACTCATGTAAGTTAGTGACTAAACAGAGTTGCAGCGGAAAGGTGGTCTAGCTTTATGGTAAAGTAAATCAGATAAAAGCATGTATCTAAAAGTCTTCGAAAGAAATCTGTCTTCACTCTTTGGCTTCGGAAGACTATGTCTTTGAATCTTCGGAAGACTTCACTTTTGGCTTCAGAAGATGCTGGTCTTGTCTTCGGAAGGTTTTACACTTAGAATATTTCTAATCCAAGGTATAAAACGTCCGAAGCATTTCTACTTCTATTCTTTAGTGAATGCATGCAGAAAGACTTTGGATGTTTTTGACTGCATAAGACTTATAGGAACCCTTACAGGTATTTCTTTAAAATTTGTTAAGTATGAGTTCTTTCGGAGAGAAATTAACCCTCAGAAGATATCTTATTTGTCTTGTAAAGGAAAATTCCTCCAAGATTGTTTTATATTCCGAAGAGTTTGTAGCCTAGGAAGAATATTTGATGTTATACCAAATCTATTTCCGAAACTTGAAAACTTCATCATTCGGAAGACCTCGTTACACTCGGAAGTAAATTTCTCTTAGGATGAAATTTATCTTTGGAAGTAAGTTTGGCTTCGGAAGAGATTAATCTCAGAACAGCTTTTACTCTTGGAAGAAAGCTTTACAGTGTGACAAAAATCTTTTGGGCCTCTTTTGAAAACTTCACCTTATCCATCCGCCATTTCACACATCTAAATACTTCCGACCTATCCTTTTAATCTTTTTACCAATTTGACAGCCCTAAGTTTCTTTAATCTTCACTTTTACTCCCAAATCAACTTCATTTCCTCTGTAATCCCCAACAATGGCCCTAAACCCTCAGCATAATAAATTCGCAATCCTTGACTCTTCCAAGGATGCTAACTTTTCAGAAATCATCCAGTTCTTAACATAATCCACCTACTACACAGCCCTAACTGTTAACGCTAATGTTTACTCAAACCACATGGCCGAGTTTTGGGGAAATGGTCAGATTGACACTCTAAACGGGATTAGGGTCATTAGGTCAAAAATTTGTGGCCAAGAATTGGTCATATGTGAATAGACCATCAGGGAGCACCTGGAGCTCCATGATGAGGGTTCTCCTACTAAATTCCCCAAATTGGATTTAGAGTAGACATATGCCCAAACGGGATATGGTGGAGATGTAAGCAGGTTCACTTTCTACAAGTTCAACTACTCTTACAACTTGAAGTTCCTGCTTCACATTGTTCTTCATTGTCTATCAAACAAGTCCGGGGGTTGGGATCAAATTCCCTATGATTTAGGATGTCTGGTTCATGAGTTCGTAAAGGGCCTGAGGTTCAACTATTCAAGATTTATGCTGAACAACCTCAGAGGAAACCTTCAAAGGGAGAGATTTTACATGTATCATAGATTTAATCAGCATATAATCAACTATGAGCTGGATCAGGAGAAACTTGTCTGTGCACCTACTCTACCTATCCCTCACATGAGGCCGACTATCGTCAAGGTACTAAAGATGGTGTCCACCAACTTCATTGGAAGACATACTGCGCTTCTTCCATGTATGATTGAGCGAACCATTGTTCAATCCAATGAGCCCCAAACCCAAACTTCTCCTGATCCCATCAAACATACATATCAGAGACGTTCCAAGCGAACCCTTGTTCTATCTACTCTAATTGAACAAGTTCCCCTTGTTTAATCCAAAAAGGATAGAGTGGAAACATAGGCTCCAACTTAGTCTGAGGTCCTACCATCCTTCACAATTGACCTTAATATGGGTATTGAGTCTTCTCCGTCTCAATCCCATGAGCCCCAAACCCAAACTTTAAGCCCTCAGGGTGAGTCACTATACTCCCCTGAGTAGCCAATAAGAGACAGCCGAATCATAGGCTCAAAGCCTCTAGACATTGATCAAGGTCTCGGGTCATTAGGCGTAACTTCCATATCTCTTCAAGGCCATGATGTTGATCCACAACACCCATCTAAGGATCAACTGAGCCTAGAGAAACCTCTGATTTCTAGCCCCCATTAGAGAACCAAATTGAGGTGAGTCCTACTGATGTGAAGGGGACTCATGTATATTCAGCTGCCACTAATGAGAGTGTCTCATTGGACTCTCAGGACAGGGGTAACATCTCCGAGACTAAATCTACAGAAACTTTGCCGCTTGATGACTCTGAACGAGATATCATTAAGCAAGGGAAACCAGGGTGCCAAGAAACCACATCTGGTGGTGAGGATGAACATACTATGTATGATACCTCATCTCACCATGATTCTTCTAAAGAAAATAAGGGAAGTATGCAACTCATAATAAGAGACCTACTTTCTAAAGTCTCAAACCTTGAATCCAGGGTTAAGACTTTAGAGGATAGGTCTGCCACTCAACAACTTGAGATTGAAAATCTCAAGGCTCAACTAGCTGAGAAACATATTGAGAGATCTGTTAGGCATGTACCAGTCCAAGTCTATCTAACTTCTTCCTCTAGCTCATCAAGCTCTCAAGCTGATGCTACCAAAAATAGAGAGAATGTTCAGAGTGAAACACATGTAGGCAAGTAAAGCTTGGCTCTTTCTACACTATCTTCAAGATACCCTGATCAGCAAGCAACGGTTTTCCCTGAGCCTCCTCCTATTATCCTTAAAGTGGACGCAAGGATCCTTATAGATCTGAATATGTTCTGAACTAAGTTCCTAATAGGCTCCTCACTTGAACCACTAAGTCCAGTTATGGCATACTTTGGAGCTGAATAGCTTCAAAGGTTGAATGCACCTCCTACCATTGAGGAAGGAGTTGGTTAACCTGACGTCCACATTGAACCCGAGATTGATTTCGAAGGGGATATAGGGACTGATGGCCCAGCAACTGAATTAATTGGGACATGTAGCGCAATCCCTCTAACTTCCGAAGCTAAAGTACAAGCTACGAAAGGGTTATCCTCTTTGTCTGATGATCTAATTACCACAGAGGCAATTCTTGAACGGGCCTCTGAGATAAATAGTGAAGACTTTCTCAAAACCCCACATAAAGTATAAAGCACAGACTCAAGACCTCAATGCATAGTTACCAAAAGCTTGGACCTTTTCACCAACTTGTGAAGTTGGTGAGTCAACAAAGTTAAGGAAGAACGTGGTCCAGCTTTATGTCACAGTACATTTGATAAAGCATGTTTCAAAAGTCTTCGGAAGAAATCAGTCTTCACTTCTTGGCTTCCGCAGACTTTGTCTTTGAAGCTTTGGAAAACTTCACTTTTGGCTTCGGAAGATGTTGGTCTTGACTTTGGAAGATTTTACACTTAGAATAATTCTGATGCAGAGTGTAAAACTTCCGAAGCAGTTCTACTATGCACTTCAGTGCATGCACACAAGAGAGACTTTGAATGTTTTAGGTGCATCAGCCTTACATTAAACCTTACAGTGGGGTATACAGGATCCTGATATACGGGTATACGGGATCCTGATATATATAATGGGGTGTGTCAAACTAGCTGAAAAGAGGATTGGGTTCCTCGTATGCATTAGGCATAACTGATACCTATTTGACGGTCGGGAGGGTCTGACAAACCCGTTGCCGGTGGTTGTGGTAAACCCAGGGAAGGCACTGTGCCTACGGACCCAAATATCATAACCCATATTGTATGTATGTCAAAGATAATTTTATAAAATATATAGCATGAGCTCACCAGCATTAGCTGACGTCCATTTGAGTATATGTATCACAGGTTACCCCTAAAAAATACTTAAAAGCTGCTCAAAGATAAAAAGATCTAGAAGACCAAGAAGTTTTATTTTAATTTGTTTTTAGATACTGTCGTAAAATAGTGGTGTAACAAGTTGATGATATTACAGTTTGTAAATATATGTTAGCTTCCGCAATAAGTTGTTTCAATTGTAGACGCCCGCCCGGGTAACGTGTAGGAATGCCTAAGCTTTAACCAGTAATGTTCTATTAGATTAATGGCAGATTCAGGTTATACCAAATAACAAACTTTTAGAAGAATAAAAGGTACTTGTATGCTCTTTAGGTCAACATAAGATCAAATATGTTATCATATGCCTTCTTCTTTCTAGAATATATGTGTTATAAATGATTTTGTGTTATATAATTATTATATTATAAATACGTTTTGCACAATAGTAACTCCTGTACAATTATATTACTATAAGAAGACAATGTTTGAACATAGAAATGAAGAAGAATTTAGACACGAACAAGCTAACAGTAGAGGAGGGAAGGTTTTCATAGGGCTCAAACTTCCTCGCATAGTGTTAGCTCTCATCTAGTATGAACCCAGTTCTAAATGATGAAGCTATCCATAATATTGCAATGAAACTTGCAAAGATATTAACAAATGTACAAACTATTAATGCTGATAAATCAAAAGAATGATTGAAAGAAAGCTCATTTGCTTCTACGACTGTACAAGAAAGGGAAAGAATAGAAGAAAACAAATCAAAGGAGTGCACTTATAAACGTTCCATGTCTTGCAAACCTCCGCCATTTGACGGGAGAAAAGGAGCCGTAGAAGCCCAAGACTGGCTAAACCGGATTCACTCAGTATTTGTAACAACCTTGATTTTTCACGCTTAACTCTTTGATGATTCTAGTAATTCAATGTAATCGTTGGATGAATTCAAGAACTATTTATGGAACTATCTTATATTCCATTCATTATTATTCATTGTGATAACATGAAGATGTGATTCTATATAACTTGTGTCTAAATATTTGATCATGCTAGAAATAGTAAGTTGGAATTGCCCTAACCTTAATCAAATTCTAAAACAATCCTAAATTACAACATAAGTGAAACAATATAACTATAAGGGAAAAAATTTGCATATGTGTAACTTAGGGTTACATATGTAACTTTTGTTAAAAGGATAAAGATCTAACTAAATAAATTAAGTCTTATAATAATAAAATTGAAATATATATATATATATATATATATATATATATATATATATATATATATATATATATATATATATATATATATATATATATATATATATATATATATATATAATATATATATATATATCTATATATATATATATATCTATATATATATATCTCTCTCTATACTCTCTCTATCTATATCTATCTCTCTCTTCTCTCTCTCTATCTCTCTCTCTCTCTCTCTCTCTCTCTCTCTATCTCTCTCTCTCTCTCTCTCTCTCTCTCTCTCTCTCTCTCTATCTGTCTCTCCCTCTAGACTCCTCTCTCAGAGAGATCTCTCCTCTCCCCACCCCCTCTCTCCCCTCTCTCTCTCTCTCTCTATCTCTCTCTATCTCTCCTCTCTCTCTCTCTCCCTCTCTCTATCCCCTCTCTCTCGCTCTCTCTCTCTCTCTCTCTCTCTCTCTCTCGCTCTCTCTCTCTCTCGTCTCGCTCTCTCTCTCTCTCTCTCGCTTCTCTCTCTCTCGCTCTCTCTCTCTCTCTCTCTCTCCTCTCTATAGCTCTCTCTCTCTCTCCCCTCTCTCTCTCTCTCTCTTCTCTCTCTCTCTCTCTCTCTCTCTCCCTCTCTCTCTCTCCTCTCTCTCCCTCTCTCTCTCTCTCCATCTCTCTCTCTGTCTCTATCTCCCTATCTCTCTCTGTCTCTCTCTCCCTTATATCTGTCTCTCTCTCCCTCTCTATCTCTGTCTCTCTCTCCCTCTATCTCTCTCTCTTCTCTCTCTCCCTCTATCTGTCTCTCTGTATATGTCTTCTCGAGAGAGAGGAGAAGAGGAGAGAGATAGAGAGAGAGAGATAGATAGAGAGAGAGAGAGATAGATATAATACAGAGACAGAGAGATATAGATAGAGGATATAGAGGAGATATATATATATATATACTTATATCTCTCTCTATCTATATCTATAATGATATAGATATAGATTATATCATATCTATATATATATATATATATATATATATATATATATATATATATATATATATATATATGTATATGCAGGACCGGTTAAGGGCTTAACAATTACAACACAATCAACACAAAGAGGGGATTAACCAAACTTGATCAAACAGTAAACTAAATTAACCAAGATAATGATGCAAAGAACACAAGTTATAATAAATAGACAGAACAAGAGACTTGGGTTTCAAGGATGCAGTATATTGATTTCTCAAGTTCTATTACAAGTGTTACAAGGCATAAAGAAAGATACTAGAACAAGGAATACTTATACTACAACCTACAGCCGGCTATACTTTGAAAGCCAGCTGGATACAATTGACTAGACACAAACAAAATCAATTGTAGAATCAAAAGGCATATCTGCCTTTTGACCTTGTGACTATGACATGCCATAGCTCACATCCTTATCTATTACAAAAATGATAAAGTACATAAAGTAGAAGGTTACAGACTCAAGACCTCAATGTACAGTTACCAAAAGCATGGACCTTTTTACCAACTCATGAAAGATGGTGACTTTATAGAGATGTAGCGGAAAGGTGTCCAGCTTTATGGAACAGTACATCAGATAAAGCATGTTACTAAAAGTCTTAAGAAAAATCTGTCTTCATAGGATGAAGCTTCGGAAGACTTTGTCTCTGAGGCTTCGGAAGACTTCAAATTTGGCTTCGGAAGATATTGGTCTTGGCTCGGAAGATTTTACACTTAGAATATTTCTAGTGTATGGTGTAAAACTTCCGAAGCAATTCTACTTCAGTTCTTAGTGCATTACTTGCAGAGAGACATTGGATGTTTTGGTTTGCATCAGACTTAAAGGAATCCTTACAAACTCCCCCTAGGTTGATGCTACCAAAACATTTAGAAGATCTTCAGAGGTTAGTAGTCTTCAGCACAATCATGACCATACACTTCTTCATTAGATGGTCAGGATCATTCAAACTTTCATAGTATCTTCTCATCTCAAAGAGATCATGCAGAGGTAAGTTGATTATGTCTTGCCATGTAAGATATTCTCAATACCTTGATCTCTGATTACATGCCATCTTTCGGGATTGGTAGAGAAGGTCCAGGATAAGATGGGTGTCCCAGCTGCCAGAGGAGCCTTTTGCATTGGAGTTGATTGGGCTGCCTCTTCATGAATTTCCTTAGGTTGATCTGACTCAGCCTGAGGTGTAGAGGTAGATGATTTAGGCTTCTTCTTCTTAGACTTTGGTTTAGAAGCCATCCTCTTCTTCCTCTTAGATGACTTTAACTGAGAAGACTGGTCTGCAGCACCTTGTTGATCATCCTTGTCTTTCTCAGTTGGGTGTTCCTCCCTCACAGGTTCAGAAGTAGAGGGAGTTTGACCCTGCTGTGGATCAGAAGATGAAGCTTGGTGAGGCTCAACAGGAGGTCCGGGTTGTGTTGTCTCAGGTTGTTCAACCTTAACCTCCACAGGTGGGACTTGACTTGGAAGAGAGTGTAAGTCAATCAGTTCACCACTCTTAATCTTCTGCTTGATTACCCTTATATGCTCATCCATTGTGGATAGAGACATAGGGCCAAGTCTCCTTACGGAGAATCCATATAGCTTCAAGAAGCTCATCATCCTTTGTCTGTCAGCAGACTTCTTCATACTCTTTTGGATGATGGCTCTTAACTTTGCAGCTTCTTCCCTTAGCTTCTTCTTAGTTGTCTTTCTCTCCTTGACTAACTCAAGCTCAAGTTGTTTTAAGTACTCAAACTCAACAAAGTCAAAGGACAAGGGAAGAAGTGCATCTGCCTGATAAAAGCCTGTGGCACTCAGGTAGTTGATCATTTTGATCCTATCTTCTTCTTTGTCTACCTGAGGTTCTTGTTGAACCACATCTTCTTGTACAGGGCTTTCTTGAACTGGGGAGAGAGTGAGAGCATGCTTGTAGAGTCTTTTCTGTCTCTTCTCCTCTTTGAATTGGAGCAGTAACCTTGCATCCTCTTTATCTTTCATCTCTCTTGACACTTCCATGTCAGCCAGTTTATTTAGTTGTTCTAAGGGGAGAGAAATGATTTCATCAATGTCATAGTTCCTGGTCTGCAGATAAGTAATCCTGACTGCCCTCAACTCATCATCTTGAGTATTTGGTCTGGGGGCAGCCCTGATCGCAGCTTGCATAAAACCTGAAGACCCAGAGGAACTTTCTCCCCTTAGCTTCCTCTTCCTCTCTCTCTCTTCCTCCTCAATTTCCTCAGGAGTAAAAATCCTTTTCCCTTTGTCACCCACAGACCTTTGTGACTCAGGGTGGATAGAGATTTGGCCTTCATTGCTTGGTGTAGCATCCATGTTCTGGACAGAGAGAGGCTGAGAAACACCTTTACCAGCAGGTGTTTCAGAGGGAATGTGAATCTCTGCAGCAGTTGATGATGATGAGACAAGGGTCTCGGGTTCTGCCACTGGGACTTCAGTCAAGGTTTCCCCTATAAAACTAATCTTAGGGTCCACCTCAACATCCAGTTGACCGATGACATTGCCTGATTGCCTAAGTCTCCTTCTTAAGCTAAAATCTGCAGTGATCTTGTCTTGGATTCTTTGAGCCAATCTGTCAGCCTGTCTTGAGTTGCTTGGATTGACAAGTGGCATATTGACTAGATCCAAACCTTCATAGAAGTTCAAGTTTTGAAAGTCAAATACTCCTTGTTTCCCTTGAACTCTGTGAAAAATAAGGGCTCTTCTGTCAGCATCATACCTCCACCTTATGATGTAGTTTGAAGTTCCTTGAGGTGGAGATGACACAGCCCTTGGAATACCTTCCTCAAAGAGACTCCTGATGATAGAGTCTATAGAGTCCACATTTACGTGAACTTGAGGAAGTTGCTGAGAATGCACAATTGCAAGTGAGGATGGTGATTCCTCTATGTCCATTCTCTATGAAGAACTCCAGGTTCTGTGGCTGCAATGACTTTCTCCCCCTTTTTGGTAGCATCACCCACTTGCATAGGTGAGTTGGAGGATAAATCAATCACATCCACAGGTTCTTGTGTTCCTGGTTGAGCTTTTCTTAAAGGTCTCCCAGATAGTTTTTCTTAAGATATGAAATCTGAAGGTGCTGATCATTGACCCTGTTGTGTAAGGTAGTCACCTGAGATTCAAGGTGACTGACCTTAGAGACTAGGTAAGTGCATGTTTTAGACAATTTATGCACCAATAGTCTCAGATTCCCCTCTTTTTCATCAAAAGAATCATTGGGGGATGAGATGATTGGACCAAAGTCCTCTTTCTCACCACCAGCTTAAGGTTCTTGGCTGCTGGTTTTCCTCTGCTCACTAGCAATCTCAGTTGAGATGTCAGTGGGCTGAATTGCCATGGTTGAGGTCTTAATGATGTAATCACTTGCAGAAGTGAGAGCCTCTTCCATATGGACATCCTGAACAGGTTCAGAAGTGTCCACCTCAGTTATAGGTGACTGATGTGGGCTAGACTGAGGAGATTCAGAAGTACTCATCTCTCTTTGAGTAGGGGAAGAGAAGAGAGACTCATGGTACTCACTGAATGCTAAGTCTTCATCAGTATAGAAGGATAGGTTGGGAATGGGTTGATTTAGATCGAAAGGCTGGGGATGGTAACTGTCCCCTGAAGGTTGTTCACTTGAGTGTTGAGACTCAGAGTCGAGGCTTAAGGCTGTTGGGCTTGTGAGCTCATCACGGTGAGCATGAGGAACCTCATCCCTGATAGTTGAAGAAATGGGAGTGGTTTACTCCTCAGGGGAAGTGGGAGCTCTAGTGTTCACTTCCTCCTGTAAAGGTGAGTATATGGGGACTTGCACGGACTCAATAGCTTGAGCAGGGGTTCGTTTGGATTTTCTTTGGTAGGTTAGGGTTATTTGAGGCCTTTTTAGAGGTAAAGAGGTAGAAGGTGTGGGTTCAACACTAGCTTGTGTTGCTAGGTTGTCACCTTGAGCAATGAGCTCTAACATTTTGGGGACAAGGGCTATTTCTACCCCTGAGAAGCCTACAGTTGGCTTCTTCATGATTTTAAAGATGCCGGGCTTCATCTGAACCAATTTAAGAATATTATCTGTTTCCCTCAACTGTGAGCCCAGTTCACAGTTGAGAATGTGTTGAACATATCTAGGAAACATGTAATACTCTAAGGGGTCCAAGTTTGCAAGTAAATTGGTATAAACAAATTGAGAGTACCTGAACTTGACCCCTTGAACCATTCCATGCACTATGAAGGAGAGATCCTCAGGAATCTGAACCCACCCTCCATGCTTGTTTGACAAGCTGTGGATAACCACATGGAGTAGGTATTTCCACTGGGATGAGACCTTCCCTTTCCTGAAGGTCTTTACAGAGAAATCTTCCTCATAGCCCATCTGCTCAAAGGAATGATTGACAGCTTCCTTTGGGAAGGACAACTCACCTTCTTCATCATCCAGCTACAAATGAGTATTGATGATGGCCGGAGTGATGAAGATTGTCCTCCCTTACACTGTGGCCGACAGTGCCTTCTCCCCATCCATAATGACCTCTTGGTACGTCTTCCAGAATTCAAGCAGATGATCCTCATACAGATTAGGATCAATGGTTAGGGAGGTGAAATAATTTGATAGAGTTAAGAATTGGCAAATCTCTGAGAAACTTTCATCTTTCTCAGAGCTTAACAGAGCAACCTGGTTGTGTTGCCTGGGAAGTTGCATGGAGAAATCTGGGTTGTTTCTGCGGTTAAGGTTGGCCATTTGAGAAGCTTAAGGTTGAAGAAAGGTAAAAAGCAAAGGCGGTTTTTTGAATTAGGTTTGAGGAATAGTAGAATTGAAGAAGATAGTGAGGAAGAGGGGGAACCGTTGGGTATTTATGTGAAAAGGGATTTGAACCAAAGTTAATGAAAGAGGATAAACTTTGAAATCCGAAAGTCGGTCCCACCTCTGAAAAGTAGTTTACTTTTGCTCAAAAAGTAGTTTCCTTGGAATTCGAAAAGCTTTCGAAGGTAAATTATCTTCGGAAGTTTTAATGAAAAAGCTTCCGAAGCTAAAATGACTTTGGAAGATTTTCCTGAGAGTCTTGAAAATTTTGCTTCAGAAGAGAAATTGTCACACCCCAACCTTGACGGCGGAAACGTCGAGGAGCGAGAGTTAAGATCGTTCACAGCCACATAACGCTATTAATGACTCAAATATAAATTTATCATAAGTTTCAATTATCACATTACAAACATAAGTCTCAAAAGGAATAAAAGCATATCATAAAATGTAACAAGTCATTCTTATTTTATTTATTTATCTAGGTCCATTCCTAGATGTGCAAGCTTCAAAGAGTAGATCACACACTTGAGGTATTCCTGAAACATGTTAAAAATAAAAGGGTCAACATAAAAATGTTGGTGAGCATTCCATAGTTTTAATTACATAAGTATATAAAAGATGGAAATTTAAGTCATAAGTTAGTGAATAAAGTGATTAGGGATGTTATGAACAATGCAACAATCAAACCTTGACAATGTTTTACAAGTCTCAAACGTTAAAAGTATATACGATCAGCTAAGTGTACTTGGATCAACCAAGCAGGCTTGTCTTACCCATAGATCTATGACTTCGCTGGGCTAGCAATAGTTAATGATTGTACATATAACGCCATAACATGGTAACCACATAAGTTCAACTAACCACAACTTATCATGATGAATTGCCATAAAGTTTACAAGACTCAATAAGTTTACAAGTGCAAAGTATAAGTTAACATGTTTCACCCCAAAGTGTGAAAATAAGCAAAAAGGGGGTATGGAATACTCACATTGATATAAGCATTACAAGATGATAAATAAAGAATTAAAGGATGATCCAAAGTAATCCCAAGTATTCATTACAAGGCACCTAAATATTTCATACAAGATGTAGATTAATAATATGATTAACGTTCAAATAATGATTAGGGTTTCAATAGTTTTAAGGGGTTTTTGATAAGTAACAATTTACAAAGTAATTATCTTACATTTTTAATTCCATTAGAGGAATTATATAAATTTAAGTTTTTTAGAAATGAATTTAAAGTATGATAATGGATAAGGTTAGGATATAAATAAAACTTTACGATTATCTAAGATTAATTAGTATAACGCATTGATCAATGGCCAATTATTAATCTACACAATTTGTTAAAGTATATTTTGCAAGAGATAATATAATTTACATCTATGGAATATATACCCTCTACAATTATCGATATAGCGTTCATAAACATTTTAATGATTTTTAATTTATTGATTCAAATCCATAATTATATAGATAGTTATTATTTTAAAAGAAACTCATTTAAATATATAAACTTAAATACACATAAAAAGGATTATTTAAGTTTTAAACGAGTACATTTTGACCAATAATAATTTACTATTTATTAAAATCTATTTTAATATAAATAACTCAAAAATAACCTTTGTTTAAAATGTCTTTTTAAATAATATTTTTAATTACTTAAATTTAGAAAAAATTATAGGCAATTATTTGATGTCTTAAAAATATTTAAAGGCTAAAAAAACATTTTTTATATTTATTAGAAATTTTCTAATATTGTTTTAAGGCTGAAAAAGCCATTAAAATAAATATGGGGGTGGCCGGGTTTCGAACCCGTGACCTCCGAGTGGGCATGGGGTGTCCTGACCAGTGAACCAAGGCATACAGCCGCGGTTTATCTTGGTTTTGATTTGTTTTAAACACAACTAACAATTTCCCCCCCATTCCCTTAGAACCCTAAATCGGTTGAACCACAAATTGAATGCCAATTCGATTGTGTTAATGGAAACAATCATGGGGCTTTGATTCCCCAAGTAAAAACGAGTATATTGATGTGTATAACTTACATGATTGAGTTCGAATTGATGATTATAGGTTTAAGAACATTGCGCAACTGCGTGGATGTGTTTCATGGAGCAAACGTTGACAATAATCCAATTGCTCTTGTGGAAAGCTTCGGGTCATCATCTCGAACGAAAATGTAACACCCGGAAATTTATTACTTTGAAGCTGACGAAGAAAGAAAAGAAATAAAGTCCAAAGTTGAGGGACCAAACTCGCCAACGAAGAAAGTTGGGTAATGGTGATATTGTAGGGAGAGGGCAGCCCACTCTCCCCACACTCACAAATTCAGCTCACAAGAAGAGAGAAGAGAGAAGAAGGAGAAAAAAGGGAGAAAAGGGGTTGATTCGGGTGATTCGGGTGTCCAAATCCGTCGAGTAGCAAGCCAAATCGAAGCTCTTGTCTTTGTGCTCGATTGTGTGAGTTCTAGGACCCCACTTTTACTTGTTTTCAACTGATTTTGGGGCTGGAAGATGTCAAAACCCGTTTTTTTTTGTGTGTGTGTGTTTGACCCATTTGGGTGTGATGTGTATGATGCGTTTAGAGTATGATTTCGGGCTTGTGTGTGCTTGTATGGTGTTAAGGTATGCATTCCTAAGGTCCAGGAGGGTTTAATTAGGCTTAGAATGGGTTTGGATGAGCTTGGAGGCCGAAAATGGCAGATTGGGTTCGGGATGAACTCCATTCTGCATCAGCTAGGGCTAGGCGACCGAATGAAGGCCATACGGCCGAATGAGGGCGATTGAAGGTCATTCGCACGATTGGGTTTCAGTCGCACGACTGGGAGTCCAGTCGCATGGGGATGTGCGACTGAGGGTTCAGTCGCATAGATGCTTAGTCGCATGAGTCCATTCGCATGAGGTTAGTCGCATAGGTGCCCATTCGCAGTAATCCCATTCGCACAAGGTCCATACGCACGATTGGATGTTCATTCGCATAGATGACCATCCGCATGGGTCCAGTCGCATGATGTTCAGTCGCATGGAGGCCATGCGACTGAAGGTGTCCATACGCCCGAATAGGGCTGTTGCACTCGAAGAATGTGTAGTTTGACTTCTGGCCTTCGGGGAAAGGTGCAGATGTAAGTTGGACGTAAGGTAACCCAAGAGCATGTAAGAGTATGTTATGGCCTTAGAGGCATGTAGGGCATGATGATGATGATGTTGCATGTTTATGCATATTATGAATGTATGATGTTGCCCTGTATGATGTGATGAATGTGTATGATATGTTCCTTATTATGATGTATGATTATCTTTCTTATGGCTTTACGTATTATGACGAATGAAATGAAGTATTATGTAACGTAAAGTGGAAAGAGATGACACGTCTTGCATGCATCGGATAACGGGTCCTTCTTTGTGATTGACCATTATGTGGAACCTCTACCGCTTACCCTTAGTACTGTGGCATACGTTTAGCTGTTCATTTATTGACTTCGGCCCAGTGGCTATGACTGGTCAGTTATCATTAGTACTGTGGCATACGTTTAGCTGTTCATTTATTGACTTCGGCCCCAGTAGCTAAGACTGATCGGTTAACCCCAGTACCGTGGCATACGTTTAGCTGTTCATTTATTGACTTCGGCCCGGCCCGTAGCTGAGACTAATGGGGTGTAGCATATGGTATTGGTATGGATGATGTCCGATGCGCAAGTAAGTTAAAAGGAACGAATGAATGAATGAATGAATGAAGAAGATATAATGATATTATCTATGCGTACGTATGATGTGTGATCACGTTAAAGTAACGAATGGTTTTATATGAAAGTAAAGTATGTTTTTATTATTAAACTAGAACTCACTCAGCAACGCTGACTTTTATTGCATTTTCCAGTTGGCAGGTAAATGATTGCTGAGGATGGCACGGCGAAGCTACTCAGCTCTTTTTGGGATGGCATCCAATTATTAGCTTTTGTGATGTAATGCAAACATAATTTTTGTAACCGGATAATGATGTATTATTTGGCAAAAGTATTATAATGAAACGTGATGTCATTTTTGAATGTTTCCCGCTGCAATTTTCCTAATGAACTGAATTATATGTTTTATGTGCGATGAATGACCAACTGTAAGCGTCCCGGGAACGGGGCCTTACAAGTTGGTATCAGAGCCAAAGTTTAAGTGAAATGGGTAAATTTTCAAAATAAACCTTAACTTAAACTGAAAATGGGACGAATGGGGAATGGGATGCCAAACTGAGTAGCTGCGTGCCATCAGGTATTTTCTTAAAGTTAACCGGTTTTATGTGCGCATGGTATATGTTATGTGTTGTATGTAGATTTGAATACTGATGTAGTCAGGACAGGTAATACTTGGGGTATGAAGAGTACAGTAAGTGGCTAATCACAACTGGCCACTGTAATTAGGGACTTACTATACTTGACATAAACTGAGTTGTTTCCTTGAATGACCGTGTTGGTGTTTGAATCTTTCAGTGTGTTAGAGAATGGCTGGTGGTAGATCTTCTAGAGCTTCTAGGGGTGGAGGCCGTGATGGCCCTGTTGCTGAACCACGCCCTAAGAGAGGAAGGCCTAGAGCTGAGAAAGAGGTTCCTGCAGAACCTGAGACTCCTCATCCAGAAGCTGGGGATGAGAGTGCGAACTTGAGGGCCTCGGTAAAGGAGGCTGTTGTTGAGGAAGTACATCAGGTCATGCAGACAATCTTACCGTCTGTGGTGACCGAAGTCATCAAAGCTGTGAAGGAAGGGGAAAGGAAGGAGAGAAACGGGCCTCGGGGAGCAACCGGAGCCTGAAACGATTTTCTCCGATAATGAGGAGGAAGAGGAAGAGGAGCCTGTGCGAGAGGTGGCACGAGGCTGTAACTACGGGGTGTTTATGAGATGCAAGCCCCCTACTTTTGACGGTAATGGCAATGCCGCTGCTGCTCACCGATGGGTGAGAGAAATGGAGGCTGTTCTCGACATAAGCGAGTGCCGAGAAGATCAGAGGTAAAGTTTGCCACCCACTCCTTTGTGGACTCGGCACTATGCTGGTGGGACAACATTGTCCAAGCAGAGGGTAATCGGGCGATCGGGAGAATGAGGTGGCCCGAACTGAAGAAGATGGTGATTGAGGAGTTTTGTCCTCTCAGGGAAATGGATAAGATTGAGAGGGAGTTCCTGCAGCTGGAGGCGGGATCCATGACACACCAGCAATATACTACCAAGTTCAACGAGATGGCACGGTTGGTGCCGGATCAGGTGACGCCTCTTTCTCGAAAGATCAAGAGGTACATTCAGGGTTTACCGGTGGATGTCCGCCGGCATATGATCGCCGCCCGGCCAAGTACGTTTAGGTCGGCGGTTGATTTGGCCGGAAGACTTTATGATGAGAGGGGAGTGGTGGTGGTTGAAGCGAATAGGAAGGGTGGTGGTGATCGAAGCTGGAACGGGAAGAGGTTTGGTCGGGGTGAGGCCTCGACGGGTAACAAAAAGGCACGGGTGGATGACCGCCGCGTGGCCACACCGGGAGCAGGGTCGAGGAGATGTGGTAAGTGTGGAAAGGAGCATGCGGGAGAATGCAGGCTGGGTTTGAATGTGTGCTTCAAGTGTGGGAAGACGGGGCATATGGCGAAGGATTGCCTGACGGGCAAATGTTTTAACTGTGGGGAAATTGGTCATATGAGCAGGGATTGCAAGAAGCCGAGGGCTGAGAGTTCAGGGGCGAAGAGGACGGGAGGTGATGGACCGAGGGCGAGCGCCAGGGCATTCACCATGACACAGGAGGAGGCTAGGACGGACCCTGACGTTGTGTCCGGTACGTTTCTGGTGAACCAAACTTTAGCTTCTGTGTTATTTGATTCTGGTGCTAGTAAAGTTTTATTTCTGCTGCTTTCTGTGTGCTAAGCTGCCTGTTAGTAGTAGACGTGTTGATGCGCCCTTTGATGTAGAAACTGCCATAGGTAAGTCTACCAGGATTTCTGAGATGATAGAGAATTGTGATGTGGAGCTCGAGGGTCATAAGTTTCCTGTTAGACCGTTTGTGATGACCTTAGGTGGTTTTGATTTGGTTCTTGGGATGGATTGGTTAGCGGACTTCGAGGCGAACATTGTGTGTCGCAAGAAGATGATTCGGTTGTCGGCGCCTGACGGTAGTTCAGTGACGGTATATGGTGATCGGGTTACTACGATTCCGAAGGTGATCTCGATGGCAGTGGCGGGAAAGTGTATGAGGCGTGGATGTAGTGCCTACTTGGCCTATGTAAAGGATGTGGATACGCCAACACCACAACTAGCCGATGTACCGGTTGTGTGTGACTTTCCAGATGTGTTCCCAGAAGACTTATCAGGAGTGCCACCTGACAGAGAGATCGAGTTTCAGATTGATCTGATACCGGGTGCCCAACCTGTTGCCAAGGCACCGTATCGGTTGGCTCCGACCGAGATGAAAGAGTTGATGGAGCAGTTGCAAGAGTTGCTTGATAAGGGGTTCATTAGACCGAGTATCTCTCCTTGGGGTGCTCCGGTCCTGTTTGTAAAGAAGAAGGACGGTAGTATGAGGATGTGCATCGACTACCGCGAGCTAAACAAGTTGACAGTGAAGAACCGATACCCCTTACCGAGGATAGATGATTTGTTCGATCAGCTTCAGGGTGCCAGTTGGTTTTCAAGAATAGATCTTCGATCTGGTTACCATCAGTTGAAGGTGAAGGAGCAGGATATTCCTAAAACAGCTTTCCGTACGCGCTATGGTCACTACGAGTTTCTTGTCATGTCCTTTGGCTTGACCAACGCGCCAGCTGCTTTTATGGATTTGATGAACCGTGTGTGTCGGCCTATGTTGGATAAATCAGTGATTGTGTTTATTGATGATATCCTGATTTACTCGAGGAGCGAAGCAGAGCATGCCGGTCACATTCGGGAGGTTCTAGAGACGCTGAGGAGGGAGAAGTTGTATGCAAATTCTCCAAGTGCGCGTTCTGGTTGCGCGAAGTTCAGTTCTTGGGTCACGTGGTGAATCCCGATGGGATTATGGTGGACCCGGCAAAAGTGGAGGCGGTTATGCAATGGAAGTCACCAAAGACGCCATCCGAGATTCGCAGTTTCTTGGGTTTGGCGGGTTACTATAGAAGATTTATCCAAGACTTCTCTAAGATTGCTTCTCCACTGACTAAGTTGACCCGAAAAGATGTGAAGTTCGTATGGGGTCAAGCTCAAGAGAAGGCGTTTGAAGAATTGAAGGCGAGATTGACTCAAGCTCCTGTTCTGTCATTACCCGATGGAAGTGAAGATCTGGTGGTTTATTCCGATGCTTCTTACTCGGGGTTGGGGTGCGTGTTAATGCAGAGAGGAAAGGTTATAGCCTATGCATCCCGACAGTTGAAGGTTCATGAGGTCAATTATCCTACTCATGACTTGGAGCTGGCAGCCGTGGTCTTTGCTTAAAGATTTGGAGGCACTACCTCTACGGGACGAAGTGCACCATATTCACTGACCACAAGAGTCTGAAGTACTTCTTTGAGCAGAAGGATTTGAACATGAGGCAGAGGCGGTGGTTGGAACTTATAAAGGATTATGATTGTGAGATCCACTACCATCCGGGCAAGGCCAACGTGGTGGCTGATGCCCTTAGCCGAAAAGAGAGGCCCGAGCCGATTCGGGTGAAAGCCTATCAGTTGATCATGACCTCCGATGTGATGAAGCAGGTTAAAGAGTTTCAAGATGAGGCATTGAAAGAAGATCATCTTAACTCTGAAAGAATGAGAGGTCTGGTTGGAGAATTGGGTGAAAACACTCGGTGTTAGAACCCGATTTGATCGTGTGTGGATTCCTCGTTTTGGGGATCTACGGGTGAAGATAATGGATGAAGCTCACAAGACTCGGTACTCCATTCATCCTGGTGCCACGAAGATGTACCATGATATGAAGAAAGATTATTGGTGGCCGGGTATGAAGCGCGATGTGGTGGAGTATGTGAGTAAGTGCCTTACTTGCTTACAGGTGAAGGCCGAGCACCAAAAGCCGTATGGGAAGATACAACCTTTGGATATACCGGAATGGAAGTGGGAGCACATCACCATGGATTTCATTACAAGCTGCCGCGTACTCCGAAAGGGTACGATGCCATATGGGTGATAGTTGATCGTTTGACGAAGAGTGCTCACTTCCTACCGATCCGCGAGACATATTCATCTGAGAGGTTGGCTGATCTGTTCATCAAGGAGATTGTGACTCGTCATGGTGTGCCGGTGTCTATTGTGTCGGATCGCGACACTCGGTTTACATCTAAATTCTGGAAGAAGTTCCACGATGCTATGGGGACGAGGTTACATATCAGCACGGCTTATCATCCCCAGACTGATGGTCAGTCAGAAAGGACCATTCAGACGCTGGAAGACATGCTTCGGGCATGTGTGATTGATTTTGGTGGAAGTTGGGATGACCACCTACCGTTAGCCGAATTCTCATACAACAACAGTTATCATGCCAGCATTGGTATGCCTCCATATGAGATGCTATACGGTAGGAGATGCAGAACACCCGTTTGTTGGGGTGATATTGGTCAGAAGGAATTGGGGAGCGTCGAGGTAATCGAGGCTACGACTGAGAAGCTTGAGAAGATCAAAGCCTTCATGAAGGCAGCCAAAGACAGACAGAAGTCGTATGCTGACAAACGACGCAGGCCGATTGAGTTCCAGGTGGGTGACCGGGTTATGTTGAAGGTCTCACCTTGGAAGGGTATCATTCGCTTCCGAAAGCGGGGCAAGTTGAGCCCAAGGTATATAGGCCCTTTCCGAATCATTGCTCGAGTAGGAGAGGTGGCCTATAGACTGGAGTTGCCAGATGAGTTAAGTGGAATTCACCCGACATTCCATGTATCTCATCTAAGGAAGTGCTTAGCAGATGAAGATATGATTGTCCCATTGGAAGATATCGAAGTAGATGAACGGCTCAATTATGTGGAGCAACCAGTGGCAATCATCGACCGAAAGGAGAAAAGGCTAAGGAATAAAGTGGTTCCTCTTGTGCGTGTACAGTGGAAGCACAGGAAGGGATCCGAGTCAACGTGGGAGACTGAGGAAGAAATGAGACAACATTATCCACGTTTGTTCGAGGAATGACAGGTTTCGGGGACGAAACCTATTTAAGGGGGGTGGACTTGTAACACCCGGAAATTTATTATTTTGAAGCCGACGAAGAAAGAAAAGAAATAAAGTCCAAAGTCGAGGGACCAAACTCGCCAACGAAGAAAAGTTGGGTAATGTGGTGATATGTGTAGGGAGAGGGCAGCCCACTCTCCCCACACTTCACACATTTCAGCTCACAAGAGAGAAGAGAGAAAGAAGAGAAAAGGGAGAAAAGGGTTGATTCGGATGATTCGGGTGTCCAAATCCGTCGAGTAGCAAGCCAAATCGAAGCCTTGTCTTTGTGCTCGATTGTGTGAGTTCTAGGACCCCACTTTTACTTGTTTTCAAACTGATTTTGGGGCTGGAAGATGTCAAAAACCCGTTTTTATGTGTGTGTGTGTTTGACCCATTTGGGTGTGATGTGTATGATGCGTTTAGGTATGATTTCGGGCTTGTGTGTGCTTGTATGGTGTTAAGGTATACATTCCTAAGGTCCAGGAGGGTTAATTTAGGCTTAGAATGGGTTTGGATGAGCTTGGAGGCCGAAAATGGCAGATTGGGTTCGGGATGAACTCCATTCTGCATCAGCTAGGGCTAGGCGACCGAATGAAGGCCATACGGCCGAATGAGGGCGATTGAAGGTCATTCGCACGATTGGGGTTCAGTCGCACGACTGGGAGTCCAGCCGTATGAGGGATGTGCGACTGAGGGTTCAGTCGCATAGATGCTTAGTCGCATGAGTCCATTCGCATGAGTTTAGTCGCATAGGTGCCCATTCGCAGTAGTCCCATTCGCACATGGTCCATACGCACGATTGGACGTTCATTCGCATAGATGACCATCCGCATGGGTCCAGTCGCATGATGTTCAGTCGCATGGAGGCCATGCGACTGAAGGGTGTCCATACGCCCGAATAGGACTGTTGCACTCGAAGGAATGTGTAGCTTGACTTCTGGCCTTCGGGGAAAGGTGCAGATGTAAGTTTGGACGTAAGGTAAACCGTAAGAGCATGTAAGAGTATGGTTATGGCCTTAGAGTGCATTTAGGGCATGATGATGATGATGTTGCATGTTTATGCGTATTATGAATGTATGATGTTGCCCTGTATGATGTGGATGAATGTGTATGATATGTTCCTTATTATGAATGTATGATTATCTTTCTTATGGCTTTACGTATTATGATGAATGAAATAAAGTATTATGTAACGTAAAGTGGAAAGAGATGACACGTCTTGCACGCATCGGATAACGGGTCCTTCTTGGTGATTGACCTTATGTGGAACCTCTACCGCTTACCCTTAGTACTGTGGCATACGTTTAGCTGTTCATTTATTGACTTCGGCCCGGTGGCTATGACTGGTCAGTTATCATTAGTACTGTGGCATACGTTTAGCTGTTCATTTATTGACTTCGGCCCAGTAGCTAAGACTGATCGGTTAACCCCAGTACCGTGGCATACGTTTAGCTGTTCATTTATTGACTTCGGCCCGGTAGCTGAGACTAATTGGGGTGTAGCATATGGTATTGGTATGGATGATGTCCGATGCGCAAGTAAGTTAAAAGGAACGAATGAATGAAAGAATGAATGAAGAAGATAATAAGGATATTATCTATGTGTACGTATGATGTGTGATCACGTCAATGTAACGAATGGTTTTATATGAAAGTAAAGTATATTTTGTTATTAAAACTAGAATTCACTCAGCAACGCTGACTTTTATTGCATTTTCCAGTTGGCAGGTAAATGATTGCTGAGGATGGCACGGCGAAGCTACTCAGCCCTTTTGGGATGGCATCCAATTATATAGCTTTTGTGATGTAATGCAAACATAAATTTTGTAACCGGATAATGATGTATTATTTGGCAAAAGTAATTATAATGAAACGTGATGTCATTTTTGAATGTTTCCGCTGCGATGTTTTCCTAATGTAACTGAAATTATATGTTTTATGAGCGATGAATGACCAACTGTAGGCGTCCCGGGAACGGGGCCTTACAGAAAACCCTCAACCAATTTGATTTAATAAAACTTCCTACATAGATCACGGTTGAGTTGCAGGTCACGAACGGAGATGGTGATTGATTTCAATGATTTTGTGTGTTTCAAGTGTAATTGAGTGTTGAAACCAATTAGAATTAGGTAGGCGTTCGATTTGGTTTATTGAATTGAGTTATTATTTGTGTTTAAAGCTCGAACGGTTAAGTGATTATGGGTGCTTCGGTTACTCATTTGAATGGGGCTGTAACCGATGATTAAACACAATTAAAGTGTGTGTTTAAACTCGAAAAATGTCCACGAAGCGATTTAGGATGATTTGGCTTCAAAAATCGACGGTTTCGGATGGATTTGGGGCTGCCGGAGGGTTGGCCGGAGCTCGGCCGGAACCCGGCCGGAGCACTTCGCCGGAAATACGGGGGGGGGGGGGGTAAGGGGGAAAAGGTTTGGGTTTTAATTATTTACACAACCAGTCCCTGTAGTTTAGAAGTTAACATCTTATATCTTAAACTTTGTTTTAAGGTTTATAAATTAACAAAACTAACCCTTGACTTTTAAATTAAAGTTTAATGCATTTTAAGTTTAATAATTTAACAATTTATTATTACTAATAACAATATTATTATTGTTATTATTCTTTGTTATTGTTATAATCATTATTGTTATGATTATTTATATCATTATCATTAATATTATTATTAATAGTGTCATTATTATAATGACAATAATAGTTATTATTTTATTTAAGATTATTAACACCTTAAATTTTATAATAATAAACAAACATTATAACACTTATAATGTTATTATTATTATATTAATTTGTTAATCACCAAATATGTATAACAAAACCCTAAAGTTTCATGATGGCATAAAAGGCCCTTGTAAGATTTAATAAAGTTTACTTTTAATTTAAAGAAATTAAGAGATGTCACAGTCTCCCCAACTTAAAAGAATTTCGTCCCGAAATTAAAAATGAACTTAAATGAACAAAGGAATTGTAATGAAAGGTGAGTGTTCAACGAACAGTGTTTGACGTTTGATTACAGGTGGAACGCTTCACTTCATGGAATCTTACAAGATTCTTAACATAATAAGCGCGAGACATTTTGAGATGAAACGTTGAGAAACGATGACGAGTTTCCCGTGGTATGTTAGACTTATAAGCCATAACGTCTAGAATGTAGTGATGTTTTCGAAATAAAGATCACAATTGTAAGAAAGGTTAACCGTCAGGATTTAAGAATCCCAAACGTCACTATATGAAACGATCTTAACGCATATCTTGTGAATATGTATCTCTCCTTTGACCAATCATCGGTCTAAGGATAATACGATATGCGAAGATTTTAGAATAAGTTCACGACTATGGTTAGGAACATTATTAAAAACAGAAAATGAATCGGTCATCCAAAATAACGATCGATGTTTTAGCGCCATACCACGGTATACGAATTCTTGAGTTAGATACAAGTCAATTTATCGACTCATTATCTCACATGAGTCAATATGAGATTAGTCAATTGGTCTATAATGCACCAATTTTCAGTATGACATCCAAAATAAGAGACATTCGATGATAAGAAACAGAACAGGAGATTCACAGGAACACGGAGGTTAGGTGTTGTCATATAAAGGTGAGACACTTGGACATACACCAAGTTATGTCTTTTCTTTCATGCCAAACCCATGAGTACAAATTACGAAAATTTATGATTCTCCATATTCGCGTCGCAATAACGAGTCTCATAGATCGAATTCAAGATAAAGTTTAAAGATTTCCAAAGTTAAGGATTCAAAAGCGATTCAAGAAGTTACGCAAACGATAAGACATGCATTTGTAACCATGTTTTGCAAGGTAACAAATTTCCAAATATAGATTGCATACGTAATTCATCAAACCCTTAAGTACAGTCGAGAACATTCGTATGACTAGAAAAACATAACCACAGGTTGATAATGTCTTTATTTAGTAGAAAGATTTTTTAAGAAGACTACCATCACACAATCATGTGTTGATGATATCTCAAAATGAAAGTTGATAAGTAGGGAATAAATGGTTCCATATAGCTAGATCAAATCAAAACATAAGGATAAAGAGAAAGAAATCAATTTAAGAATTTAAATGATCCAAGCTCGAAATCAAAATCAACCTAGAGTGATCGGGTCTCCTTTCAAGTTCAGAAATCATGCTTTGGCTTGATAGGTCCAAACGCTAACATTGGTTCACCCTTCAAGTTACTACATGTTTCTTGTCACTTGATTAAAACCTTGGTAAGTTGGAAATCAAGGAATGAGAATAGTCATCAAGGTGTGGTTTCCACTCCTAGCTTGAGGGTGTCTTCTCAAGGTGTGACCGCTAACTTACCAATCAAAAAGCTCGATCCCAACTTCTTGCTGAGGATCCATAGAAATAAGACGAGGTAACTCACCATTAAGGTAAGGGAAATCACTCCTATCTTAACGGTGAAGTTTTACAAAAACAAAATATAACAAAATGAACTTCTTCATCAAAATCCAGGATTCACTCTTACTTTGATGAAGTCGACTCATTGAACAAATACAATTCATAAAGATGATACTATCATCAAGGTATGGAATTCACACCTATCTTGATGATTGAATTTCATAATAGCAAGAAAACAATCGAAAATTGACATTCGTCACCAAAGTACGGGTTTAAATCCTATTTTGGTGAGAACATGTCATTTGTGAAATGCCATTCCAAAGAAAATAATTGGAGTCAATCCTCAAGATAAGGTAATCACCCCAATCCAGAGGATTAAATTTCATAAAACACGCGATTGGAAACCATTTATCGAAACGAATAGAGAATCATCAAAGTAAGGGAATCACCCCTGCTTTGATGCGTTAGAATCATTTAGGAGATACGGGTGTTCTTAGTCATAGGTTGACTTTCAAACACTTGCATCTCTCCCGGTGCAGACGGTACGGAGTTTGACTTAACGACGAAAAGAAAATAATATCAATTAGAAATTCGGAAAGTTTCAAGTTACATCGATGTAACAAAAAGGTAAAAATCATGCTTACAAGCTTAAGATCAAAGTTCGAGATAACAAATGTTGTTGTTGTGTTCAAATCTTGGATGGTTTCAATCGGGAAGACGAAATCAAGGGCAGGAAATTATTCAACACCACAATGAGATGTGAACATTCGATTCACAATCGAAAGGAATACATGGACTTCTCAAGATATGAGGTCAACCATAGACTTATTGAAGACACGCGTGCTTATAAGTGATCATTCATCTCAAGGGTTTCGAGTCGTGTAAATGGATTCAATGATCAAGTCAAATCACCATTTACACTTTGCCTAGACAAAGTATCTCGAGATGTAGGAATTCCTCCTATAGCATTGCATGTTCTTAGTTATGGGACACGCACTTAAGAAGACTTGAGAACCATAAGTAACGGTTTAAAGTTTTGAAGACCATTCGTTTTAGATTCCCAATATCATTGGATATATTAAGAGTCATGCACACGTTGGTCAAGGTATAGAAATAGATACATGAAACGCTCAACGTGTAACGGTGTTTAAACGTAAGAGTTGAAATGTCGGTTAGGTTCAATATTAACACGAACATTATGTATAATAAGAATGAAGAGATACCAGTTCAAGGGATCAAAGATTTTAAGATACAAAGAGGATGGTTCCATTTGGTAACGCATTACCATTTGGAATCGTTGACACGTCAATGTAAATTGACCCATTTGCCATAGAGACTTGTGTATGTTGACCATAGTTTATCACTCATCCCAGAAATCCCCAGGTAAGCATAACCGGTCTCAAAATGAGATTTATATGATATGCTTGCCTTAGCCCGAAGGCCTTTTGCCAGGAAATCCAGAATACAGGTGTCTATGTGCCACACAAATTTCTTTGGTTTATGAAATCAAAACCTTGATGAGATTTTCATAGATTAGACATAGAGTCTAAGGAATTGAACCCACGACGATAAGTGTAGATTCCACATGTCGTTGAGAATAAGTTTAGGAAGTTCATTTGTCGGGGAGGGTCAAAGAGTCAAAGTTAAGTTTAGGGAGACAAGTAACTAAGTTTAAGCATACATAAGGCAATCCTATGCTAAGGCATCAAGTTGCACAAAAGGCATAGCATTATGTAGCATGCAAACAATAAGCAAGCACAAAGTATAATGATCTTTCTATGAGGTTCATGCAACTATAGTCTAGGTCATCATTTCTAATAACCTAAATCCCTATAGTTATGGGCTCTGATACCAATCTGTCACACCCTAACCTTGACGGCGGAAACGTCGAGGAGCGAGAGTTAAGATCGTTCACAGCCACATAACGCTATTAGTGACTCAAATATAAATTTATCATAAGTTTCAATTATCACATTACAAACATAAGTCTCAAAAAGAATAAAAGCATATCATAAAATGTAACAAGTCATTCTTATTTTATTTATTTATCTAGGTCCATTCCTAGATGTGCAAGCTTCAAAGAGTAGATCACACACTTGAGGTATTCCTGAAACATGTTAAAAATAAAAGGGTCAACATAAAAATGTTGGTGAGCATTCCATAGTTTTCATTACATAAGTATATAAAAGATGGCAATTTAAGTCATAAGTTAGTGAATAAAGTGATTAGGGATGTTATGAACAATGCAACAATCAAACCTTGACAATGTTTTACAAGTCTCAAACGTTAAAAGTATATACGATCAGCTAAGTGTACTTGGATCAACCAAGCAGGCTTGTCTTACCCATAGATCTATGACTTCGCTGGGCTAGCAATAGTTAATGATTGTACATATAACGCCATAACATGGTAACCACATAAGTTCAACTAACCACAACTTATCATGATGAATTGCCATAAAGTTTACAAGACTCAATAAGTTTACAAGTGCAAAGTATAAGTTAACATGTTTCACCCCAAAGTGTGAAAATAAGCAAAGAGGGGGTATGGAATACTCACATTGATATAAGCATTACAAGATGATAAATAAAGATTTAAAGGATGATCCAAAGTAATCCCAAGTATTCATTACAAGGCACCTAAATATTTCATACAAGATTTAGATTAATAATATGATTAACGTTCAAATAATGATTAGGGTTTCAATAGTTTTAAGGGGTTTTTGATAAGTAACAATTTACAAAGTAATTATTTTACATTTTTAATTCCATTAGAGGAATTATATAAATTTAAGTATTTTAGAAATGAATTTAAAGTATGATAATGGATAAGGTTAGGATATAAATAAAACTTTACGATTATCTATGATTAATTAGTATAACGCATTGATCAATGGCCAATTATTAATCTACACAATTTGTTAAAGTATATTTTGCAAGAGATAATATAATTTACATCTATGGAATATATACCCTCTACAATTATCGATATAACGTTCATAAACATTTTAATGATTTTTAATTTATTGATTCAAATCCATAATTATATAGATAGTTATTATTTTAAAAGAAACTCATTTAAATATATAAACTTAAATACACATAAAAAGGATTATTTAAGTTTTAAACGAGTAAATTTTGACCAATAATAATTTACTATTTATTAAAATCTATTTTAATATAAATAACTCAAAAATAACCTTTGTTTAAAATGTCTTTTTAAATAATACTTTTAATTACTTAAATTTAGAAAAAATTATAGGCAATTATTTGATGTCTTAAAAATATTTAAAGGTTAAAAAAACATTTTTTATATTTATTAGAAATTTTCTAATATTGTTTTAAGGCTGAAAAAGCCATTAAAATAAATATGGGGGTGGCCGGGTTTCGAACCCGTGACCTCCGAGTGGGCATGGGGTGTCCTGACCAGTGAACCAAGGCATACAGCCGCGGTTTATCTTGGTTTTGATTTGTTTTAAACACAACTAACAATTTCCCCCCATTCCCTTAGAACCCTAAATCGGTTGAACCACAAATTGAATGCCAATTCGATTGTGTTAATGGAAACAATCATGGGGCTTTGATTCCCCAAGTAAAAACGAGTATATTGATGTGTATAACTTACATGATTGAGTTCGAATTGATGATTATAGGTTTAAGAACATTGCGCGACTGCGTGGATGTGTTTCATGGAGCAAACGTTGACAATAATCCAATTGCTCTTGTGGAAAGCTTCGGGTCATCATCTCGAACGAAAACCCTCAACCAATTTGATTTAATAAAACTTCCTACATAGATCACGGTTGAGTTGCAGGTCACGAACGGAGATGGTGATTGATTTCAATGATTTTGTGTGTTTCAAGTGTAATTGAGTGTTGAAACCAATTAGAATTAGGTAGGCGTTCGATTTGGTTTATTGAATTGAGTTATTATTTGTGTTTAAAGCTCGAACGGTTAAGTGATTATGGGTGCTTCGGTTATTCATTTGAATGGGGCTGTAACCGATGATTAAACACAATTAAAGTGTGTGTTTAAACTCGAAAAATGTCCACGAAGCGATTTAGGATGATTTGGCTTCAAAAATCGACGGTTTCGGATGGATTTGGGGCTGCCGGAGGGTTGGCCGGAGCTCGGCCGGAACCCGGCCGGAGCACTTCGCCGGAAATACGGGGGGGGGGGGGGGGTGGGTAAGGGGGAAAAGGTTTGGGTTTTAATTATTTACACAACCAGTCCCTGTAGTTTAGAAGTTAACATCTTATATCTTAAACTTTGTTTTAAGGTTTATAAATTAACAAAACTAACCCTTGACTTTTAAATTAAAGTTTAATGCATTTTAAGTTTAATAATTTAACAATTTATTATTACTAATAACAATATTATTATTGTTATTATTCTTTGTTATTGTTATAATCATTATTGTTATGATTATTTATATCATTATCATTAATATTATTATTAATAGTGTCATTATTATAATGACAATAATAGTTATTATTTTATTTAAGATTATTAACACCTTAAATTTTATAATAATAAACAAACATTATAACACTTATAATGTTATTATTATTATATTAATTTGTTAATCACCAAATATGTATAACAAAACCCTAAAGTTTCATGATGGCATAAAAGGCCCTTGTAAGATTTAATAAAGTTTACTTTTAATTTAACGAAATTAAGAGATGTCACAGAAATAAACACTTGAATGCTTTGTATATGAAACAGCAAAGCTTCCGAGAGTTAATTTTGCTTCGGAAGGAAAAAGTCCTTAAAAACAAATATGTGTCTGAGACAAGGATTTTAAGCTTCGGAAGATAGATTTTGACTTCTTCCGAAGGTAAAATTTCTTAGACAGTTATATATTTTGAAGACATGATTTTCTTCCGAAGGTAAAAGTATATCTTCCGAAGGATCAGAAAATTTTCAAGAATCTAAGGAAAGTCTTCAAAAAGGTTTTGATATCCAAAGAAAAACATGAGCTTATGAGAGTAATGAACTAGACAGCTTAGGACACACATATTTTAAGAAATAATTAGAATTTGTTTTAAAAAAAAAATCTACTCAAAGTTAATCATCCCAATAGCTGATATTAGATATTTAAATCTCTGTTCATCAAAAGCTTTTGTATACAAGCCAGCATATTGTTCATCTGTATGAACTTTGACTAGTTTAATTAATCCCTTTTCATAGTTATCTCTTATTAAATGATACCTGATATTGATGTGTTTGGTCCTTGAGTGCTGCATAGGGTTCTCAGTGATAGAGATAGCACTATTGTTGTGTATGTGGATAGGAGTCTCCTTGACGTTAAATCCATAGTCCAGCATCTGATTTTGAATCCAAAGCACTTGAGCACAGCAACTTGCAGCAGCAATGTATTCAGCCTCAGCAGTTGATGCAGACACACAGGATTGTTTCTTGCATTGCCATGAGACAACCCTTCCACCAAGGAATTGACATCCCCCAGATGTAGACTTTGCAGTCATGTTGCAACCACCATAATCACTATCTATATAAGCATACATATTGAAGTCGGGATTCTTTGGATACCATAAACCAAGTGTTGAAGCACCTTTGAGGTATCTTAAAATCCTTTTAACAGTGATGAGGTGAGACATCTTAGGGTTGGCTTGATATCTTGCACAAATACATGTAGCAAACATGATATCAGGCCTGCTAGTTGTAAGATACATGAGAGACCCAATCATAGCCCTGTATAAATGTTCATCTACACACTCCCCCTCAAGATCAGGTCCAAGGGAGTGGTTTCTAGCTATGGGTGTCTTAGCAATCTTACAATCAGTCACGTTGAACATCTTGAGTATGTCCTGAACATACTTTGACTGACTTATGAAGATGCCATCTTCAACTTGCTTCACTTGAATTCCCAGAAAGAAATTGAGTTCTCCCATTGCACTCATTTCAAATCTGTCTTTCATCAGCTTCTCAAAGTCTTTGCAGAGCTTTGGATTAGTTGAACCAAAGTTGATGTCATCTACATATACCTAAACTAGCAATAAGTCATTTCCCTATCCTTTGATGAAGAGAGTTCCATCTATAGTACCTCTCCTGTATGCATGTTTACAAAGATACTCAGACAATGTCTCATACCACTTTCTGGGTGCCTGATGCAGCCTATAAAGAGCTTTATCAAGCTTGCAGACATAATCAGGATGATCAGGGTCTACAAAACCAGGTAGCTGTTTGACATAAACCTCTTCATCAATCACTCCATACAGAAAAGCACACTTTACATCAAGTTGAAAGACCTTGAAGTTCTTGGATGCAGCAAATGCCAGGAATATCCTAACAGCTTCTAATCCTGCTACAGGAGCAAAGACATCAGTGTAGTCAATCCCTTCTTCTTGTGTGTATCCTTGAACAACTAGTCTTGCCTTGTTCTTGATGATAATACCTCTATCATCCTTCTTATTCCTAAAAACCCATTTGGTTCCAATGGTAGTCTTCCCATGAGGAAGAGGACAAAGGTTCCAAACTTTTTGCCTTTTGCATTGAAGCAACTCTTGTTGCATAGCTTCAACCCAACTTCCATCCTTTAGATCTTCATCAACTTTCTTTGGCTCTATCTGGGATAAGAAACAAGAGTGAAGACAAACATTTGCTTCATGGGGTTGTCCTCTTGTTCTTACCCCTGTGACAACATCTCCAATGATGTTTGTGGTGGGGTGAGACTTGTGGATCCTTAGCTGAGGGATCACAGCAAGTTGCTGAGAAAGATCCAAATTTGAGAAATTTAGATCTGGCATAGATGATTCACCCTCCACATCACCACACTTATCAAGATTAACTTGATCCAATGAGTGTGTGACATCATTGATGTTGTCATTTATGGTGTGGTTATTAGCATCAAGGAATTCCTGATCACTATCACCATCACCATTTTTGTCTTCCACAATTGAGGTATCTTTATCTGGTTGTGGAGCCTCTAAGCTGGAATTTGTAGGCACACCGGATGAATCAGCTGAATTTGTCATTGTAGTGCTGATAGAAACCTCATTTGCTGAAGTAGTTCCAACTGGAGCTAAAGATGTATGAGATGAGGGTCTTCCTAGCTCAAATCTTTGATCAGGATCACCTGTATTTAAATTTTCTGCAGATCCTAAAACATTCTCACAAGATTTGTTAAAACAGTTGGTAACTAAATCAAGATCAAGTAGCCAATCAGAACAAGAACCAGCCACACAGGGTGTGTGTTCATTGAAAGTCACATTGGCTGACTCCTCAACAATTCTAGTTCTAAGATTGTATACTCTATAAGCCTTGGCTTGGGAAGAGTATCCAATGAAGTCTCCATCATCTGAATTCTCAGCAAACTTGGCAATTTGATCCTTGGTATTCAAGATGGTGCAGGGACATCCAAATGACCTGAGAAAACCAATGAAAGGTTTTCTCTTGTGCCAAAGTTCATAAGGAGTCTTACCATGAGTCTTAACTACTAAAACTCTGTTTTGCACATAGCAAGCAGTATTTACTGCCTCTGCCCAAAAGGTGATGGGCAGTTTAGAGTCAGACAACATAGTTCTTGCAGCTTCAATTAGTGTCCTGTTTCTCCTCTCAGCAACACCATTTTGCTGAGGAGTCCTGGGAGCACTATATTGTCTTGTAATACCTTTATCATCACAAAATGTATCAAGGATTTGATTCTTGAATTCAGTCCCTTGATCACATCTTATGGTTTTGACCTTGTGATCACTTTGATTCTCAATTTTTAAGATGAAATTCTTCAGAATCTCAGGGGTTTCATCTTTAGTTCTAAGAAAGAAAACCCAAGTGAATCTTGTAAAATCATCTGTGATCACCAAACAATAAGAGGTCCTTCCTAGACTCATTACACTGGTGGGGCCAAAGAGATCCATATGTAACAAATGTAGGGGAGTAGTGATAGAGTTCTTTTCCTTAGGCTTGTGAGACACCTTATGTTGCTTCCCTTCCAGGCATGAAACACAATGATCATCACTTGTAAACTCTTTCTTTGGCATTCCAGTTACCAAAACATGTTTAATTAGTTTATTCATGTTCTTAAAGTTTACATGGCACATTCTTTTATGCCATAGGAAAGACTCATCACTATTTGCTTTAGATAGAAAGCATGAAACTTCTCCAGAGGGAGATGTTTCTTGCAAATCCATCTTGTATATGTTCCCTTTCCTGGGGGCTCTAAGCAGGATGTGCTCATGAGGAATGACCACTCCAGGCTTGAGAACAATGCACTCATGCTCAGTACAGAGAATATTATGACTCTGATCACAAAATTGGGATACACTCAGAAGATTGTACCCAAGCTCCTTGACAAAGTTTACCTTTTCAATGCTGAGCTTACCATTTGTGACCTTGCCCCTTCCAGAAATGTAACCACCTTCATCTCCTCCAAAAGCAACTAGTCCTCCATCAATTCTCTCAAAGTTATAGAGTAGTGACCTATTGCCTGTCATGTGCCTGGAACAGCCACTATCAATGATCCAGACATTCCTGTTTGTCTTGAGTTGTTCCTGCACAAAGAAAATGATTAGTTACATTTGGAAACCCAAGCCTTACTTGTCTTGGGCTCACTAAGTATAATAGAAGGTAATGCAACAGTAATAGATCCTATGGTTGTGCAAGAGGGATCTTGAGCTTTTGTTGATAGAGAAACTTCAGTCACTTGGTCTTTCTTAGACTTCCACACCACCTTTGGAGTCTTGGACTTGACCTTCAAAACCTTGGAAGCTTTTGGGACTTCACAAGTTTTGATGACTGAACCTTCAGAAGATTCTTCAGTCACTGCAGCAGACTTCAGTGCTTCGGAAGAATTCCTTTCTTCCGAGACCAACTTTTCTTCCGAAGGTAATTTTCCATTTACCTTCTTCTTTGATTTGGAGCTTCCGAAGGAAACAGATTTTCCTTCCGAAGCTTGAATCTTCTTGAAACTCTTTGAAGTCTTTGTCTTGGACATATGGACAGTACTTTTAGGATATGGACAATCCTTAGCAATGTGATAGATACTTTCACACATGACACACAACATTTTCTTCTTCACAAGAGTCTCCTTATGAGAGCAAGACTGTCTTTGGTCACATCCCTTCTCCACCTTCATCTTTGTAGATGCTGAGACAGTTCTTTTGGGCTGTGAACTGTTCTTGGAGTTTGATGGTCTAGGCTGTGCAGCAGTGGTACACAACAGATCAGTCTTCTTTTTGGTACTGAGATGATTTGGACAAGAACCAAAACTCTTAGCTGAAGAGTTTTGGTTGATGTCTTCAGTCTTTACTACTTCAAACCCTGCAGAGATAAAAACTTGTTTCTGCTTAGAGTCAAAAGTAGCCTTGTCTTTTGAGCCTTCTTTTCTTTTGTTTTGCTCTTCCTGATCAAGTTCTTTCTCTTTGACTTGGTCATCACAGTAGACTTCTTCTCCTCAGAAGGATAGTGGCCCTTAGTAGAATCCTCCTCTTCACTCTTCTCAGAGGAATTCTTCACTATCTCTTCTTCATCCTCTTCACTTATAAGATCTATGAGAGGAAGCTCATCTTCACAAGTTCCACACCTAGGAGATCTTACAGACAAGATTGTGTGTGAAGAAGCTATCTCATTTGATCCCAGTCCCTGTGTATTTTGATAACACACTTTGTTGTGCAGGGATGAGGATATCATGTTCTTGAAGGTCTCTTCTTCAAGAACACTCTTTTCTGCCCTGGCTTTGCTGATCACAAGCTCAGCCTGGCACTCAGTCATCTTGGTTATGAGATCTTGGATTTGAGTCCTAAAATCTGTATGTTCATGTTTTAGAACTGAAATGGTTTTCTCTAAGTCCTCTATCTTTAGTTTATAATCATTTTCAGACTTTCTAAAATCAGATTTTAAAATGTTTAAGGACTCAAGATCAGATCTCATTTTCAAGTTATAGGACCTATATCTGTTAACTTTAGCAATGCATTCAGGAGTATAGAGATGTTCCAATACCTTGGCTTCATCATGATCTGCCATTAGTGCTTGGTTTGGAGAAGCATCTTCTACCTGAAAGCTCCAGTCAAAGCCTCCTTCTTCTACAGCAACAGCAGCTTGTTGCTTTGGCTTTTCATTCTGAGGGGCTTTGTCAGTGTAGTTTGGTCTGGTTTGTGCTTGGCCACCATTTGTTTTAGGTCCCTTGCATTCTCTAGCAAAGTGGCCCATCAAGTTACAGTTGTAACACTTGACTTTGCTTTTATCCAAGCCAAACTTTCCACTGGTTGCATTGCTTGGAAACCTCCTTCCAGTTCTCTTGTAGAACTTCTTCGCTCTATGAGTGAGAAGAGCCATCTGCTGAACTATTTCCATATATTCCAGGTCATCTGGATGGATACAATCCAGTTCTTCAAGAGTGAAAAGAGAGTTGCCTCAACTTTCATGAGAAGACACAAAGGCTTGAGAAGAGCTAGTCTCTTGGAATGGGCTTCCTTGAGTATAGTTCTCCCTGGGTGTCTCTGGGAAGGTGATGAAAGAACCCTTTGGTGAGTTGTCAGGGTAGCATATGAGATGATGTTAGGGTTCTATGCTATCCCTTTCAACCACATGCAGAGCTGAACCCAATTGATTGTTGGAGTTGCCAGATGAACCTTACATGTTCATCTCCATCTGGTAGCCACTTAGAATCCCATATAACTGTCAGAGTAAGAGTTTTGAGATTTTCAGTGAGGACATGAACTTCCTTACAATGTCTCTGTTTTCAAGAGGAACTCCTCCATCCACAAGGGTATCCACTATCTTAACATACCTGAAGTATTGCTGAGTCATGGTTTCACCTGTTTTGAAGGTGAAATTTTCAAACTGCTGCTTCAGGAGATCCTTCTTGTTCTCCTTGGCTTCACAGGAGCCTTCATACATCAGTTTTAGTGCATCCCGCAGCTATTTAGCTGTTTTGCACTTCTTGAAACCTCTGTACACAGAGTTTGGAAGGGCAGTTTGAAGAGCAGTCATGGCCTTTCTATCAATCTCTACTCTCTTCCTATCTTCATCAAAGTAGTTAGCCACATCATTGGGGATCATACCAGCAGCAGTAGCAGAAGGAGTGCTGGGTATGAAAGGTCCATTTTCAACAGATTCCCACATTCTTGAGTCTAGAGACCTGATGAAACCTTCCATTCTCATACACCAGGTATCAAAGTCATCAAGAGTGATGAGTGGGGACTTGTTCATGGTTCCAGTATCCATATCAGTCTTTGAAATGGATGCCATTTTGAAACTTTAGTATTGGTGTGTGTGAGGGATCTTAAGATGGTGAGATCTTATATCAAGAGCCTGAAAAGCTCTGATACCAATTGCATGACCGGTTAAGGGCTTAACAATTACCACACAATCAACACAAAGAGGAGATTAACCAAACTTGATCAAATAGTAAACTGGATTAACCAAGATAATGATGCAAAGAACACAAGTAATAATAAAGAGACAGAACAAGAGATTTGGGTTTTAAGGATGTAGTATATTGCTTTATCAAGCTCTATTACAAGTGTTACAAAGCATAAAGAAAGATACTAGAACAAGGAATACTTATACTACAACCTACAGCCGGCTATACTTTGAAACCCAGCTGGATACAATTGACTACACACAAACAAAATCAATTGTAGAATCAAAAGGCATATCTGCCTTTTGACCTTGTGACTATGACATGCCATAGCTCACATCTTTATCTATTAAAAAAAGGATAAAGTACATAAAGTAGAAGGTTACAGACTCAAGACCTCAATGTACAGTTACCAAAAGCATGGACCTTTTCACGAACTCATGAAAAATGGTGACTTTACAGAGATACAACGGAAAGGTGACCAGCTTTATGGAACAGTACATCAGATAAAGCATGTTACTAAAAGTCTTCGGAAGAAATCTGTCTTCATAGGATGAAGCTTCGGAAGACTTTGTCTCTAAGGCTTCGGAAGACTTCATATTTGGCTTCGGAAGATATTGGTCTTGGCTTCGGAAGATTTTACACTTAGAATATTTCTAGTGTATGGTGTAAAACTTCCGAAGGAATTCTACTTCAGTTCTTAGTGCATTACTTGCAGAGAGACATTGGATGTTTTGGTTTGCATCAGACTTAAAAGAATCCTTACAATATATATATATATATATATATATATATATATATACTAATCACCTTTTAAGCCATGCCACCTAGCTCCTAATGGCCACCTAATGGGTCTAAAACCACCAACTCACCAAGCCTAGCTTAGGACTAATGATGACTTCTCCACACTCCTTGAAGTCTTTGGCCGATGGAGTCCACAACCCACCACAAACCACCACTACCACAACCCCTTGGTTTCCTTTTCTCTCCGTTTTCATTCAAGCCAACATCATCATCTGTTTTCTCTTCATCCACCTCTACCACCAACAATCACCTGCTCTCGGTCTCCACACCACTTACCCAACTCTAATCATCTCTTGTTTTCGTTTGGATCCAACATCAACCAATCATCCAATACATCATCTTAAGTTTTTGTGATCAATACTCCAAGCTCAAGAACCTCCATACCAAGTAGGTCATCAAGGATCTAGCCAAACAAGTCCTTTAAGTCTTTTCTTCACTCCTAAACAAGTATAGATCCTCAAAACCTATAACTAACAAGTTTAAGAAACGTATATCTGTTTAACTAAACACATATGAACCAACCCTTTAAGCATCATCAAGATTATTAGCAAAAATTCATGAACATATGATTTTATTCAAAAATAAGTAAGAACAAATGATTCAAAAACTATAAATTAGGAAGTTTTATAAAAACCAAGGAATTGAACAAAAAGAAAGGATTTAAAGGGTTGAAACACAAATATTCTTGGTAAAATAGATTATATACTTAAATGACTGTGATTGTGGGAATAAAATTAGGAGATTATTTGGAAATAATAGAATTAATGTTCTGTAAAGTTTGGTGTAATAATAATGGACAGATTGTTTTATATAATTTGTTCAAGGAAATAAAAGAAAATTTTCATACAAAATCTCTATACCTGGTAAAAATCTAGAAAAATTATATAATGGACCTTATATTTTATAGGAATTATTGTATAAATTTCATGAATTATTTCGCAGATATGTATGAATTATATATTTTAGAATATCCTGTAACTGAAAATTTAGGAAAAATATCTAGACAGTAAGTTAAATTATGAAAAATTTACATAAATTATTATACTTTGAATAGAACAGTATATGTGAATTTTATAATTTTTAGAGATGTTTAAGTATTTCTACCGATTATTATAAAGCTTGTAAAATTTCTAGTAAATTGCTTATTATGAATTGTTGGTGTGAAATGTTATGGAAATAAACTATATTTTTGAATGTTTCTACTGCTGAACTTTGTTTTTAGGAAAAACAGAAGCTATTGGTTTAGAATTTTCAATAAAAATGCTGAAAATTTTAAAGAAATTTATTTTATTCTAACAAATAATTATTTTATAGGAAATTCTTGTTTTGGTTGGGAATAAGGTGAGATTCATAGCCCTATTTTTTTCATGTTTATGACTTTTGGGGGAAAAAGCATACTATATTGTGATTGATGCTTGTATAAATAACAGTTTTTGAGATATACAGTCATTATGTCATAACTACAACCATTAAATCGGATGTGGAACCGTTTGCTAATATAGGTAGCGCTACTTAGGAAATATTTCATGCACCAACAGGATCAGTGTTGTGATTCTATATTATCTGATTATGTGATTTGTATTGTGACAGTTATAAATCACCTGCCTTATAAGTAGGTTTGGTTGTAATCTTATTTATATTGCATCAATATATTTTGTTTTATAATTAAACCTATGTTCTCACCAACATTATGTTATCCGTTTTGAGTATACTTTTTCAGGTAATCAAGAATGACTAATTGTATTATGTTTTCGTTTGATGTTTACAATGGTCGGGGTGAAGTGATTGGAAGAGCGTGTGTCAAATTAACTTTGAATATGTATGATCTTAGTATAACAGTGGATGCACATTTTCACTACTACTGAAGAATGAAGCAGTTAATAGACATTGTAAGAATTCCTATAAGTCTGATGCAGAAAACATCCAAAGTCTCTCTGCAAGCATGCACTAAAAAACAGAAGTAGAAATGCTTCGGAAGTTTTACACCATGCACTAGAAATAATCTAAGTGTAAAATCTTCCGAAGCCAAGACCAACATCTTCCGAAGCCAAAAGTGAAGAATTCCGAAGCTTCAAAGACAAAGTCTTCTGAAGCCAAAGAGTGAAGACAGATTTCTTCCGAAGACTTTTAGAGATATGCCTTTATCTGATGTACTTTACCATAAAGCTGGACCACCTTTCTGTTGCTACTTTGTAAAGTCACCAACTTACATGAGTTGGTAAAATGTCCATGCTTTTGGTAACTATACATTGAGGTCTTGAGTCCATGCTTTATACTTTATGTACTTTTATCCTTTTTTCTAATATATTAGGATGTGAGTTATGGCATGTCATAGTCACAAGTCAAAAGGCAGATCTGCCTTTTGACTCTACATTTGATTTTGTACTTGTCTAGTCAATTGTATCCAGCTAACCTTCAAAGTATGGTCGGCTGTAGGATGTAGTATAAAGTATCTCAAGTACTTGTAACTTTCTATAGATGCTTTGTAACTTTTAATAGGACTTGAGAAGCAATATACAACATTCTTGAAAACCAAATACTTGTATTGTTTGCAATCTTGTTCTGTCTCATATTTACTTGTGTTCTTAGCATCTTTCATTAACAAGTTAACCAGTTCCCTATTTGATCTGTTAAGTGTTCTAAGAAACTCTCCTCATTGTGTTGTTGTGTTGTAAGTGCATACCCTTCATTGTGTTGTTGTGATGCTACAAAAGAGGTACTATAGATGGAACTCTCTTCAGTATATGTAGATGACATTATCTTTGGGTCAACTAATCCAAAGCTCTGCAAAGACTTTGAGAAGCTGATGAAGGACAGGTTTGAAATGCGTGCCATGGGGGAACTCAAGTTCTTTCTAGGGATTCAAGTGAAGCAAGTTGACAATGGCTTCTTCATAAGTCAGTCAAAGTATGTACATGACATACTTAAAAGGTTTAACATGACTGATTGTAAGGTTGCTAAGACACCCATAGCCAGAAATCACTCCTTTGGACCTGATCTTGAGGGGGAGTGTGTTGATGAGCATCTCTATAAAGCAATGATTGGGTCTCTTATGTACCTCGCAGCTAGCAGGCCAGATATCATGTTTGCTACATGCATTTGTGCCAGATATCAAGCCAACCCCAATATGTCACACCTGGTCACTGTCTAAAGAACTTTAAGATATCTCAAAGGTGCTCCATCACTTGGCCTTTGGTATCCAAAGAATTATGACTTTAATCTGTATGCTTATACAGATAGTGACTATGGCGGTTGCAACATGAGTGCAAAGTCTACATCAGGGTGATGTCAATTTCTTGGTGGAAGAATATTCTCTTGGGAATGCAAGAAACAATCATGTGTGTCTGCATCATTTGCTGAGGCTGAATACATTGCTACTGCAAGTTGTTGTGCTCAAGTGCTTTGGATTCAAAATCAGATACTGGACTATGGATTTAACTTTAAAGAGACTCCCATCCACATCGACAACAATAGTGTTATCTCCATCACAGAGAATCTTGTGCAGCACTAATGGACAAAGCATATTAATATCAGGTATCATTTGATAAGAGATAACTTTAAAAAGGGATTAATCAAACTAGTCAAAGTTAACACAAATGAACCATATGCTGATCTGTTCACCAAAGCTTTTGATGAGCAGAGATTTAAATATCTTGTATCAGCTATTAGGATGATTAACTTTGAATAGCTTTTCTTAAAACTTAATCATATTTATTTCTAAAACCTGTGTATCCTAAGTTGTCTATTATATCACCTTCATAAGCCATTGTTTTTCTTTGGAAGAAAATCTTTTCAAAAGACTTTTCTTAAACTTTTGAAAATCTTGATCTCTTTGGAAGATTCAAAATTACCTTCGGAGGAAGTTTATGTCTTAGTAAACAAATAATTGCTTGAGTGATTTCACCTTCGGAAGAAATTTCTGAAATATCTTCCGAAGCTTAAAATCAACTTAAGTACCTTGTATGTTTTCAAAGAACAAGTTTCTTCCGAAAGCATTTTACCTTCGGAAGTATAAATTCTTCTTAGAATAAAAAATCTCTGACTGTAAATTCTCTTCCGAAGCAAAATTCTCAAAAACCTTTGAAATCTCTTCCGAAGCCAATTTTCCTTTAGAAGCTTTTTCTTCAGAACTTCCGAAGCAAATAACCTTCGAAAGATTTCTCGACTTCCAAGAAAACTACTTTCTGGGCAAAAGTAAACTACATTTCAGAGGTGGGACCGACATCCAGATTTCAAAGTTTATCCTCTTTCATTAACTTTGTCTCAAATCTTTTTCACATAAATGCCCAACGGTTCCTCCCTCTTTCACTATCTTCCTCAATTACATTATTCCTTAAACCTAAATTCTCCTAAACCGCCTTTTGTTCTTCATCTTTCTTCATCCTTAAGCTTCTAAAATGGCCAACCTAAACTTCAAAAACAACCCATATTTCTCCATGCAACTTCACAGGCAACATAACCAAGTTGAACTGTTAAGCTTTGAGAAAGATGAAAGTTTCTCAGAGATTTGCCGTTTCTTAGCTCTATCAAACTACTTCACCTCCCTAACCATTGATCCTACCCTCTATGAGGATCATTTGCTTGAATTTCGGAAGACCTGCCAAGAGGTCATTATGGATGGGGAGAAGGCACTGTCTGCCACAGTGCAAGGGAGAACAATCTTCATCACTCCGGCCATCATCAACACTCACTTGCAGCTGGATGATGAAAAAGGTGAGTTGTCCTTCCCAAAGGAAGCTGTAAATCATTCCTTTGTGCAGATGGACTATGAGGGAGATTTCTCTGTAAAGAACTTCAGGAAAGGGAAGGACTCATCCCGGTGGAAATACCTACTTCATGTGGTTATCCACAGCTTGTCAAACAAGCATGGAGGGTGGGACCAGATTCTTGAGGATCTCTCCTTCATAGTACATGGAATGGTTTAGGGGGTCAAGTTCAGGTACACTCAGTTTGTTTATACAAACTTGCTTGCTAACTTAGACTCCTTAGAGTATTATATGTGTCCTAGACATGTTCAACACATTCTCAACTGTGAACAGGGCTCATAGTTGAGGGAAACAAATAATATTCTTAAATTGGGACAGATGAAGCCCGACATCTTTAAAATTATGAAGAAGCCAACTGTAGGCTTCTCAGGGGTAGAAACAGCCCTTGTCCCAAAAATTTTATAGGTCATTGCTCAATGTGACAATCTAGCAACACAAGTTAGTGTTGAACCCACACCTTTTACCTCTCAACCACTAAAAAGGCCCCAAGTCACCCTCACCTAGCAAAGAAAATCCAAACGAACCCCTGTCAAGCTATTGAGTCTGAGCAGGCCCCATATACTCACCCATACATGAGGAAGTGGACACTAGAGCTCCCACTTCCCCTGAGGAGCAAACCACTCCCATCTCTTCAACAATCAGGGATGAGGTTCCTCATGCTCACCCTGATGAGCTCACAAGCCCAACTGCCTTAATCCTTCACTCTGAGTCTCAACACTCAAGTGAACAACCTTTAGGGGACAGTTACCATCCCCAGCCTTTAGACTTAAATCAACCCATTCCCAACCTCTCATTCTATATTGATGAAGACTTAGTTTTAGTGGGTACCATGAGTCTCTGTACTTTTCCCCTACTCAAAGAGAGATGAGTACTCCTGAGTGTCTTTTGTCTAGCCCACATCAGTCACCCATCATTATGGTGGATACTTCTGAACCTGTTTAGGATATCCATATGGAAGAGGCCCTCACTTCTGCAAGTGATTACATCATTAAGACCTCAACCATGCCAACTCAGCCCATTGACACCTCAACTGAGGATGTCAATGTGCAGAGGAAATCCAGCAGCCAAGACCCTGAGGCTGGTGGTGAGAGAGAGGACTTTGGTCCAATAATCTCATCCCTCGATGATTCTTTTGATGAAGATGAGGGGAATCTGAGACTAAAGGTGCAAAAACTGTCAAAAACATGCTCCTATTTAGTCTCTAAGGTTAGTCACCTTGAATCTCAGGTGACTACCCTGCATATTAGGGTCAATGATCACCAACTTAAGATATCATATCTTAGGGAAAAACTAGTTGGGAGACCTTTAAGAGGAGCTTAACCAGGAACACAAGAACCGGTGAATGTGATTGACCTAACTTCTAGCTCACCTATGCAAGAAGGTGATGCTACCAAAAAGGGGGGGGGAAAGTCATTACAGTAACAGAACCTGAGAATTCTTCAGGGAGTATGGACATTGAGGATTCACCATCTTCACTTGCAACTATGCATACTCAGCAACTTCCTCAAGTCCATATTAATATGGACATTATAGACTCTGTCATTAGGAGTCTCTTTGAGGAAAGCATTCCAAGAGCTGTGCCATCTCCACCTCAAGGAACTTCAAACTACATTATTGGGTGGAGGTATGATACTGATAGAAAAGCCCTAATTCTTCACAGAGTTGAAGGGCAACAAGAAGTGTTCAATTTTCAGACCTTGGACTACTATGAAGGTCTTGACCTGATCAACATGCCACTTGTCAACCCAAGCCAATCAAGACAAGCTGACATGTTAGCACTCAGGATTCAAGACAAAATTACTGAAGAGTTCAGCCTTAGAAGGAGACAAAGGCAATCAGGTAATGGCATTGGTCAACTGGATGCTGAGGCAGACCCTGAGATTAGCTTCAAAGGGAAAACCTTGGCTAAAGGCCCAGTGATAGAGCCTGAGAGCCCTTTCACACCCACAACTGCTTCAGAAATTCATTCCCTCAGTGAAACACCTGCTGGTGAAGGTGTCTCACAACCTCTCTCTGGCCAGAGCTTGGATGCTACACCAAGCAATGAAGGCCAAAGCTCTCTCCACACTGAGTCACAAAGGTCTGTGGGTGACAAAGGGAAAAGGATTCTGACTCCTGAGGGGATTAAAGAGGAGGAGAGAGAGAGGAAGAGGAAGCTAAGGGGAGAAAGTTCCTCTGGGTCTTTAGGCTTTATGCAAGCTGCAATCAGGACTGCCCCTAGACAAAACACTTAAGAAGATGAGTTGAGGGCAGTCAGGATTATTCACCTGCAGACCAAAAACTATGACATATATGAGATTATATCTCTCCCCTTAGAGAAATTAAATGAACTTGCTGACATGGAAGTGTCAAGAGAGATGAAGGAAGCAGAGGATGCAAGGTTACCTATCCAATTCAAAGAGGAGAAGAGACAAAAAAGGTTATACAAGCATGCTCCAACTCTCTCCCTAGTTCAGGAAAGTCATGTGTAACAGGATGTGGCTGCTACACAAGAACCTCAGGTAGACAAGGAAACATATAGGCAAAACATGATCAACTACCTAAGTGCCACAGGTCTCTACCAAGCATCTGCACATCTTCCCTTGTCCTTTGAGTACATTGAGTTTGAGTATCTCAAACAGCTTGAACTTCAAGTGCTCAAAGAACAAAAGACAACAAAGAAAAAGATGAAGGAAGATGCTGCAAAGTCAAGAGCCATCATCCAAAAGAGTATCAACAAGTTTGCTGACAGACAAAGGATGATGAGCTTCTTGAAGATGTATGGATTCTCCGGAAGGAGACTTGGCCCTATGTCTCTATCCACAATGGATGAGCATATCAGGGTAATCAAGCAGAAGATCAAGAGTGGAGAGCTGATTGACTTATACACTCTTCCAAGTCAAATCCCACCTGAAGTGGAGGTTAAGGTTGAACAACCTAAGACAACAAAAGGTCCATGCTTTTGGTAACTGTACATTAAGGTCTTGAGTCCATCCTTTCCACTTTATGTACTTTTATCAGTTTTGTAATATATTAGGATGTGAGCTATGGCATCTCATAGTCAGAAGTCAAAAGGCAGATCTGCCTTTTGACTCTACATTTGATTTTGTAGTTGTCTAGTCAATTGTATCCAGCTGGCCTTCATAGTATGGCCTGCTGTAGGATGTAGTATAAAGTATCTCAAGTACTTGTAACATTCTATTGATGCTTTGTAACTTGTAATGGAACTTGAGAAGCAATATACAACATTCTTGAAAACCAAATACTTGTGTTGTTTGCAATCTTGTTCTGTCTCATATTTACTTGTGTTTTTAGCATCTTTCATTAACAAGTTAATCAGTTGCCTATTTGATCTGTTAAGTGTTCTAAGTACCTCTCTTCATTGTGTTGTTGTGTTGTAAGTGCATACCCTTTACCGGTCCTGCAGACATTTTTGTACTAGGTTTACTGTAAGGCCCCGTTCCCGGTACACTCACAGTTGGTCAATCATCGCACATAAAAAATAAAATATACATTTTAATTTATTAAAAACAACGCAACAAAATAACTTAAAACTTATTTCATATATTAATGACTGCTTTTCCAAAACAATAAAACATAGTTAACAGTTACAAAATATTATCGTTTGTATTACATCACAAAAATGTCATAGTTATACAAATGGATGCCATCCAAAATGCCAAGTAGTTGCCACGTGCCATCCTCAGCAACCATTACCTGCCAACTGTAAAATACATAATAAGTCTGCGTTGCTGAGTGAGTTCTAGCTTTATAAATAAAACACTTTACATTTGTTTAAAACCATTTTTTAACTTTCGTTCGCGATCATGCATCATACGTGTAAGGATTCCTATAAGTCTAATGCAGCCAAAACATCCAAAGTCTCTCTGCAAGCATGCACAAAAGAACAGAAGTAGAAATGCTTCGGAAGTTTTACACCATGCACTAGAAATATTCTAAGTGTAAAATCTTCCGAAGCCAAGACCAACATCTTCCGAAGCCAAAAGTGAAGTCTTCCGAAGCTTCAAAGACAAAGTCTTCTGAAGCCAAAGAGTGAAGACAGATTTCTTCCGAAGACTTTTAGAGATATGCCTTTATCTGATGTACTTTACCATAAAGCTGGACCACCTTTCTACTGCAACTCTGTAAAGTCACCAACTTACATGAGTTGGTGAAAGGTCCATGCTTTTGGTAACTGAACATTGAGGTTTTGAGTCCATGCTTTCTACTTTATCTACTTTTATCCTTTTTGTAATATATTAGGATGTGAGCTATGGCATGTCATAGTCACAAGTCTAAAGGCAGATATGCCTTTTGACTCTACATTTGATTTTGTAGTTGTCTAGTCAATTGTATCCAGCTGGCTTTCGAAGTATGGCCGGCTATAGGATGTAGTATATAGTATCTCAAGTACTTATAACTTTCTATCGATGCTTTGTAACTTGTAATAGAACTTGAGAAACGATATACAGCATTCTTGAAAACCAAATACTTGTGTTGCTTTGTAATCTTGTTCTGTCTCACATTTACTTGTGTTCTTAGCATCTTTCATTAACAAGTTAACTAGTTCCCTATTTGATCTGTTAAGTGTTCTAAGTAACTCTCCTCATTGTGTTGTTGTGTTGTAAGTGCATACCCTTCAACGGTCCTGCATTTGGTATCAGAGCATTTCAGGCTCTTGATATAAGATCTCTCCATCTTACGATCCCTCACACACACAAAATACTTAACAACTTAAATGGCAGCTATAACCAAAGCTGATATGGAAACTGGAACTATGACAAAGTCTCCACTGATCACTCCTGAAGACTTTGATACTTGGTGTCAAAGAATGGAAGGCTTCATCAAGTCTCAAGACTCCAGGATGTGGGACTCTATTGTTGAAGGACCTTACATACCAAGCACCACTTTTGCTACCGATGGTGGTATGATTCCTAAGGTTGTGGCTGATTACTCTGAAGCAGATAGAAAGAGAATAGAGATTGATCAAAAAGCTATGATAGCCCTTCAAACTGCTCTTCCAAACTCCATCTACAGAGGCTTCAAGAAGTGCAAAACTACCAAGCAACTATGGGAAGCACTGAAGCTGATGTATGAGGGGTCTACTGAAGCAAATGAGAATAAGAAGGATCTCTTGAAGCAGGAGTTTGAAAACTTCACCTTCAAGGCAGGTGAAACCAATACTCAACAATACTTCATGTATGTTGAGATTGTGGATACTCTAATGGTTGTTGGAGTAACTCCTGAAAACAGGGACATTGTAAGGAAGTTTATGTCCTCTCTTCCTAGACAATGGACACATTATTGTGTTGTTATCAAGAGGACTGAGAACCTTAATACTCTTACTCTCACAGAGTTGTATGGTATTCTTAGTGGCTACCAGATGGAGATGAATATGCAAAATTCATCTGGTAACTCCAGCAATCAACTGAGTTCAGCCCTCCATGTGGTTGTAAGGGAAAGCATTGAACCACATCATCGTCTTATATGCTTCCCTGACAACTCACAAAAGGGCCCTTTCATCACCTTCCAAGAGACTCCAAGGGAAAGCTACACCCAAGGAAGTCCTTTCCAAGAGACAAGTTCTTCTCATGCCTTTGTCTTTGCTGATGAAACTTCAGGCAACTTTTTCTTCACTCTTGAAGATTTGGACTATATACATCCAGATGATCTGGAGTACATGGAGATAGTCTAGCAGACGGCTCTTCTCACTCACAGAGCCAAGAAGTTATACAAGAGGACAGGGAGAAAGTTTCCAAGCAATGCAGCCAGTGGAAAGTTTGGGCTGGACAAAAGCAAAGTAAAGTGTTACAACTGTAACCAGATGGGACACTTTGCAAGAGAGTGTAAGGCACCAAGGACAAATGGTGGCCAAGCACAAACCAGACCAAACTACACTAAAAAAGCCCCCCAGAATGAGAAGCCAAAGCAGCAAGCTGCAGTTGCTGTTGAAGAAGGAGGCTTTGACTAGAGCTTTCAGGTGGAAGATGCATCTCCAAAACAAGCACTCATGGCAGTTCACGATGAAGCCAAGGTATTGGAACATCTTTGTAGTCCTGAATGCATTGGTAAAGTTTATATATACAGGTCCTATAATTTAGAAATGAGATCTGATATTGAGTCTTTATATATCTTAAAATCTGATTTTAAAAGAGCTGAATATGATTATAAACTAAAGATAGAGGACTTAGAGAAAACCATTTCAACTTTTAAACATAGCATACAAACTACAGGACTCAGATCAAAGATCTCATTACTAAATTAACTGAATGCCAGGCTGAGCTTGTGATCAGCAAAACCAAGGCCGAAAAATGTGTTCTTGAAGAAGAGACCTTCAAGAACCACCCTAATCCTTGCATGCAAAAGTTTGTTATAAAAATAAGAAGGAACTAGGATATTGTGAGATAGCTCCTCCACACACAATCTTGTCTATAAGATCTCCAAGGTGTGGAACTTGTGAAGATGAGCTTCACCTCATAGATCCTATGACTGAAGAGGATGAAGAGGAGATGGTGGACAATGACTCTGAAAAGAGTGAAGAAGAGCATTCTAAGAAGGGTCACCATCCCTCTGAGGAGAGCAAAGCTGTTGGGATGACCAAGTCAAGAAGAAAGAACTTGATCAGGAAGGCGAAAAGAAAGTCCAAAAAGGCTTAAGAGATCAAGGCTACATTCAATTCTGCACAGAAATAAGTCTTCATCTCTGCAGGATTTGAAGTGGTAAAGGTTGAAGACACAAACTTGAACTCCATTAACAAGAGTTCTAGTTCATGTGCAAATCATCCCATCATCAAGAAGAAGGCTGATCAGTTGTGCATTGCTGCTGTACAACCTGAACCATCCTGCTCCAAAGGTAGTTCTAACCCTACAAGAATTGCCACAACATCTGCAAAGGTGAAAATGGAGAAGGAAAGTGATCAAGTTCAGCGTTGTTCAAAATGAAGAACTCCTAGAAAAAAGAAAATGGACTGTGTTATGTGTGGGAGTACCTCTCATCTTGCTAAGGATTGTGTCTACAATCCAAGGAGTACTCTCCACATAACCAAGAAAGAAACTTCTAAGAGTTTGGAGAAGAAGAAGCAAGCTTCGGAAGGAAAATCTGTTTGCTATGGAAGAAAATTTGGTCTCGGAAGAAAGGAATACTTCCGAAGCACTAAAGCCTGCTGCAGTAAAAGCAAGATCTTCCGAAGGGCCAGTCATCAAAATTTCCAAAGTCATCAAAACTTCCGAAGTATTGAAGTTCAAGTCTAAGCTTCCAAAGGTGGTATGGAAGTCAAAGAATCAAATCCTTGATACATTTTGTGATGAAAAAGGTAATACAAGACAATATAGTGCTCCTAGGACCCCTTAGCAAAATGGTGTTGCTGAGAGGAGAAACAGGACACTAGTTGAAGCTGCAAAAACTATGTTGTCTGACTCTAAACTTGCCATCACCTTCTGGCCAGAGGCAGTGAACACTGCTTGCTATGTACAAAACAGAGTTTTAGTGGTTAAGACACATGGTAAGACTCCTTATGAACTTTGGCACAAGAGAAAACCCTTCATTGGTTTTTCTCAGGTCATTTGGATGTCCTTGCACCATCTTGAATACCAAGGATCAAATTGCCAAGTTTGCTGAGAAATCAGATGATGGACACTTTATTGGATACTCTTCTCAAGCTAAAGCTTATAGAGTATACAATCTAAGAACTAGAGTAGTTGAGGAGTCAGCCAATGTGACTTTCAATGAGCACACTCTTAATGTGAAAGGTTTTGGTCCGGATTGGCTATTTGATCTTGATTTAGTTACCAACTGTTTTAACAAATCTTGTGAGAATGTTTCAAGATCTACAGATATATTACCAACAGGTGATCCTGACCCAAGATTTGAGCTCAGAAGACCTTCAGGTTACACATCTTCAGCTCCTGTGGTAACTATTCCTGCAAATCCTGCTGATGCTTATGGAGTGCCTTCAAATTCTAGCTTAGAGGCACAAAACTCAGAAGAAGGAGCTTCAAATGTTGGAGAAAATGGTGGTGGTGAAAGTGATCAAGAATTTTTGATGCTGATAACCAGTGCATTGAATACAACATCAATGATGTCACACACTCATTGGATCATGTCAATCTTGATAAGTGTGGTGATGTGAAGGGTGAATTCTCTTTGCCAGATCAAAATTTTTCAAATCTAGAACTATCTAAGCAACTTGTTATGATCCCTCAACTAAGGATCCACAAGTCTCATCCTACCACAAACATCATTGCAGATGTTGATTAAGGGGTAAGAACAAGAGGACAAACCCATGAAGCAAATGTTTGTCTTCACTCTTGTTTCTTGTCCGAGATAGAGCCAAAGAAATTTGATGAGGCTCTAAAGGATGGAAGTTGGGTTAAAGCTATGCAAGAGGAGCTGCTTCAATTCAAAAGGCAAAAGGTTTGGAACCTATGTCTTCTCCCTTAAGGGAAGACTACCATAGGAACCAAATGGGTTCTTAGGAACAAAAAGGATGATAGAGGACTTGTCATCAAAAACAAGGCAAGACTAGTTGTTCAAGGATATACTCAAGAAGAAGGAATTGACTATACAGATGTTTTTGCTCCTGTGGCAAGACTTGAAGATGTTAGAATATTCCTAGCTTTTGCTGCATCCAAGAATTTCAAGGTCTACCAACTTGATGTCAAGTGTGCTTTTCTTTATGGGGTGATTGATGAAGACGTGTATGTCAAACAACCACCTGGGTTTGCAGATCCTTATCATCCTGATTATGTCTGCAGGGTTGATAAAGCTCTATATGGGCTGCACCAAGCACCAAGAAAGTGGTATGAGACTCTATCTCATTATCTCTATCAACATGGCTATAAAAGAGGTACTATAGATGGAACTCTCTTCATCAAAGGAACAGGAAATGACAAAATGCTTGTTCAAGTATACGTGGATGACATTATCTTTGGGTCAACTAATCCAAAGCTCTGCAAAGACTTTGAGAAGCTGATGAAGGACAGGTTTGAAATGAGTGCAATGGGGGAACTCAATTTCTTTCTAGGAGTTCAAGTGAAGCAAGTTGACAATGTCATCTTCATAAGTCAGTCAAAGTATGTACAGGACATACTTAAAAGGTTTAACATGACTGACTGTAAGGTTGCTAAGACACCCATAGCCAGAAATCACTCCCTTGGACCTAATCTTGAGGGGAAGTGTGTTGATGAACATCTCTATAGGGCAATAAATGGGTCTCTTATGTACCTCACAGCTAGTAGGCCAGATATCATGTTTGCTACAATCATTAGATATCAAGCCAACCCCAAGACGTCACACCTGGTCACTGTCAAAAGAATTTTAAGATATCTCAAAGGTGCTCCATCACTTGGCCTTTGGTATTCAAAGAATTCTGACTTTAATCTGTATGCTTATACAGATAGTGACTATGCTGGGTGCAACATGACTGCAAAGTCTACATCAGGGGGATGTTAATTTCTTGGTGGAACAGTAGTCTCATGGCAATGCAAGAAACAATCTTATGTGTCTGCATCAACTGCTGAGGCTGAATACATTGCTGCTACAAGTTGTTGTGTTCAAGTGCTTTGGATTCAAAATCAGATGCTGGACTATGGATTTAACTTTAAAGAGACTCCCATCCACAGAGACAACAATAGTGCTATCTCCATCACAGAGAATCCTGTGCAGCACTCAAGGACAAAGCATATTAATATCATGTATCATTTGATTATAGATAACTTTGAAAAGGGATTAATCAAACTAGTCAAAGTTAACACAAATGAACAATACGCTGATCTATTTACCAAAGCTTTTGATGAGCAGAGATTTAAGTATCTTGTATCAGCTATTGGGGTGATTAACTTTGAATAGCTTTTCTTAAAAACTTACTCATATTTATTTCTAAAACCCGTGTGTCCTAAGTTGTCTATTATATCACCTTCATAAGCCCTTGTTTTCTTTGGAAGAAAAATCTTTTCAAAAGACTTTTCTTAGATTTTTGAAAATCTTGATCTCTTCGGAAGATTCAAAATTACCTTCGGAACTAGTTTATGTCTTAGTAAACAAATAATTGCTTCAGTAATTTTACCTTCAGAAGAAATTTCTGAAATATCTTCCGAAGCTTAAAATCAACTTGAGTACTTTGTATGTTTTCAAAGAACAAGTTTCTTCCGAAAGCAATTTACCTTCGGAAGTATTTATTCTTCTTAGAATAAAAATCTCTTAGTGTAAATTCTCTTCCGAAGCAAAATTCTAAAAAACCTTTGAAATCTCTTCCGAAGCCAATTTGCCTTCAGAAGCTTTTTCTGCAGATCTTCCGAAGCAAATAACCTTCAGAAGATGTCTCGACTTCCAAGAAAACTACTTTTTAGGCAAAAATAAACTACTTTTCACAGGTGAGACCGACATCCGGATTTCAAAGTTGATCCTCTTTCGTTAACTTTGTCTCAAATCCTTTTCACATAAATACCCAACGGTTCCCCCTCTTTCACTATCCTCCTCAATTACTGTTGGTCCATGTGATCGAATAACAGTACAATTGAAGTGATGAATTGATCAATATCAAACACTCAAGCTAAACAACAACAATTGAGAATATAGAAGATGAATTTAACACATATTTGATACTCAAAGGAACAATATCAATCAATAACAACAACAAGAAAACTACTATTGGTTTTACAATGTAAAGTAAACAACTATACTAAAGTGAGTCCAACCTAACATGATCTTCAATATCAGCAATCGTCATTGATCTGTTTGAGAATTTCAAAATTCATTCAAAGACTGTGATTAGATTCAGTTATCAGTGTGATCTCATTGCTTGTCGATGTATAAATTCATCTTTGTGCTAAAGTATATCTTGAGGATGTGATCTCATGATCGATTCAGTTCTCGGTTTAAAAAAACAAAAAAAAATTAAAATAATGATAGATAAAAAAAATGATGATATAATAAAAAAAATTATAATATATTTTCATTTCAAAATTTCTTTTAGGTCTTCCATATTATGCTCATTACATTTTATCATTTTTCATGCATTTCACAGAAATTGCGTACAAACGAACACGGATTCATTTGTTTTTCACACACAGATAAACACGAGTTTATTTTGTTAAAATGAAATGATCTAATTAGAAATGTCGAGATTGTGTTTGTGAATGAGTTTCAGATTTTTGCTTTAAGTGATGGCCGATCATCAGTTAAGTAGTGTACCTGATCAGAGAGCATGTTCCTCAAGTTTGCAGAAGATACCGAGCTAGGAATCTTCCTCCTACATCTTCTGAAGCACTCAAGATTAGAGATTTGGGAAACCTGTTCCTATATCCTTGTAAAGCTTGCACTCGAAAAGGGGGAGCATATAAATAGGGAGACCTTATGAGATGAAAAATCTTTCTCATCAGATTCAGAAAGATTTAAATTGAAGATCTTTCTATTGCTGACTTCTCGATGCTGATTTCGTTTGAAGACGTTGATAATGATAGACTAAGGGGGAGTATTGTTGGAGCTGTAAAAGATAGTCTATATTATCAACACAATGAAAGTCAACCAAAATCAACATCACGGTCAAAGTCAACAAAAGTCAAACCCGACACGTTCGAGACGAGTAACCGAGACGAGACGTTGAAGACTTAGATGACTAGGAGTTTTATTGTAATAAATATATTTTGTGTGAACAAAATATATTTTACTTTCTTTGAGTCATGTTTTAGTCTAAATATATAGTCTAGGGGGTTATGTGTAAATATGGAAACTTAAACTAGACTATAAATAGCCTAATTGTAATTAGAATTAGGTTAATGGTTGAATGACCAATTGATTGAGGGATTATTTGTAAACAATATTATTAACAATCAAGAGAGATTAAAGGGGTTTTCATTGTGTTCATCATATTTTGATCTAATTCTTCATGATTTGATTCAAGTTTGTTTATCCTAGATTTACAATTACACTATTCCTTAAACCTAAATTCTCCCAAACAGCCTTTTGTTCTTCATCTTTCTTCATCCTTAAGCTTCTAAAATGGCAAACCTAAACCTCATAAACAACCTAGATTTCTCCATGCAACTTCACAGGGAACATAACAAGTTACTCTGTTAAGCTCTGAGAAAGATGAAAGTTTCTCAGAGATTTGCCGTTTCTTAGCTCTATCAAACTACTCAACCTCCCTAACCATAGATCATACTCTCTATGAGGATCATCTGCTTAAATTTTAGAAGACCTGCGAAGAGATCATTATGGATGGGGAGAAGGCACTATCTGCCACAGTGCAAGGGAGGACAATCTTCATCACTCTTGCCATCATAAACACTCATTTGCAGCTGGATGATGAAGAAGGGAAGTTGTCCTTCCCAAATGAAGCTGTAAATCATTCCTTTGAGTAGATGGGGTATGAGGGAGATTTCTCTTTAAAAACTTCAGGAAATGGAAGGTCTCATCCCAGTGAAAATACCTGCTTCATGTGGTTATCCACAGCTTGTCAAACAAGCATGGAGGGTGGGACCAGTTCCTGAGGATCTCTCCTTCAAAGTACAGTGAATGGTTCAAGGGGTCAAGTTCAGGTACTCTCAATTTGTTTATACAAATTTGCTTGCTAACTTGGACTCCTTAGAGTATTATATGTTTCCTATATATGTTCAACACATTCTCAATTCTGAACTGGGCTCACAGTTGAGAGAAAACAGATAATATTCTTAAATTGGGACAGATGAAGCCCGACATCTTTGAAATTATGAAGAAGCCAAATGTAGGCTTTTCAAGGGTACAAACAACCCTACTCTCAAAAATGTTAGAGCTCATTGCTCAAGGTGACAACCTAGCAACACAAGCTAGTGTAGAACCCACACCTTCTACCTCTTAACCACCAAAAAGGCCCCAAGTCACCCTCACCTACCAAAGAAAATCCAAACGAACCCCTGCTCAAGCTATTGAGTATGTGCATGTGACATCCGTCACCTAAAGATCCGTCAATTAACGTGGACTTCGTTAACTTTTCTTCGCTCGATCATTCATCATCTTTATAAACTATTCGTGTGGATATTATACTTGCTTTATCATCTTTATTTTTGTGATCTCATCGTAAACGCATGCTATCTTTAAAAACTTATACAACTTTCATCATCGTTACCGCTAAATATACCATTTTTATATAAAATTATTGTCATTAATAAAACCATTTTTAAGTTACAATTATCATTAAATATATTTTTATCATTAATATAACAAATTTATTAAAGTCGTTTTCAACCCAAACAAATTTGCGAAACTCGGGGGTTAAGTGCAGGGACTAAATGTGACATTTTGCCAAACTAGGGCTGGGTATAAATACAACATTACCAGCCCTAGCCTCCATATCTTCATCTTCTTCATTTCTTCTTCTTCACCTTTCTTCCTCCTCCTTGCACCAAAACCGCCCATTTTCGTCACGTTTTCGTCATCTAGACTTCGACTAGAACCGAGTCTACTCCATTCTTACAGGTAGACGGCCTTGGTTGTCCCTTTTCTTGCTTATTCACGGCTGTCCATTTAGGGTTTCGGGTGTTCGGGTCCAACCCGAATACATAAGGTCGTGTGGGTGCGTGTGATGTCTTTCTGCGTGTTCTCCTTGTTTGTGTATGTTTGTAGTGTGTTTCTGGAAGTCCTTTTTGTGTAAAACCCGTGCACGGAGCAATCGAAGGCTGCTCTGCACTTCAACAGTCGCGATCATACTGTTCAGGCGACTGGGTCTGTCATGCGATTGAGCCGTGCGACTGGGTGAGTCGTGCGACTGAGTCATGCGTCGGAGTCAATCGTGCGACTGAGTTGTGCGACTGTGTGTGTTATGCGACTGAGTCGTGCGATTGTGAGTGTGTGGGCGATTGAGTCATGCGAGCGAATGAATGTGTGTGATTGAGTCATACGACCGAATGAATGTGTTCGATTGTGCGTGTATCGCACGTTTGAAAGCCAGTCGCACGAATGAAGGTTCAATCGTACAAATGAAGCTGATTCGTACGAATGAAGGTTGATTCGTGCGTATGGATGTTGAATCGTGCGATTGGGTGTTGTGTGGTACGACTGAATGCTGGGACACACGAATGAAGGTTCAATCGTACGACTGAAGCTGATTCGTATGAATGAGGTTGTTCGTTGTGCGATGGAGTGTTGAGTCGTGCGTCTGGTCCTGTCGTGTGACTGAAGTTGCTATGTGTGAATTCCTTCTTGTAATCGGAACATCAAACTGAATCAAATCATGGTTAATCAAGTAATCAAATCAAAACCCTTGATCTTCAATTAGATGCAAATAATATTGTTTACATCCCTCATCTAGTGGTCATGCCATTTCTAATTACAATGGCTATTTAAGTAGTTTAAGTTTTCATACGACTATGACTATTACTCAAAGAAGTAAAGTTGTTCACACTGTATTACAATAAACTTATCATTAAATCAAGTCGTCTGGTTCCTGTCTCGAACGTCAGGTTGACGACTTTGACCGTACGTTGCTTTGTTGACTGTGTTGAATATACTATCTTTTCCGAACCTTCTTTGTGTGGTGTTTGTATGTCGTGTGATTAAGGTGACATCGACACGGTTGCCATTGCAAACGACAATGTTAAAGTCAACGCTATCAAACTTACTAATGTTATTCCAAATCAAATCAACTTAACATTTTACAAGTATCAATAAACGATTTGTAACTATTAATATTTACCAAATACTTCTCTAACAATAATGTAACTTTTACACAAATATCATCAACAATGACAACGATCTCTAGTACTTGGATCTACATAAGATCTAATGCGTATGTCTGCTTGTGTGTGTTACACGCCACCCAACCGATACAACCCGAACCGATCGAATATTATTATATGCTTTATACATATCATTAATGCTTAACAATAACTGTCAATAGGTGTTTGACCGTTCATTGCATACTACATTTGGGAAACTTTGATCATTCATACTTACCACTTAACAAGTGTATTTCGTGGCCCCTTTTTATGCTTATACAACATTTCAATCATTTACAAACATGGGGGAAAAGTATGCTCACCCACTTTTTATGCTGTACAATTTACATACAATTTACATACTTGGAATCAACGTGTTACTGTTTTGTGAGTACTTATCTGATACATGCTTGAGTTTGCTGCGTGGTCATTTCTTTGCAACTATTTAATTCCAGTGTGGGGACCGACGGATAGGTATTGGTAGTACTACTGGATTGACACCCCCACCCTTGTTTGTTATTATACTAGTTAGTACCAACAGTGGCCAGGAACGGGCCCTTGGGTGAATATATTCCGACAAGATCTGTGTGTACGTCATTAGGTTTGGTTGCAAAGCTTATTGTCATGTGATTATACTTACTTATAATTGTATTCACGGTATTCCACATCATTTAATATACAACATCAATTACTATTTACTATTTAAACCTACGAGCTAACCAACAATTTTGTTGACCATTTTGAGCATATCTTTTCAGGTGATCATGCTAACTGAGGATCTAGGTGTGTTGCCTTAGTGGAGACCCTAGGATGCATTTTTATGAATAAACATATTTGACAAACAATCATTTTGATACAATGTTGTAGTCTGATTTAAACAAAACTTATTCTTTTGATACTTGTTCCCGGGTTGTGGGAATTTACATTACAATGTTATCTTCATTTGATTATGTAAATCATTTAACACGTTTATGCTTATGGCTATGTTGTCGTGAATATTGACTAAACACGACACAAGTCTCCGTTTGTGTCGGGTGTCGCATGACACGCCTTAACATCATTTATTATATTGCATCTCTATTGCTTACCATGTGTTATGACGATCCCGATCTCGTTGCATCTCCATGTGTATAGAGAATTAGGCAATACGCTTGACCTAGACTATAACCTAGGAACCTTCATGTAGATTTGCATGATAGGATCTATGTGCATTTTATATCTCATGTATGTGTTCCTCTTTACTTGATTCGTTTGTCTATCTGTTTTGTGATCTCATCACCCTGTGGGAGAGCCCTTGTGCTCACTCTTTATAGGATGCTTCTATTGGATCTTTCGTTCCCTCTGCGCGCCGAGTTAGTTTATTAGATCCGGGTATCAAACCCGAAGAGATCTTCACAGATCATGCTATTGCGCTTGACCTCGTACATTAAGATTAACCCTGAGGAGGTTATGTCTGAAACGTCGAAAGAGGAGGAGATAGACAACCTCCGCTAGACTAAACGTGATTATATACATGGATTTACAACTGTCATGATGGACTATTGTTGGGACATTACCAAATCATGGTGTAAGAACTATACGACTTGCATGTGATATGTGGACTATAAGTGTGATATTAACCTGGAATACTGGACTTTGATGAACGATGTGGACAATATAATTTGAAATGGTTAAAGCTTACGTGTTTACTACTTTTATGATTAGAAAATGCCACCTCGAAGAGTTACCCGCAGCAACCGTGGTGGAAGTGAAGCCCCGAGGGGCAGAGGCAGAGGCAGAGGTAGAGCACCAAGAACAAGTGATGGTCCTGCCAGTAATAATCATGGGTCAGGAGACTTTGATATGGAAGCCTTGATCGCTCAACAACTGGCCGCACTGATTCCGACTATTGTGGCCCAAGTGAGCGATGCTCTTCAGCAACACCACCACCGCGGGGATGGTGGCAATGATAACGAGGATGGTGGAGAAAGAGGTCAATGTGGGATTGAAACTGAAGTAGGTGATGGGAACCCGACTGGGAACAAAAGTAATCAGGAAATCTGGAATGGTGGAACAGCCGGTAATGAGACTGGGGTTGTTAATGCTAGACGAGGGTGTTTATACAAGGAATTTGTGGCTTGTAAACCAAAGGAATTTGATGGGAAAGGTGGAGCCATAGCCCAGACCAGATGGCTTGAAAAGATGGAGGCAGTGATTGATATCAGTGAATGCCTCGATAGCCAGAAAATCAAGTATGCCACATGTTCACTGCAAGGCAAGGCCTTAACCTGGTGGAATACCCAGGTTCAAGCTAGAGGAAGAGAATCAGTGATGCAGATGTCGTAGGATGAGTTTAAGGCCTTAATCACCAAGGAATACTGCCCCCTCAATGAGATGCAGAAACTGGAGCATGAATTCTGGAATCATGCAATGGTGGGGGCTAGGCAAGCAGCTTACACTGACTGTTTTCACGAACTGGCAAGATTGGTTCAACATTTAGTGACTCCGGAATCAAAGAGGATCGAGAGGTACATTTGGGGACTTGCGCCTCAAATCCGGGCGATGGTAACAGCAGCTGCTCCTCCTATGATCCAGAGCGCAATTCTGAAGGCTGGCGCTCTAACTGATGAGATGGTGAGAACAGGGGTTTTGGGAAGAGGAGCAGAGAAAAGCAAAGATGTTAGAGAAACGAGCCGGTCGAGTGCCGGGAGATTTGACAAAAGGGCCAAGACAACCAGGAATTTTGTGGCCGTCACGCAAGGCAAGAGAGAGTATGTTGGGCCGCACCCCAAATGTGATAGGTTCAACTATCATCATCCCCCAGGAATGCCGTGTCGGGTGTGCGTGAACTGTAAACGCCCGGGGCATCTAGCGATAGACTATAGAATAGCGTCGAATTTGGTGGCTCCGGTCAACGCGGTTAACCCTGCCGGGAATGCCAGGGTCTGTTATGAGTGTGGAGGCCCTGATCACTACAGAATCATGTGCCCAAGACTAAATCGGGCGCCGGGTCAACAAGGGAGCAACCAGCAGCAGGTGATGGCCATAGCTGGGAATCAAGGCCCGACAAATCAAGGAAATACAGCTCGGGGACGTGCATTTGTCATCAGAGCCAACGATGCCCGTCAGGACCCGAATGTTGTCACGGGTACGCACTTACTCAATCATCACTTCGCATCTATATTATTTGATACTAGAGCAATCAAAAGCTTTATATCTTCTGAGTTTATGCAATTGGTTGATTTGAGTCCTAGTAGGCTAGAAACTAGCTACTCTATAGAAATGGCCAATGCTAGGGTTGTTCAGGCCGATGAGATTATTAGGAAGTGCTCGGTTATATTGGAGAACCATGCCTTCGATATAGACTTGATACCCTTTGAGTTAGGAAGTTTTGATGTGATTGTGGGAATGGATTGGTTGTCGAAACACGGAGCTGAGATTGTCTGTCGGGACAAAGTAGTACGAATCCCCATGTCAAACGGGGAGCTACTCAGAATTCAAGGAGAACGACCGGGAAGAAACTTAAAGCTTATCTCCAGTATGAAAGCATGTTGAAGTTTACGAAAGCAGTGCTACGCGTTCCTGGCTCATGTGGTAGAAAAGAAGGAAGAGGAGAGGAAATTAGTAGATATTCCAGTGGTACGGGACTACCCAGATGTATTTCCTGATGAGTTGTCTGGTTTGCCTCCTCCACGACAGGTGGAATTTGGTATAGAGTTGGTTCCTGAAGCTACACCGGTAGCAAAGACGACATATCGGTTAGCACCATCAGAAATGCAAGAGTTATCTAGTCAGTTACAGGAACTACTGGAGAAGGGTTTTATTCGGCCGAGTCATTCACCATGGGGAGCACCAGTATTATTTGTCAAAAAGAAGGATGGGTCGTTCCGCATGTGTATCGATTACCGTGAGTTGAACAAGTTAACCGTGAAGAATCGATATCCTCTCCCCAGGATCGACGATCTGTTTGATCAGCTGCAAGGAGCTTCATATTTCTCCAAGATCGACCTTCGTTCTAGATATCATCAACTAAGGGTTTTGGAGGATGACATACCAAAAACAGCGTTTAGAACTCGTTATGGGCACTATGAGTTCTTGGTCATGCCGTTCGGGCTGACTAACGCACCAGCTGTATTTATGGACCTAATGAATCGGGTGTGTAAACCTTACTTGGATATGTTTGTGATCGTATTCATAAACGATATACTTATCTACTCCCGATCGAAAGAGGATCACGAAGAACACCTTCGAGCAATACTGGAAGTGTTACGGGAAGAGAAACTTTTCGCCAAGTTCTCAAAGTGTGAATTCTGGTTGCAGGAAGTGAAGTTTTTGGGTCATATGGTGAATAAGGATGGGATTCATGTAGATTCTGGCAAGATCGAAGCAGTGAAGAAATGGGATGCACCCCAGACACCATCAGAGATACGGCAATTCTTAAGATTGGTCGGTTACTATCGTCGCTTCATCGCGAATTTTTCAAAGATCGCGCAACCATTAACACTGCTGACTCAGAAAGACAAGAAGTTTGATTGGGGACATGCACAAGAACAAGCGTTCCAAACTTTGAAAGAGAAGTTGTGCAACGCACCGATATTGTCCCTCCCAGATGGAACTGATGATTTTGTGGTGTACTGTGATGTTTCACATCAAGGATTGGGATGTGTGCTAATGCAGAAGGATAAGGTGATTGCCAACGCTTCGCGACAACTTAAGGTGCACGAAAAGAACTATACAACTCATGATTTTGAGTTGGGCGCTGTAGTATTTGCACTTAAGATATGGAGGCATTACCTGTATGGAACCACATGCATCATCTACACAGATCATAAGAGCCTCCAACATATCCTAGATCAGAAGGAACTTAATATGCGTCAGCGACGTTGGGTAGAGCTTCTTAGTGACTACGATTGTGAAATCCGGTATCATCCGGGGAAAGCTAACATGGTGGCTGATGCTTTAAGCCGCAAAGAACGCGTGAAACCACTACGAGCTCGAGCGTTGGGATTGACCATTCAAACGAATTTGAGAGCTCAGATCCAAATTGCACAAAGTGAGGCATTGAAAGAAGAAAACCTTGCGGGAGAAGAATTCCGAGGGTTGGATAAACAAATTAGTTGCAAGGATGATGGTATACAGTACTCAGGATCATGACCCAGAAAGACATACCTTAGTCATGGATGAAGCTCACAAGACGCGATGTTCTATTCAGCCTGGTGCAAACAAGATGTACCACGATCTCAAAGATTTCTACTAGTGGCCAGGCATGAAGAAAGACATTGCTATGTACGTCAACAGATGCTTGACATGCTCGAAAGTTAAAGCTGAACATCAGAAACCATCGGGATTATTACAGCAACCTGAAATTCCCGAGTGGAAATGGGAGAATATAGCTATGGATTTTATTACCAAACTCCCTAGAACGAGCAGCGGACATGACTCGATATGGGTTGTAGTGGATCGGATGATGAAGTCAGCTCATTTCTTGCTGATCCGAGAAGACTACAAAAAGGATAAGTTGGCGAGATTGTACATCAAGGAACTCGTGACACGGCACGGGGTGCCGGTGTCAATCATATCCGACCGTGACAGCCGATTTACTTCACGATTTTGGCAGACACTACAGAAAGCGATGGGCACTCGATTAGATATGAGTACCGCCTATCACCCTCAGACAGATGGCCAAAGTGAAAGAACTATACAAACGCTAGAAGATATGCTTAGGGCGTGTGTAATCGACTTTGGTGGTAGTTGGGAAACTCATCTACTGCTGATTGAGTTCTCTTACAACAACAGCTACCATACAAGCATTGGATGTGCTCCGTTCGATGCGTTGTATGGAAGAAAATGTAGATCACCCGTTTGTTGGGCCGAGATTGGTGCAAGTCAGTTAAGAGGCCCAGAGATCATTCAAGAAACAACTGACAAGATCTTTCAAATCAATGTCCGACTAAAAGCTGCGAGAGATCGCCAAAAGAGCTATGCCGACAATCGTCGGAAGCCTCTAGAATTCAACATTGGGGATCGTGTTTTACTTAAAGTCTCCCCTTTGAAAGGAATCGTTCGATTTGGAAAGAAAGGGAAGTTAGCCCCAAGATACGTAGGACCATTCGAGATTACAGAAAGAATCGGTCCAATGGCTTACCGATTAAGGTTGCCACAAGAACTCAGCGGCGTACATGATACTTTCCACGTGTCGAACCTCAAGAAGTGTTTGGCTGATGAATCTCTTCATGTACCAATTGAGGAAATCAAGATTGACGAAAAGCTTCATTTTGTCGAGGAACCCATTGAGATTATGGATCGAAAGGTCAAGCAATTGAAGCGCAGTAGAATACCAATTGTTCACGTAAGATGGAATTCAAAACGAGGGCCAGAGTTTACATGGGAACGGGAAGATCAGATGAAACTCAAATATCCACATTTAATCGAGGATGACACTTTTGGACCTAACTCCAGCTGAATTTTGGGACGATATTCTCTCAACTAGGGGATACTGTGACATCCGTCACCTAAACGTCCATCAATTAACGTGGACTTCGTTAACTTTTCTTCGCTCGATCATTTCTCATCTTTAAAAACTATTCGTGTGGATATTATACTTGCTTTGTCGTCTTTATTTTTGTGATCTCATCGTAAACGCATGCTATCTTTAAAAACTTTTACAACTTTCATCATCGTTACCGCTAAATATACCATTTTTATATAAAATTATTGTCATTAATAAAATCATTTTTATCATTAATATAATAAATTTATTAAAGTCGTTTTCAACTGAAACAAATTTGGGAAACTTGGGGGTTAAGTGCAGGGACTAAATTTGATATTTTGCCAAACTAGGGTTGGGTATAAATACCCCATTTCCAGCCCTAGCCTCCATATCTTCATCTTTTTCTTCATTTCTTCTTCTTCACCTTTCTTCCTCCTCCTTGCACCAAAACTGCCCATTTACGTCATGTTTTCGTCGTCTAGACTTCGACTACAACCGAGTCTACTCCATTCTTGTAGGTAGACGACCTTGGTTGTCCTATTTCTTGCTTATTCACGGCTGTCCATTTAGGGTTTCGGGTGTTCGGGTCCAACACGAACACATGAGGTCGTGTGGGTGCGTGTGATGTCTTTCAGCGTGTTCTCCTTGTTTGTGTATGTTTGTAGTGTGTTTCTGGAAGACCTTGTTGTGTAAAACCCGTGCACAGAGCAGTCGAAGGCTGCTCTGCACTTCAGCAGTCGTGAACCTACTGTTCAGGTGACTGGTCTGTCATGCGATTGAGCCGTGCGACTGGGTGAGTCGTGCGACTGTGTCATGCGTCTGAGTTAATCGTGCGACTGAGTTGCGCGACTGGGTGTGTCGTGCGACTGTGTGTGTGTGTGTGTGCGATTGAGTCATGCAAGCGAATGAATGTGTGCGATTGAGTCATGAGACCGAAAGAATGTGTGCGATTGTGCGTGTATCGCACGATTGAAAGCCAGCCGCACGAATGAAGGTTCAATCGTACGAATGAAGCTGATTTGTACGAATGAAGGTTGATTCGTGCGTATGGATGTTGAATCGTGCGATTGGGTGTTGTGTGGTACGACTGAATGCTAGGACACACGAATGAAGGTTCAATCGTACGAATGAAAAAGATTCGTACGAATGAGGGTTGATTCGTGCGAATGGAGTGTTGAGTCGTGCGCTTGGTCCTGTCGTGCGACTGAAGTTGCTGTCCGTGAATTCTTTCTTGTGTGTGGTGTTTGTATGTCGTGTGATGTTAAGGTGACATCGACACGGTTGCCATTGCTAATGACAATGTTATAGTCAACGCTATCAAACTTACTAATGTTATTCCAAATCAAATCAACTTAACATTTTACAAGTATCAATAACCGATTTGTAACTATTAATATTTACCAAATACTTCTCTAACAACAATGGAACTTTTACACAAATATCATAAACAATGGAAACGATATCTAGTACTTGAATCTACATAAGATCTAATGCGTATGTCTGGTTGTGTGTGTTACACGCGACCCAACCGATACAACCCGAACCGACCGAATATTATTATGCTTTATACATATCATTAATGCTTAACAATAACTGTCACTAGGTGTTTGACCGTTCATTGCATACTACATTTGGGAAACTTTGATCATTCATACTTACCACTTAACAAGTGAGTTTCGTGGCCCCTTTTTATGATTATACAACATTTCAATCATTTACAAACATGGGGGAAAAGTATGCTCACCCCCTTTTTATGTTGTACAATTTACATACAATTTACATACTTGGAATCAACGTGTTACATTTTTGTGAGTATTATCTGATACATGCTTGAATTTGTTGTGTGGTACTTTCTTTGCAACTATTTAATTCCAGTGTGGGGACCGACGGATAGGTATTGGTAGTACTACTGTGTTGACACCCCCACCTTTGTTTGTTGGTATACTAATTAGTACCAACAGTGGCTAGGAACGGGCCCTTGGGTGAATATATTCCGACAAGATCTGTGTGTACGTCATTAGGTTTGGTTGCAAAGCTCATTGTCATGTGATTATACTTACTTATAACTGTATTCACGGTATTCCACATCATTTACTATACAGCATCAATTACTATTTACTATTTAAACCTGCGAGCTCACCAACAATTTTGTTGACCATTTTGAGCATATCTTTTCAGGTGATCATGCTAACTGAGGATCTAGGTGTGCTGCCTTAGTGGAGACCCTAGGATGCATTTTTGAGACTAAAAGTATTTGACAAACAATCATTTTGATACAATGTTGTAGTCTGATTTAAACAAAACTTATTCTTTTGATACTTGTTCCCGGGTTGTGGGAATTTACATTACAATGTTACCTTCATTTGATTATGTGAATCATTTAACATGTTTATGCTTATGCCTATGCTGTCGTGAATATTGACTAAACACGACACAAGTCTCCATTTGTGTCGGGTGTCGTCATGACACGCTTTAACATCATTTATTATATTGCATCTCTATTGCTTACCATGTGTTATGACGGTCCCGATCTCGTTACATCCCCATGTTTCCGCTTTTAGTCGGGGTGTGACAGTGCAGGCCCTCATATACTCACCCATACAGGAGGAAGTGGACAATAGAGCTCCCACTTCCCATGAGGAGCAAACCACTCCCATCTCTTAAGCAATCAGGGTTGAGGTTCCTCATGCTCACCCTGATGAGCTCTCAAGCCCATCTGCCTTAAGCCTTCACTCTGAGTCTCAACACTCAAGTGAACAACCTTCAGCGGATAGTTACCATCCCCAGCCATTAGACTTAAATCAACCCATTCCCAACCTCTTATTCTATACTGATGAAGACTTAGGTTTCAGTAGGTACCATGAGTCTCTCTACTCTTCCCCTACTCAAAGATAGATGAGTACTCCTGAACTCCTTTGTCTAGCCCATAACAGTCACCCATAACTGAGGTGTATACTTCTGAACCTGTTCAGGATATCCATATGGAAGAGGCTCTCACTTCTGCAAGTGCTTACATTATTAAGACCTCAACCATGGCAACTATGCCGATTGACACCTCAACTGAGGATGTCAATGAGCAGAGGAAATCCAGGAACCAAGAACCTGAGGCTAGTGGTGAGAGAGAGGACTTCGGTCCAATCATCTCATCCCCCAATGATTCTTCTGATGAAGAAGAGGGGAATCTGAGACTAAAGGTGGAAAAACTGTCAAAAACATGCTCCTATTTAGTCTCTATGGTTAGTCGCCTTGAATCTCAGGTGACTACCCTCCATAATAGGGTCAATGATCAGCAACTTGAGATATCTTACAGTCACAGAACCTGGGAGTTCTTCAGGGAGTATGGACATTAAGGATTCACCATCCTCACTTGCAACTGTGCATAGTCAGCAACTTCCTCAAGTTCACATTAATGTGGACATAATTGACTCTGTCATTAGGAGTCTCTTTGAGGAAGGCATTCCAAGGGCTGTGTCATCTCCACCTCAAGGAACTTTAAACTACATTATTGGGTGGAGGTATGATGCTGATAGAAGAGCCCTCATTCTTCAAAGAGTTTAAGGGCAGCAAGAAGTGTTCAATTTTCAGACTTTGGACTACTATGAAGGTCTTGACTTGACAACATGCCACTTGTCAACCCAAGCAAATCAAGACAAGCTGACAGGTTAGCACTCAGGATTCAAGACAAAATTACCGAAGAGTTCAGCCTTAGAAGGAGACAAAGGCAATCAGGTAGTGTCATTGGTCAACTGGTTGCTGAGGTAGACCCTAAGATTAGCTTCACAGGAAAAACCTTGGCTGAAGGCCCAGTGATAGAGCCTGAGAGCCCGGTCACACCAACATTTGCTTCAGAAATTCATTCCCTCAATGAAACACCTGCTGATGAAGGTGTCTCAAAACCTCTCTCTGGCCAGAGCTTGGATGCTACACCAAGCAATGAAGGCCAAACCTCTATCCACCCTTAGTCACAAAGGTCTGTGGGTGACAAGGGGAAAAGGATTTTAACTCCTGAAGATATTAAGGAGGAGAGAGAGAGGAAGAGGAAGCTAAGGGGAGAAAGTTCCTCTAGGTCTTCAGGCTTTATGCAAGCTGCAATCAGGGCTGCCCCCAGACCAAACACTCAAGAAGATGAGTTGAGGGCAGTCAGGATTACTTACCTGTGGACCAGGAACTATGACATAGATGAGATTATATCTCTCCCTTTAGAGCAATTAAATGAACTGGCTGACATGAAAGTGTTAAGAGAGATGAAAGAAAAAGAGGATGCAAGATTACTTCTCCAATTCAAAGAAGAGAAGAGACAGAAAAGATTATACAAGCATGCTCCAACTCTCTCCCCAATTCAGGAAAGTCCTGTGCAAGAGGATGTGGCTGCTGCACAAGACCGTCAGGTAGACAAAGAAACAGATAGGCAAAACATGATCAACTACCTGAGTGCCACACCAGGCATCTGCACTTCTTCCCTTGTCCTTTGAGTACATTGAGTTTGAGTATCTCAAACAGCTTGAACTTCAAGTGCTCAAAGAACAAAAGGCAACAAAAAGAAAGATGAGGGAAGATGCTGCAAAGTCAAGAGCTATTATCCAAAAGTGTATGATGAAGTCTGCTGAAAGACAAAGGATGATGAGCTTCTTAAAGCTGTATGGATTCTCCGGAAGGAGACTTGGCCCTATGTCTCTATCCACAATGGATGAGCATATCAAGGTAATCAAGCAAAAGATCAAGAGTGGAGAGCTGATTGACTTATACTCTCCTCCAAGTCAAATCCCACCTGAAGTGGAGGTTAAGGTTGAACAACCTGAGACAACACAACCTGGACCTCCTTCTAGCCTCAGCAAACTTCATCTTCTGATCCACAACAGGGTCAAACTCCCTCTCCTTCTGAACCTATGAGGGAGGAACACCCAACTGAGAAAGACAAGGATGATCAACAAGGTGCTGCAAACCAGTCTTCTCAGTTAAAGTCTTCTAAGAGGAAGAAAAGGATGGCTTCTAAACCAAAGTCTAAGAAGAAGAAGCCTGAATCATCCACCTCTACACCTTAGGCTGAGTTAGATTAACTTGAGGAAGTGTAGGAAGAGGCAGTCCAATCAACTCCAATTCAAGTGGCTCCTCTTGCAGCTGAGACACCCATCTTATCCTAGACCTTCACTTCTAATCCAAAGATATGGCACGTGATCAGAGATCAAGGTGTTGAGAATGTCTATACATGGCAAGACATAATCAACTTACCTCTGCATGATCTCTTTGAGATGAGAAGATATTATTAGTGATAGGATCGGATCAATTAGATTTGAATTTTGCAGCGGAATATACCAAAATAAGATCGAATTCAAGCAAGAAAATGATGAATATGCAAACACACAATGACGATTATAGAGAGAGAATATTTCTGTTAAAGGAATGTTTTCATTCACGCGTAATGCTTCGGTTACAAAACAACTAGGTCAACATTCCTTATATGGAGGAATGTGACGTCTGCTGATGTCACTTGATAGTGACATCTAACAGAATTATACAAACAACTGAAACAATGCAGACTATTGAAATGTTCTCAATAACTGATCACATCTCAGAGAATGCTAAGTACAAGAACATAAAACTACTGACCTACAACTACTGAAACAATAATCTACTGAAAGGTAAATTACAAGTACTGAAAAGGAAAAACCATCACAACTACTGAAGTTAATAACTTCAGCTGTTGTGACAACTACTGATCACTCTGGTCTTCAGTCTTTGTCTTCAGTACTTTACTTTCAGACTTTGTCTTTAGACCTTTGTAATCAGCTGATGTCTTCAGCTGTTGTGATCTTCTTCAGTAGTTGTAATGTCTGTGGGACTTAGAGGTTTTTCTGATCAGGCTCATTGGTTCCTGAACCAATGCAGCCAAAACCTCTAACTTTATTGATGATCCCACTTATTCTTTGGCAGAAATACTCTCTTGATCAGCTTCAGAGGTAATCATATAAGCATAGGCCGGAAAAAGGTTTCTAATCTTTTGATTGGCTAAGTATGGAAGGGAACTCTGTCTTGGGGAAACTGGACACAGAGTCTTGTCCCAACCATGAAACCTATTTCCCATTGATGAGTCTGTAAGACTCTCTTGCATAGGCCTCAAGGAGAACAACTTGTTTCTCCTTGATGAGTTCTTCTGCTTCTCCCTCAAAGAAGAATTCAGGCCCATAGTATTCAGACAGATACCTTACTGTCTTCCCATTCTTCAACTCAACAGTTGTGATCTCTCTGTATGCAAATTCATCTGGATGAGAGCCTTCAAGCAGCAACTGGAGTTCACTCTTTTGAAGATCTTCAAGTCTTTTGTATAACAGCCCCTTCTTGATCATTTTGTTCTCAAGTATAGATAGAGGGGTTGATTTTGAGGTGTGTGCTCTCTTGAATTCTTCAATAATTTCCCAGGGTGAGACTACCATGGCCAACATAATTGCAGCATTCAAAGTCTTTCTCACTTGGCCATGATATCTACTTGGTATGTTTTTCTTGTGTATTCTGGAACTTACCCTGGGGTCTGGCCAAATCCTCACTCTTTCTCTTTGATGTTGGAATGTATGCCTAAGAGTGTACAGCCTCTGAGCTTGTTTCTTCATTGCTTGAATGGATGAGGACTGAGGGAAGTCCTTGTCAACCATTTTGAGAAATTGCTCATCATGCTGCTTCTGCTGTTCTTCTTCTTCAATCTTAACTTTAACCATTTGCCTTTGAGTTTCAGGAGTTATTGTTTGTGATTGACTCCTAGGCTCAGGTTTCTTCATTTTGATAATAGCAGATATTGGCAGACTATCCTCTTCATCCTCTTCTTCTTCATCTTCCATCCTCAACACCCTTCTTTTTCTTTTAGGTGCATCACTGGTGGTAGATTGAGTGGGTTTCTTAGGTAAAGGGGTTGGTTTAGAGGGTTGTGAGGTTGGTTGTTTTGAGGATTGTGAGGGTAATTGTTTTGGAGGTTGTGAGGTTGATTTTGAAGGTTGTTTTTTTTGAGGTTGGTTTTGAGGATTGTTTTGGTAAGGAAGATTGTAAAGGCTGCTCTATCATTTTGTTTGTGAGGGTGGCTTTGGATAACTTAGCCATGTCAGATCTCTTCCCAGCACCAGCTTCATCCAGAGCTTCTATGATCAGACCTTTGTTGAAGCTTTCAGAGGAGCATATTTTGGTGGTTATCTCCAAAATGCTATCTCTAGACCATGACTTGACATCAATGATAGGTCTTCCCAAGTGTTTGGATAGAATCTGATCATAGCCTCCAATCTTTCCCTTTCTTCTTCATTGCAGCCTGCCCATCGATTCTCAATCTCCTGAATCTCAAGCCTTCTGATCTCTGAGTCAAGTTTGGCAGTATCAAATCCTTGCCTGAAGAGCTGATCAATAATCTTGTCCATGGATCTGCTGTGTTGCTCATCAGCTTCTTTGATCATCTCATCCATAAGGGTTTGACTTAGACTCCCCCTTTTTGGTTGCATTGGGTTCAGGGGTTTGAATGTCAGAAAGTTTCTTTGACACAACATCATCCACAAGGGTTTGAAGATTTGAGGAAATCCTCTCATCAATGGTTTGATGGACAATAGTAGTGATGATGGGAGTGATGAGAGGTAAGGAAGATTTGAAAGCAGCAGCCATTTGCTCAGAGGGGTTCTCTCCCTGAGAAATGGTGCCTGAAACAGAGGCTGGTGGCTTGTTTGATTTGAGTGGCTTAGTGTTTGGGAGAGCTTCAACAGAAGCTGCCATATGTGGGTTAATTGGGGCAGATGGACTTGATTCCTGAGACATTTTGGCAAGCAGTTCTTTTAATCTGCAAACCTCAGCCTCAAGAATGGTGTTTTGGGCTAGAACTTCAAAGAAAAAGCCCAGGTCATCATCAGTGTAAGCTGAATCAGCTGACCTCCTGAGTGAATCAGGATGAACATGTGCTGAGTGTAGATCAGTAATCACATGTGCCCCTTTGTCTTGGAACTGGGGACTTCCTGCCTGAGGAGGAAGTCCTTCATTGGCAGTTGCCTCTGGTGAGGTCTTAGAGATGATACCTGCTTCATCCTGTTCATGTGTTGAAACAGGGGAAGAGGTAGCCTCACCAGATGTTCTAGTCTCCTCATCTACACTAGGAGATTGAACTTTATAATCCCTATGCTGTGGGTTGTCAACTACATTAGGATCCTCTCCCTCAGCTGTTGAGGTTTTCCCAGTGTTAACAGGTTTCTGGGGAGGGGTAGAGGAATGTAGTTGAGTCAGCACTTGTGCAATGACTGCAGTTGGGCTTGTAGGGGTGGTATCAGTGGGAGATGGAGGTGAAAAGGATTGCACCCGGGGAGAATGGTGCTCTTCAATGGCAATCTTCTCAAGTGAGAGAGATTCCAGTAATGTGGCTTCCCCAATATTGGTTGCATCAGGATCCTGTTGAGAGGATACCTGAGCGGTTTCAGCTGGTGGAGTCATTGAAACTACAATGGGATTAAGACTTGTAGTTTCATCCTGCGTTTGTGCTGCAGGGGCATCATCAGGGGACTCAACTCCCTGAGTAGCCTTTTTGGTTTTCTTGGTTTTGGTTTGGAGGGGACTTTAGATCTGGAGGTGGAGGCTGTGGGTTCCCTCTGCTTGGGTTTTAGCAGTTTGGCAGCCTCTTTGAGTTGTGGATTGGAGTTGTGCCTGGAGTATACCTCTGGCAAAACTACCAGAGCAGGGACTCCAAGGCCAACAAGGCCATCAGATTTTAATTGATTTAGAATTATGGCCATAAGAAACCTTGGATATAATATCCATCTATTTGCCACAGGTTTCATTGCCAAATCTTTTAATTCCAAAAATATGATTTCAGAAAAATTTAGGCTTTGATGTTCAAGGATAGAATACAATACCTGTTGCCACCTGGATGACATTTGATCCCATGAGGATGTTTTGGGGGCAAGACAGACATTGATCATGTGGAAAATGAGCCGCTCAGCATCATGAAAGTGCTTCTTCAGAATGGTAGTAGCACTTAGGTCACCCTCATAACCATGATTAGCAAAAGATAGATCAATGGTGCCTTTGGGGTATTTGGTGGTATAGGTGGCATCATTCAGGTCTAGGGTTTGACGAATGATCTCAGAAGTGATGACCACCCGTTTCTGGTTGACAAACGACTAGAGAGTGATGGAGTCATCATTCTCAGCAATATGAACAGTGACGTTTGTCTAGAATTGGCAAAGGGTATCGGGATAGATGGTAGGATTCAAGAGAAAGGCTGTGCGGTATTGGGAATCAACCATCAAATCAATAGCAGCATCAAACTTGTTCCAAAAGGGTGATTTGGTAAGGTGAGCGACACAGTTGTGTCGAGGTTTGATTTGCATGGTCGCCATTAATGGAAGATGAACGTTTGGAAAGTGGGTTATGAAAAGTTTGAAGTTAGGGTTAGGTATATATAGGTTATGAAACGGCTGAAAGAAAACAACTGAAAGTGTTGGTGTGAGTCATCAGGTGTTAGAAAACAACTGAAGATATGGTTTAACTTTCAGATGTTGTAAACAACTGAAGACTTGGTGTTGGTCATCAGTAGTTGTAAACTACTGAAGACTTGGTTTTGGCTTCAGTTGTTTGGAAATGAAACAGTAGTTGTCGTCAATTCACATAGTTCAGCTGTTTCAATGACCTTAACACTTACTCATCAGATCATCTAATTTTCAGATGTTTCATTAGTCATCAGTACTTATTTATTTTAAAAGACTTCAGTAGTTTGTACTACATCAGTACTTTGCAACAAATGAAGTACTTCAATACTTTTAAGTAATTTAGTCTTCAGTAGTTATAAAACTACTTAAGATAAAATGACTTATCAGCACTTATTTTTGACAAAAGTATACTAATACTCATCAGTATTTATTTACTAAGAGCATCAGTAGTTGTCAAATTATTCTAGTTGCAGCATACCAAGCCTGAGTACAAGATTATGAAAAGTTGCACTATCCAAAGGCTTAGTAAATATATCTGCAAGCTCATCAGCACTAGGCACAAACTTTGGATCAATCAGACCTTTTTCATAACAATCCCTGATAAAATGATGTCTGATCTCAATATATTTGGTCCTAGAATGCTGGACAGGATTCTTAACAATACAAAGAGCTGAAGCACTATCCATTAATAAAGGAGTCTTAGTCTCTGTAATGTCATAATCCAATAATTGATTTTGAAGCCAGAGTACCTGAGATGTACAGCTTGCAGCTGCAATATACTCTGCTTCAGCTGTGGATGTAGCAACTGAAGTTTGTTTCTTACTCTGCCAAGAAACCAAACAGTTGCCTAGAAATTGGCATCCACCAGAAGTTGATTTTCTGGTTAACTTACACCCAGCATAGTCACTATCAGAGAAAGCAACCAATTTGCAAGAGTGCCCAGTGGAATACCAAAGTCCTAGAGATTGAGTTCCTTGCAAATATCTAAAGATCCTCTTGACTGCAATCATATGGGAATCCTTAGGAGCAGCCTGAAATCTAGCACAGACACAAGTTGCAAACATAATATCTGGTCTAGAAGCTGTTAGGTACATCAAGGAACCAATCATACATCTGTAAAGAGTTTCATCAACTGCTTTACCTTTTTATCAGCATCCATTTGTGTGTTGCTGCACATGGGAGTAGAACAGGGTTTACAGTTTTGTAAATCAAACTTGGTTAACAAATCTTTTGTGTATTTTGACTGATGAATGAAAGTTCCATCAGCCATTTGTTTGATTTGCAAACCCAGAAAAAACTGTAATTCTCCCATGGCACTCATTTCAAACTTTTGTTGCATCAATTTAGAAAATGCATCACACAACTTTGGATCAGATGATGCAAAAATAATGTCATCAACATAAATTTGAACAAGGAGCTTATGCATGCCTGCTTTCTTTATGAACAAAGTTTTATCTATGGAGCCTCTAGTGAAATTATTTTGAAGAAGAAAGTTAGATAATGTTTCATACCAGGCTCTGGGTGCTTGTTTCAACCCATAAAGAGCCTTATCAAGCTTATACACCCAATAAGGATGTTTATGATCTTCAATACCTGGTGGTTGACACACATAAACCTCTTCTTTTATTTTACCATATAAAAATGCACTTTTGACATCCATTTGAAAAACTTTAAGGTTATGAAAAGCAACATAAGCTAAAAACAATCTAATTGCTTCCAGTCTGGCTACAGGGGCAAAGGTTTCATCATAATCAATACCTTCTTCTTGTGAAAACCCCTGTACAACCAGTCTGGCCTTGTTCTTGACAATTTGGCCTTTTTCATTAGTTTTATTCCTAAACACCCATTTAGTGCCTATTGCACACTTACCTTGGGGTAGAGGAACCAGTTCCCACACTTGCTGTTTTTGAAATTGAAGAAGCTCAAGCTGCATGGCTTCAACCCATCCATTGTCCCTTAATGCCACATGATAATTCTTTGGCTCTTGCTGACTGATGAAGAGAGCATAGAGACAGAAATTGGACAATTGACTTCTTGTTGAGACACCAGCATTAATGTCACCAATGATCTGGGACATGGGATGATTCTTCAATTCTTGATATGCAATAATATCTGTGCAAGTGTTTGTAGGAGATTCAGCAGCAACAGATGTTGATTCAGACTCTTGAAACCTAGACTGAGATGGCAGTTCAAATGAAGTAGAGGATTCAGAGATTTCATCAGCATTTGTTGTGGATGGAACTGCTGAAGCTAAAGGAACATCAAGTGTAGTGGATACAGGCAGATGATCACTACAACTTGCATTTGTACCATCAGATGGAGAGGATGGAACTTCAGAAACAATAACAGGTGGAGGCTGATATGGAACATATTGCAGTATGTCCAAATCAAACAACTCAACAGGGTTTTGAGGAATCTTGTCTTTTAGAGATTCATTAAACTTGACGTGCAAAGTTTCTTCAACAATCTTTGTTCTGCAATTGAAAACTCTGTATGCCTTGCAAGTAGATGAATACCCAACAAAATACCCTGCATCCACCTTGGATTCAAACTTCTGAAGTATATTCTTTGTGTTAAGAATATAACATGGACACCCAAATGCTCTAAAGAATGAAATCAAAGGGGCCAGATGATGTAATAACTCATAAGGAGTCTTCATCAACCTCTGATTCACTAATACTCTATTCTGAACATAGCAAGCTGTGTTGACAGCTTCAGCCCAAAAGGTTGGTGGCAAACCTGAGTCAGCCAACATTGTCCTTGCGGCTTCAATAAGGGTCCTGTTCTTTCTCTCCACCACTCCATTTTGCTCTGGAGTTCTTTGAATACTATATTGTCTTTTGATTCCCTTAGACAAATAGAATTCATCAAGAGTGTGATTCCTAAACTCTGTGCCATTATCACTTCTCACACATTTGACCGGAAGTGAATGCTGCTTTTCCACATGCAACACAAAATAAATGATACTTTGAGCAGCCTCATCCTTGGAATGCAAGAAGAAAGTCCATACATATCTGGAATAATCATCCACAATTACCAGACAGTACTTTTTCTTTGCCATACTCATTACTCTCACAGGACCAAAGAGATCCATATGCAGTAATTGCAAGCAGGCAGTGGACTTGGGTTTTTCTATAGGAGGGAATGAAGCTTTGTGTTGCTTTCCTTTTAAGCAAGCTGGACAGTTATCATCACACTTGAACTCCTTCAATGGCAAACCTCTCACTAAACCATGATGAATGAGCTGATTCATGTTTTTAAGATTCACATGACCAAGCCTTCTATGCCACAGTTCAGATTCTTGAGGAGAGCTTTGGAGAACAGACATGGATGGCCTTTAAGATCGATTTTCTTTGATAGATCTAAAGCATATACTCTTCCAATCCTGTTGGCCTTCAGGAGAGTATATTCATCCAATATCTTGTCAATCTTGTGCAAAACTTTGGAAGACAGAATCCTATAGTTTTGACTTGTGAAAAGTGCAACATGCCCTTTATCACACATTTGACTGACACTCAAAAGATTGTATTTGAGGTTCTCCACATGGTTAACATCATCGAATCTTATCTCCCCATTTGAGACAAATCCTTTCCCAATGATGTAACCCTTGGCATCATTTCCAAAAGAAACAAATCCCTTCTTCCCTTGAGAATAGTCATGAAGAAGAGAGCTGCTCCCTGTCATATGCATGGATCCTCCACTGTCTACATACCAGATGCTTCTTTGGCATGCTGAAGAACCCTGCATTTTTCACAAACATTAGTTAGCCTTTGAGACCCAAACCTTTTTGGTTTTGGGTCTGTTTTCATCAAAAGATGATAGACTAACAGATTGTGCATGATTAACAGCCTTTGAAGATGTAGATGGTGCTGAAAAGGATTCCTTGGATTTTAGATTAGGTGTCCTTTTCAGTGGTTTAATCATAGAAACATATTATTGGTTAACTCTACTTAATAGATGTTGAACCATCATCACAAGTTGTGTCTGATTGGTTGTCAGAGTTTTCAACTCAGTTGACACATCAGCACTTGTTGATGATTTGTTCTTGTGATTCACTACATTCTTCTTTTGAAAAGACACAGGCTTAGTCTGAGTTTTTAATATTCCCGGAGGAATATTTGCAGCTGTTGTTTGACAAACCCCTTCCTGCTTTGTGACTTTTTGAAAAAGCTTTGGTTTATCAGATTGAGATGATTGAGGTACAAACTTGGTTTTAAATTCATCTTTCATTTTATGCATTTCCTTCTTAACGACTTTCTCTTTGTTGAATTTTAAACCCTTGTTATACCAGCATTCATCAGTAAGATGATTGAACAAACCACATATTTCACATGGCTTTCTTTTCATCTTTTCTTGATCAACTACTGAAGATGATGAAACTACTGAAGATTTGTTCTTCAGTACTTTCTTCCTTTCAGTACTTTTGGGAAGTACTGAAGGATTTTCAACAACTGAAGATTTGTTCTTCAGAAGTTTTCTATCAGTACTTTTGAGAATCCTGATAGATTTTTCAGCAGTGATCAAGGAATGTTTGTTTTCCTCTGATTTGAAATGCTCTTCGGGTGTTGTGTTTTGCCCTTCAGTACTTTGAGTACCTTGTGGAACAACACCTGAATTTCTCAGTCTCTTCTTGATCAAGTGTTTCGAAGCAGTGGGACCATCAGTAATTTGATTAGCTGAGGTACTCACACTATCTTCATCCTCAGATTTTGAATTATCATTTGAGGATGAAACACCTGATGATGTGGTTTGGGAATGACAATCATCCTCAGATTTTACTTCTAACTTGGGAGTAAAATCTATGGGAGGTATGGTATGATTATACCCAATCCCAAACTTCACATTAGAAGCAGTTTGCTTACTAAGAAGCATTTCAAATCCCTTGCATGATGTTACCCAGCGTTCACAATCAACTTGGGTAGCTGCAAGTGTTTCTTTGAGATTCTTGTGATTTTCCAGAATGACCTCTACCTTTGCTTTTTCATCAGTGATTTGACACTTAAGTTTATAAATCTCCTCATCCTTCTCTTTTAAAACAGACTCAAACTCAGCTTTTCTTTTGGAAATTGTTTTTTCTAGGTCAAGATTTTGATTAATTAAAGCTACATTTGCTTCCCTAATTGAAACAAAAGCAGCTATGCATGACTAAGAACATAACTTGGCCTTAGCCTCAGAAGATACCTGTGGTACCTAAGATGATGAGGAATTTTCATCAGTAGATTCCAGGGCCATTAGAGGAAGATTTCCAAAAGGGTTTTCACCACCATGTTGACCAGCACCAGCAAATTGTTCAGAGTAACCAGAGACATCATCTGGTAAGCTGCTCCAGTCAACAACCTTAGGGGTGAAAAAGCTCTGATGAGATTGAGATTGAGATTGTTGATTTGTTTGAGATGGTTGAGGATCAGGTAGAGCATGTGGTTGTTGAGCCATGGGTACAGGAACTTGACCAGACTAAGGCATGTAAAAACATGGATAAGGATATGGCATTGGACTTTGAGGAACAAAGTATGAGGAGATGATTGATGTTGTGAATGATGATCAGAACTGGTAGAATGTTGCCCTTTGGATTGTGAGCTATTGCTTGGAAAAGTCATAAAGGGTGCAGATGAGTTAGATCCAGATGATCTACACTCTCTAGCAAAATGTCCAAGTCTATGGCACTTGTGACATCTCAACTTACTCTTGTCAAAACCAACCTTGGTTTTGCCAGAGAGACCAGGAAATTTTCTACCTGTTCTTTTGTAGAACTTTTGAGATCTGATATTGATCAATGCCATTTGGCTTAGAATATCCATCTCTTCCAGATCATTATCAGCAATTCCTTTCAAATCATCCATCATAAAACACAAATTATCAACACTAAAACCTGAGTTACCTTCAACTCCAACAAAAGCATGATTTCCACTGTTTGAAGAGAAATCAATATGCTCATCATATGAACTTTCAGATGAAGCATATTCAGACTCATGACCAACCAGAGCAGTGTTACCTGGTACAAAGTCATCAGTGAGCTTTCCAGATGAAGATAGTTTCCTTTTCTGTTCTATCTCTCTCTCAAATGTTGAGAGTTTCCCATGAAGTTGGGTGAGAGATAGAGTATCCAGATTTGCACTAGAGCGTAGGACAATGGTGTAAGTGTCCCATCTCTCAGGCAGGGATCTGAGGAATCTGTTATTCATCTGGGTGTTTGTGTATTCATGTTGAACCATTTTTAGCTCAGAGATCAAACATGAAAAACGCTCAAACTGTTGAGTCAATGTCTCACCCTTCTTATGAGAGAATGTCTCATATTGCTGGGCAAGAATTTCTCTGTTGTTTGCTAAGACCTCATCAGTTCCTCCAAATTGTTCCTTCAGAGCAACCCAGAGATCATAAGCAGTTTCATCATGCATAAGCCCAGACTAGATTTCATTAGGCAGTGCCATGGCCAGAATTCCATGGGCTTTTGCATCAATCTCAAACAGCTTTAAATCCTCATCAGAATATTGTTCCTTCTTCTTAGGAACCATCTCATTGGTTTCAGGATTACTCACCATAGGCATGTATGGTCCATGAACCACTGACTTCCAACAACCTGAACTGTTAACAGACAGGTGATGGAGCATTTCGGCGTTGCCATATGTTATACTCACTCCTAACAAGCATCGAAGGCTTAGTTGAGGAGCCAGTATTGTGAGGATCATTGATTGAAGTAGTCATTTTCACTAATTCAATCAAGTTCAATGAGATTAAAATCAGTCTAGTTTAAGAAACTCAACAACACAATTAGTAAACACAATTAGAATCTCAACTAATTAACTGGAAGTGACAGAAAATCAAACTCTATAATCAATTCTTGCAAAAATGCTAATTCGATCAAACTTAGCTATCAAAAGAGCAGTTTCAATGATCAATTGTTAGATCGATCAATGATTAACCAGCTCTGATACCATTTGATAGGATCAGATCAATTAGATTTGAATTTTGCAGCCGAATATAACAAAATAAGATCGAATTCAAGCAAGAAAATGATGAATATGCAAACACACAATGACGATTATAGAGAGAGAATATTTCTGTTAAAAGAATGTTTTCATTCACGCGTAATGCTTCGGTTACAAAACAACTAGGTCAACATTCCTTATATAGAGGAATGTGACGTCTGTTAATGTCACTTGATAGTGACATCTAACAGAATTATACAAACAACTGAAACAATGCAGACTACTGAAATGTTCTCAATAACTTATCACATCTCAGAGAATGCTAAGTACAAGAACATAAAACTACTGACCTACAACTACTGAAACAATAAACTACTGAAAGGTAAATTACAAGTACTGAAAAGGAAAAACCATCACAACTACTGAAGTTAATAACTTCAGCTGTTGTGACAACTACTGATCACTCTGGTCTTCAGCCTTTGTCTTCAGTATTTTACTTTTAGACTTTGTCTTCAGACATTTGTAATCAGCTGATGTCTTCAGCTGTTGTGATCTTCTTCAGTAGTTGTAATGTTTGTGGGACTTAGAGGTTTTTCTGATCAGGCTCATTGGTTCTTTTGGTCCAACAATTAGAGTCTGAATGATCCTGACCATCTAATGAAGAAGGGTTTAGTCATCATTGTGCTGAAGACTACAAACATCTGAAGATCTTCTAAATGTTTTGGTAGCATCAGCCTAGGGGGAGTTTGTAAGGATTCCTATAAGTCTGATGCAGTCAAAACATCTAAAGTCTCTCTGCAAGCATGCACTAAAGAACAGAAGTAGAAATGCTTTGGAAGTTTTACACCATGCACTAGAAATATTCTAAGTTAAAATCTTCCGAAGCCAAGACCAACATCTTCCGAAGCCAAGACCAACATCTTCCGAAGCCAAAAGTGAAGTCTTCCGAAGCTTCAAAGACAAAGTTTTCCAATGCCAAAGAGTGAAGACAGATTTCTTTCGAAGACTTTTAGAGATATGCCTTTATCTGATGTATTTTACCATAAAGCTGGACCACCTTTCCGCTGCAACTCTGTAAAGTCACCAACATACATGAGTAGGTGAAAGGTCCATGCTTTTGGTAACTGTACATTGAGGTTTTGAGTCCATGCTTTCTACTTTATGTACTTTTATCCTTTTTGTAATATATTAGGATGTGAGCTATGGCATGTCATAGTCACAAGTCAAAAGGCAGATATGCCTTTAGACTCTACATTTGATTTTGTAGTTGTCTAGTAAATTGTATCTAGCTGGCTTTCAAAGTATGACTGGCTGTAGGATGTAGTATAAAGTATCTTAAGTACTTGTAACTTTCTATCGATGCTTTGTAACTTGTAATAGAACTTGAGAAGCAATATACAACATTCTTGAAAACCAAATACTTGTGTTGCTTTGCAATCTTGTTCTGTCTCATTTACTTGTGTTCTTAGCATCTTTCATTAACAAGTTAACCAGTTTCCTATTTGATCTGTTTCTAAGTAACTCTCCTCATTGTGTTGTTGTGTTCTAAGTGCATACCCTTCAACGGTCCTGCAATACGTACAAATAGATAATCGTATTATTATCTTTTATCATCGTTCATCATCATACGTCATTCGTTACCATTTGCTCATTCATTCACTTTCATCTCGTACTTTCATCCGGACCAATGGCATATGCTACACCTTAAACGTAGGCATGAAGCGGGTACTGGGCCGAAGTCTATAAATAGACCCCTAACATTACGCACATAGCCTGGCACCAGTACCGGGGCGAGCGACAATGATCCTATATGTTTGGTCAGTCACCAAGACTAGACCCCTTTGTGTATCCTTACGGGTTAGCTAAACCACACACAGTTGAGCTTACAACATTTTAGAGTTATGCACCTCTTTTCATTTGCTTGCAAGTCTTTAAATTCATCCTTTCATTAATGCATGCATTCATTCATTCTTTACGTTCCTCTTTTCATTATCATTATCTTCCGCTTTATGTTACATAATACTTTACGTTCATTTCATAAGCATACCATCTAAAGCAACGGAATAATATCAAAATAAGGAAAATAACATAACCATACATAATATCATCAAAAACATCACATATAGCATCATTCATCATCATTTAATCATCGCACATCACCCCCGTAAACATTCAAAGTCATAGCCTAAAACTTCTCTTTTTTCCCAAAAGTCAGAAATAATTCTATGTCCTTAGGCGCATGGGCACTATGCAGGTGCATGGCCTTTCAGCCGCATGGGAACACATAAGTGCATGGGAACCTTTGGGCGCATGAGCACTATATGAGCGCATGGCCAACCTTAGTCATTCTGGCCAACTTTTTGGGCGCATGGACACTATGTGGCGCATGCGCCTGACTTAGGCGCATGGGCACTAGGGCGCATGAGCAAGCTGGGCGCATGGGAACACTTAGCCAATTTTGGCATGAACCTAGGCGCATGGGAACTATTTGGGCGCATGGGTTTAGGGCGTTTGGGGAACACTTGGGCAATTCAACCTTTAAGCGCATGGGCCACTATCCAGGCGCATGGGCAACCAACCTAAGCTAATCAACCTCATTCAGTCTCTAAATCAAATCCAAACATGTTCTAAATTTAGCTCTTACATTCTAAGCAACATAAACACATACATAAGCATAAACCTGAACTGAAATCAGCCAAGAACACTTCAAAAAATAGAATTCTTACCTTGAATTTGGTTTTCTTCTTGTTCTTCTTCAAAACCCGATGCTTCACTACTTTCTCTCTCTAAAACCCGAATGAAAAAGGTGGAGGGGATGGTTTGGGCGGCCATACCACCTTTTTGTACAAAATATAATAAAAGTTTGTACTTTTTGCACATTTAACCCCTCAACTTGGGTTAAATTGCATTTCCTCCTTTTTCTTCACTTTTATTCTTCATTTTACATCTTTTAAAATTTCCAGGTTTTACAAGTCCACCACCCTTATATAGGTTTTGTCCCCGAAACCTGTTATTCCTCGAATAGATGTGGGTAATGCTGCCTCATTTCTTTCTCAGTCTCCCACGTAGACTCGGATACATTCCTGTGCCTCCACTGTACACGCACGTATGGAACCACTTTATTCCGCAACTTTTCCTTTCGATCAATGATCGCCACTGGTTGCTCCACATAACTAAGTCATTCGTCCAATTCTATATCCTTCTATAAGGATTCCTATAAGTCTGATGTAGCCAAAACATTCAAAGTCTCTCTGCATGCATGCACTGAAGAACAGAAGTAGAAATGCTTCGGAAGTTTTACACCAAGCACTAGAAATATTCTAAGTGTAAAATCTTCCGAAGCCAAGAATAGCATCTTCCGAAGCCAAAAGTGAAGTCTTCCAAAGCTTCAAAGACAAAGTCTTCCGAGACCAAAGAGTGAAGACAGATTTCTTCCGAAGACTTTTGAGGATATGCCTTTATCTGATGTACTTTACCATACAGCTGGACCACCTTTTCGCTGCAACTCTGTAAAGTCACCAACTTACATGAGTTGGTGAAAGGTCCATGCTTTTGGTAACTGTAAATTGAGGTCTTGAGTCCATGCTTTCTACTTTATGTACTTTTATCTTTTTTGTAATATATTAGGATGTGAGCTATGACATGTCATAGTCACTAGTCAAAAGGCAAATCTGCCTTTTGACTCTACATTTGATTTTGTAGTTGTCTAGTCAATTGTATCCAGCTAGCTTTCAAAGTATGGCCGGCTGTAGGTTGTAGTATAAAGTATCTCAAGTACTTGTAACTTTCTATCGTATGCTTTGAAAAATTTGTAATAGAACTTGAGAAGCAATATACAGCATTCTTGAAAACCAATTCGTTGTGTTGTTTGCCATCTTGTTCTGTCTCATATTTACTTGTGTTCTTAGCATCTTTCACTAAAAGTTAACCAGTTCACTATTTGATCTGTTAAGTGTTCTAAGCAACTCTCCTCATTATGTTGTTGTGTTGTCAGTGCATACCCTTCACCGGTCCTGCATTTGGTATCAAAGCATTTAAGGCTCTTGATATAAGATCTCACCATCTTAAGATCCCTCACACACACAAAATACTTAACAACTCAAATGGCAGCTATTACCAAAGCTGATATGGAAACTGGAACTACGACAAAGTCTCCACTGATCACTCCTAAAGACTTTGATACTTGGTTTCAAAGAATGGAAGGCTTCATCAAGTCTCAAGACTCCATGATGTGGGACTATGTTGTTGAAGGACCTTACATACCAAGCACCACTTCTGCTACTGGTGGTGGTATGATTACTAAGGTTGTGGCTGATTACTTTGAAGAAGACAGGAAGAGAATAGAGATTGATCAAAACGCCATGACAGGCCTTCAAACTGCTCTTCCAAACTCCATCTACAGAGGCTTCAAGAAGTGCAAAACTGCCAAGCAACTATGGGAAGCACTGAAGCTGATATATTAGGGGTCTATAGAAGCAAAGGAGAACAAGAAGGATCTCCTAATGTAGCAGTTTGAAAACTTCACCTTTAAGGTAGGTGAAACCATGACTCAACAATACTTCAGGTATGTTGAGATTGTGGATACTCTAATGGATGTTGGAGTAACTCTTTAGAACAGGGACATTGTAAGGAAGTTTATGTACTCTCTTCCTAGACAATGGACACATTATTGTGTTGTTATCAAGAGGACTAAGAACCTTCAGACTCTTACTCTTACAGAGTTGTATAGTATTCTTAGTGGCTACCAGATGGGGATGAAAATGCAAAACTCATCTGGTAACTCCAACAATCAACTGAGTGCAGGCCTCCATATGGTTGAAAGGAAAAGCATTGAGCCACAACATCATCTTATATGCTACCCTGACAACTCACAAAATGGCCCTTTCATCACCTTCCCAAAGACTCCAAGGAAAAGCTACACTCAAGGAAGTCCTTTCCAAGAGACAAGTTCTTCTCATGCCTTTGTCTCTGCTGACGAAACCTCAGGCAACTTTCTCTTCACCCTTGAAGATTTGGACTGTATCCATCCAGATGATTTGGAGTACATGGAGATAGTCCAGCAGATGGCTGTTCTCACTCACAGAGCCAATAAGTTCTACAAGAGGACAGGGAGAAAGTTTCCAAGTAATGTATCCAGTGGAATGTTTGGGCTGGATAAAGCAAAGTAAAGTGTTACAACTGTAACCAGATGGGACACTTTGCAAGGGAGTGTAAGGCACCAAGGAAAATGGTGGCCAAGCACAAACCAGACCAAACTACACTGAGAAAGCCCCTTAGAATGAGAAGCCAAAGCAGCAAGCTGCAGTTGCTGTTTAAGAAGGAGGCTTTGACTGGAGCTTTCAGGTAGAAGATGCATCTCCAAACCAAGAACTCATGGCATACCATGATGAAGCCAAGGTATTGGAACGTCTTTGTACTCCTGAATGCATTGCTAAAGTCAATAGATATAGGTCCTATAACATAGAAATGAGATCTGATCTTGAGTCCTTAATTATCTTGAAAGCTGATTTTTAAAGAGCTGAAAATGATTATAAACTAAAGATAGAGGACTTAGAGAAAACCATTTCAACTCTTAAACATGAGCATACAAACTACAGGACTCAAATCAAAGACCTCATTACTAAGTTAACTGAATGCCAGGCTGAGCTTGTGATCAGCAAAGCCCAGGCAGAAAAATGTGTTCTTCAAGAAGAGACCTTCAAAAACATAATATCCTCATCCTTGCATGCAAAAGTTTGTTATCAAAATAAGCAAGGACTATGGTCTTGTGAGATAGCTCTTCCACATACAATCTTGTCTGTAAGATCTCCTAGGTGTGAACTTGTGAAGATGAGTTTTGCCTCATAGATCCTATTACTGAAGAGGATGAAGTGGAGATGGTGGAGAATGGCTCTAAGAATAATGAAGAAAAGCATTCTAAGAAGGGTCACCATCCCTCTGAGGAGAGCAAAACTATTGGGATGACCAAGTCAAGAAAAAGAACTTGATCAGGATGGACAAAAGAAAGTCCAAAAAGGCTCAAGAGATCAAGGCCACCTTTAATTCTGCACAGAAACAAGTCTTCATCTCTGCAGGATTTGAAGTGGTGAAGGCTAAAGACACCAATTTGAACTCCATCAACAAGAGTTCTGGTTCATGTCCAAATCATCCCATCATCAAGAAGAAGGCTGATAAGTTGTGCACCACTGCTATACAACCTGAACTATCTAGCTCCAAAGGTAGTTCCATCCCCACAAGAACTGCCACAACATCTACAAAGATGAAGATGGAGAAGAAAAGTGATAAAGTTTAGCCTTGTTCATAAAGGAAAACTCCTAGAAGGAAGAAAATGGACTGTGTTATGTGTGGGAGTACTTCTCATCTTGCTAAGGATTGTGTTTACAATCCAAAGAGTACTCTCCACATGACCATGGAAGAAACTTCTAAGAGTTTGGAAAAGAAGAAGCAAGCTTTGGAAGGAAAATATGTTTCCTTTGGATGCTCCAAAATGAAGAAGAAGAAAAGTGAAAACTTGCCTTCGGAAGAAAATTTGGTCTCGGAAAAAATGAATACTTCCGAAGCACTAAAGTCTGCTGTAGTGAAAGCAAGATCTTCTGAAGGTCCAGTCATCAAAACTTCCGGAGTTATCAAAACTTCCGAAGTATTAAAGGTCAAGTCTAAGCTTCCAAAGGTGGTGTGGAAGTCAAAGAAAGACCAAGTGATTAAAAAGTTCTTCATCAACATCAGCAAATGGTCATTCTAGCATGACTATATGATCAATTACTGTTTCATTGTCTTCAAATTCTTTTGATGAGCCCAAGACCAATGAGGCTTGGGTTTCCAAATGTAACTAACCATCTCTTTTGTGCAGGAACAGCTCAAGACAAACAGAAATGTATGGATCATTGATAGTGGCTGTTCCAGGCACATGACAGGCAATAGGTCACTACTCTAAAAGTTTGAAAGAATTAATGGAGGATCAGTTGCTTTTGAAGGAGATGCAGGAGGTTACATTACGGGAAGGGGCAAGGTCACAAATGGTAAGCTCAACATTTAGAAGGTAAACTTTGTCAAGGAGTTTGGGTACAATCTTCTGAGTGTATCCCAATTTTGTGATCAGAGTCATAACATGCTCTTCACTGAGCATGAGTGCATGGTTCTCAGGCCCGGGGTGGTCATTCCTCATGAGCACATCCTACTTAGAGCCCCCATGAAAGGGAACATGTATAAGATGGACTTGCAAGAAACATCTCCCTCAAGAGAAGTTTCATGCTTTCTGTCTAAAGCAAATAATGATGAGTCTTTCCTCTGGCATAAAAGAATATGCCATGTAAACTTTAAAAACATGAATAAATTAATTAAAATGATTTGGTAACCGGAATTTCAAAGAAAGAGTTTACAAGTGATGACAATTGTGTTGCATTTCTGAAAGGGAAGGAACACAAGGTATCTCACAAGTCAAAGGAAAGAAATTCCATCATTAATCCCCTACACTTATTACATATGGTATCTCACAAGTCAAAGGAAAGAAATTCCATCAAAACCATAAGATGTGTCAAGGAACTGAATTCAAGAATCAAATCCTTGATACGTTTTGTGATGAAAATGGTATTACAAGACAATATATTGCTACCAAGACTCCTCAGCAAAATGGTGTTCCTGAGAGGAGAAACAGGACACTAAATGAAGCTGCAAGAATAATGTTGTCTGACTCTAACCTGCCCAATCACCTTCTGGGCAGAGGCAGTAAACATTGCTTGCTATGTTCAAAATAGAGTTTTAGTGGTTAAGACACATGGTAAGACTCCTCATGAACTTTGGCACAAGAGAAAACCCTTCATTGGATTTCTCAGTTCATTTGGATGTCCTTGCACCTTCTTGAATACCAAAGATCAAATTGCCAAGTTTGCTAAGAAATCAGATGATGGACACTTTACTGGATACTCTTCTCAAGCTAAAGCTTATAGAGTATACAATCTCAGAACTAGAGTAGTTAAGGAGTCAACCAATGTGACTTTCAATGAGCACACTCCCAGTATGAAAGGTTCTAGTCGGGATTGGCTATTTGATCTTGATTTAGTTACCAACTATTTTAACAAATCTTGTGAGAATGTTTCAGGATCTACAGATGTACTACCTACAGGCGATCCTGACCCAAGATTTGATCTAAGAAGACGTTCAAGTTACACATCTTCAACTGCAGTGGTAACTAATCCTGCAAATGAAGCTTCTACTAGCACATCAATGACAAATCCTGCTGATACTTCTAGGTTACCTTCAAATTCCAGCTTAGAGGCACAAAACTCAGAGGAAGAAGCTTCAAATGTTAGAGAAAATGGTGGTGGTGAAAGTGATCAAGGATTTCTTGATGCTTATAACCACTCCATTGAAGACAACATCAATGATGTCACACACTCATTGGATCAAGTCAATCTTGATAAGTGTGCTGATGTGGAGGGTGAATATTCCTTGCCAGATCAAAATTTTTCAAATTTAGATTTGTGTAAGCAACTTGCTGTGATCCCTCAGTTAACTATCCATAAGTCTCATCCTACCACAAACATCATTGGAGATGTTGATTCAGGGGTGAGAACAAGAGGACAAACCCATGAAGCAGATATTTGTCTTCACTCTTGTTTCTTGTCCCAGATAGAGCCAAAGAAAATTGATGAGGCTCTAAAGGATGGAAGTTGGGTTGATGCTATGCATGAGGAGCTGCTTCAATTCAAAAGGCCAAAGGTGTGGAACCTATGTCCTCTTCCTTAAGGGAAGACTACCATAGGAACCAAATGGGTTTTTAGGAATAAGAAGGATGATAGAGGACTTGTCACCAAGAACAAGGCAAGACTAGTTGTTCAAGGGTATACTCAAAAAGAAGGAATTGACTACACAGATGTTTTTCCTCCTGTAGCGAGACTTGAAGTTGTTAGGATATTCTTACCTTTTGCTACATCCAAGAACTTGAAAGTCTACCAACTTGATGTCAAGTGTGCTTTTCTTTATTGGGTGATTGATGAAGAGGTGTATGTCAGACAACCACCTGTGTTTGCGGATACTGATCATCCTGATTATGTCTGTAGGCTTGATAAAGCTCTTTTTGGGCTGCACCAAACACCAAGGAAGTGGTATGAGACTCTATCTCAGTATCTCTATCAACATGGCTACAAAAAGGGCACTATAGATGGAACTCTCTTCATCAAAGGAACAGGAAATGACATAATGATAGTACAAGTATATGTAGATGATATTATCTTTGGGTCAACTAATCCAAAGCTCTATAAAGACTTTGAGAAGCTGATGAAGGACAGGTTTGAAATGAGTGCCATGGGGGAACTCAATTTCTTTCTAGGAATTCAAGTGAAGCAAGTTGATAATGGCATCTTCATAAGTCAGTCAAAGTATGTACAAGACATACTTAAAAGGTTCAACATGACTGATTGTAAGGTTGCTAAGACACCCAAAGCCAGAAATCACTCCATTGGACCTGGTCTTGAGGGGGAGAGTGTTGATGAGCATCTCTATAGGGCAATGATTGGGTCTCTTATGTACCTCACAGCTAGCATGCCAGATATCATGTTTGCTACATGCATTTGTGCAAGATATCAAGCCAACCCCAAGATGTCCCACCTGATCACTGTCAAAAGAATTTTAAGATATCCCAAAGGTGCTCCATCACTTGGCCCTTGGTATCCAAAGAATTTCGACTTTAATCTATACGCTTATACAGATAGTGACTATGGTGGTTGCAACATGACTGCAAAGTCTACATCAGGGGGATGTCAATTTCTTGGTGGAAGGATAGTCTCTTGGCAATGTAAGAAACAATCATGTGTGTCTGCATCAACTGCTGAGGCTGAATACATTGTTGCTGCAAGCTACTGTGCTCAAGTGCTTTGGATTCAAAATCAGATGCTGGACTATGGATTCAACTTCAAGGAGACTCATTCACATAGACAACACAGTGCTATCTCAATAATAGAAAATCATGTGCAGCACTCAAGGACAAAGCATATCAATATCAAATATCATTTGATTAGAGATAACTTTGAAAAGGGATTAATCAAACTAGTCAAAGTTAACACAAATGAACAATATGCTGATCAGTTCACCAAAGCTTTTGATGAACAAAGATTTAAATATCTTGTATCAGCTATTGGGATGATTAACTTTGAATAGCTTTTCTTAAAACTTAATCAAATTATTTCTAAAACCTGTGTGTCCTAAGTTGTCTATTTAATCACCTTCATAAGCCCTTGTTATCTTTGGAAGAAAATCTTTTCAAAAGACTTTTCTTAGATTTGTGAAAATTTTGATCTCTTCGGAAAATTTAAAATTACCTTCGAAAGAAATTTATGTCTTAGTAAACAAATAACTACTTCAGTAATTTTACCTTCGGAAGAAATTTCTGAAATTACTTCCGAAGCTTAAAATCAACTTAAGTACTCTGTATGTTTTCAAAGAACAAGTTTTTTCCGTAAGCAATTTACCTTTGGAAGTTTTTGTTTTCCTTTGAATAAAAATCTCTGAGTGTAAATTCTCTTCCGAAGCAAAATTCTCAAAAACCATTGAAATATCTTCCGAAGCCAATTTGCCTTCGAAAGCTTTTTCTTCCGAACTTCCGATGCAAATAACATTCGGAAGATTTCTCGACTTCCAACAAAACTACTTTTTGGGCAAAAGTAAACTACTTTTCAGAGGTGGGACCGACATCCGGATTCCAAAGTTTATCCTCTTTCATTAACTTTGTCTCAAATCCTGTTTCACATAAATACCCAACGGTTCCCTCCTCTTTCACTATCTTCTTCAATTACACTATTTCTTAAAGCTAAATTCTCCCAAACCGCCTTTGTTCTTCATCTTTCTTCATCCTTAAGCTTCTAAAATGGCCAATCTAAACCGCAGAAACAAACCAGATTTCTCCATGCAACTTCACAGGCAACACAACCAGGTTGCTCTGTTAAGCTCTACGAAAGATGAAAGTTTCTCAGAAATTTGTCGTTTCTTAGCTCTATGCAACTACTTCACCTCCCTAACCATTGATCCTACTCTCTATAAGGATAATCTGCTTGAATTCTGGAAGACCTGCCAAGAGGTCATTATGAATGGGGAGAAGGCACTGTCAGCCACAGTGCAAGGGAGGACAATCTTCATCACTCCGGCCAGCATCAACACTCACTTGTAGCTGGATGATGATGAAGGTGAGTTTTCCTTCCCAAAGGAACCTGTAAATCACTCCTTGAGCAGATGAGCTATGAGAAAGATTTCTCTCTAAAGACCTTCAGGAAAGGGAAGGTTTCATCCTAGTGGAAATACCTGCTTCATGAGGTTATCCACAGCTTGTCTAACAAGCATGGAGGGTGGGACCAGATTCCTGAGTATCTCTCCTTCATAGTACATGGAATGGTTCAAGGGGTCAAGTTCAGGTACTCTCAGTTTATTTATACAAATTTGCTTGCTAACTTGGACTCCTTAGAGTATTATATGTTTACTAGATATTTTCAACACATTCTCAACTGTGAACTGGGCTCATAGTTGAGGGAAACATATAATATTCTTAAATTGAGACAGATGAAGCCCGACATCTTTAAAATTATGAATAATTCAACTGTAGGCTTCTCATGGGTAGAAACAGCCCTTGTCCCAAAAATTTTAGAGCTCATTGCTCAAGGTGACACCTAGCAACACAAGCTAGTGTTGAACCCACACCTTCTACCTCCCAACCACCAAAAAGACCACAAATCACCCTCACCTACCAAAGAAAATCCAAACGAACCCCTGCTCAAGCTATTGAGTCTGTGCAGGCCCCCATACACTCACCCATATAGGAGGAAGTGGACACTAGAGCTCCCTCTTCCCCTGAGGAGCAAACCACTCCCATCTTTTCAAGAATCAGTGGTGAGGTTCCTCATGCTCACCCTGATTAGCTCACAAGCCCAACTGACTTAAGCCTTCACTCTGAGTCTCAACACTCAAGTGAACAACCTTCAGTGGACAGTTACCATCCCCAGCCTTTAGGCTTAAATCAACCCATTCCTAACCTCTCATTCTATACTGATGAAGACTTAGGTTTCAGTGGGTACCATCAGTCTCTCTGCTCTTCCCCTACTAAAAGAGAGATGAGTACTCCTGATTTTCCATTGTCTAGCCCATATCAGTCACCCATCACTGAAATGGATACTTCTGAACCTGTTCAGGATACCCATATGGAAGAGGCTCTCACTTCTTCAAGTGATTAAATCATTAAGACCTCAACCATGGCAACTCAGCCCATTAACACTTCAATTAAGGCTATCAATGTGCAGAGGAAATCCAACAGCCAAGAACCTGAAGCTAGTGGTGAGAGAGAGGACCTTGGTCCAATCATCTCATCCCCTAATGATTCTTTTGATGAAGATGAGGGGAATCTGAGACTAAAGGTGCAAAAACTATCAAAAACATGCTCCTATTTAGTCTCTAAGGTTAGTCACCTTGAATCTCAGGTGACTACCCTGCAAAATAGGGTCAATGATTAGTAACTTGAGATATCTTATCTCAGGGAAAAACTAGGTGGGAGACCAGGAACACAAGAACCTGTGAATGTGATTGACTTAATTCCTAGCTCACCTATGCAAGAGGGTGATGCTACCAAAAAGTGGGAGAAAGTCATTACAGTCACAGAACCTGGGAGTTATTCAGGGAGTATGGACATTGAGGACTCACCATCCTCACTTGCAATTGTCCATACTCAGCAACTTCCTCAAGTTCACATTGATGTGGACATGATAGACTCTATCATTAGGAGTCTCTTTGAGGAAGGCATTCCAAAGGCTATGTCATCCCAACCTCAAGGAACTTCAAACTACATTATTGGGTGGAGGTATGATACTGATAGAAGAGCCCTCATTCTTCACAGAGTTCAAGGGCAGCTAGAAGTATTTAATTTTCGGACCTTGAACTACTATGAAGATCTTGACTTGATCAGCATGCCACTTGTCAACCCAAGTCAATCAAGACAAGCTGACAGGTTAGCACTCAGGATTCAAGACAAAATTATTGAAGAGTTCAACCTTAGAAGGAGACAAAGGCAATCAGGTAATGTCATTGGTCAACTAGATGTTGAGGCAGATCCAGAGATTAGCTTCAAAAGGAAAACCTTGGCTGAAGGCCCAGTGATAGAGCCTGAGAGCCCTGTCACACCAACAACTCATTCAGAAATTCATTCCCTTAGTGAAACAGCTGCTGGTAAAGGTGTCTCACAACCTCTCTCTGGCCAGAGCATGGATGCTACACCAAGGATTGAAGGCCAAAGCTCTCTCCACCCTATGTCACAAAGGTTTGTGGGTGACGAAGGGAAAAGGATTCTAACTCGTGAGGAGATTGAGGAGGAGAAGACAGAGAGGAGGAGAAAGCTAAGGGGAGAAAGTTCCTCTAGGTCTTCAGGATTTATGCAAGCTACAATCAGGGCCGCCCCCAGACCAAACACTCAAGATGTTGAGTTAAGGGCAGTCAGGAGCACTTACCTGCAGACCAGGAACTATGACATAGATGAGATTATATCTCTCCCGTTAGAGCAATTAAATGAACTGGCTGACATGGAAGTGTCAAGAGAGATGAATGAAGTAGAGGATGCAAGGCTACTTCTCCAATTCAAACATGAGAAGAGACAGAAAAGGTTATAAAGCATGTTCCTACTCTCTCCTCAGTTCAAGAAAGTCATGTGCAAGAGGCTGTGGCAAATACACAAGAACCTCAAGTAGACAAGGAAACATATAGGCAAAACATGATCAACTACCTGAGTACCACAGGTCTCTACCAGGCATCTGCACTTCTTCCCTTGTCCTTTGAGTACATTGAGTTTGAGTATCTCAAACAGCTTGAACCTCAAGTGCTCAAAGAACCAAAGGAAACAAAGAGAAAGACGAGGGAAGATGCTGCAAAGTCAAGAGCCATCATCCAAAAGAGTATGAAGAAGTCTGCTGATCGACAAAGGATGAAAAGCGACTTGAAGCTGTATGGATTTTCTGGAAGGAGACTTGGCCCTATCCTCTATCCACAATGGATGAGCATATTAGGGTAATCAAGCAGAAGATCAAGAGTGGAGAGCCTATTGACTAACTCTCCCCTCCAAGTCAAGTCCCACCTGAAGTGGAGGTTAAGGTTGAACAACCTGGGACAACATAACCTGGACCTCCTGCTGAGCCTCAACAAGCTTCATCTTTTGATCCACAGCAGGGTCAAACTCCCTCTCCTTCTGAACCTGTGAGGGAGGAATACCCAACTGAGAAAGACAAGGTGATCAACAAGGTGCTGCAGACCAGTCTTCTTAGTTAAAGTCTTCAAAGAGGAGGAAGAGGATGGCTTCTAAGCCAAAGTCTAAGAAGAAGAAGAAGCCTGAATCATTCACCTCTACACCTCAGGCTGAGTCAGATCAACCTGAGAAAATGCATGAAGAGGTAGCCCAATCAACTCCAATCCAAGTGGCTCCTCTTGTAGCTGAGAGACCCATCTTATCCTGGACCTTCACAACTAATCCAGAGAGATGGCATGTGATCATAGATCAAGGTGTTGAGAATGTCTACACATGGCAAGACTTATTCAACCTACCTCTACATGATCTCTTTGAGATGAGAAGACATTATGACAGTCTGAGTGATCCTGACCATCTGATGCAGAAGGGCATGGTCATCATCATAATGAGGACTGTCAACAACTAAAGATCTTTAAATGTTTTGGTAGCATCAGCCTAGGGGGAGTTTGTAAGGATTTCTATAAGTCTGATGCAGCCAAAATATTCAAAGTCTCTTTGCATGCATGGACTGAAAAACAGAAGTAGAAATGCTTTGGAAGTTTTACACCAAGCACTAGAAATATTCTAAGTGTAAAATCATCCAAAGCCATGACCAACATCTTACGAAGCCAAAAGTGAAGTCTTCCAAAGCTTCAAAGACAAAGCCATCCGAGGCCAAAGAGTGAAGACAGATTTCTTCCGAAGACTTTTGAGGATATGCCTTTATCTGATGTACTTTACCATACTGTTGGACCACCTTTCCGCTGCAACTCTGTAAAGTCACCAACTTACATGAGTTGGTGAAAGGTCCATGCTTTTGGTAACTGCACATTGAGGTCTAGAGTCCATGCATTCTACTTTATATACTTTTATCCTTTTTGTAATATATTAGGATGTGAGCTATGGCATGTCATAGTCACTAGTCAAAAGGGAAATCTGCCTTTTGACTCTACATTTGATTCTGTAGTTGTCTAGTCAATTGTATCTAGCTTGCTTTCAAAGTATGGCCGGCTGTAGGATGTAGTATAAAGTATCTCAAGTACTTGTAACTTTCTATCGTATGCTTTGTAACTTTTGTAATAGAACTTGAGATGCAATATACAACATTCTTGAAAACCAATTACTTGTGTTGTTTGCCATCTTGTTCTGTCTCATATTTACTTGTGTTCTTAGCATCTTTCACTAAAAGTTAATCAGTTCTCTATTTGATATGTTAAGTGTTCTAAGCAACTCTCCTCATTGTGTTGTTGTGTTGTCAGTGCATACCCTTCACCGGTCCTGCATTTGGTATCAGAGCATTTAAGGCACTTGATATAAGATCTCACCATCTTAAGATCCCTCACACAGACAAAATACTTAACAACTCAAATGGCAGCTATTACCAAAGCAGATATGGAAACTGGAACTACGACAAAATCTCCACTGATCACTCCTAAAGACCTTGATACCTGGTGTCAAAGAATGGAAGGCTTCATCTGTTAAGTGTTCTAAGCAACTCTCCTCATTGTGTTGTTGTGTTGTAAGTGCGTACTCTTCACCGGTCCTGCACCTCCAGTAGTACAATCATGTCTTCATCAGCCAAACACTTCCGCATATGAGATACATGGAATGTTGGGTGAATTCCACTTTTCTCATTAGGTAGTTCCAACCTATATGCCACCTCTCCTACTCGAGAAATGATTCGGAAGGGCCCTATATATGTCAGGCTCAACTTGCCCCGCTTTCTAAACTGAATGATGCCATTCCAAGGTGAGACCTTCAGCATAACGTTATCTCCATCCTGGAACTCAATCGGTCTACGTCTCTTATCGGCGTACAACTTTTGCCTATCATTGGCTGCCTTCATAAAGGATTTGATCTTTTCCAGTTTCTCAGTCGTAGCCTCAATCACCTCAATGCTCCCTAACTGTTTCTGACCAAAATCAATGATGCATGCCCGAATGTTCTTTTCCAGTTTCCTCCAAAATGAATGACCCATGCCCGAAACATATCTTCTAGCATCTAAATAGTCCTTGGCGACTGTTCGTCCGTCTGAGGATGATGAGTAATACTGATATGTAGCCTCGTCCCATCACATCGTAGAATTTCTTCCAAACTTTGGATGTAAACCGAGTGTGACGATCAGACACGATAGACATCGGTACACCATGACAAGTTACAATCTCCTTGATATATAGATCCGCTAATCTTTCAGATGAATACGTCTCTTGGATCGGCAGAAAGTGAGCACTCTTCGTCAGACGATCGACAATCATCCATATAGCATCATACCCTCTCGCGGTACGCGGTAGCTTTGTAATAAATCCATGGTGATATGCTCCCACTTCCATTTTGGTATATCCCATATGGCTTCGAAAGCTCCGCCTTGACTTGCAAGCAAGTAAGGCACTTACTCCGCCACATCCCGCTTCATGCCCGGCCACCAATAATCTTCCTTCATATCTTAATACACCTTTGTAGCACCGGGATGAATGGATTATCGAGTCATATGAGCCTCATCCATAATCTTTCCACGTAGATCACCGTAACAAGGAATCCACATTCGTCCGAAACGGGTTCTAACACAGATAGTAATTTCACCCAACTCCGCAACTAGTCCTCTCATCCTTTCAGAGTTAAGATGATCTTCCTTCAATGTCTCTTCTTGAAACTCCTTGACCTGAGTCATCACATCTGAGGTCATAATCAATTGATAAGCCTTCACCCAAATTGGTTCAGGCCTCTCCTTTTGGCTAAGGGCATCCACCACTACATTGGCTTTGCCCGGATGGTAATGGATCTGGCAATCATAATCCTTTATAAGTTCCAACCATCGCCTTTGCCTCATATTCAAATCTTTCTGCTCGAAGAAGTACTTGAAGCTCTTGTGGTCGGTGAAGATGGTGCACTTCATCCCGTATAGGTAGTGCCTCCAAATCTTTAATGCAAACACCACAGCTGCTAGCTCCAAATCATGAGTAGGATAATTAACCTCATGAATCTTCAAATGTCGGGATGCATAAGCTATAACCTTTCCTCACTACATCAATACGCAACCAAACCCCGTGTAAGAAGCATCTGAATAGACCACCAAATCCTCGCTTCCTTCGGGTAATGATAAGACTGGAGCTTGCGTCAACCTTGTCTTTAATTCCTCAAAAGCCTTCTCTTGATCTTGACCTGGTACAAATTTCACATCCTTGTAGGTCAGCTTAGTCAGTGGAGAAGCTATCTTGGAGAAAGTCTTGGATGAATCTTCTATAATAGCCCGCCAATCCCAAGAAACTACGGGTCTCGGATGGCGTCTTTGGAGACTACCATTGCATCACCGCTTCCACTTTTGCCACCATAATCCCCTCAGGTATCACCAAATGACCCAAGAACTGAACTTCGCGCAACAAGAACTTGCACTTGGAGAACTTAGCATACAACTTCTCCTTTCTCAGCGTCTCCAACACTTCCCAAATGTGACCGGCATGCTCCTCTTCGCACCTCGAGTAAATCAGGATATCATCAACAAACATAATCATTGATTTATTCAACATCGGCCGGCATACTCGATTCATCAAGTCCATAAAAGCAGCTGGCGTGTTTGTTAGACCAAAAGACATCCAACGTGTATGAAAAGTTGTTTTAGGAATGTTTTGTTCCTTCACCTTCAACAGATGGTAGCCAGATCGAAGATCTATTCTCGAGAACCAACTGGCACCTTGGAGCTGATCAAACAAATCATCATTCCTTGGCAACGGGTACCGGTTCCTCACCGTCAACTTGTTCAACTCATGGTAGTCGATGCACATCCTCATACTACCATCCTTCTTTTTGACAAATAAGACCGGAGCACCCCAAGGAGAGATACTCGGTCTAATAAACCCCTTATCAAGCAATTCTTGCAGTTGTTCCATAAGTTTCTTCGTCTCAAAAGGGGCTAACCGATACGGTGCCTTAGCGACGGGCTGGGCACCAGGTATCAAGTCAATCTGGAACTCGATCTCGCGGTCCAGTGGTACACATGGTAGATCTTCTGTGAACACATAAGGGAACTCCCACACAACAGGTACATTAGACAGTTGTGGTGTTGGCGTATCCACATCCTTAATGTAGGCCAGGTAGGCACTACATCCATGCCTCATGCACTTTCCCGCCAGCGCCATCGAAATCACCTTCGAGATAGTCGTAACTCGATCACCGTAGATCGTCACCGAACTCCCATCAAGCGCTATCAGTCGTATCATCTTCTTGCGGCACACAATATTCGCGTCGTAGTCCGCCAACCAATCCATTCCTACGACTACATCGAAACCGCCTAAGGTCATCACGAACGGTTTAACCGGAAACTTATGACATTCTAATTCTATGTCAAAACCTTCTATTAGATCAGAAATTCTGGTAGACTTACCTATGGTAGTTTCTGCATCGAATGGCTCATCAACACTTCTACAACTAACAAGCGAATTAGCACAGAAAGCAGCAAAAATAAAACTCCTACTAGCACCTGAATCAAATAACACAAAACAAGAGTTTGGTTTACTAGAAACGTACCTCACACAACATCGAGGTTCGTCCTAGCCTGCTCCCGGGTCATCGTGAATGCTCTGCCGCTCGCCTTCTGCCCTTCAGTCCCAGTTGTCTTCTTCGCTCCGGAACTCTCAGCCCTTGGTTTCTTGCATTCCCTGCTCATGTGGCCATCCTCGCCATAGTTATAACACCTCCTCATCCCGCAGTTCTTCGCCACAAGTCCCGTCCTTCCACACCTAAAACAGACATAGGATCCCCATCTACACTTTTCCGTGTGCTCCTTCCCGCACTTACCACACCTCTTCCACCCTACACCGGGTGTGACCACACGCTGGTCGTCCACCCTCGCGACCTTATTGTTTGGAGCCGCCCTGTAACATCCAAACCGCTTCCCATTCCAGTTTCGGTCACCACCACCTTTCTTGTTCACCTCAGCCACCACAACCTCTCGCTCGTCATATAGCCTTCCCGCCAGATCAACCACCGACCTAAACATACCTGGTCGGGAAGCAATCATGTGTCTGCGGATATCCGCCGGCATGCCCTAAATGTATCTCTTGATCTTTCGTGATAGAGGCGTCACCTAATCCGGCACCAGCCGTGCCATCTCGTTAAATTTGGTGGTGTATTGCTGATGTGTCATGGTTCCCGCCTCCAGCTGTAAGAACTCCCTCTTAACTCTATCAAGCTCTTTATGAGGACAAAACTCCTCAATCACCAACTTCTTCAGCTCGTTCCACCTCATCCTTCCAATCACCCTACTAACCTTGGCCTAGAAGATATTGTCCCACCAACACAAAGCCGAGTCCACGTAAGAGTGGGTAGCAAACTTCACCTTCTGGGCAGCAGCAGCAGTGCCATTGCCATCAAAAGTAGGGGCTTGCATCTCTAGAACACCCCATAATTATAGCCCCATGCTGTCTCCTGCATAACTTCCTCCTCCTCCTCATCATCGGAGACAACCGTCTCGGTCTACGGTTGCTCTCTCTCCCCCGTTGGCCTGTTCCTCTCCTTCCTCTCACCTTCCCTCACAGCCTTAATCACCTCGGTCACCATAGACGGTACGATCATCTGCATGACTTGATGAACCTCCTCGACAACAGCCTCTTTCGTTGAGGCCCTTAGATTGGCACTCTCGTCCCCACCTTCCAATTGTAGGGTCTCGGGCTCTTCATGAGCCGTCTCAGCAGCCTTAGCCTTGCCTCTTATGACACATGGTCCAGCACCACGTCAACCATGACCTCCTCCTCGCGAAGCCTTCGACGATCTACCTCCAGCCATCTCTAAACACACTATAAGATCCAAACACCAACACGGTCATTCAAGGTAATAGCTCAGTTTATGTTATGTATAGAAAGTCTCTAATTATGGTGGCCAGTTGTGATTAGCCACATACTTTACTCTTCATACCCCAAGCATTTCCTATCCTGACTACATCAGTATCTAGATCTACTAAAGGAAAACATATCATATAATATGCACACATAATACCGGTTAACTTTAAAGAAAATACTTGATGACACGTAGCTACTCAGACTAGCATCCTTCTATTTTGTCCCATTCTCAGTTTATGTTTAGGTTTTTGAAAATATCTACCCATTTCTCTTAAACTTTGTCTCTGATACCAACTTGTAAGGCCCCGTTCCCGGGACACTCACAGTTGGTCAATCATCGCACATGAAACATAAAACATACATTTAAATTTATTAAAAACAACGTAGCGGAATAACTTAAAACCCATTTTATATATTATTGACTGCTTTTGCAAAACAATACAACATAGTTAACGGTTACAACATATTATTGTTTGCATTACATCACAAAAACGTCATAGTTATACAAATGGATGCCATCCAAAATGCCAAGTAGTTGCCCTGTGTCATCTTTAGCAACCATTACCTGCCCACTGGAAAATACATAAAAAGTCAGCGTGGCTGAGTGACTTCTAGCTTTATAAAAAAACTTCACATTCGTTTAAAAGTGTTTCTTTACTTTTATTCGCGATCATGCATCATACGTACAAATAGATAATCGTATTATTATCTTTTATCATCGTTCATCATCGTACGTCATTTGTTACCATTCATTCATTCATTCACTTTCATCTAGTACATTTCATACATTCATCATTAGCTTTTACTTCTCATCCGGACCAATGCCATAAGCTAGACACCAAACATAGGCACGAAGCGGGTACTAGACCGAAGTCTATAAATAGACCCCTAACATTATGTACATCGCCTGGCACTAGTATCGGGGCGCGCGACAAGGATCTCATACGTTTGGTCAGTCACCAAGAATAGACCCCTGTGTGTATCCTTACAGGTTAGCTAAACCACACACAGTTGAGCTAACAACATTTTAGAGTTGTGCACCTCCTTTCATTTGCTTGCAAGTCTTTACATTTATCCTTTCATTAATGCATGCATTCATTCATTCCTTATGTTCCTCTTTTCATTATCATTATCTTCCGCTTTACGTTACATAATACTTTATGTACATTTCGTAACCATACCACGTAAAGCCATATAATAATATAAAAATAAAGAACATAACACAACCATACATAACATCATCATAAACATCACATATAGCATCATACATCATCATTTAATCATCGTACATCACCCCCGGGAACATCCCAAGTCATAGCCTAAAACTTCCTTTTTTCCTAACATTTCAGAAATAATTCTATGTCCTTAGGCGTATGGGCACTATGTAGGCGCATAGGAACACTTAGGCGCATCGGAACTTTTGGGCACATGAGTACTATATGGGCAAATAGCCAACACTTAGTCATTCTGGTCAACTTTTTGGGCGGATGGACACTATGCATGCACATGAGCCTGACTAATGCGCATGGGCAGGCTGGGCGCATGGGAATACTAGCCAATTTTGGCATGAACCTAGGTGCATGGGAACTATTTGGGCGCATGGGTTTTGGGCGTTTGGGGAACACTTGGGCAATTCGACCGTTGGGCGCATGGGCCACTATCCAGGCTCGTGGGCAACCAACCTAACTAATCAACATCATTCAGTCCCCAAATCAAATCCGAACATGTTCTAAGCTTAGCTCTTACATTCTAAGCAACATAAACACATACATAAGCATAAACCCAAACTGAAATCAGCCAAGAACACTTCAAAACATAGAATTCTTACCTTGAATTCGGTTTTTCTCTTGTTCTTCTTCAAAACCCAAAGCTTCACTACTTTCTCTCTCTTAAAGCAGATTGAAAATGGTGGAGTGGATGGTTTGGGCGGCCATACCACCTTTTTGTACAAAATATAATAAAATTTTGTACTTTTTGCACATTTATCCCCTCAACTTGGGGTAAATTGCATTTCCTCCTTTTCCTTCACTTTTATTCTTCATTTTGCATCTTTTAAATTTTCCGGGTGTTACAGTTACGTTAAAATTATGTAAAAGTCTTATGTGGACAAATTTTGTATGAATTTAAATGTAATCCATGCTTATATTTATCTATAACAATATATGAAGTGCTATGTTATATTACTTATCATATTACTTGTTATAATTACTTTGTGATCAATTTGTTATGAGCTAAAAGAGTCACACCCAAGCATTTCATGCTTCCGCCGGGACGTGACAAGTTGGTATCAGAGCCATTGGTTATAGAGAATTAGGTATTATATGATGTCTAGACTATAAGCATAAGCTCATATAATAATAAATCATCAATATGATATTACTTTTTTCTGATTTCTATGTGATCATATTCATGTTTAGTTATGAATGAAACTTGAGATATATATATAATTTATAGGTGAAAATTTGTATGAATTCTACATGATTTACATGAGTTAAAATTTATAAGAATTCTTGCAGCATGAGTTCTGAAAAATCTGATAGTTACTATAACGAAACCAATCATTTGGATCATAGCAATCATAGAGCAACAACACCTGAAATAGGGCCTCAGAACAAAGTATAAACACCTCAACCTGAGACTCGGATCCATATCACGCCCATGTTTTATGTCCGACGTGCACAATTAGCTATAGGAGGCTATACAATCTTGACTCCTATCAAGAGAGTACGATGTGGCAGAAAATTTCTAAATAATGGGATTCACGAAACAGAAAATCTAAACCCAGAAACTTTTCATCCAACCTCCGAAATAATACCATAAATCAATCTGATGAATCTGAAACAAAAGAAGAAGAAAGAAAGAGGCGAAAATTAGAAGAACGGCGAATTAAGACAACCAACCAGATTCTCAAAAGGGTTAAGAAGATTCAACGAGAAATTCGGATGATCAAAGCAGATGTCCAGGAAAGGTAGAAAGGTCACAAAAGCATCCTCACCAAATTATGGAAATGGATTTGGGGAAGTTAAAAATCTAGAAAACTTTATGTATACGATGATAACCCTAACAATAAAAGAATAAGAATATAATGAAATATTCTTTGTTTACTGCTAACTTTTATGTCTAAGTAAAACTTATATATGAATACATATTTTAAGATATTAATAATATAAACATGTAGTGAAACATGCCGCCAAAAAGGAATAATCAACCTGTACGAAGAACTACACGAGTTGGTCGACCAAGAACTAGGCTAGGAGAAGAAACTGAACCAATAAATACCAGTGCAAATGAGAATGAAAGAATTTGTCAATTGGTAAGTCAACAACTAGAAGTTGCAATACCTACGCTAGTAGCTCAACTACAACAGTTGCTTAACTTCGGAAGTATACCATCTAGAAACGAAGAACCAGAAAGTTCTAATTCAGAAGGATACCAGGAGGAAGGGACTGTAGGCAGAACTAGGAAAGGATGTTCCTCTAAGACTTTCATGTCATGCAAACCTCGGGAGTTTGACGGGAAAGGTGGAGGGGTACAAGCCTTACGTTGGTCAGATGAGATAGAATCAGTATTGGATATTAGTAAATGTGCTAATAACTACAAAACCATGTTGCTTCGCATTCTTTTATGGGGGAAGCACAATCTTTGTGGAAAATGGAGAATTCAAGAAAAGGGTGGCACGTTATGAATGGGTTAAGCTGGAAAGAATTTAGGAACCTAGTAATTGAGAAATATTACCCTTATAATGAAATAAAGAAAATAGAAATAGAATTTTTGACATTAGAAATAAAAGGAGCAGCACATCAGGAGTATACTGATAGGTACCAATGAACTCTCTAGGTTAGTACCACATTTGATGACTCCAGAAACAAAAAGGATAGGAAGATACATCTGGTTTAGCACCACAGATAAGAGGTATGATCAAATCTGCCATGCCAAAGACTTTTTAGGATGCAATAACCTTATCAGGAAGTCTAACTAATGAAATGATAAGGAATGGATCGCTAACTAATCCAAATATAGGAGAGAAGAGGAAATGGAACACCATCAACTTTGAAGGAAGATTTGGAAGAAATCAGCAAAAAAAGGTAACTAGAAACCCAGTAAGAAATTTCTTGGGAATTGCAAAAGAAAAGAAACCTTAGACGGAAGGTCAACCATGGTGTAATACTTGCCAAAGATATCATCATGGTAAGTGCATGGTGGTGATTTGCTACACTACATAAAGAAAGGACACATATCCCGAGACTGTAAGGGACCTACAAACCCTAAACCAATTTTTTATCAACGTAGAAATGAGAATCACGTTCGCAATGAATGTGCACAACTGAAGGGCAAAATCCCCATCAATCCAAACAATCCACGTGGAAGAGCATTTGTGATGCAAACTGAAGAAGCCCAACCTGAACCAGAAGTAGTGACGGGTACGTTTCTCGTTAACAATCAATACGCAACAGTATTATTCGATACAAGAGCAACTCATAGTTTTGTGTCGAATATATGTTTAACCTTTACTTAATTGAAACTAGTGAAGTTATTCCTAATTGTACTTTAAATTTAGGTGATCATTGTTTTGATATAGATTTGATTCTTATTGAATTAGGAGGTTTTGATATTGTTGTGGGAATGGATTGGTTAAGTAAGAATTAGGCTTAAATTATATGCGGTAAGAGAATGATAAAAATTCCTTTGACTAAGGAATATAAAACTCCCAATTTATATGGTGAGAAACCTAGAGGTGGTATAAAAATAGTCTCCTGTAAGAAGGCTCAAAAATATTTAAGAAAGTGATGCTTAGCTTTTCTAGCCCATGGAGTTTATACAAAACTGGATAAGATGAATTTAAAAAATGTTCCTATCGTTAGTGAATACCCAAAGATATTTCCCGATGGATTACCAGGTTTACCACCCCCTCGGCAAGTAGAATTCAAAATTTAATTACTACAAGGGACTGCCCCTATTGCTAAAGCACCATATTGTTTAGCACCAACAGAAATGAAAGAATTAATGAGTCAACTTTAGGCATTATTAGACAAAGGATTTATACGTCCTAGTGTATCACCTTGGGGATCAAAAGTTCTTTTTGTAAATAATAAAGATGGAACTTTTAAGATGTGCATTGAATACAGAGAACTCAATAAGATAACCATAAAGAATAGATATCCTCACCCTAGGATAGATGACTTGTTCGATCAATTGCAAGGATCTAGTTATTTTTCCAAGATCGACTTAAGGTCAGGATATCATCAGTTAAGAGTTCAAGATGACGATATACCAAAGACTGCATTCAGAACTAGATAGGATTATTATGAATTTCTTGTATTGCCATTTGGGTTAACCAACGCCCTATCAGTATTCATGGATCTAATGAACAGAGTGTGTAAGATGACATTTTAATATATTCTAAAAGTAAGCAGGTACATGGAAAGCATCTAAGAATGATATTGGAGTTGCTTAAAAAGAAAGAATTATATGCTAAATTCTCAAAATGTGAATTTTGGAAAAGGGAAGTACAACTCTTAGGAGATGTTGTTAATCAAGAAGGAATACAAGTTGACCTAGCAAAAATTAAGGCAAATAAGAAATGGAAAGCTCCAAAAACACCAACTGAGGTATGTCAATTCTCAGGTTTAGCTGGTTATTATAGAAGAATTATAGAAAATTTCTCGAGAATAGATCAACCTTTAACGGAATTTACCCAAAAAGATAAGCTTTATGTCTGGGGAGAAAAACAAAATGTTTCATTTGAACTCTTGAAAAATAAGTTATGTAGTGCCCCCATTTTAGCTCTTCCAGAAGGAACAGATGATTTTGTAGTATATTGTGATGCCTCACATCAAGGATTTGGATGTGTTTTAATGCAAGGGGATAAAGAAATTGCATATGCATCTAGACAACTCAGAGGAAGCGAACAGAATCATACTACTCATGACTTAGAATTAGGAGCAGTAGTATTTGCACTTAAGATATGGAGACGTTATCTATATGGGACTAAGTGCATAATTTCTTGGTCCAAAACGATCGAATTACAGTACACTAGAATGATTGAATCGTTCAATATCAACAATAAACACAAACAACAAGCAATTGATGATGAAGAAGAACCTAAAAGTATTCAAAATATAACAATCAAACTCCAATACTCACAATATAACAAAGCTCAATGATATTTTAGATTGAATCCAGCTTACAAATGGCACTTGCAACAATAATAAACGAATTAGGATATTTTTCAAGGATGCCTACAATAAAAGAAATCAAATCTATATATAGTATTGATAGTTTCGCTGATAGTTTTCCTATCAGCGAATATATCCTGCCAATGCACAGTTTTGCTTGGCTGTGACATACAGTTTCTCGAGTGAAACTGTCAGCTGGCTATAAGAGAAACTACAGTTTCGCTCATAGTTTTGTTGGGCATCAAAACATAACTAGTTAACAAACTTACAAAAGTAAACTAACATTTAACCTATTACAATCAAACATAAACAAAATCTAATCTAATGTGAGTCCAACCTATACTTGATCTTCAATACCCCCCCTTGGTTGGATCTCACCATCTTGATCAATCTTCATTTGTCTCTTCAGCTCGAGTATCTTTAACCACCTAAGATCTTTCTTCATTAGCTCCTGCGACATCATCCTCGGAAGCTTTAGCCGATGATTCTCCTTGGTTAGCTCATGTTGTTGTAGCTTCCTCAACACGTGCACTTGCCTTCTCAAATTGTCTCGTTAAGTCTTGCGCGTCCATTTTCATCTCATCTTCTTCCTAAACCTTCTGGGCCAGTTCCCTAACTTCAGCCCGAACACCCCTCACTTTGTTGGCAACCGTCATGAAGAGGCTTGCCTCTTTGCGCGTTTCAGCTCCTGCCCCCACTTTGATGTGATTCTCACACTGTAGGATTCTGTGTGCCCAAGACACTTAGAATATTGATGTGGTTAGTACGTTATGATCCAAGTCGGGTTATACCCAATAACAAGCTTAGCAAACACCAATTAATATTTAATTGATGATATGATCATGCAATTAAATATATTTACACCAATTTAGAAAATGGGTTTTCTAAACAAGTTGCATATGAGATGGAACAATTTATTAGGATATTTTGTTCAATAATATTATTTGTAATGTTATTTAAATAAGTTAGATAACATTACAAATTAATAATGGGAGTGTATAGATTATACAATTAAAAGGTTAGTTGTATATATCTAGTAGGAGGACTAGTTAACTAGTTAATGTGTGACAAAATTTGAGAGGGAAATCTTATGTTTTTAAAAACCTTGGCCGCCCCCTCTTTATTCCTATTGGACCTTTGTGTCCTTGAAAACACACAAAGTGTTAACTACTCTTGCACACAACACTCTCATTATTCAATACATGCAATAGACAAAATAGAACTCCTCCTCTCTCTCTCAAAACTTACGGCCAGCAGCATCAAAGAGGGGTTTCCTTTTGGAGTTCTTGGTGTCTTTCTTGGTGTCTCTCCCTAGCAAGAGTGGTGGTTGCATCAAGGCTTGGGGTATACAAGCTTGAGGGATCCTTTTTGGAGCCTTGGCCGAGATTTCTTGCATTTTATCATCCTCTTTTGGTCGACTTTTCAGCTGGATAAAGGTAGTTAATCACATTTCTATGTAGCTGTGATTTTATGTAGTTTAATAGATGTTCATAGCTTGTTCATTCACATATTAAAGATCCCTTTGATTATGGGTTTGTTTTACACTTGTATGGTCACTTAAAGAACATATTTTCAGCTTATAAAATCAGTTTTAAAGCTATATCTCCGCTGCGTTTTCTGAAAGTTTAAATGGATAAACTTGGTTTTATGTTCTAACAAACCCATCAATGGCATCAAGAGCCGGTTATGTGGATAACTTGCTTGTTCTTGTTCTTTAAAATCGGTTTTAAAGAAGTATTATCTACCTTTTATGACTGATTTTGGGCTGCTATATTGTGTATGAATGATTCCCCAAACTTTCAAGGTCATATCACACATGCTAGTGATTAGATCTTGAAAGATATATATTATGAATGTTGATTGTTTGGACAATGTTTAAAACCCAAAATTTCAGTTTATGTGGACTGAAATTTGGTGGTTTTAAGTGGGGTTTCATTATATGTTTGGATGTTATGATCAATAGATGTTAGTGTGCATAACCTAGCCTTTGGCCTTTTGATTTGGATGATTGGAATGGTTGTTTTATTCATTCAATTGGGTTGTAATATTTATGTTTATTATTTGGGTTGTATTTATTTATTCATTTGGTTATGTAATAAATAGAATAGGTGCATTTCTTTTATTAGAAAAATGTATTAGGATACAAATTTGTAAAAGGAAGATGCACAAGATCAAGACCCAAAGATGGACATCAAAGACATGTACACTTGAAGCATTTGGATGTGGAATCAAGTGGGAGTTCATGGACACATATGATGTGTCATTGTTAACCCTTAGGAAAGACCTTATGACAACACTTGTGATGGCAAACAAGTGTAGTCATCTTAGTGGCTATGGTTATGCACATGTGGTTGTATGAAATATGCTTCTTTGATTATTCATTTTATGTTGATTGTTTGATATATGGATATGCTTAACAATCTAAATAAATTATCATAACAAGCTGAATTTTTTGGTTCCTAATCATTAAGTGACTAATAAAAGGTTGTTAAAAGGATTAATGATTTCAAAATAAAAGAAGTTTTATTAAAAGGGAACCATAGGGTATCTTGTATTTGATAGCATGCAAATACAAGTACATAGAGTTTTCTAAAACTAGAAATTATGAAATCTCTAAACTTTTGACAAACAAGTTTAACACCGTCCTTTTGCACAACACTTGAGTCATTTGGAAACTCTAAATGGGATAAAGGTCACCTAACCATTTAGAGGGAACTTATGATTTAAGGTGGGGGTACCACATTGGTGGGATAAAGGTCACCTAACCACTTATGTGGGTAAACGCACACGTGTGTGCAAGTAGGATAACTTGATTTGCAAACCATGTTAAATGGATCACCTAAATATGGTTTCCAAATGGTGTTGATGGGATTAACATGCCGACTTTGCATATGATGTTTAAAGTTGAAGATCATGTTAGGTTGGACTCACTTTAGTAAAGATGTTTACTTTGCATTGTAATAGGACTTTTGTTAGTTTCATTTTGTATTTTCTTATTAATTAGCAGTTTTGGCAGTCCAGCGAAACTGTGAGCGAATCTATACATTCGCTCACAGTTTGCTGTTTTGGTTTACCCGGCGAACTTGTGTTCTGCCGGGCGAAACTATAGTTTCGGCATGACAGTTTCGCTGGTAGCGAAACTGTCAGCGAAACTATGACTGCTATAAATACAATTGTCATTTCACTTTGTATGGTAAGCTTGCAAAACCCTAATCGTGGAATTCTGTTGCAAGCTACCATTTCTAAGCAGTTTCTTCATTGAAATACAATTGTGCTTGTTGTTATTGAGTGATATTGTTCATTTGAGTACCAATTATGTCTTGATTCATCTTATTCATTCTCAATTGTGGTTGTTTGTCTTGTGTGTTTGATATTGATCAAATTATCATATCAATTGTACTGTTCATCGATCACTTGGACCAACAATATGGTATCAGAGCCTTAGTGCTCTTGATTTGTTGAGTTTTTGTGGTTTTGGTCAATATCTAGTTTCAATCAATTTTCATTGGATTATCAGCTGTTTTTGGCATGGAAATTGATTGAATTATGCTTGTTCTTGATTGAGGAAGATTCTACAATCATCAGATCTCAAATTCATTGAGTTTTGGATGATTTCAGATTGATTTTGAGGTGAAAAAGGGTTTTGAGATCGACCAGCGAAACTATTGTTCTTACAGCGAAACTGTCATCTTCATTCAGCGAAATTATGAGTTATTTTGGATCAGAAGTTGTTTTCTAGAGTTTCAGCGAAAGTACTCCCTTGAACGAAAGTTCATTAGTGTTTTTGACCAATCAAGAAGCGAAATTGCTGCCGAACTTATTTCTGAACGAAAGTTCAAGCTGGTTTCCTGCGAAGTTAGCAGCGAAACTAAGCAATTGTTGTCTCTTTTCAAGCGAAAGTGCTGCTGAAATTGCTAGCGATAGTGTCTGTTTCTGCGAAAGTATCTGCGATAGTATTGTTTCAGCGAAACTGTAAACCAAGTCATCCCTTTCTGCGAATTTGTCAGCGAAATTATCAATTTTTCTGCCGAAACTATCATGTCGAAATTAACTACTCTTACACTTGCGGATCTTGAAAGTGTTGCTCCTAATAGACCTCCAAGACTCATTAATGGAGATAATTTTGAAGATTGGAAGAGATGTCTCAAAGCTTTCTTTTTCTACACAGATCATAATCAATGGGAATCGATTATTTCAGGTCCTCATATACCTACGGTTACGGTTGGTGATGTCGTTTCTCAGAACAAAGACCCATCTTCTTATACTGAAAGAGATCTGAAACTGATTGATCGTGATCAAAAAGCTTTTGGTGCTCTAACTCCTGCTTGGCTCCAGACATCTACAATCGTTTTGCAGAGCATAAAAATGCTAAATCCCTTTATGATGCTCTCTGTGAATTCTATGATGGGAATGCAGATCTGGTGAAAGACAAGAGTATTCAAGCTGAAAAGGAGTTCAATTCGTTTGTAGGATACAAGAATGAAAGTTTGACAGATCTTACAAATCGTTTCTTAACCGTCTCAAGCACTCTGAAGAAGTATGATGAAAGACTCTCCAACAGTGAACAAGTTAATAGGCTTCTCGATTCTCTTCCACCACAGTGGAGTCTTCAAGTGAGAATGCTCAAACAAGAAAGAAAGGTTTTACAGATTATAAGCTGATGGATATCATTAACAAGTTGAAATCTTTTGAGTTGGATATGAAAAGAAGAGAATTTAACCAGACTATGATGCCCACTTCTGGTTTTTCTCAAAATGTTGCTTTGTTGTCATCCGCTGCAAACTCTCACATTCAAAATCCAATTCAAGGAGGGAGCAATACAAGTAATTTCTCGAGTGGTAATAGTCATGTTGGAAAAGAATTGGGAAATTCTAAGGTGAATGTTGAAACATCAATTCCATCTGAAACAATGGCTCTTTTTGGAATGTTTGTTCAGAGCTATGAAGCTCTTGTTGCTGGAGAATTGAAAGGTAAAGGAATGACTATGGAGGATATGTATCAGGTTGATCCTGATGATCTAGAAGAAACTGACATTCAATGGCAAATGGCGATGTTAACTTTAAGAGCCCGGAGATTCATGGAAAGAACAGGAAGAAAGAACTTTGGTGGTCAATCATCTACCTCAAAACTAGGATTTGATAAGTCAAAATTGAGGTGCTTTAATTGTAAACAATTGGGACATTTTAAACGTGAATGTCCATTACCAATTGTCACAGATCCTAGTAACACTGGAGTACCAAGATTGACAGCAGAGAAAGAAAAGGAAGAAGGAAATTCAAAAAAGGAGTCAGCCTTGATCTCAAACTTTGACTGGAGTGCAGAGGTGGAAGAAACAAGATCTGAAATAAATCACGCGTTAGTTGCTGAGGTTGTGGAAAGTGATGAGATGGAAGTTGATAAAGATGTATTTGTGTTGTTCAAGGAATTCAAAGGAGAAAACGAATCTTCAGTAAAGGAGAAAGAAGAGAAGGCAGATGGAGAGGAGAAAGAGGAAATTACAGGTTCAGATGAAGAAAGAAATTCAAAAGCTGAGAAAGGAAAAGAGAAGGATGATGCGGCCGCTACTGTTGAGGAAAGGAAATCAAGTACTCCAGTATGCATGTGCGATAAAGCTTTAGCTGCCGAAAGGATGGTAATGAGACTTCCTTATGAGGTAATACAGGATATGTGCTCATCTGCTTGCAAAATTAGACTTTTTGGGATTTATAAGGCTAATCGTTTGTTAATTGATAATGAAAAGGATTTAAAACGAATTAATGATGAACTTAAAATGAATGAATCAAAATATTTTGTGAAATTAAATGAGGCTTTAAAAGAAACTGATCATTTAAAAAGAATTGTTTTGGAAAGAAATGTAGAGATTAATACTTTGACTGAACGGGTTGCTCTTGCTGAATTTGAAGCAAGCAAACTTCAGTCAAAGTTAGATAAATGGACTATTTCTGGAATGAAACATGATGATCTTTGTAAATCTCAACGGGGAGCAAGAATTAAAACAGGTTTGGGTTATGAAAATGTACAGGTTTATCCTCCTCCTAGTACATACTGTTATTCTCCTATGCCTGTTCCTCATCCTTCTAATGATTTAATCAAATCAGATACTGACAGTATGTCTGCAGGTTTAGTCGGGAATAACTCTAAGTACATTCGTGAAGACTACGACTATGGACCAACTAGTGGGCTTGGATGCACTAGTTCTAGTACACCTGAAAATCAGCAGTCTGTTTTAGATAATAAGTCTAGTTTAAATTCAGTTTTGTTTCTAGTTCCAATGTAACAGACTTGAATGTCTCATGTTCTCTTGATAGTTTTATTCCATCTTGTACTTCAAATCATAATAGTGATGATTTCTGTTCTCGTAATGAATGTAATGAATCTGATGTTTCTCCAAAAACAACTGAGCAACTTAAAATTAATTCTTTCGAAAAGTTCTTCTCTCAACCTATTCCATCTTTCATACCATTAAACATGACATCATCAGAAAAATGCAGTTCGTCTTCATCTGACACTAGTACCAATGGTACAAGTTTTACTGATTTGTCAGAAGAATCATGTTCTGATTTTGTAAAGAAGAATTCTGATTCAAATAAACAAAAACATCACGAGTTGTATGAGACATTCAGTGATGTTGATTCTAGTTTGTCTGAATGTGATGAGGAGATTATTATTGATCCTATTTTTACTTCATCATATCATAGACCTAGATTCAAACATCATTGTTTCAGGTGTGGTCAAGAGGATCATGTTGTCAAAAATTGTCCTTTGATTCACAGATCCTCTAATAGGAATTGTTTTGGGAATAAATTGACAAAATTGGTTAATAATTTCTTTTGTAAAAAATCAGCTTCTTTAAAAACAAAAGTTGTTCAATCTTGGGTCCCTATTGCTCCTGGCTAAATGATCTGTTAATTCATTTCAGGGATCCTCTTCAAAGATTGTACACAGTCTGTGGCATGTTGATAGCGGATGTTCCAAGCATATGACGGGATTAAAGGATTTGTTGACAAATTATCGGATTATAGATGGAGGATATGTGGCATTTGCTGGAAATAAGAAGGGTGGAAAAATGATTGGACAAGGAGAAGTTACCAATGGTTCTCTTACTAAGTCAACCATGTTCCTGAATTGGCTTTTAATCTTCTGAGTGTCTCTCAAATTTGCGATAAAGACATTCCTGTTCTATTTAAATCTGACGAATGTTTATTTTTAAAATCAGAGATAGCCATTCCGGAGGATTTAATTCTCATGCGTGCTCCAAGGAAACATGATACATATCTTCTTGATATGAATTCAAATGAGTCAAAGTCTACTGCAACCTGTCTTCTCTCAAAAGCATCAACCTCTGAGTCACTCTTGTGGCATCGTCGCTTAGGCCATGTCAATTTTAAGATAATTAATAAATTAGTAAAGAACAATCTTGTTAGAGGACTTCCTTTAAAAGATTTTTCTGTTACTGAAAAATGCATGGCATGTGCCAAAGGGAAACAACATAAGAAACCTCATAAGCCCAAACTTTTAAATAGCATATCAAGTCCTCTTGAGTTGTTACATACTGATTTATTTGGGCCAATTAGTGTTAAATCAATTGCTAAAAAATCCTTTTGTCTTGTTGTTACAGATGATTTCTCACGTTATTCATGGGTGAGGTTTCTTGCACACAAAAGTGAAGTTGCAGAGGAATTGCAGAAATTAATCCTTTCTATTGAATCAGTCAGTAAGAGAAGAGTTATGGGATTAAGAAGTGACAACGGCACTGAAATTTAAAAATCAGATTCTTGATTCATTTTGTGCTCAAAAAGGGATTGTGAGACAATTTAGTGCTGCAAGAACACCCCAGCAGAACGGTATTGCAGAAAGAAAGAATCGCACTCTTGTGGAAGCTGCTCGTACAATGTTGATAGAATCCTCATTACCCATTATTTTCTGGGCTGAAGCTGTTAATTGTGCATCTTATGTTCTAAACAGGGTGCTAATTGTGAAAGATAAAGTGAAGACTCCTTATGAACTTTTTCATAAGAGGAAGCCACTAATTGATTTCTTTCGACCATTTGGCTGTTCTTGTACTCTTCTGAATACTCAATCTCAAAAGACAAAATTTGGTGCTGTTTCTGACGAGTGTTATTTTGTTGGATACTCTTCTTCACAAAAGGCGTACTGAGTTTATAACAAGAGAACACGTATAGTTCAAGAGTCATTCTATGTTGATTGGCAAGAATCCAATCCTTCTGAAGTGAAATCTGAACCTGCATGGTTCTTTGACTCCAATATTGTGTTCAATTCATTTAATTTGCCAGTTTTCGATGATGATACATCAATTCCAAGTACTCAAACGAATATTATTCCATCATCTCCATCGTCTGTTCCATCAACCCCGCTAGTAAATGATGTTGTTTCAACTGATGTCAGCTCTTCATCTCCAATGCCTGATCAAGCTCCATTATCTGATTCTTTATCTCCTACATCTCCTAATTTACCTGATTCAACACCTGTCATTGATTCACCTTCATCTAATCTTTCTCCGGCAATGGCTGATACTTCTTCAACTATCTTTCCTTCTTCAAGTGATTATAAAACTTTGAAAGATCATCCGCTTGATAATGTGATTGGATCTGTTTCTGATGGTGTTCGCACGCGAAGTCAATCTGGTCTGATTAATGTTTGTCTTTTCTCATGCTTCATTTCTCAAATTGTTCCAAAAAATGTTCATGCTGCTCTACAAGATCCTTGTTGGGTAGAGTCTATGCAATTGGAACTTCAACAGTTCAGAAAGCTTAAGGTTTGGACCTTAGTTGATTTACCTCCCAACAAATATCCAATTGGTACAAAATGGGTATTTAAGAACAAACCAGATGATCGGGGTGTGGTGGTGCGAAACAAATCTAGACTTGTAGTGCAAGGCTTTGCTCAAGAAGAAGGAATTGATTATACAGAAGTCTTTGCTCCAGCTGCTCGTCTTGAAGCAATCAGAATATTTCTTGCTCATGCTGCTCATAAACAATTCAAAGTTTACCAGATGGATGTGAAATGTGCTTTTCTCTACGGAGACATTGATGAGGAGATATATGTGTGTCAACCACCAGGCTTTGAAGATCCTGATTTTCCTGATAAAGTGTATAAGCTTGATAAATCTTTGTATGGTCTTCATCAAGCACCCAGAATCTGGTATGAAACTCTTACGCAATATCTTCTAAGCAATGGTTACTCTCGTGGTACCATTGATATGACCTTATTTAAAAGAGAGGTGAATGGTGAAATGATCTTTGTTCAAGTGTATGTCGATGATATTATTTTTGGATCTACAAACTCTCAATTGTGTAGAGAGTTCGAAGAAGTGATGAGCCAAAGGTTTGAAATGAGTATGATGGGTGAAATGTGTTTCTTTCTTGGATTGCAAGTTGAACAACAGAAAGAAGGAATTCTTATTCATCAAGAGAAGTACATTAAAGATATTCTGAAGAAATTTAAGATGGATGATGCGTCTACTGAGATGACTCCTTTTATGGCTCAGACCTGTCTAACTCCGGATGAAAATGGAAAACCAGTTGATCCTCATCTTTTTTGGTCTATGATTGGCTCTCTCATGTATCTTACTGCAAGTCGTCCTGATATCACTTTCGCTGTTGGTTACTGTGCTAGATATCAGTCGGCTCCAAAGGAATCTCATGAGAAAGCTGTCAAACGAATATTTCGTTATCTCAAAGGATCGTCTCGTCTAGGATTGTGGTATCCATATGGTGGAAATTTTGATTTACATGCTTACTCTGATAGTGATTCTAATGGTTGCAGGTTAAACAGAAAATCTGTGTCTGGTGGTTGTCAATATTTGGGAAATTGTCTGGTATCCTGGCAGAGCAAGAAACAAACTACTGTTTCTCTTTCTACAGGGGAAGCTGAATATATTGCTGCTTCCAGCTGCTGCTCTCAAGTTCTCTGGATCCAACACCAAATGATTGATTATGGAATTAATTTTCTTCATACACCTTTATTCTGTGACAATGAGGCTGCCATTGGAATTCCTAAAAATCCCATTCATCATTCCCGCACAAAGCATATTGAAACACGAATTCATGCGATTCGTGATGCTCAAGAGAAGGGTTTCATTAATATTATACCCATTGATACAAAAAATCAAAAAGCTGATCTTTTCACAAAAACATTTGATAAACCTCGTTTTTATGAATTGATTTCTATGCTTGGGTTAATATCTTTTTAAATTTTCATTTTCTATTTCTTTGATATTAACAAAACAAAAATAAAAAAAATAATAAAATAAATTTATAATAATAGAAATATGAAAATAAAAATTTGGGGGAGTTATATCATTATTCTGAGATCAGAATTTAACATGATGAGAAATGATTGTATATTCTCTATGTATTTTATTTACATGACCAGTACTTCTATGAGAAATGATAGTAACTGTTACTGGATTCTGTTTCACATTAAAAAAAGAAAGAAATGGATCAGATTCTTTAACGATATGCATGATAGACTCAGCCTGACGAATGAAGTAGACAGCAGCTTTATGATGCAATTAAATTTTATGCTTAAGAATGTCTGGATTTACTCAATCGTTTTGGATTGCACAAAAACTGAGTCCTGACAAAAATTGGATTGAGAATGAATCTTTCGTTCATTTTGTTTTGTTATGTCTTCACCCTCTGCTGGTATATTTAGTGTCAAGATGTCTTGTGTCTGTGCTTATCTCCTCTGTTGTACGTGAGTACTGACCTGGAGTGATGATCTCCTCTGCTGTACGATAGTACTGACCTGGAGCTCTCATCAGCACATGTTCAAATGGTTATCTCCTCTGTTATTCGTGGGTATAGATCTGGAGCTCTCACCATTTTGATATAATTATGTCAAATCATCTTATCGATGAATTTCCCTCAGAATGAAATATTCTGTTTATAATCATTTGCACACTAATTCACAAACCTTGTTTATGAAGATTGATTCATAATTCAAGAAATCCTGAGGTTGGGTGAGGGTTTTTACCAAATGATTGTGGGGTCTTAGCATTCTAAAGCATCTAATCGAACCTTAAATGAATCATAAGTTGTTGGTCGAAAAAAGGATAAGGCATGAGTTTAAGTGGACAATTATATCAGCAATCGTTATTGATTTGTTCTAATTTCAGTTGTTTTTGTGTAGATTGTGATCAGATCTTGTATTCAGTATGATCTCATGACTGGTAGATGATTTTTGATCATCTTTATGTTCTAAAATATTTAAGAGAATGTGATCTCTGATTATTTTAGGTCTCATTATGTGATGTGCTTCCTTTGAGTATTATAAATTAAAAAAATAATAATAATGATAATAATAATAATAATAATAAATAAATAATAATAAAAAAGGGGGTGCAAAATTATTCTTTCGCTAACAATTTCGCAAAGCGAAACTGCAATTTCGCTAGGTTTGCTAATAAGTTGTTAACCAGTCATCTCCTAGCGAAATTACAGTTTCACTGGACGAAACTGTAAATTCGCCAGACGAATTTATAGTTTCGCTGTCTTCGAAACTGTTTGCTATATAAGTCATTGTTGCGAATTTTCTTTCATAATTTCGCGACATCGTTCAGTTTCATTTTTAGGGTTTTCCGTAACTTTAAAGGCGATTTTGATTTGTGTTAGTGATTTGGACTGATTTCTAGTGATATTTACTTCGTATGTGAGTTTCGAACCTTGATTCACTTTTTAATCTGTTTAAAATCATCTATTCTTAAGTAATCTGGATTGTGTCTCTTCGGTGGTTTCGCTGTTCGTTCAGCGAAACTACTGATTCCTCTGCGAAATTGAACGAAAGTTCACATCTTTTCAGCGAAACTGTAAAGTTATGCTGTCCGAGCGAACTTAACAGTTTCGCCATATTTTCTCTAACTTCGCAATGATTGGTCTTTAACTTGCACAGTTTCGCTTGTGTTTTATTATGTCAGCGAAACTAATTTTCATCCAGCGAAACTATATTGTAATAGCGAAACTAAATTAATATTTGGAGAAACTAATTGCGAAACTTCTTTAATTTATTCTAATCTTGTCGAAACTGCCTTTTGTTCTGCGAAAATAACAAGTTTCAATGAGCGAAATTATAGTTTCGCTTGTCGAAACTGTTTGTTTTCCTTGTCGAAATTGTCTTTGATTCAGCGAAACTATCATGTCTTAGTGAGCGAAACTATTGTTTCGCTTGCCGAAACTGATTGTTTCTTATGTTTTTGTCTTATTTTCTTATTTTCAGTATTTCTCATTCAAATTTAATTGTTGTTCTTTTCAGGATATCATGGCGAATCTCAAGTTTGATGAGAGGAATAACATCACTGCCATATTAGACGATACTCTTCCGAAGGCGGCCGGATTTCGTGACTGTATTAGATGGCTTCAGAGATCACCCATTGCATATGCTATCTCTCACTCACCCACTATCTATGATCTTCATATTAGAGATTTTTGGAGATCAGCAGAATACAACACTAGAGGAGATGTACAGAGAATCACAGCTAGAGTGATTGATCATGATATAACTATTACTGCTGAGAGCGTGTCGAGGATTCTTAGACTAGAAGATGATTCTGGTGATGAAGTGGATATGACGGAGTCTGAAGTGTTCCAAGCTTTCAGACGAATGGGGTATGAGGGACCAGCTTTTGGTTCAAGGAAGGAGATTAAAAAGTCTTTTTTATCTAAGGAATGGAGATATATAGCCCATGTTTTTATTATGTGCTTAGATGTGCTTAGATCCGTAAGGGTGGATCCGATGGACTTAATCTCGACTTGGCCAAAGCTATGGTGATATGTTGTAAAGGGGAGAAAGCAAACATTGCTAGACTGATCTTTGCGTGTATGGCAGAGAATGTGATGGCTGTGAAGAAAGATAAATGGTTGTTATACCCTCGCTTTATTCAGATGATTATTGATGATCTTATTCCTGATGTTCCTAAACATGGTGATGTCAAGAGACTAGTGCAGATGAACCCTCGGATATTTGCTGATTGCTGTGCTATCCGTCATGATTTCAGTGGTAAAATCACCCATCTTTGGGAAAATATGCACCCTCCAGAACGCTGGAATTATATCAGACGGGTCGATGAATCTGAAAACAAAAGGGCTGAGGAAACAAGGGTGCAGCAAGCTGATGCAGCTAAGAAGAGGAAGAGATATGCAAAAGAAAAATATTATGATTTTGAAGAAGATATTGATGCACAAGCAGAGGAGATAAGGGTGGAGAAAGAACGGAGATCTAAAAAGAAAACTGACTTTGTTGAGCCTGAACGGAGAACAAAACATCGACACGAGGGATTCATAGCCAGGAGAGAGGCTAGTGCGGGTCTTGATGAGGATGTGATTCGTAATCTAAATACTTCATTGGCAAATGAGTTGAGTATGATAAAGACTAAACTGACGAATCAGGAGATTAGGGAAAAACAGAAAGATGAGGTAATTGAAGGAATGCAAAAGATGTTGGTTGACCAGAATAAATTAATTAAGAGATTGTTTGAAGAAATTTCTCAGATGAAAGCTGCAGCTGGCCTACCTAGTCAACTAACTCAATCTGAGTTAGATGATATGACTGATATATCTAAGTACTCATTCTTGAATGTGGGTACTTCATCCAAGGTAGGAGAGGGCACTTCTGGAGCAGCTAATACTGAAGCAGGGGAACAGGAGATCCCAAGAGAGGATGCTGGAAGAAATGAGGATGATGATATTGTTGAGGCTGGGTTTGTTAACTTACAGTTTGATTTTGATAAGGATATTGTGGGTGAAGAAGTGGTTGTTACAGCTACCACCGAAGGAGTGTCTGATAAAGGAAAAGGTTTGGTTGATGAAGATGAGGAGGATGAGCAATTGGTAGATTATGATTCTGAACCAGAGTTTTATGAAGTAGATGAGCGACCACTGGTGTATGTTGCTAAGAAAGGAGAAGATGAAGCTGATGTGTTTGAGATGGATAAGAATGACTGGTTGGTGAAGGAAAAGGAGGCTGAAGAACTTACTCCTTTATTTCAAAATATAGAAGGTTTAAGCAGGAAAGAAGCAGATAAGAAGATAATATGTTGGTGCTACAATCCTAGCTTAAAGATGTTTATGATTAAAAGAAGGGGAGGAAATATCAGCTACATGCTTAAGAGGAAGGCTTTTAAGACCTTGCCCAAATGGGATCTGAGACGGTTGGCCACTTTGCCTTTGATTAATGCTCATTTAAGTGAAAGGGCAGTATTTCTTGAGAAGGAAATCAAAAATGGACTTAATGATAATTTTGAGTCATTTGGATACATGAAGGCTGAAAGAAAAAGATCAAAGAAAAATAAAGATTGGGAGACAGGCAAAGGAAGGATTGTATTGAGAGTCAAACCACCAAAGACTGTAAACAGGGTAAGATTGGCTGATCCTCTTCCCCAACGTTTACAGGACTTTGAAAAGTGGTTTTATGATAATAATACTGGCGAGGCGGTGATTAGAGCCAAACACGGAAAAGAGTTTAGGGTGTTTGACCCGATGGAGTTATTCAGCTTCAGTGATGAAGATCTCTTGACTCTTTGTGAAAATCATATTAAGGCTGGGGCTGGAGAGGAAACACGAAAAGAGGCCAGTCTGTTTATGAATGTGGCAAACAAAATAAGAGGAGTACGGGCGAGGTAAAGAGTTTAGCTGAAATTGTGAGAGCACAAGATGATTTTGCCATGGATGTTCAAGATATGACCAGGCAGTTTGCTAGGGCTAGTGGTCATTCTGAGGAAGCTAGTGATGCAGGAACGAATCTTGGAGGATCAGTGGCTGAAGCTTCTGAAGATATTGCTGCGGGAGGTGATAAAGATAGACCAACAACAGTAGAGGAAACCGGAGCCGACGAGTCAAATCAAGAGAAGTGAAGATAGTGAGGTCCAACCTAGGGGGAGTATTGAAGATCATGTTAGGTTGGACTCACTTTAGTATAGATGTTTACTTTGCATTGTAATAGGACTTTTGTTAGTTTCATTTTGTATTTTCTTATTAATTAGCAGTTTTGGCAGTCCAGCGAAACTGTGAGCGAATCTATACATTCGCTCACAGTTTGCTGTTTTGGTTTACCCGGCGAACTTGTGTTCTACCGGGCGAAACTATAGTTTCGGCATGACCAGCGAAACTGTCAGCAAAACTATGACTGCTATATATACAATTGTCATTTCACTTTGTATGGTAAGCTTGCAAAACCCTAATCGTGGAATTCTGTTGCAAGCTACCATTTCTAAGCAGTTTCTTCATTGAAATACAATTGTGCTTGTTGTTATTGAGTGATATTGTTCATTTGAGTACCAATTATGTCTTGATTCATCTTATTCATTCTCAATTGTGGTTGTTTGTCTTGTGTGTTTGATATTGATCAAATTATCATATCAATTGTATTGTTCATCGATCACTTGGACCAACAAAAGTCGATACCATGCCTCTAGAAGTTGCAAATGGTTGCAACCGTCAATCGTTGACCACCTTATTAATTTAAATCGTGGGATAAAGGTCACCTAACCACAATTTAAATGTAATGTTGGGTTCTAGATTTTAATATAAAAATGACCTTAAAAGACGTTAATTATTAAAAATAGCAATATCGAAAATACTAAATAGACCTTTGTTAAATTTTGTAGATGGCCACCAACAATGAAAATCACGATAACTCATCCGCGTCCAACCAATCATTACGTGCGATCCTCCAAAAGGAACGTCTAAATCATAACAACTTTATTGATTGGTATCGAAACTTGAGAATCGTTCTCAAGCAAGAGAAACGATCATATGTTTTAGACGACCCTATCCCCGATCAACATACTGAGGATGATCAGGAGGCCTTCAACGATTGGTTGAAGTACACTGAGGACTCCGTCCAAGTGTCTTGTCTCATGCTAGCGAGCATGACTCCGGATCTCCAAAAGGAGTATGAACATCACGGAGCTTATGACATGATAACCCAGCTGAAGGAAACGTTCCAACAGCAAGCGAGGGTTGAGCGCTTCGAAACGGTTCGAGCTCTCCATGCATGTCGTATGGACGACAACCAATCTGTTTCATCTTATGTTCTTAAGATGAAAAGTCATATTGACCGCCTCGAGAGGCTTAACTGTCCCGTCTCGAAGGAATTGGCCACGGATTTGATCCTTAATGGCCTTACCAAGAAGTTCGAGACATTTGTGTTGAACTACAACATGAATGCTTGGGACAAAAGCATTGGTGAGCTTCACTCAATGCTGAAAACGGCCGAGGCGGCCATGGGTAAAAGGGTTTTACCCGTTCTCACCATCAATGAAGGTGGGAACAAGAAAAGGCCTTATCCCGCACCCAAGGCAAAGGTTGCCAAGGGTAAGGGACCCGTTTTGGGAAAGGGGAAAGGGGTGGTAAGGGTACCACCCAAACCACAAGAGAAGAAGCAAAAGGTTGCTACTAATGACCCATGCTTCAAGTGTGGGGAGATTGGACATTGGGCAAGGAATAGTCCCGTCCATCTCCAAGAGTTGAAAGCAAAGAGGGATGCCGGGCAGACCTCAGGTACAACATACATGATTCATATTGATCTTAATGTTACATCTTCAAACACATAGGTATTAGATACCGGTTGTGGAACTCATATTTGCAATTTGTTGCAGGGGTTCAAAAGAAGTAGGGACTTCAATCAAGGGGATGTTAGCCTCTTCATGGGCAATGGAACAAAAGTCCAAGTTGAAGCTCGTGGGGACTACATCCTAAAACTTCCAAGTGGCTTGGATGTTATTTTAAAGAATGTTTTGTATGCTCCTAGTTTGACTAGGAACATTATTTCTGTATCCCAATTAAGACTTTATGATTATGTATTATCTTTTATTGAAAATGATATTATTGTTTCTTTAAATGATATGTTCTATTTTAAAGCTATACCCATTAATGGTATTTATGAATTGGTTCATGAATATACTTTAAATAGTTCATTGTACCAAACTAGCACCAAGAAACTCAAGTTGGATTTGAGTGATACCTATCTTTGGCATTGTCGTCTTGGTCATATAAACAAGAAAAGAATTCAAACACTACAAAAGAATGGTCTTTCAAAAACAAGTGAATGTGATTCACTTGATGTGTGTGAATCTTATCTACAAGGTAAAATGACAAAGGCACCCTTTAGTGGGACTAACGAAAGGGCAAAAGATTTATTAGGAATCATACATTCGGATGTATGTGGTCCTTTTAAGCCAATGACTAGGAATGGTGAAAGATACTTCGTTACCTTTACCGACGATTATAGTCGCTATGGGTATGTGTACTTATTAAGGCACAAATATGAAGCTTTTGAAATGTTCAAAATCTTCAAGAATGAAGTTGAAAATCAACTCAACAAGTCAATTAAAGTTCTCCGTACCGATAGAGGAGGTGAATACCTAAGTGATGTTTTTCAAGATCATCTTAGGAGTTGTGGGATTGTCTCACAACTCACTCCACCTGGAACACCACAACATAATGGTGTGTCTGAGAGGAGGAATCGAACCTTATTGGATATGGTCCGATCTATGATGGCTAGAAGCACATTACCTCTATCATTTTGGGGTTTCGCTTTGCTCTCCGCGGCCCGTATTTTAAATATGGCCCCAACCAAAAAGGTGGAAAGGACACCTTTTGAGATATGGCATGGAAGAGTTCCATCCCTATCATACTTAAGGGTCTGGGGTTGTGAAGCTTATGTTAAGACTCCCACCCCAAACAAATTGGAAGTCCGATCCACCAAGTGTATCTTTATTGGATATCCTAGAGATTCTATGGGATATTATTTCTATGATCCACTGGAAGAAAAGGTGTTTGTTTCCAGAAAGGGTGAGTTCTTAGAAGCAAAGTTCCTTATGGAAGGAGCTAGCAGTAGAACAGTGGATCTTGAGGAAGATCAAGAACCACAACCCGATGCACGTTTGCTTGAAACTAGCACTCAACATGAGGATGTTGAAGATGATCAAATGGTTGATCAATACACACAAAACGTTCGCAGAAGTGATAGAACTAGTAATCCACCTGAAAGATATGGATTTTTCATGGATGGATGCTATGTGGTAGATTCAGATGAACCAACCACATACCATGATGCAGTGTCCAATTTGGATTGTGACAAATGGCTTGAGGCCATGAACGTTGAGATACAATCCATGTATGACAATCAAGTTTGGGAACTTGTTGTGCCACCTCTTAATTCCAAGGTAGTTGGAAGTAAGTGGGTTTTCAAGAAGAAAACCGACATGCATGGAAACTTGGATACTTATAAAGCTAGACTTGTAGCAAAGGGTTTCACTCAAACTCAAGGGGTTGATTATGATGAAACCTTCTCACCTGTTGCGATGCTAGGTCTATAAGGATATTGTTTGCCATAGCTGCTCATTATGATTATGAGATTTGGCAAATGGATGTCAAAACCACTTTCCTAAATGGATATCTTGAGGAAGATGTCTATATGGTTCAGCCTGAAGGTTTTGTCGATCCAAAACATCCTAATAAAGTATGCAAGTTAAAGAAATCAATCTATGGATTGAAACAAGCATCGAGAAGCTGGAATCACCGTTTTGATGAGGAAGTAAAGAAATTTGGCTTCATCAAAAACGCTGATGAGGCTTGTGTGTATAAGAAGGCTAGTGGGAGCACAATAACTTTCCTAGTATTGTATGTTGATGACATACTACTATTAGGAAATGACATTCCAACCTTGGAAGGTGTAAAAACCTGGCTTGGAAGTTGTTTTTCCATCAAGGATCTTGGAGAAGCCGCCTATATTCTGGGAATAAAGATCTATAGGGATAGATCAAGGTGGTTGATTGGTTTAAATCAAAGTGTGTATATAGATAAAATCTTGAAAAGGTTCAAGATGGAGAACTCTAAGAAAGGTACCGTACCTATTCAAAGAGGAACGATATTGAGTACGACTCAATGTCCAAGCTCAAAGGATGAGCAAGATAAAATGAAGGCAATCCCATACGCATCTGCTATTGGATCCATCATGTATGCGATGATATGCACTCGACCGGACGTGTCATGCGCCTTAAGCATGACAATCCGTTACTAGCAAAATCCTGGAAACAGTCATTGGATGGCTGTTAAGAACATACTTAAGTACCTAAGGAGGACAAGGGATATGTTCCTAATCTATGGATCTGGTGATGAGGAACTCGTTGTAAAAGGTTACACGGATGCGAGTTTCCAAACCGATCGTGATGGCTCTCGGTCACAATCCGGATATATTTTCATTCTGAATGGAGGAGCGGTCTCTTGGAAGAGCTCCAAGCAGGATGTGGTGGCACTATCAACTACAGAATCAGAATACGTCGCCGCCTCATTGGCAGCTCAAGAAGCTGTATGGTTGAAGAAATTCATTGCCGATCTAGGGGTTGTCCCTTCCATTCAGGACCCCCTAGAGATCTTTTGTGATAACGAGGGTGCGATTGCTCAAATCAAGGAACCTCGTGCTCATCAAAAGACTAGGCACATTGAGCGGAGATTCAACTACATACGAGATGAAGTTGAAAAGGGAAAGATATGTATTCGCAAAGTTCACACGGATCAAAACATTGCGGATCCTCGAAAGAAGCTCCTTGAAAAAGCAAAGCATGAAGGTCATACTTGTGCCTTGGGACTTCGATATTCTAGTGATTGGATTTGATCTGTAAACTTTGTATTTGGATATGTGGAACTCTTTATTATTTGAATAAAATTATTTGCTTATAATGTTTCAATTAATGTTCCAATTTAGCATGTTTAATCCATGAGTAAATTGTTTACTCTAAATGTTCGTAGTCGTTCATACTTGTGGGAACAAGTGTGAGGTAAGATTATTATGAACTTGGATTGGTTGATATTCATAAGGATGAATATAGAGCAATGGGTTGCTTCCAAGGTTCATAGATATTTGTGGGATACAAATATTGGACTAACCCGCATCTCAAATTTTACTACATGGAATCTGATTGATTGATCATAAGTAAGTTTGAGTAAAGGCGAATACCATTTGGGATCCTCCGACCTGAGATACATATTGGGTTTTGATATTCACCAAGTATTATACCTTGAGCCTTTTCTTCACTGTCCTGAAATAGTGGACAGCACATAAGGGTATGTTCAGGTATGACACGAGGTGTTTGTGAGAAACGTATGTAGTCAAGATGGAATTTGTTCCTCTTATTCGTTGAGATTTAGATGTCTAAGGCCTGATTAAGTTAAATCAACAAGGAATGATCATTCTGTGTCCTCGGATTTAACATGACATCTGAAACAAAAGGATAGATGATTGATTCACCTAAATCATTTCAAGTAGGGTACTTGAAAGGGATGATGTTATTGAATGGCTATAAGTCATGCGTATTAAGGGTAGTAAACCGTTGTTAGGCGGTATTTACTACTTGCATCAATCTTCTATGAATCTTGGGCAAGTGGGAGATTGTAGGATTCTGTGTGCCCAAGACACTTAGAATATTGATGTGGTTAGTACGTTATGATCCAAGTCGGGTTATACCCAATAACAAGCTTAGCAAACACCAATTAATATTTAATTGATGATATGATCATGCAATTAAATATATTTACACCAATTTAGAAAATGGGTTTTCTAAACAAGTTGCATATGAGATGGAACAATTTATTAGGATATTTTGTTCAATAATATTATTTGTAATGTTATTTAAATAAGTTAGATAACATTACAAATTAATAATGGGAGTGTATAGATTATACAATTAAAAGGTTAGTTGTATATATCTAGTAGGAGGACTAGTTAACTAGTTAATGTGTGACAAAATTTGAGAGGGAAATCTTATGTTTTTAAAAACCATGGCCGCCCCCTCTTTATTCCTATTGGACCTTTGTGTCCTTGAAAACACACAAAGTGTTAACTACTCTTGCACACAACACTCTCATTATTCAATACATGCAATAGACAAAATAGAACTCCTCCTCTCTCTCTCAAAACTTACGGCCAGCAGCATCAAAGAGGGGTTTCCTTTTGGAGATCTTGGTGTCTTTCTTGGTGTCTCTCCCTAGCAAGAGTGGTGGTTGCATCAAGGCTTGGGGTATACAAGCTTGAGGGATCCTTTTTGGAGCCTTGGCCGAGATTTCTTGCATTTTATCATCCTCTTTTGGTCGACTTTTCAGCTGGATAAAGGTAGTTAATCACAGCTCTATGTAGCTGTGATTTTATGTAGTTTAATAGATGTTCATAGCTTGTTCATTCACATATTAAAGATCCCTTTGATTATGGGTTTGTTTTACACTTGTATGGTCACTTAAAGAACATATTTTCAGTTTATAAAATTGGTTTTAAAGCTATATATCCGCTGCGTTTTCTGAAAGTTTAAATGGTTAAACTTGGTTTTATGTTCTAACAAACCCATCACACACAACACAAGTAGATCCTCATCACAAAAAGCAAATATCTCCATTGGATCAAAAAGTCTGTATTCAACCCCATTCTTCAACCTAATCACCGCCTCCCTAGTATTATTATCATAAAACCATTTTTCGAAACTTTAATGTTATTGGGGAAAGGGATCAGGCAACCTCACCCTGCTCACAGTCTTAGGGGGTTTCACCCTCTGCACTATCCGACCTTTACTGCTGTGTCTCTCACTGCTGTGTCTCTCACAATCTCCTCTCCTACCAAATCCTTATCTAGATCAAAGCCCATGTCAACAAATCCAGCTTCTATCACCTCCTCCTCATTCTCTACATCTCTTTCCTTCCAGACTCATTCTCTCTCTCCACGTCATTTCTCCCACCAGATCCTCCAGCTGTCTCAGTCCCTGCACCAGAAGTGCCCTCTCCTGCCCTGAAAGATGTACCTACATTCAGAAATAGGTACTTAGAAATATCATTCATATCATCTAACTCAGATTGAGTTAGCTGATTAGGCAAGCCGGCTGCAGCTTTCAGCTCGTTAACTACAGTCCGCAGTCTCTTAATCAAATTTGGCTAATCCACCAGCATCTTTGTCATCCCATCTAGCATCTCATCCTTTCTTTTCTCTCTCAACTCTTGATTGGTCAACTTTGTCTACATCATGCTTAGCTCATTGGCTAAAGAAGAGTTGAGGTTCCTTATAACGTCTTCATCCAGTCCTGCCCTCTCATCCCCTCTCTGGGGCTTAGAAAACGGTTGATGCTTATGCTTCCTCCTCCTCCTCTTAGTCTCCCCATAATCAGCCCTTTTCTTGGACCATTTCTCCTTTTCAGCCCTCACCTCCTGCTCCGCCTCATGTATATCGTCTTCAAAATCATAGTCTTTCTCTTTAGTGTATCACTTTCTTTTCTTCATAGAGTCAGCTTGTTTCTCTCTCTTCTCCTCAACACGCTTATCCTCAGACTCAATCACCCTCCTTATATAGTTCCATCTTTCGGGTGGGTACATACTACCCTACAAGAGTGTGATCTTGCCACTAAAATCGTGCCTTATGGCATAGCAGTCAGCGAATATCCGAGTGTTCACCTGAACCAATCTCTTTATTTTCCATGTCTCGGCACATTTGGAATCGGATCGTCTATCAACATCTGCAAAAATCTTGGATATAGCAGCCATTAGTCTTTCTTCAGGGCCACAACGTTCTCGGCCATGCAGTCAAAAATGAGTTTGCCAATATTGGCCTTTTGCCCCCTACAAAATATGATCATGGCTTTGGCCCAATCCAGATTCAGCCCATCTAATCCACCCTTACGGTGATCTAAGCACATAATGAAAACGTGGGCAATGTATCTCCGCTCCTTGGATAGAAAAGACTTCTTGATCTCCTTTCTAGTTCCAAAAGGAGGGCCCTCATATCTAATGCTCCGGAAGGCCTTTTGTTAGTGCTCTAAGAAAGATTAACATGTTGTCTTTAGTTGTCTTTTAATACTTTGTAATAGTATAGGGACTAGTTTTGTAATTAGTTATTTCCTTTACTTTTTGTTTCATTATAAATAGCTTAGACTTACAAGTAGTAGGTAATGAGTTGAAATCAGTTGAATAGAATTGTATTCGAACCTGCTTTCATACTTTGTAATTGTCTTTGCTTGATATTAATGAAATTTTGAATTTTGTTGATATCTTGCTTGATTAGATTACTTTGTGTGTATTTCATTGAATTGTGTTCATAAATCATCACAGATTGGTACATTTGATCCTATCAAATTGTATCAGAGTTGTTGGTAAGCTGTTAGTGAGATATTTTTGAAGTTGTTGAACTTAAAAATCTCATTGAATCTGTGATTGATTTACAATTCTATTCAAAATTTGTGTATTTCATATATGTTTCATCATAAGAAACATGATTTGAATCACAATTAGCAGTTAAATTCATCAGATTCAAGTCAATTTGTTGCATTTGTGTTCGAAAAAGGTTTACATATTTCGGACTGAAAATTTCAAAATTGATTGATTTGTTGTTGAAATTGAAAGAAATTGATGTTAGAAGAATGATTATCGGCATAAAACACACTTAATTGGAAAGTTTCAATCGAATTCATCAACATTTGAAGAATTCATAAGATTTGAGTTAGTTACATTCATATGAACATGATGAATGTGGCGCATGAGCTGAGATTGACTGAAAAATTTGTCTAAGTGTTAGGCGCATTAACACTGTGTAGGCGCTTTAACACTGTGTGAACGTTTTTAAGTTTAGACGTTTGACTTGTGTTGAAGAGAAAGAGGCCAGACGCATCATAATTGTTGAGGACGTTTTAAAACTGTTTAGGCGCTTGACAACTGTTTAGGCGCTTGACAACTATTTAGGCGCTTGACAATTGTTCAGGCGTTTTATAACTGTTTGGACGCATCAACCTTGGGCATTTTGGAAAAGTTTCTAAGGCATTCCCTTAGACGTTTCTCAACTCAGGCGCATCAACTGTTTGGGAGTATAAACACTGTTCAGGCGCATCACCTTTGACACTTAGAATTTTTTTAAAAAAAACATTTCAAAAACTTTTTCATTCATTTTCTTAATTCAAAATCTAAGAAAAACAACAAAAATATAAGAATGGTGAAATCAGAAGATTCTGAATATAGAGTTCCAAAACATAAAAATAGAGCTGATTTCAAAAATTGGTCTCTGAGGCTAAAACAACATTTTAATTCCGTTGACATTTCTATTTGGAAATCTATAGATAAAGGACCATACATTCCTATAATCACAGATGGGCCTGACAGAGGGTTTGTTTACACTAAAGATTCTCCAGAACCTATCCTGAAGATGGTCTTCAAGAAGATGATCTGAAAAGAGTAAAGAATGATATAAAAGCATATTCGTTGATGTGTAAAGGACTACCTTTGGAAGTTCTTGAAAGGCTTGATGCATATCAAACTGGATACACTCTTTATAAAGCCTTAAAGATCATTTGTGAAGGAGGCAAGGAGATTCAAAACCTCAAGAAACAAAAGTTGAAAAGACAATTAGAATTGTTTCAACATTTGTCTGGAGAAACAATAAATCAGATGAAGAACAGATTTGTTCAACTTACAACTGAGATGTCAACAGCTGGTATTAAGCCTGATCTTGAAGATCTAAATCTCAGACTACTCAATGCTTTACCCTCATCATGGAAACAAACATTTACCCTACTAAAGCATACTGAGAAGTTCCCTATGGATCTAGATCTTCTTATTGCAAAGATAGAGTCAGTAGAAATTGATGAAAGCTCAAGCAACAATGATAGAGCAGCATAAATGTCTCAGTATTAGTTTGTTGCTTCTCTTGCAACCACTATTGAGAATGCATTTATGGCAAAGAGTGAGAAAAGTACAGAAGAAGAGGGAGATCTGTTTGTTGGAGCAGGATTTTTCACTGACTCATCTTTTACCAGTGCTCCTGCTTATACAAATCAGTCTCATTCTCAATCTCCTCCTAAATCTCAGTCCCAAACATCAAATGTTCAAACAGAGACTTCTTCATCTAACTCTGCTAAATCTAGCAAAGTTAAAGATGTGATAAACATCTTATTAGAGGATGAAAAGTCTAAAACTACATTCACTGCATTTATGGCTAGTTTTCAAGCATATCAAGGTAGCCATTTAACTCAATTAGATTTTGTTTTGCAGGATTTGTTTGAGATGGATCCTGAAGATGTTGAAGAGATGGACTTAAACAGGTAGATGGTGATGATAGCTTATAGGACACAAAAACATTCTTATGTCAACAAGAAATACAAGCCAAGTGCTAATAAGACTGTTGGATTTGACAAGTCAAAATCTAGATGTTTTAACTGTAATAGCTATGGACACTTATCCGGAGAATGCAAAGCTCCAAGGAACAATGGAGGAAATGCTCAATCAAGTTCTAGCAATCAAAGGTTTCAACCAGCTCAGAAGACGTTTCAAAAGCCTTATCAAAGTCTTCCTATGCCTGAGCTTAAAGATGAAACAAAATCATCTGATGAAGCCAAGAAAGCTCTAGTAGTCAGCATAAAAGATGGTTATGATTGGAGAACATATGCAGATCAGTTTACAAATGATTTACCATCAAGTTTATCTCTTATTGCAGAAATTTAAGGAGAAGATTGGTCAGAAAACAATGATCCAAAGGTGGAAAGTGAAAATGAAGAAGAAGATGACTATGATTAGAGTGACAAGTCTGATCCTAAGAAGGATACAGATGAAGTAGCTCTAATGGCACAGTCTGATCAACCAAAGGTTGACTCTTTAACTTCAAAATCTGAAAGCACAGCTCCAAAATTTCCTGAAATCCCATCTGAAGTGAGAGAAAAACTCTGCACTAAATCATGCTATGAACATATTGAATACTATAGAAACTACTCATTCAAAATCTGTGAGAAGCTAAAACAAGAAGAATCTATGCATAGCAAACTAAAATCTGATCATAAAACAACAGATCAAAAGATTATCTCTCTTCAAACTTCATGGAACAAAACTATAAAAGATTTAGAAATTGTTTCTAAACAATTGGAAGAGATGACCAAGAATCTTGAACTAGAGAAAATAGCACATGCTGCTACTCAAATGGATCTGGCAAAAGTAAAAAGTTCAAAAATGATAGTAGAAAAACTGGTAAGTGAAAGAAAAGATAAACAAAAAGTAGGTTTAGGTTTCACTCATGAACCTATGCCTGAATCTGTTACAAACACACTACCAGAGAACTTCAATACTCATGATCATTCTCCTGAGAATAAAGCTAAACTTAAAGCTTTCCAGATCAAAAACAAGAATTCAGAAGAAGAAAAGGAAAATGTTCAAGTGTTTGTTGAAAATGATCAAGAAAAGATAAAAAATGGTCATCCAATTAAGATAAAATCTTATGAACTAGAACAACCAAAACAAAACACTTCTGATCAAAGTCATGTTGTATTAGAAGAAGTGAAAGTTCAAAGCAAAGATAAACAACAGGTAGGAACATCAGGAGATTCAAACACCATTAATCTGAAACAAGTTCAATCTGAAAAGGAATCTTCTTCTGACAATGTTCAATCTGAAAGTAAACCAAGTTCTTCTAAATCAAAGAATCAAAGAAGAAGAAAGAAATCATCAAAAGCAACATCTAAACAAAACAAAAGTTCAGAAAATTTGATTAAAGCAACAAATCAAACAACAAAACTTAAACCAATAAATTTTGTGTGAGCTGGTTTATTAAATACGAATTCTCTTCAAAACAACAAAGCAAATATTATGAACAAATCTCACTCTGATCTGAAATCAAGTTCAGATTCCAAGACTTCCGCTGTAGCAAAAAGATTTGTTCCTAATACATTCAAGAAGGAAGTTCATGTTAAACAAATGCAAAATAATTTGACACAAAATCAAACTGTGAAAAATGAAAGACAAAAGATTAACTATTTGACACCTAAATCAAACATTGTTTCAATGTCAAAAGTGAACAAAAAGCTGTTTTTAACTCCACAAAAGTACTGTGAAATTTGTGATATGAAAAATCACAATACTGCTGAGTGCTACTTCAACAAGTACTGTCACATATGTGACATGAGAAATCATTAGACATTAGACTGTTATTTTAACAAATATTGTACTTATTGTGATGAAAAGACTCACAATACTGCAAATTGTTATTTTAGAAATAGATCGCTTACTAAAAACTTTGCAAAATCAAACATTAGCAAAGGCTTTGTTAATCCACAATATCTAAGAAATCAAACTAATGGATTTCAAAAAGTCACTAATCAACCTTCATTAGGTTTGAGATCTTTTCCTAAGAACAATTATGTGAGATCTAAACAAAATATGCAAGAACAGTTCATACCAAGATCTGTAAGGATGACTAATAAAAATGTTAGTCATCAATACGTTTCAAAAGTTGATCAATCAAACGATATGAATGTTCTCAAAAATAAATCAAATAATTTTCAAAACAATTTCCAAAATAAAATTGGTAAATTCATCAAGAATAAACCTGATTTGAATAATCTTCATTACAAACAATTTACAATTGTTGAAAATTTGGAAAACCCAAGACCATCTCGGCTTGGGTAGATATCTCAACTTAATTTTCTTGTTGTGCAGGTACGCCCAAAAAGACCACTCAATACATGGTATGTGGATAGTGGGTGTAGCCGGCACATGATAGGCAATCCTGTCATGTTACAAGATTTTAAGTTAAAAGATGGAACCCATGTCGCCTTTGGTGGTGATGCTGGAGGAAAAATAACCGGAGAAGGAACAGTATCAAATGGGATAATAAGCATTGATAAAGTCAACTTTTGTTCACAGTTGAACTTTAATCTTTTAAGTGTATCTCATATATGTGATAAATCATATTCTGTTCTATTTGATGATTCATTCTGTTATGTTTTGAAGCCAGGTTTCAAGATAAGCAAAGATTGGGTGATTGTTACAGCTGAAAGAGATAGAGATGTATACAAGTTGGATATGTCTCAAGTTGATCCTTCAACTGAAACAAGTTGCCTAATTGCTATGGCATCAAATGATGAAAGCCAGCTTTGGCATAGACGTCTCGAACATTCAAATTTCAAGAATATGAACAAGCTCGTAGCAGGAAATCATGTCATTGGACTTTCATCTAAGAAGTTTGCAACAACTGATCACTACTAAGCATGTTTGAAGGGAAAGCAACACAGAGCGTCTTATAAGTCCAAGCTTATAAACTCAACATCCAAACCTATTCAGATGTTACATATGGACCTTTTTGGACCAACAAATGTCACGAGTATTAGAAGAAAATCATATTGTTTAGTTATCATTAATGACTATACAAGATTTTCATGGGTTTTCTTTCTATATGCCAAATCTGAAATGACTGATTTACTAAAAGAATATATCATTAAAGTTGAAAATCAATTAGAAAATAAAGTGAAAATAATAAGAAGTGATAATGGAACGGAATTCAAAAATGCTAACATTGAAATGTTTTGTGCACAGAAAGGGATAGCTCATCAGTTCAGTGCTCCTAAAACTCCTCAACAAAATGGAGTTGCTGAAAGGAAGAATAGAACACTGATTGAAGCTGCTCGTTCTGTGTTAGCTGATGCAAAAATTCCTATAACTTTTAGGGATGAAGCTATATCAACTGCGTGTTTCGTTCAGAATCGAATCTTAATTGTGAAAGATAAAATGAAAACTCCATATAAGTTAATGTTAGGCAGGAAACCAAACATAAACTTTCTAAAATCATTTGGTTGTCCTGTTATGATTCTTAATTCAAGTGATCAATTAGGAAAATTTGAAACAAAATCTGATAATGGATTTTTCGTTGGATACTCATCTGTTTCAAAAGCCTATTGAGTTTACAACTCTAGGACAAATATAATTCTTGAAACATTCAACGTTAAATTTCTGGAAAATTCTTTTCCATCAGTTTCAAATGGTCCTGCATGGTTATTTGATTTAGATTCATTATCAAACTCTCTTAAATCTAACTTTTTTAATCAACCAAATTGTCTTGATTCTACAGGTAAGAAGAACTCAAGAGGAAATCTTGGATCTTTCAGTGAGGATTTAGATTCTGATGACCCAGATGATTCTAGCTCTGACTATCCATTTCTATCGGTTGTCAAGGATTCAATAATACAATTCAATGACAATAATCGTGATAATACAGTTTCAGATCATTCAGTTTCATTTGATCAGGAAGGATCACAACATTTTCCTAGTGATGGTAATGAGTTTGTGATACCTGAGTCTGGAACATCATCCATCTCTGGTGATGTAGTTGATACTGGTAACTTTGATTACTTTATTAACTCACCGACTCAAGTTCCAAACTTCAATCCACATTCTTCTACTTTGTTACATGAGCTTTCCAACATGAACCAAACAAATCTGGATGTTAATGTTCAATGTGATGAGATTCCAACATCTCGTATTCACAAGAATCATCCAATTTCACAGATTATTGGTCCATTGAATGAGAGAATAACAAGGAGTAAATCAGAACAAGCAAACGTGTGCTTATAGTCTTGTTTACTTTCTCAAATTGTTCCTAAAAATGTTACCGAAGCATTAAAGGACAATGGTTGGATAGAAGCCATGCAAGAAGAATTACTTCAATTTCGCAAACAAGAAGTGTGGAATTTGGTGGATCTACCTGAAGGAGAAAATGCAATAGGCACGAAATGGTTATTTAGAAATAAGACCGATGATCGTGGTATTGTAATAAGGAACAAAGCGAGACTAGTTGCACAAGGACACACACCAAGAAGAAGGAATAGACTATGATGAAGTGTTTGCACCAGTTGTTAGACTTGAATCCATTCGAGTTTTCCTGGCTTATGCCTCTTTCATGAAATTCAAGGTGTATCAAATGGACGTAAAGGGTGCATTTCTATATGGTCCTATCACTGACGATATGTTTGTGAAGCAACCTCCAAGCTTTGAGGATGCACAATTTCCACATCGAGTATATAAGCTGAGTAAAGCTTTATATGGACTTCATCAAGCCCCTAGAATTTGGTATGAGACGTTATCACAACACTTAATCCAACATGGATACACAAGAGGGAAAATTGATCCAACTTTATTCTTAAAGAAGGATAATGATGATCTCTTATGTGTACAAGTGTACGTTGATGACATCATATTTGGTTCTACCAGTCCAAAATTGTGCAATGAATTTGAAGAAATCATGAAATCCCGGTTCCAAATAAGTTCTATGGGAGAGATTAACTTCTTTCTTGGACTTCAAGTCAAGCAAACTGAAGATGGAATCTTCATCAATCAAGAGAAGTTTGTTCACAAGCTCTTGAAGAAATTTAAGTTGCAAGACTGTCAGTCCATACGAACTCTAGCAGATGTTAACACCAAGATTGAACCTGATCCAAAAGGAAAATCTATTGACCAAACTTTATACAGATCAATGATTGGCTCTTTGATGTATCTTACTGCATCTAGACCAAACATTATGTATGTTGTTTTTGTTTGTGCCAGGTATCAATCAGACCCGAAAGAATCTCACTTAATTACTGTCAAAAGGATATTCAGGTATCTCAAAGGTAAACCAGCCTTAGGGCTTTGGTATCCTTACGAGGGTAACTTTGAACTACATGGATATACAGATAGTGATTATGGTGGATGTTGTCAAGATAGAAAATCCACATCAGGTGGGTGCTAATTTCTTGGTCCCCGATTAGTCTCGTGGCAATGTAAGAAACAACCAAATGTCTCTGTTTCAACTGCAGAAGCTGAGTACATTGATGCATCAGCAGGATGTTCTCAAATCCTTTGGTTGCAAAATCAACTACTGGATTATGGGTTCAATTTTCTTAAAACACCAATTTACATTGATAACACTACTGCTATGTTTATAACAGCTAATCCTGTTCAACGTTCAAAAACAAAACATATCAAAATTTGATATCATTTTCTAAGAGATAACTCTGAAAAAGGATTAATAATAATGATTCAAATTGCAACAGAAAAACAGTTGGCAGATCTATTTACTAAAGCCTTCCTACCAGGACGGTTTGAGTATTTAGTAGAATCAATTGGTCTTATAAATCATATGTGAACTCCTTAAATCAAAAGATCATAATAAGTGATCCTCTTATTGTTAATTTCCTCTTTATATTTTGTGTGTGTGTGATTCTTGTTTCCTTAGAAAAATCAAATACAAAAATATAAATCAAAACTACAAAAATAGAGTCTTTTTCTAATTATTAGTTTACATTTTTTTAGAAAGGAATATGTTTTGCAACATGTGAGAAATGATAGTATATTAGTGAGATCAGTTGCATACTTCACTCATTAATAAAGTCTGACATGATCAGATATGATGTGTAGACAATATCTGACTATTATACTGAAAAAGTAAATTCTTGTGACCACACTAAATCTTAATGCTTGTGTGTATTCATCTGAGTACTTTTGAGTTGTTTTGGCTTATCAGATTGAATGATTGTAAAGTTACACCTCTCACACCTGTTGATATTGTGTTTAATCATGAGATCTGTTACAAAGCATCATATCACTTCTCTTTTATGAGTCATCATAGACCTAAAGTGTTGAGATATCCTTTGTTGCAAGTGATTACAGACCTGGATTCTCTCTTTGATGCAAAAGATGCCAATGTGCACAAACTATTCAAATGAATAGTCAGAGCTGATCAAATGGTTATCCATAATCATACTCTATTAATTTAAGTAACATGAACTCTAGTGATACATATGTTTTAGGTAATAAGTTGAGCATGTGTTCTTTCTTGCATGTCATGATGATGGTTGAGCTCTCTTAGTCTATGTATGATTTACATCATGTCATATCTAAATCTACCCTAATCAATCCAAGAATTGAAAAAGTAAGTGAGTTGATAATTTGTCAAAAACACTCATTGTCTGTCCTTATATCTTGTGTCTCCTTTGCTATGATATCACTGACCTGGAACACACTTGATCAGGATTTATTCATTGTCTATGACTATTCACATTTCTTTTATTTGAATGTGTTGATCTTCATTAATATGATCTCACTGCAGACATTAATTCTTTTGTTTATATTAGATTTTGATTCTGCTTTCATTTTGCTTTTATGCATGTTTTTTGTGTGTGAAGGCAATGTCACAATGTGATGCGTGATCTTATTATCTTACCTAGGAAACTTATAAGTTTTTCAAACTTAAAAGTGTAGGGGGAGTAATAAATGAAAGAGTTGTTCTCAGAAAATAATCAAAATCAAAATTAAAATGTTGAATTGAAAGGATGATGCTATATGTTCAAAGTATTTGTGTAATTTGAAAATGTAATTTTTAAAAAAATAATATGAACCTACATAAATTTGCAAATGAAAATGCTTCTGTCAAAAGTTGAAAATTAGATGATAATTGATTTTATGTTGAGACTAAAATGAAGGGACAAAATAAAATTTTAAAAATAAAAAGAAAATAAAAATTTGTGAATTGAAAGTGCAAAATGCAAAAAGTTCAAAATTGAGGGACTAAAAGGTTAAAAATGTGAAAAATTCAAAATTATGCTTAAAATGTTTAAATGTTAGTATGAAATATTACTAATATTTTAAAACAGTGTGCAGGTGAAGAATTTGGAAAATCATAAGTGTTAACCTCATGAAAGTCAACAAAGTCAACTCATGCGCCTAAATAGTGCACATATGTCTAAATTGGAGCATGATGAAATTTTCAGGAATTATACAAGTGTTTGGACGTTTGACACATTCCCATGCGTCTAAACAGTTGTAAAAAGTCCATGGAATTATACAAGTGTTGGGTGTTTGTTACATTCCCATGCGCCTAAATAGTTGTAATAAGTATATTATTTTAATCAAGTGTTGGGCGTTTGTGATAATCCCATGCGCCTAAACAGTGAATGAATTTGACTGTGACCAAGTGTTAGACGTTTGACATGTCTCATGCGTCTACATAGTTGAAAAGTTTCAAAATTACAAGTGTTAGACGTTTCAGAAAAGTCCATGCGACTGAACAGTGCAAAAGCGCCTAAACAGTGCTTATGCGTTTGAACAGTCCCCATGCGTCTAAGTCAAAACGCACAAACAGTGCTCATGCGTCTAAAATTTTAGGGTTTCATACGCCCAAACAGGGCTCATGCGTCTAAAATTTCATTTAATATAAATTGAACACTTACACTTATTTCCTCATTCTCACTCAAATTTCCACAGACAAAACCCCAGAACCTTCGACTATCACTCATCATCAATCTCTCATTTCATCTATGATTTCATCAAATCCTGTTGATTGTAGATAGTATTTGGATCTATAAACGTAAGTTTGTGATTCAAATCAGTAAATTTTTGGTTAAATCAGATTATAGGTATAGGCGTTTGAATGCTATTTGTGCGTTCGAACACTATATACTTCGAAGTTTAACTAATCAAATGTGAATCATATCTAAAATTTACTCTGGATTATTGATAAGTATCTTATTGCGAGTAGGTTAATGTAAAGTTCATGATCTGAAAGTGAAAATGATTTGATGATAGTTTGATCAGTCGATTTTTCGATGGAAGAAGAAGAAGATGAACAAACAGATTAATTTTGAATAAAAAAATAAAAATAAAATAAAATAAAATTTTTTTTTCAACAAGTAAATAAATCAAAATTCAAATGTTAGAAATGAATTCAAAATGAATAAAGTTTAATGTTTCACAAATTCAAAAGTCAAAATTAAAAGTCAAATTCAAAAGTCAAAATCAAAAGTCAAAATAATAAGTCAAAATTGAATGAAAAAGTTATAAGTTATAATTGCTAAGTCATATGTAGAAATGAATCTCATTAATCAATATTCAATGTTCTCATATTATTTTCCTTATATTTTGCAGATGGCAGAATTGAAGTTTGAGTCAAAGCACAATGTGGCTGCATACTTAAATGAAGAAAACAGAGAAGCTATTGGATATGCAGAGATTAATAGATTTCTGCTCAGAACAAATATGTCTATGCTATGTGTGCAAGACCAATGATCAATGGAAGACTGATTAAAAGATTTTGGAGAACTGCACAAGTTGAAAGAGATGATGATGGAAACAAAGTTCTAAGAGCTTCTATTACAACAGAAAGAATGATTGAAGTTTCTGAAGAAGCAATCAGAGTATACCTTCAATGAATGTAGAGAAGTTTTTCTACAAAATGGGTCATCCTGATCATTTCCCCAAAAAGCAATTTTTCAGAGCTCGAGTGTATAAGCATTGGAAGCTCTTGTGCTAGATATTTCAACATTGCATGTCTAAACGAAGTGCTGGTTGGGATTCATTCCCAGTAGACATTGCTTCTCCCATTATTGCTTTAGCCACAAACAGAAGATTCAATATGGCTAAGTGGATAATGAATGGCTTCATTTTCAATCTTGAAAGAGGAGTGAGAAATAAATACTTAATGTACCCAAGATTTCTCCAATTGCTTATTAATGAAGCATATCCAGATCTGTATGCTGAAGGAGTTACAGGAGAAAAGCTGCAGTTAGAGCATATGTCAGAAGCAATTTATAAAAGACTGGCAATGATCACTGGTGCTCAAAACATTCCAGTTTTTGATTATATCAGGAATGTATCTATGAATGAAATAGATATCAATCAGCAACACTTTCATTTATCTGAAGAAGAACCAATAGATCCAAATGATCTAATTAAGGATGTAGAAGATGATGAAGAAAGTAAGGATGAAGCTACTGAAAGCTCATCAGATGAAGAAAATGATGATGATGATAACAATGAAGATGATGATAGTAATGATGATGCTGAAGAAAGTAAGGATGAAGCTCCTGAAAGCTCATCAGATGAAGAAAGTGATGACAATGATGATGATGGAAATGATGGTGCAACTGAAGCACATCAAGAAGAAACTGAGGAAAGAAATGAGGATGATACTGAAAATGAACCTCAAAATATGGCTAAAGAAACCAATATTGCTAACATTCATGATGATACTGTTGGATCCTGTATGCCCAAGACACATAGAACATTGATGTGGTTACTACGTCATGATCCAAGTCGGGTCATACCCAATAACAAGCTTAGCAAACACCAATAAATATTTATTTGATGAATTGATCATGCAATTAAATATTGCACCTAATTAGAAAATGGGTTTTCTAATTTAAATTAATGAGAGATAGAACAAATTATATGGATAATTTGCTCATGAATTATTATTATTTGAATTGTCATTCAAATGGCTTGAATAACATCAAATAATATATGTTCTTATGTTATACATTAAAAGGGTTTAATTATATAACATATCAACATCTTAATGTAATTATTTGGTTTTATATTTTTGGGTGTATAAGTTATATAATTAAAAGGTTAATTATATATATCTTATCATCTAACTAATGAACATTAATAATGTGCCTTGTGTTACATAATTAAAAGGGTTAATTATGTAACAAGTCCACTCAACTTTTAATGTGTTACAAGTAGTTCAAAATGGGTGAACTTGGTGTTTTAAAAACCTGATTTCAGCAGCCCCTTGGACTCCCCATTTTTGTCTTGAAAATGCAACACTCATTAAGTTAGTGGTTGAGTGGTAGAGTGCAAAAAAAAATCTGATCTATCTATCTCTCTCTCATTTTCTGCAAAATGAAAACTAGAGAAAAGCTCTATATTCTCTCCTGATTCACGGCTGAAACTTGGGTTTCTGAACTCCTTTTGGTCGTTTCTTGGGTGTTCTAATGACCCAAGCTATGCTCCTTCATTGGTGTGAAGTAGAAAAGGTTTTCTTCCTTCCACCCATTGAAGAACTCAGCTGGAAACAAGGTTCCAGCAGCATTGTTGTTCGTTTTGGTGCTTTAAATCCTAGCAACGATGGTGTTTTCTTAGAGGCTTGTGGGTATGGACACTTGAGGACTTCTACCCTTGAAGTCTTGGCCCTTTTCAGACTCATTTCTTCCTTCTCCTTGGTCGTTTTTGACACCATCCAGAAAGGTAGTATTATGGTATGATAATGTCATGTTTTGGGTGTTCTTGTTCATATTGTATGCTTGCTTTTCACATAATAAAGATCCTCTTGTTATGGGTTTGTTTGTTTACACATGATAATGGTAATTTTCAGAAACTTTAACATGTTTAAAGTAGTATATTCCGCTGCGTTTCATATGTTTAAATGGTTAAACAAGATGTAAATGGTCCAACAAACCCCTACAATGCATCTAGAGCCGGTTATGTGGAAACTAGCATCATTATCCTTGTAAAATCGGTTTTAAAGGATGTTTATCAACTCATTAGAGGCTGATTTTGGTTGATTTAATAAACCCCATGTCTTTCAAAGTTATATCTTCATGCTTATGATTAAACTTTAAAAGATAGGAATGTCAATTGGTTGATATGTTTTGGTTGTTGTTTGTTTGGACAAACAAACCCTAATTTTCAGTTTATGTTAGCTGAAAATTTGGGGTTTGATGGGGTTTATTTTGTTTGTTGAATGATGTTTGTGATTGTTCATTTGATGGTGCATAACCTAGCGTAGACCTTGTGTTGTTTTGGTTTGGTTGCATGTTTGTTTTGGTTATTTTCGTTCAATTGGGTTGTAAGTTTTGTGCTTGTAATTTATCTATTTATTCATTGGGATGTAATAATAGATTAGGAGTATTTCTCTTTTACTAGAAAATATGTATTAGGATATATATTATGTAAAAGAAGATGCTCGGGAAGGAAGCACAAAAGGAAGACACAAAGTGGACTTGAAGCATACGGATGCGACATCAAGTGGGAGATCCATTGTGATCTCAATTTTGTGTTGTTGCTAACCCTTAGGAAAGACCTAATGACCACACTTGTGATGGCAAACAAGTGTGGTCACAATAGTAGCTATGGTTATGCACATGTGGTTGTTTATATTATGCTTGTTTGATTGTGATTTTGTGAATGATTGTGTGATATTTGGATAAACAATCTTAATAAAAATGATCTTAACAAGCTAATATAAAAATGGCTCTTAATCATTAAGTGTTAATAAATGGTTATTAAAAGGATTAATGATTTCATAATAAAATGGGTTTTATTAAAAGAACCATAGGGTACCAAGTATTTGTAAGCATGCAGTTACAAGGTACATAGAGTTTTCAAAGTCTAGAATTAATGGAAACTTAAATCACTTTGGTAACAAGTCTATCACCATCCTTTTACACGACACTCGAATCACTTGGGAACTATTTGTGGGATAAAGGTCACCTAACCACTTGTAGGGAACTTGTATCTTTGAGGTGAGTCTAACGTACTTGTGGGATAAATGTCACCTAACCGCTTGTATGTGAAAAATCACACGTGTGTGTAAGTAGGACAACTTGAATTGGAAACCATGTGATTAGGGTCACCGAAGCATGGCGTACAATGGTGTTGATGGGATTAAACATGCCGACTAAACATATGATGTTTAACCGATCCCATAAGACTAGAAGTTGCAATAGGTTGTAATTGTCAACTGTTGACTACCTTGTTAATTTAAATAATGGGATAAAGGTCACCTAACCATCATTTAAATATAACGTTGGATTCTAGATTTTAATTGTTAATTGTCTATGAGACATTTAAGGGTATTAACGATTAAAATAAATTTATCAGAAATACTAAAATGAACTTTGTCAATTATTGTAGTGATGACCGCTAACTATTACGCTACCACCCTGATCGTCCCTTCCCTATCACTGAGATCTATTCTCGAGAGGGATCGTCCTAACCATAATTACCTTATGGACTCAATTTCTAAACTTGAGAATCGTTCTCAAGAATGAGTAAAGGCCTATGTCCTTGACCATCCCATACCTCACCAACCAACGCTGTTGATGTTAAGGCTTTTTGACGATTGGCTTAGGCACACTAAGGATTCTGTGCAAGTATCCTACCTCATGTTGGGAATATGATTCCTGAACTCCAAAAGGGTTTGGAGCATCATGGGGCATATGACATGATAATCTAGTTGAAGGAAATGTTCCTTCAACAAACTTTAGTAGATTGCTTCGAAACGGTTCGAGCACTTTATGCATGTCACATGGAAGAAACCCAAACGATATCATCTTATATATTCTTATGATGAAAAGCCACATTGATAGCCTCAAGATGCTTAACTATCCTGTCTCAAAGTAGTTGGCCAAGGATTTGATCCTTGATTGCCTAACTAAAGGTTTGAGACATTCATAATAAACTGTAATATGAACGGGTGGGACAAGAGCATCGGTGAACTTCACGCAATGCTCAAAGCAACCGAGGCAGGGATGGGTAGAGAGGTTCTACCTATTCTCTCGATCAATGAGGGAGGCTATAAGAAATGGCCAATCCCGATCCTAAGGCAATTATTGCCAAAGGAAAGGAATACATCAAAGCAAAGGTTAAAGCGAAACCTCGAAAAACCCAAGCTTATGAAGCCTAAGGTAACGGAGAACGATCCATGCTTTGGGTATGGAGAGATAGGACAATGAAAAGGAATTTTCCCTCCTATCTCAAGGAGTTGAAAGACAAGAGGGATGTTGGGCAAACCTCAAATACAATTTCCATGATTCACACATTGTATTAAATGTCATTTCTTCAAACACATGGGTATTGGATACCGGATGTGAGACTCATACTTGCAATTGTTGCAAAGGGGTTCAAAAGAAATGTGCTCTTCAAGGAGGGAAACTCTATTTTGAGACTTTCAAATGGTTTGGAAGTTGTTCTCAGAACATTTTGTATGCACCTAGTTTGACTAGGAACATAATTAATGTTTCCTATTAAAACAATATGATCATGATTTAAAGTTTGTAAATAATGGTATTAAGTTTTATGGATGATGTATTTCATTTTAAGGATATGCCTTTTTAATGATATCCATGAATTGGTTCATGATAATTCGTCCTATAATAACTCATTATACACATTAAGCACCAAGAAACTTAAAATGGGTTTAAGTTATTATTATCTTTGACATTGTCATCTTGGTCACATAAACAAGAATTGGATTCAAACACTTCAAAAGAATGGTTTTTCGAAACAAATGAAAATGTTTCATTTGATAAGTGTGAACCAAAAGACTTATTAGGAATGATACATTTGGATGTATGTGGTCCTTTTAAGACAATAACAAAGATTGGTGAAAGATACTTCATTACTTTTACCGACGATTACAGTCGCTATTATTGTGTGCACTTGATGACACATAAGTATGAAGCTTTTGAAATGTTCAAAATCTTCAATAATAAAGTAGAAAATCAACTCTACATAACTATCTATGTTCTTCATTTTGATAAAGGAGAAACTGAACCCTATTTGGATATGGTTCAATTTATTATGGCTATGAGCTTACCATCTTTATCATTTTGGGTTTTCGCACTGCTCTTTAAGGCTCATATTATGAATATGACCCGGACCAAGAAAGTGTAGATTAGTTGAATATCCTAGAGACTGTATAGGATACTGTTTCTTCGACTCAACAGAGCAAAAGTATTTATTGCTCGAAAGGCTAAGTTCTTGGAAACCGAGTTCCTTATCGAAGGAATGATATATAGAACTGTGGAACTTGATAAGGATCAAGATCCACAAGCCGATACACTTATGGTTGACACTAGCTATCAACAAGAGGTTGTTAATGATAATCAAGAGGTTGATCAATACACACAAAACGTTCACAAATCTGGTAGAGTTAGTATTCCATCTAAGAGATATGAATATTCCAAGAACGGATGCTATGTGGTTGACCCCTGTAGGCTAACCATATACCAAGATGCTATGTCCAATTTGGATTAGGACAAATGGCTAGAAGCCATGAATGTAAGGATGCAATCCATGTATAACAACCAAGTTTGGGAATTGGTTGACCCTCCACTTAACTCCAAACCGGTTGGATACAAGTGGGTTTTCAAGATGAAAACAGATATACATGGAGACTTGAATACTTATAAGTCAAGACTTATAGCATAAGGTTTCCATCAAACTCAATTGGTTGATTATGATGAAACTCTTACGCCCGTGGCAATGCTAAATTCGATTAGTATATTATGTGCCATAACTGCATATTCTGAATATGAGTTTTGGCAAATGGATATCAAAACCGCTTTTCTTAATGAACATCTCGAAGAGACTGTCCATATAGTTCAGCATGATGGTTTTGTCGATCCATGACATCCTAATAAAGTATATAAGTTAAAGTGATCAATCTGTGGATTGAAACGAGCATCGAGAAGGTTGTGTATATAAGAATGCCAGTGGGAGCATAGTTACATTTTTTTGGAATTGTATGTTGATGACATACTACTATTTGGAAATAATATTCCAACCTTGGAAGGTGTTAAAACCTAGCTTGGAAGATGTTTTTCATATAAGATCTCGTTTAAGCCACCCATATTTTGGAATAAGGATCTATAAGGATAGATCGAGGTGGTTGATAGGGTTAAACCAAAGTGCATATATTGATAAAATCTTGAAAAGGTTCAAGATGGAAAACTCTTAGAAAGGTATGGTACCTATTCAAAGAGGGACAATGTTGACTACGTCTCAATGTCCAAGCTCATAGGATGCGCAAAATCAAATGAAGGATATCCCATACACATCTGCTATAGGATCCATCATTTGTGTGATGATATGCACTAGACCGGACGAGTCATGCTTATTAAGTATGACAAAGTAGATACCAATAGAAATAACCATTGGATGGCTGTTAAAAGTATATTAAAATACCTTAGTAGGACTAAGGATATGTTTCTAATATACGGATCTGTTGAAGAGGAAGTCGTTGTAAAGGGTTACATGGATGCAGGCTTCCAAAACTGATCGAGATGATTCTCGATCACAATCGGGGTATACTTCCATTATGAATGGAGGAGAAGTGTCCTTGAAAGGTTCAAAGCAGGACACGGTAGCATTGTTCACTACAAAATCCGAATACATAGCCGCTTCTAGGGGTAGTCTCTACCATTCAAGACCCCTAGAAATCTTTGGTAATTACGTGGGTGCGATTGCTCAAATCAAGGAACCCCGTACTCATCAAAAGACTAAACACCTTGAGCGGAGATTCAACATCATAAGGGATGGAGTTGAAAAAGGGTAAAGATATGTATTCATAAAGTTCGTAAAGATCAAAACATTGCGGATCCACTCATGAAGCTCCTTGTGAGGGCAAAGTATGAGGGTCATACTTGTGCCTTAGGACTTCGATATTCTAGTGATTGGAATTGATCTGTTTAGCATATAAAATATGGAACAATTGTAATATTTAACTCTTTTATATATTTGAGTTATGTTCATTATTAGCATGTTTACATCCATGAATATGTTTATTATTCTAAATGTCCGTAGTCGGTCATATTTGTGGGAACAAATATGAATGTAAGACTATTATGAACATGGATTGGTAGATATTCATAAGGTATGAATATAAAGCAATTGGTTGCTACCAAGGTTCATAGATATTTGTGAGATACAAATATTGGACTGACCCGCGTCTCAAATTTTACTACATAGAATCTCTTTGATTGATCATAAGTAATTTTGAGTAATGGTGAATATAATTTAGTATCCTCAGACCTGAGATGCATATTGGGTTTTGATATTCACCAAATGTTATACCTTGAGTTAGTTCTTCACTGTTCTGAAATAATGGACAGTACATAAGGCTATGTTCAGGTGTGACACAAGGTGATTGTGAGAAACGTATGCAGTCAAGATGGGATTTGTTCCTCTTATTCGTTGAGAGCAAGATGTCTAGGGCCTGATTAAGTTAAATCAACAAGGAATGATCATTTTATGTCCTTGGATTTAACAGGACATCTGTAACAAAAGGATAGATGATCGATTCACCTAAATCATTTCAAGTTTGGAACTTGAAAGGGATGATGTTATTGAATGGCTTTTAAGTCATGCGTATTAAGGGTAGTAAACCGTTGTTAGGCGGTATTTACTGCTTGCATCAATCCTCTATGAATCTTGTGCAAGTGGGAGATTGTTGGATCCTGTATGCCCAAGACACATAGAACATTGATGTGGTTAGTACGTCATGATCCAAGTCGGGTCATACCCAATAACAAGCTTAGCAAACACCAATAAATATTTGATTGATGAATTGATCATGCAATTAAATATTGCACCTAATTAGAAAATGGGTTTTCTAATTTAAATAAATGAGAGATAGAACAAATTATATGGATAATTAGCTCATGAATTATTATTATTTGAATTGTCATTCAAATGGCTTGAATAACATCAAATAATATATGTTCTTATGTAATACATTAAAAGGGTTTAATTATATAACATATCAACATCTTAATGTAATTAGTTTATTTTATATTTTTGGGTGTATAAGTTATGTAATTAAAAGGTTAATTATATATATCTTATCATCTAACTAATGAACATTAATAATGTGCCTTGTGTTACATAATTAAAAGGGTTAATTATGTAACAAGCCCACTCAACTTTTAATGTGTTATAAGTAGTTCAAAATGGGTGAACTTGGTGTTTAAAAAACCTGATTTCAGCAGCCCCTTGGACTCCCCATTTTTGTCTTGAAAATGCAACACTCATTAAGTTAGTGGTTGAGTGGTAGAGTGCAAAAAAAAATCTGATCTATCTATCTCTCTCTCATTTTCTGCAAAAATGAACAACTAGAGAAAAGCTCTATGTTCTCTCCTGATTCACGGCTGAAACTTGGGTTTCTGAACTCCTTTTGGTCGTTTCTTGGGTGTTCTAATGACCCAAGCTATGCTCCTTCATTGGTGTGAAGTAGAAAAGGTTTTCTTCCTTCCACCCATTGAAGAACTCAGCTGGAAACAAGGTTCCAGCAGCATTGTTGTTCGTTTTGGTGCTTTAAATCCTAGCAACGATGGTGTTTTCTTAGAGGCTTGTGGGTATGGACACTTGAGGACTTCTACCCTTGAAGTCTTGGCCCTTTTTAGACTCATTTCTGCCTTCTCCGTGGTCATTTTTGACACCATCCAGAAAGGTAGTATTATGGTATGATAATGTCATGTTTTGGGTGTTCTCTTTCATATTGTATGCTTGCTTTTCACATAATAAAGATCCTCTTGTTATAGGTTTGTTTGTTTACACATGATAATGGTAATTTTTAGAAACTTTAACATGTTTAAAGTAGTATATTCCGCTGCGTTTCATATGTTTAAATGGTTAAACAAGATGTAAATGGTCCAACAAACCCCTACAGATACTGTCAATGAACCACAAAACATGGCTGAAGAAAATGTTGATGATATTCATGATGAAGCTGTACATGAAATTGATTCACAAAATCAAACCTTTGATTTTGATTTTATGAATGATATGTTATATGACCCGGTATTTGAAGTTGATGTGAATGAAGGAGTAGAAGAAATTCCTGTGAGTATGACACACAATGTGTCAATACAAACAGAGGAGACAGTGGACATTGATGAGATGGAAAGATTGAAAGAAGAAAATTTGAGTAAAGAGAAAGAACTTGAAAATTTGAATGTGGAGAATGAAAGAATGAAAGAGATGAACATATCTCTTGAAAAAGAAATTCAAAAGCTTAAGGATTAAAACTTAAAGTTAACTGAAGAAAATGCCTCGAAAGATGAAAAGATTGTGAGGTTTGCCAAAGATAAAGAAGATGTAATCAACAATTTTGAAGTAATGATCAAAGACTATGACATTCTTGAGGAGAAGTTCAAGAAACTAACAGAAGAAAATAAAAAACTAAAAGATGATTTGTTGAAAGAAAAAGAAACTCGGAAGCCTATCTCACCAGTACAAGTGATAAGTACTAAGATTAGTGTTGAAGAAAATCTTGAGCAGCTAAATGGCAAAAGAAAAATTGATGAAGTAGAAGATACAATTCTAACTGAATCATCTTCCAAAATGCAAAGAACTGAAGAAAATGTTGAAGAACAAAATGTTTAAGAACAGATTGAGGCGTTAGAAGATATTGAGGAAGTATACAATGATGATTGGTATGATGAAGTTCTGGATGATGAAGATATTGATGCAACTCAATTTGTATCACATTTCTCTTCACAAGAACAAACTCATTGTCACACCCCAACCTTGACGGCGGAAACTTCGAGGTGTGAGGGTTAAGATCGTTCACAGCCACATAATGCTATTAATAACCCAAATATATATTAATCATAAGTTCCAATTGTACCATTACAATCATAAGTCTCAAAGAAAGTAAATGACATAACATAAGATGCAACAAGCCAATTTATTTCGTTTATTTAACTAGGTCCATTCCTAGATGTGAAAGTTCTTCAAAAGTGGCGATCAAGTTTGAGTATTTCCTGAAACATGTTAAAAACAAAAGGTCAACATAATGTTGGTGAGATTTCCACAGTTTTCGATACATAAGTATATAAAAGATGGTAAATCATTTTGTAAGTTAGAGAACAAGTAACTAGGGATGTAAGACAGAATGCACAATCAAACCTCGACAAAGTTTTACAAGTCTCAAACGTTTAAAAGTATATACGATTAGCTAAGTGTACTTGGATCAACCAAGCAGGCTTGTCTGGTCCATAGATCTATGACCTTGCTAGGCTAGCAATAGTTAATGATTGTACATATATTCGACATTACATGGTAGCCACAAAGTTCAACTAACCACAACAAACAGGTGAAATGCCATAAGTTTACAAGAATCAAACGTGTTTACAAGTGCAAAGTTTATAATGTAACATGTTTCACCCAAAAGGTATAAAAATATAAAAAGGGGTATAGAAATACTCACATGATCAATAAGTATATATTGGATGATTAATAAGAAATAATATTAAGCGTCGTTTCAACGTAATCCTTCACAAGGCACCTATATATATTTACAAGTTTTAAGTTAACAATAAGATTAACATTTTAACGCGAACTAGGGTTTTTAATGGATTTAGGGCTTGTCAAATAATTATATTTAACAAATGGATTTCATTCATATTTTCTTAAAATATATATTTACATTTCATACCAAGATGTGATAAGAAACATTTATAATAATTTGAAAGATTTCAATATAAAGTTTGAATAAAGTTTTATAACTAAAAGAAATAATTACGATTTAAATAATATAAATTAAAAAGAACGTTTGGTCCAATAATAATTTATGAATTTTTTATTTGCAATGCATTTTATAAGAATTTACTCAAAGACAAACTTTGTTAAAATGTATTATTAAAAAGCTATATATTTATTTAAACTTAGAAAACAATTACAGAAAATATTTGGTGTCCTTTAAAAATATTTGAAGTTTATAAAAATAATTTTTTATATTTATCAAAAAAAATTCTGAAATTTATTTAAGGCTAAAAAGCCTTACAAAAATTAAATGAGGGAGCCCGGGTTCGAACCCGGGACCTCAAAGTTGTAAGGGTGATTGTCTAACCAGTGAACCAGGACCGTGGTCTTGGTTGAACTTGGTTTTAAATTCTTAAAACATACAGCAATCAAAAACTCCTAAATCTCCTATAAACACTAGAATGATTTGATCCAAATTGAGGATCAAAACAACGTTATAAATCCAATTAAGTATGGGGCTTTTGTTTCCCTCATAAAACGGAGTTTGTATGTGTATTTAATTTACCCGGTTGAAGGTGATTTGGGATTGCACAAGACGAAGAACCGGTCGCGACCAACATACCACTCGATCGATGCCCAAATGATGATTTTAATCGAATTCGTTGCACAGTAAGCTTCCAATAGTCCCAAGGATGAAAAGCCCTCTGCCAATTTCACTTATTGTCGATCGTACGTTGATGAACACAACGGCCGCAGTGGCAAAGAAACGTAGATGTGGTTGGATTGTTTAGAAATGATTGAGATGAAATTATGTTGAGTAGAAGCTTAGTTACGATTAAACGTTCGCGTAGGTGCAATTAATTTGATTATTATTGCGTTTTAGATGTCGAACGGCTCCATGATTTATGAATTGCCGGTTACTCGGTCGATTGTGTTTGTAATCGGCGTTTAAATGCGTTTAAGGTTTATAACGGCTTTCGAATCATGTTAACGATGCGTTTGGGATGATTTGGGGTATTGATTAAAGGCATTTTGGGGCGTTTTAAGCCTCGCCGGAGCTCGCCGGAGCTCTGCCGGCGGCGGCTGCCGGAAATACGGGAATTAAGGGGGTTTGGGTTGGTGTTTTAAAGAATTTACACATATGGTCCCTCAACTTCAAAATGTTATTATTTCATGCTAAAACTTTCATTTAAAGTTTTAAAAATACCAAACTAACCCCCTAACTTAATTTTAAGTTTAAACCTTTCAAGTTTAGTAATTCTTTACAAATTATTATTATCATTATTATTATTATTATTAGTATTATAACTATCATATTAGTTAGCAACATAAATACTATTATTATGACTTTTTATTACTATTATTATTATTGCTATTATCATTAATGTCACACATTGTTATTATTATTGTTTTTATTATTATAATAATATTATTAGTAACATTATCATTATGTATTATTGTACTTAGTTGTAGTAGACTATTAACTTTTTAACAAATAAAATGAACATAAGCAATCCATACGCTTCATATGAGGCAATAATGGTCCTTACAAGAATAATAAAGGCAAAAATTCAAGATGTTACAGTCTCCCCAACTTAAAAGAATTTCGTCCCGAAATTAAGAATGAACTAGGCGAACAAATGCGGGTATCTCTCCTTATGATCCTCACGCTCCCAAGTGAACTCAGCTCTACACTTATTCTCCCAACGAACCTTAACAATTGGAGTAGTTGTGGTTCTCGTTTTCTTTATAATGTAATCCATAATCTCAACAGGTTTCTCAACGAAATGCAATGACTCGTCGATCTGGATGTCTTCCAATGGAACATGCAGACTCTCGTCGGCCATACACTTTCTCAAATTTGATACATGGAATACAGGATGAACTCCACTAAGGTCGGAAGGTAGTTCCAGTTTATAAGCCACTTTCCCAATCCTTTTCAGGATTTTGAAAGGTCCTACAAATCTTTGAGCAAGTTTACCCCAAAGCGAACCACACCTTTCCATGGTGAAACCTTAAGAAGAACCATCTCCCCAACTTGGAATTCCAATGGCTTACGTCGCTTATCAGCATAGCTCTTTTGTCGACTTCTAGCCACTTTAAGGTACTTGCGGATGATAGAAACTTTATCGGTCGTCTCTTGTATAAGTTCAGGACCAGTGATGAAGTTTTCACCAATGTCGGTCCAACAGATCGGTGAACGACATTTACGACCATAAAGTGCTTCAAACGGTGCCATCTTGATACTCGAGTGATAACTATTGTTATACGAAAATTCCGCGAGCGGTAAATGCGTATCCCAATCACCACCAAAGTCAAGGACACATAGACGCATCAGATCCTCGAGGGTTTGGATTGTTCGTTCGGTTTGACCATCGGTTTGAGGATGGTAAGCCGTACTTAAATCCAATTGAGTACCCAAGAGTTCTTGCATCGAAGACCAAAAGTGTGAATTGAAGCGAGCATCTCGATCGGTAATAATGTGTAATGGCACGCCATGACGACTCACAATTTCATCAATATAGATTCGAGCCAACTTTGAAACCTTGTATGTATCTCGTATGGGTATGAAATGTGTTGTCTTGGTCAAACAGTCAATAATGACCCGGATGCTATCATGACCACGAGGTGTACGAGGTAACTTGGTTATGAAATCTAGAGATATATGTTCCCATTTCCACATAGGGATTTCAGGTTGCTCAAGTAAACCACTTGGTCGTTGATGCTCGGCTTTGACCCTTGCACACGTGAGACACTTGGAAACGTAAGACGCAATATCTTTCTTCATTCCAGGCCACTAATATTGACCACGCAGGTCCATGTACATCTTATCGGAGCCAGGATGAATGGAATATCGGGTTTGATGAGCTTCGTTCATAATGAAATGTCGAAGGTTATCACGATTCGGGATCCAAAGTCGATTCAAGAAGTACCACATGCCATTCGGTTTTGTCTCCAGTTGTGACCAAACGTTAGGCATCAAATCTTCATCTTTCCCTTCGTCGGTTAGTGCCGCTTGTTGAGCCTCGCGAATGCATAACTCGAGGTCAGTATCGATCCTTATGTTTTGGAGCATGATAGTAGCCTCGTTGACCTCCACATGAATCTCGGTATCAAATTCTCCTAGCGTATCAAACCATTGCCTTCGATCTCGAATTTCTTGAAGTGAGATAGTCTTGTTGTGGACCTTGCGACTTAGCGCGTCGGCTACAACATTCGCCTTTCCAGGATGGTAGCGAATGTCGCAGTCGTAGTCGCTAATTAACTCAATCCAACGTCTTTGTCTCATGTTGAGATCCTTTTGGTTGAACACGTGTTGGAGACTCTTATGATCGGTGTAGACTATGCATTACGTCCCATATAGATAGTGTCGCCAAATCTTCAATGCAAAACCACAACACCAAGTTCAAGATCGTGAGTCGTGTAGTTCACTTCATGAACCTTCAATTGCCTCGACGCGTATGCTATAACTTTGCCTCGTTGCATGAGTACACAACCAAGACCTTGATTAGAAGCATCGCAATACACGGTGAAGTCATCATTTCCATCGGGAAGTGTGAGAATAAGAGCGTTACACAACTTGCGTTTTAATGTCTCGAAAGCCTCTTCTTGCTCGGGTCCCCATTCAAAGAGTCGATTCTTTTGGGTTAGCGCCGTTAATGGTTTAGCAATCTTCGAGAAATTCGCTATGAACCTACGGTATTATCCCGCTAAGCCCAGAAAAGAAGGAACCTCGGTTGGGGTTGTGGGAACACACCAATTCTTCACGGCTTCAATTTTAGCAGGATCAACATGAATTCCTTGGCTACTCACCACATGCTCTAAGAATTGAACTTCTTCCAACCAAAACTCACACTTGGAAAACTTGGCTTATAATTGCTCCTTCTTCAAAAGTTCAAGAACTTGCCGCAAGTGCGTCTCTTGATCGATTTTCGTCTTGGAATAAATAAGAATGTCATCAATGAACACGATCACGAACTTATCCAAATACGATTTACATACTCGATTCATGAGGTCCATGAACACGGCAGGTGCATTGGTCAAGCCAAAAGGTATGATCATGAACTCGTAGTGCCCATATCGAGTACGAAAAGTGGTCTTTGGAATGTCATCATCGTGGACACGTAGTTGATGATACCCAGAACGTAGATCGATCTTTGAGAATTGAGTTGCTCCTTGAAGTTGGTCGAAGAGATCATCTATTCGAGGGAGAGGGTATCGGTTTTTGATAGTAAGCTTGTTGAGTTCTCGGTAATCGATGCACATACGAAATGAACCATCCTTCTTCTTCACAAACAGTACAGGTGCACCCCACGGTGATGAGCTAGGGCGAATGAAACCCTTATCGGTCAACTCTTGCAGTTGACTAGCTAATTCTTGCATTTCAGACGGTGCAAGACGATAAAGTGATTTAGCCACAGGGTTTGCGCCAGGGATTAAGTCAATCTTGAACTCAACTTCTCGCACGGGAGGTAACCCTTTAAGATCCTCGGGAAAAACCTCGGGAAAATCCCGCATGATAGGAATGTCTTTCAACTCCTTACCCTTGGCTTTCGTATTAACTACATATGCCATGAAAGCCATGTAGTTTTTACTTAATCACTTGCGGGCCTTGATGCAAGACATGAGTTTGAGTCTTTGGGATGATTTCTCCCCAAAGACCTTCAAAGTATCACCAGTCGGTAAAGGAATTCGAATACATTTCTCGAAGCATAGAATTTCCGCACGATGCTTGGCTAACCAATCGATACCAATGATAACATCAAAGCTTCCCAATTGCATAGGAATAAGTTCGACGAAGAACTCGTGTTCGTTAAGGCCCAAGGTGCAATCGCGTATTACGACATCAACGACAATAGATTTTCCATCGGCGACTTCGACCGTGAAATATCTTTCCAGGTTAACACGCGGTTTAGAAAGTATAGGCCCAAATTCCAGAGACACGAAACTCCTATCGGCACCTGAATCAAACAATACGGAAGCATAATGACTATTTACAAGATATATACCATTCACCACGTCGTTGTTGGCTTGGGCTTGATTGGCATTGATGTTGAAAGTCCTTCCACGAGCCGGTGGAACAGTTCCCGCATTGCGAGGACATTGCGGACGAATATGACCAGGCTCGCCACAGTTATAGCAGGTTCGGTTGGTAAGCATTGCAGTGTTGTTTGGCGCACGAAGGCAAGTAGTTACCAAGTGTCCATACTTCCCACACAACGAGCAGACTCGGCATGGAATGTTGCTTGAATGATGGTACTTGCACGTGTTACACATAGGATGTGGACCAGCATAAGCTTTAGCCATGGGAGTTTGATTCGCAACCACCATTTGTTTTTGAGGAGCATTTGGGGCAGTCACCGCGTAGTTGCGTGTCGGGGTGAACTTACGTTTCTTGTTTTGGGAAGATGACTTGGCCGGGTGGAATAAGCCAAGTGATTCCCACCATATTGTTTGAGGTTCCAGAACTCCTCCTCTAGTTTTTGCAACTCGCATCTCGGGCAGAACTTTTAAATCATGATATCCTTAAATTCTTCCCAGGGCAACGCCATTGCAACCTCAGTTCCACGGTTTCTCTTTTCACTATTCCACCATGTTAGTGCCCGTTGTTGAAGAACACTTGTGGCATAGCGAACCTTGAACTCGTCGGGGCACTCGCTAACAATGAATGTGTTTTCCATACTTTCAAACCACTCGAGAAGTCCAGTGGCTCCTTCTTTTCCTCTAAAGCTAGTGGGTTTGCACGAGTTGAAGTGTTTGAAAGTGCAAGTACGAGTGTTCCCTTGTTGATTGTCGTTATTGTCTCCATCAGCAACCATAGTCGGGATAACGGCAGCCATTTGCCGGGCAATCATGGCAGCTAGCTTACGGTCGGAACTTCCACGCTTTCCATGGTGACGAGACATGCTGGATATACAAAAATGAGTTAGTTACGGGAGTGAGGATAACAAAGGATAGTAGTTTAAACAAAGATAAGCTAAGGGTTATAAGGTACACGGAATGATTCCATTTGGTAACGCATTACCATTTGGAAACGTTGACACGTCAAGTTGAATTGACCCATTTACCTTAGAAACTTGTGTATACTGACCATAGTTTATCACTCATCCCAGAAATCCCTAGGTAAGCATAACTAGTCCCGTAGGATTTATGTGATATGCTTGCCTTAGCCCGAGGGCCTTTTGCCAGGAAAACCAGGATACAAGTGTCTATGTGTCACACAATATTTCTTAGGTTCATAGAATCAAAACCTTGATGAGATTTATATAGATTAGACATAACGTCTAAAGATCCAAGTCATAACATAAGCATAAGATTCCACGTGTCGTCGAGAATAAGGTTAAGAGAGTTCATGTTCTGGGAGAGTCAAAGAGTCAAAGTTAAGTTTAGGGAGACAAGTAACAATGTTTAGGCAATCCTATGCTAAGGCATCAAATTGCGCATTGTTGGGTTTGCAAGAACATAAAACTTAGTTTAACCCATTAAACTTTCTGAAAACGCAGCGGAATAACAACATTATAATAACTTACTTATAAGCTGAAAATTATGTTCTTTAGGTGACCATATAAATGTATAAAGCAAACCCAAAATCAAAGGATCTTAATATGTGAATAAACAAGCTATGAACACAAAAACAAGCATAATGGACAGTCATTAACAAGCTGCCATGACTACCTTTCAGCAGCTCAAGACAATGCTTCCAATAGAGGCTGCCAAAACGTGGATTTGATGAAGATGTAGATGTGCAAAATCGGCCAAGACTCCAAGAGAAGAAGTCCTCAAGCTTGTATACCCAAAGCTTACTTGCAAACGTGTCTTGTTAGGGAGAAACACCAAGATCAACTCCAAAACACCCTTTTCTGCTGCTGCTGTTCCGTGAACTTTAGGAGAGAAAAAAAAAAGTCCTTTTGGTGTTTTGCATGTGAAGTAAGTGATGTTTGAGAGTCCCTACACTCTTTCATAAAGAGTGTGTGTTACCAAGGAAAAAAGAGGGAACCCCATTGGTCCATGGGGTGGCCGAAATTGTTTGAACATGGCTGGATTCCCTCTCATTTTTAATGCTTATTGACACATTAAAAGGTTCATGGACCCTCTTGGATTTTTAATGTGTGACAAGTGCAAGAACCATACTTATACGTTTTATGCACTAATCTTTAATTAAACATTTTAATTAAAGATCACTAACATTACATTATCTTATGTTATTTAAACCCTTTTAAATAACAATGTGATTAATAAAACCCATCAACAAATCATCCTTATGATTTGACCCATTTCACATATAATTGTTTAGAAAACCAATTTTCTAAATTTGGTATGTTATTATTCAATTGCATGATCACATCATCAATTAAATAATCGTTTGTGTTTGCAAAGCTTGTTTTGGGGTATAACCCGACTTGGATCATAACGTACTAACCACATCAATATTCTAAGTGTCTTGGGCACATAGAATCCTACACACATAAGTTTGGTATAGCATTATGTAACATGTAAACAATATAATTTACAAGATAGAAATATAATTCTATAAGGTTCATGCATACGAGTCTAGGTCACCATTTCTAATAACCTAGATCCCTATAGTTATAGGCTTTGATACCAATCTGTCACACCCCAACCTTGACGGCGGAAACATCAAAGTGTGAGGGTTAAGATCGTTCACAGCCACATAACGCTATTAATAACCCAAATATATATTAATCATAAGTTCCAATTGTACCATTACAATCATAAGTCTCAAAGAAAGTAAATGACATAACATAAGATGCAACAACCCAATTTATTTCGTTTATTTAACTAGGTCCATTCCTAGATGTGAAAGTACTTCAAAAGTGGCGATCAAGCTTGAGTATTTCCTGAAACATGTTAAAAATAAAAGGTCAACATAATGTTGGTGAGATTTCCATAGTTTTCGATACATAAGTATATAAAAGATGGCAAATCATGTTGTAAGTTAGAGAACAATTAACTAGGGATGTAAGACAGAATGCACAATCAAACCTCGACAAAGTTTTACATGTCTCAAACGTTTAAAAGTATATATGATTAGCTAAGTGTACTTGGATCAACCAAGCAGGCTCGTCTGGCCCATAGATCTATGACTTTGCTAGGCTAGCAATAGTTAATGATTGTACATATATTCGACATTATATGGTAGCCACAAAGTTCAACTAACCACAACAAACATGTGAAATGCCAACAGTTTACAAGAATCAAACGTGTTTACAAGTGCAAAGTTTATAATGTAACATGTTTCACCCCAAAGGTGTAAAAATATAAAAAGGTGTATAGAAATACTCACATGATCAATATGTATATATTGGATGATTAATAAGAAATACTATTAAGCGTCGTTTCAACGTAATCCTTCACAAGGCACCTATATATATATTTAAATGAGGGAGCCCGGTTTCGAACCCGGGACCTCAAACTTGTAAGGGCGATTGTCTAACCATTGAACCAGGACCGTGGTCTTGGTTTAACTTGGTTTTAAATCCTTAAAACATACAGCAATCAAAAACCCCCAAATCTCCTATAAACCCTAGAATGATTTGATCCAAATTGAGGATCAAAACAACGTTATGAATCCAATTAAGTATGGGGCTTTTGTTTCCCTCATAAAACCGAGTTTGTATGTGTATTTAATATACCCGGTTGAAGGTGATTTGGGATTGCACAAGACGAAGAACCGATCGCGACCAACGTACCACTCGATCAATGCCCAAATGATGATTTAATCGAATTCGTTGCACAGTAAGCATCTAATAGTCCCAAGGATGAAAAGCCCTGTGCCAATTTCATTTATTGTCGATCGTACGCTGATGAACACAACGGCCGCAGTCGCGAAGAAACGTAGATGTGGTTGGATTGTTTAGAAATGATTGAGATGAAATTATGTTGTGTAGAAGCTTAGTTACGATTAAACGTTCGTGTAGGTGCAATTATGTAAGGCCCCGTTCCCGGGACGCCTACAGTTGGTCATTCATCGCACATAAAACATATAATTACATTTGCCTCATAAAAATATTGCAGCGGAAACATTCAAAAACGACATCTCATTTCATTATAATTACTTTGGCCAAATAATACATCATTTATCCGGTTACAAAATACATGTTTGCATTACATCACAAAAGCTTTATAAATGGATGCCATCCCCAAAAGAGTCGAGTAGCCTTGCCGTGCCATCCTCATCAATCATTTACCTGCCAACTGGAAAACGTATAAAAAGTCAGCGTTGCTGAGTGAGTTCTAGTTTTATAAAATAAACATACTTCACTTTCATTAAAAACTATTCCTTTTATCATGCGATCATTCAACATACGTATACACAGATAATGTCATTATTATCTTTCATCTCATTCATTATCTTCCGTTCCTTTCATACATTCTTTCTTTCGAGTCTTTTGCGACAACATAGTCGCTCACCTCAATAGCAATCTCAATGATTGCACGTTATCCGAGTCTTTTGCACCCCTAGGGTTGCTCACCTCATTGCCCATCTTAATGATAGCAAGCTATCCGAGTCTTTTGCAACAACAAGGTTGCTCACCCCAAGGCAACATCACGATAGCACGTTACTCGAGTCTTTTGCAACGACAAGGTTGCTCACCCCATAGGCAATCTAAATGATTGCACTTCATCCGAGTCTTTTGCAACACAAAGTCGCTCACCCCATATATATGCTTGCAAGCCTTTCATTCGTTTATTCATCATTCATTAATGCATGCATTCTTACTTCATGTTCCTCTTTCATTATCTTTCGCTTTACATTACATAATACTTCATTCGTTCATTAACATGACATGTAAAGCCAAAAGAAAGATAAGCATACATTATAATAAGGAACATATCATACACATTCATCATCATCATACAGGGCAACATCATACATTCATAATATGCATAAACATGCAACATCATCATCATCATGCCCTACATGCTCTCTAAGGCCATAACAGTCATCTTACATACTCTTACGAGAACCTTACGTCATAACTTACACCTGCACCTTCCCCCGAAGGCCAGAAGTCAAACTACACATTCCTCCGAGTGCAACAACCCTATTCGGGCGTATGGACACCCTTCAGTCGCATGGCCTCCATGCGACTGAACATCATGCGACTGGACTCATGCGGATGATCATCTATGCGAATGAACATTCAATCGTGCGTATGGACCTTGTGCGAATGGGACTACTGCGAATGGGCACCTATGCGACTGACCTCATGCGAATGGACTCATGCGACTAAGCATCTATGCGACTGAACCCTCAGTCGTGCAATCCCCATGCGACTGGACTCCCAGTCGTGCGACTGAAGCCTTAGTCGTGCGATTGAACCCTCAATCGTGCAAATGAATCCCAATCGTGCGAATAACCCTCAATCGCCTCTCATTCGGCCGTATGGCCTCCATTCGGTCGCCTAGCCCTAGCTGATGCAGAATGGAGTTCATCCCGAACCCAATCTGCCATTTTCGACCTCCAAGCTCATCCAAACCCATTCTAAGCCTAAATTAACCCTCCTGGACCTTAGGAATGCATACCATAACACCATACAAGCACACACAAGCCCGGAATCATACACGAAACGCATCATACACATCACACCCAAATGGGTCAAACACATACTCACACTAAAAACGGGTTTTAACATTTTCCAGCCCCAAAATCAGTTTAAAACAAGTAAAAGTGGGGTCCTAGAACTCACACAAACGAGCACAACGTCAAAGGCTTCGATTTGGCTTGCCACACGACGAGTTTGGACACCCGAATCACCCGAAACACCTCTTTTTCTCTTTTTTTTTCTTCTCCTTTCTCTCTTCATCTATCTAGGTTGGCTGAAAATGTGGGGGAAATGGGGAGAGTTGGCTGCCCTCTCCCCACTAATATCACCTCATTTCCCGACTTTTCTTCGTTGGCGAGTTTGGTCCCTCGACTTTGGACTTTATTTTCTTTTCTTTCTTCGTCGGCTTCAATATAAGAAATATCCTGGTGTTACAAATTAATTTGATTATTATTGGCTTTTAGATGTCGAACGGCTCGATGATTTATGAATTGTCGGTTACTCGGTCGATTGTGTTTGTAACCGGCGTTTAAATGCGTTTAAGGTTCATAACGGCTTTCGAATCATGTTAACGATGCGTTTGGGATGATTTGGGGTATTGATTAAAGGCATTTAGGGGCGTTTTAAGCCTCATCGGAGCTCGCCGGAGCTCTGCCAGCGGCGGCTGCCGGAAATACGGGAATTAAGGGGGTTTGGGTTGGTGTTTTAAAGAATTTACACATATGGTCCCTCAACTTCAAAATGTTATTATTTCATCCTAAAACTTTCATTTAAAGTTGTAAAAATACCAAACTAACCCCCTAACTTAATTTTAAGTTTAAACCTTTCAAGTTTAGTAATTCTTTACATATTATTATTATCATTATTATTATTATTATTAGTATTATAACTATCATATTAGTTAGCAACATAAATACTATTATTATGACTTTTTATTACTATTATTATTATTGCTATTATCATTAGTGTCACACATTGTTATTATTATTGTTTTTATTATTATAATTAATTATTATTAGTAACATTATCATTATGTATTATTGTACTTAGTTGTAGTAGACTATTAACTTTTTAACAAATAAAATGAACATAACCAATCCATAAGCTTCATATGAGGCAATAATGGTCCTTACAAGAATAATAAAGGCAAAAATCCTATATGTTACAGTCTCCCCAACTTAAAAGAATTTCGTCCCGAAATTAAGAATGAACTAGGCGAACAAATGCGGGTATCTCTCCTTCATATGATCCTCACGCTCCCAAGTGAACTCAGCTCTACACTTATTCTCCCAACGAACCTTAACAATTGGAGTAGTTGTGGTTCTCGTTTTCTTTATAATGTGATCCATAATCTCAACAGGTTTCTCAACGAAGTGCAATGACTCGTCGATCTGGATGTCTTCCAATGGAACATGCAGACTCTCGTCGGCCACACACTTTCTCAAATTTGATTCATGGAATACAGGATGAACTCCACTAAGGTCGGAAGGTAGTTCCAGTTTATAAGCCACTTTCCCAATCCTTTTTAGGATTTTAAAAGGTCCTACAAATCTTGGAGCCAGTTTACCCTTCTTTCCAAAGCGAACCACACTTTTCCATGGTGAAACCTTAAGAAGAACCATCTCCCCAACTTAGAATTCCAATGGCTTACGTCGCTTATCAGCATAGCTCTTTGTCGACTTCTAGCCACTTTAAGGTACTTGCGGATGATAGAAACTTTATCGGTCGTCTCTTGTATAAGTTCAGGACCAGTGTGAAGTTTTCACAATGTCGGTCCAACAGATCGGTGAACGACATTTACGACCATAAAGTGCTTCAAACGGTGCCATCTTGATACTCGAGTGATAACTATTGTTATACGAAAATTCCGCGAGCGGTAAATGCATATCCCAATCACCACCAAGTCAAGGACACATAGACGCATCAGATCCTCGAGGGTTGGATTGTTCGTTCGTCGGTTTGACCATCGGTTGAGGATGGTAAGCCGTACTTAAATCCAATTGAGTACCCAAGAGTTCTTGCATCGAAGACCAAAAGTGTGAGTTGATGCGAGCATCTCGATCGGTAATAATGTGTAACGGCACGCCATGACGACTCACAATTTCATCAATATAGATTCGAGCATGCCTTGAAACCTTTATGTATCTCGTTATGGGTATGAAATGTGTTGTCTTGGTCAAACGGTCAATAATGACCCGGATTCTATCATGACCACGAGGTGTACGAGGTAACTTGTTTATGAAATCTAGAGATATATGTTCCCATTTCCACATAGGGATTTCAGGTTGCTCAAGTAAACCACTTGGTCGTTGATGCTCGGCTTTGACCCTTGCACACGTGAGACACTTGGAAACGTAAGACGCAATATCTTTCTTCATTCCAGGCCACTAATATTGACCACGCAGGTCCATGTACATCTTATCGGAGCCAGGATGAATGGAATATCGGGTTTTTTGAGCTTCGTTCATAATGAAATGTCGAAGGTTATCACGATTCGGGATCCAAAGTAGATTCAAGAAGTACCACATGCCATTCGGTTTTGTCTCCAGTTATGACCGAACGTTAGGCATCAAATCTTCATCTTTCCCTTCCTCGGTTAGTGCCGCTTGTTGAGCCTCGCGAATGCATAACTCGAGGTCAGTATCGATCCTTATGTTTTGGAGCATGATAGTAGCCTTGTTGACATCCACATGAATCTCGGTATCAAATTCTCCTAGCGTATCAAACCATTGCCTTCGATCTTGAATTTCTTGAAGTGAGACAGTCTTGTTGTGGACCTTGCGACTTAGCGCGTCGGCTACAACATTCGCCTTTCCAGGATGGTAGCGAATGTCGCAGTCGTAGTCGCTAATTAACTCAATCCAACGTGTTTGTCTCATGTTGAGATCCTTTTGGTTGAACACGTGTTGGAGACTCGTATGATCGGTGTAGACTATGCATTACGTCCCATATAGATAGTGTCGCCAAATCTTCAATGCAAAAACCACAGCACCAAGTTCAAGATCGTGAGTCGTGTAGTTCACTTCATGAACCTTCAATTGCCTCGACGCGTATGCTTAACTTTGCCTCGTTGCATGAGTACACAACCAAGACTTGATTAGAAGCATCGCAAACACGGTGAAGTCATCATTTCCATCGGGAAGTGTGAGAATAAGAGCGTTACCCAACTTGCGTTTTAATGTCTTGAAAGGCTCTTCTTGCTCTGGTCCCCATTCAAAGAGTCGATTGTTTTGGGTTAGCGCCGTTAATGGTTTAGCAATCTTCGAGAAATTCGCTATGAACCTACGGTAATATCCCGCTAAGCCCAGAAAAGAACGAACCTCAGTTGGGGTTGTGGGAACACACCAATTCTTCACGGCTTCAATTTTAGCAGGATCAACATGAATTCCTTGGCTACTCACCACATGCCCTAAGAATTGAACTTCTTCCAACCAAAACTCACACTTGGAAAACTTGGCGTATAATTGCTCCTTCTTCAAAAGTTCAAGAACTTTCCGCAAGTGCGTCTCTTTATCGATTTTCGTCTTGGAATAAATAAGAATGTCATCAATGACACGATCACGAACTTATCCAAATACGATTTACATACTCGATTCATGAGGTCCATGAACACGGCAGGTGCATTGGTCAAGCCAAAAGGTATGATCATGAACTCGTAGTGCCCATATCGAGTACGAAAAATGGTCTTTGGAATGTCATCATCGTGGACACGTAGTTGATGATACCCAGAACGTAGATCGATCTTTGAGAATTGAGTTGCTCCTTGAAGTTGGTCGAAGAGATCATCGATTCGAGGGAGAGGGTATCGGTTTTTGATAGTAAGCTTGTTGAGTTCTCAGTAATCGATGCACATACGAAATGAACCATCCTTCTTCTTCACAAACAGTACAGGTGCACCCCACGGTGATGAGCTAGGGCGAATGAAACCCTTATCGGTCAACTCTTACAGTTGACTAGCTAATTCTTGCATTTCAGACGGTGCAAGACGATAAGGTGATTTAGCCACAGGGTTTGCGCCAAGGATTAAGTCAATCTTGAACTCAACTTCTCGCACGGGAGGTAACCCTTTAAGATCCTCGGGAAAAACCTCGGGAAAATCCCGCACGATAGGAATGTCTTTCAACTCCTTACCCTTGGCTTTCGTATTAACTACATATGCCATGAAAGCCATGTAGTTTTTACTTAATCACTTGCGGGCCTTGATGCAAGACATGTGTTTGAGTCTTTGGGATGATTTCTCCCCAAAGACCTTCAAAGTATCACCAGTCGGTAAAGGAATTCAAATACATTTCTCGAAGCATAGAATTTCCGCACGATGCTTGGCTAACCAATCGATACCAATGATAACATCAAAGCTTCCCAATTGCATAGGAATAAGGTCGACGAAGAACTCGTGTTGCTATTGATGTTCTCGATTAATCAATCGTCTAACTCGATCGTAGTTGAATCGAAACCTAGGATCCATATATATAGACAATGATGTTTCAGTTATTGGGATTTGATTTGTTTCAGTTAAGGAATCATCGGATTTCTCGGGATTCGCATAACTGCCTTGTTGACTTGTTGACTTGTAACACTTGTGTTATACAAGTGTTTGGACTCCGCAGGAACAATGTCTTCAGTAGGAATTTGTTCTTCCGTAGATGATGTGTTCTTCCGAAGGAGTCTTGTTCTTCCGAAGGAAACTTATTCTTCCGAAGGAAACTTGTTCTTCCGAAGGAAACTTTTCTGGTTGTTCATCCGCAGAAGATCTTCGGATGTAGAATTACTTGTAAGAAATATATCTACGGAAGAACAAAATGTTCATCCGTAGATGTTTCTTACACTTGGTCAATTTCATAAATTGACCAATTATAATGTTTGTACCTGCAACCATACATAAACCAACACATATATAAATGGGTTAACCTATATATTTAATGCATACACAATGATGAATTACAAAAATTCATTACAGATATTAATTCAAGTACTAAGCCTATACATAATGACTAGATCTTCTGATTCTAGACCTGACAATACTCCCCCTTAGGCTTAGATACTTGCAATCAGTTCTTCAAAACTGAAAGTTCCTTGACTCTGGCAATGATTTTGTTGTAGAAGTAAGACACATCAGTCTTCTGATCATCATACTTGTAGTTGATCTTCATCTTGCTGAACTTCTTCAGAGTCTCAAAACTGATCCCCAGATTATCTTCCTCTGTAGTGAGTGTGTCTAACACATTGTTGTTATTCACCACTTCTTGCTTATCTTGCTCTGAGATTCTGAGTTCTGTTACTTCATCAAAAGTTGTTCCCTTTTGCAGCCCAGCATTGAATCTTCTTCATTTGTAGGCTTTGGCATGTAGTTTGTCAATCACTTGGATCACATGGACATGCAGGAACATATCATTTTATGCTTTTTCATCAGTCAGCTTGGGAAAGAATTTGTCATTGAGATATGAGGTGTAGCTGGGATGGAGTAGTTTGATTTCCACAGGATCAAAGATCCTGATCTTGTCAGCTTTCATGTTCTCAGCATTTCTCAGCAGGACCAACTCCTTTGTTTTCTCAACATAACCCCATTCAGTGATTGGGTATGTGAATTGAGTCCCTTCAATGCATTTAATTGCTGCTTTGTTTCTGTTTTTGTAGCCAACCCTCTTCAAAAATTCATCATCTACATGTTCTGAGGCATTGGACTTGTATCTTTTGAGCCCTTTGATTCTCTTCTGATGCTCTATATCTTCTCTTTTAGCTTCTATCAGGACATCATCTTTAAATTTTGTCTTCAACTTTCCCACTAGAGTTGAGAAATCTCTTCCTCTAGGGTGAATTGGATAATTACTGATGATTAGACTTTGAAGATCTTTGATGTCATTCTCTGGCAGACTCACCACTGAGAGTACATCATGGAAGTATTCAACTCTTCCAGATGTTCTTTTAATAATGGCACAATCCCAGTCTGGATCATATTTCAGGCCATGATCCTGTTTTCTTCCACACAGACTGGGAGTTGTGAGGTGGTCTATCAATTGTATCAGAGTGGACTTCTGCTCAGTTATCTCTCCCACTGTAGTCCCAAGTGGCCATACTTTGCCAGGTATTACTTCTCTTGGCTCTCTGATCAATTTCTCCTTTCTTTTGTGCTGATCTTTAGGTTCAACTGTTATAGGTTCAGCATGAAATTTACTTTGTTCCTCATAAGATGGATGTGGAGCTTCAGTTCTGAATCTTACTCCAGTATCCAACTCAACTTTCATAACATGCTCCATCATCCTTCTAAGTTCCCATACTGATCTTCCTTTAAGCTCACGAGGTTTGTAATTATGGCCTTGTAACCAGCAAGTCATGTTGTATTTGCTCAGCTTGGCTGTGTCACAATGTCCCAACTCCTTCTTTGTTTTCTGAATGGATTGAAAGGTGCTGAAGGCTTCATAATCACAATTTGGAATCATATAGCATGCCAGCTCAAATTCTTTCAACAGATTCTTCATCTCACTCATGTTTAGTCTCTCAACCATGTCATAAGGGAAACCATGGTTTATAAGTGTCATGAACATGGTTGATTCAGGCCTCTCTTCTAATATGTCTCTTGTAGTCAGAAGATCATCCGCCTTTGATATTTCTTGTTCTGGTGGAGAGTGTTCTTTGATTAGCTCTTCCCACTCTTCATCACTTTCATTCTCCTGCTGAGAGATAGGCTTCACAGAAGATAAATCTACTGAAGGTGTGTGTTCAGGAGAGGTCAGCTTTTGTTTCTTGGAGGCACTTTCATCAACAGTTATCTTCTTCTCTGCAGTACCAAGATACTTTCTTTTTCTTGAGTACAGAATCATCTCTTTTGATGCCTTAGTAGATTGTTTTGTTTGAGCAGTTGAAGTATTAGCATTAGATTCCAATGTACTGATCTTCATTTTCAGCTGCTCAATCTCTTCTTCTTTTCTCTTTATCACATGTGACTGAGCAGTCATAGTGCTATTTGCTTGTTCAAACTTCATCATTATCTTTTCCTTTTCTTTCTTTTCAGATGCTGCTGACTCTTTAAGCTCAGCTTCCTTATCTAGTAAAGCATCAATGACTTCTTTATCACTTTGAGCATCTTCTCTCAGTCTTTTTATTCTTGCTTGTTGTCTCATCAACTCTTCATCCTTTTCTTTGATCATTCCCTTCAGTTCTTGTATTCTTTCCTTTCTTTTGTTTGATTTAAGCACCAGCTTGTTGTACTCAGCAACCAGATAGCTCTTGCTGACAAGGATATCATTATCACTTAGATCATCTTCATTGTAAGCAATAACATTAACATAGTCTGCTGCTGCATCTACTTCCTGATGCTGAGAATCAACCTCATCATCTTTAACTTCTTCCGGATCAACACTTGCTGAGCTTGACCTGGGTTTAGTGGCTTGATCTACAGGTTCTTGATGAGTTTGTTGTTGTTGATGATCAGTCACTGGAGATACTTGTTCAGTTTCATTTGAAAGCACAGGTGATTCAGTTTTGGATAATGACAGTTTGACTGTACTTGCTTGTGAGACTAATTCTGTCTCCCCAGTGTAGATACTCTCAGTAGCTGAATTTTCAGGATTCGGAGGTTGTTGGTAAATTTGCATCTGAAGCTGATTTGGTGATTGGGGTTGAATGGGAGAGATTGGTTCAGTATTTTGGCTGGCTGGTGATTGTGGTTGGGTGTTGTTTTTTGTTGATTTGGTGATTGATGGAGGATAGGTGAGATTGGTTCTGTGTTTTGGCTAGCTGGAGATTGTGGTTGGGGTTTTTGTTGTTGTTGTGGTGATTGTTGGAGGATTGGTGAGATTGGTTCTGTATTTTGGCTAGCTGGAGATTGCTGATGTATGGGTGATGTATCCGGTGAGTGAGTGTCTTGGGCAGAGTTGGTTGCAGAGTTCTCTTGTTCACTTTCCCACACTAGCTCTTGAGGAATGTCTGCAGTAGCATCAATCACATGTGCAAACATGTCCATGTCACCTCCTTCATATTTCACAGAAATTTTGTTCAGCACAGATCTGCCAAGGTGTGCTTGAATAAACACACCACCCTCCACAGAAGTTCCAGGCAAATCCGCATTAATGATAAGTTGAATGAACCTTGGAAACATGTACATCTTATCAGCCTTCTGTACTCTAATGTGATCACACAGACAATTGAAGATGTACTTTGAGTAATTGTATGTTCTTCCCTCAAAGATACCAATGATTCCAGATGATATGTGTCTTGAAAATCTATCAAGCCCAGATTTTCTGTTTGAAATGCATTTTAGATAAGTGTGACACAGAAATCTGTATGGCTTACAGAGTCTTCCCTTCTTGATTTCTCCTTTTTCAAAGTCTCCATCATACCCCATTAAGAGAAAAACCTTTTCTATGTATTTATTTTCAAACACATCAGGGTGTCCGGCTTCAACATCTCCTAGTTCAAGAACCCTTCTTATTGTTTGTTCATCAATTCTCAGCCTTCGATTCTTAACTTCAGCAATAATGCCTTCATCATCTTCTTCTACTTATGCAGAATTCCAGAAATCAGTGATATGAGATCGATAAAACACCGGCTCTGCTGATAGGGCATAGAATAGCCTCGATCTTCTCAGATATCTCATAATTTATTGACATCCTTCTGACACAGGATCGTTAGGGTTTATGAAGGCACACACATTGTGTTCTTTCGCGAATCGATTATCCATCTGTTCATAAGAAAAGACTTCGTTAAAATCACATTATTGATATGAGAATACGAACAGTTGTGAGATAAAACAAGAATCGAATAGTTCATTCTTGAATTTATACGACATGTTTTACCTTAATAATGCTGATTAAGAACACAGATATATGTTTGCTTAAGGTTTTGATTTGGTAAATTTTGAATGTTGAGAAAGTGGGAAAAATTTTGTTGAGTGAGATTTTCTAGGTCTGAAAAAGTGAGCTGAAAAGGCGAATAATGAATTTGACAAGTCAAACCATATTATTTATACCCTCAGACACATTAATTTTATCTCATTTATTAAGTGGGACCCTCAATGTATTCTTCCGTAGAATTATTTTCTCATTAATTAAGTGGGATCCTCAATGTACTCTTCCGCCGAATATCTACGGATCAACAACATCTGCTGATGATGTGAAATTGTAACATTAAATTACTTATTGATCTTTATTCATCCGTAGTTTATCAATCTACGGATAAACATTTAAGATTGATTTCCACATTTTAGCTTCTGCTGATGCTTAAAGTAGCACAATGCAAAGAAATGTTGTTGTATGTATGGCCCAACTCCATTGGTTAGAACCATTTATTGCTTTAGGACCTTGTTGGCTTTGTATACATGGCAATTTAGTACAAGAAAGTTTAAAATTATGATTTTTACTAAAATTTTCATGTATCCAGAAGCTAAGATGATGCTCAGGTTCCAATTCCTTGAAATTGATAATGATATAGACATTGCTGCTGCTGATTGAGTTTTTTTTTTATGTTTCTACTCCCACTAAATTTGTGATTAATGGTGAACTTAAGCATTTATCATAAATTTCTTTAAGAGGAATAACATGAATTTTATCTGTATGATAATGAACAGATACACATAAGATGGGATCATACTATAATACTAAGCCTTTTCCTGATGAGTTATTTTGTTGATTTGATACCTGAACAAGTTCTGATTGCAAGTATATTGTCCACATAAATCCATACAAGAGCTCATGTATCAACTAGGCATGTTGTTTATCATGTTTTCATATTGATTTCAAAAGAACTCTTATGGGCTTCACATTCAATTCACAAAGGTTTTGTCCTCCCTTTGCAAGTCAAATCATTATTTTTGACACTTAAGACTATGTACTTTAAGTTATATTATCTATCTTGAGATGTATTTGGCATCTCATTGATGCATTGATTTAAAAGCTCAAGATAATATACAATTGATCACAAAGGATTCTTTTGAGAGCTTTAGATATGATCATCATCAGGTCACCAGGTCTTTACTCACGTAAAACAGAGGTGCCTTTAACCCAGGTCTTTGTTCACACGAAACAAAGGGATGATGAGGATCATGATCTTTTCACCTTTTTCAACTGACATTCAGTATGGTGATCATACACCTAGGTCTTTGTTCACACAAAACAGAGGGAGTATGATTTGCAAAGATAGATATTATAAAGTGTTTTACATAGTGTGTTTAGATGAGTGATTTGATCACATTAGGATAAGACTCACTTTGTATTCTCAAAATGAAGTTTCCCACAAACAATCATTGTAGTATTATGTTTGGCATGCACTCAGTTTAGTTTCCACTCAAGATGAATCTACTCACATATCAAGAAAGTTGCTGAGATTTATTGTTATTTATTTATTCAGGAATAGGTAAAGCTATAGTGTACTATCATTTCCCATACATATGTCATGCTGATGCATCCTTACACACAACATTTTGTTTGTTTAAATTTGATTAATCTAAGTTAATCATGCCTTGAGACTCAATCAAAAAATTAAATCTGTCTGAATCAAAGGCTTTAGTGAATAAATCAGCAAGCTGATTTGATGTATCCACTTTGACTAACTTAATCAACCCCTTTTCTGAGCAATCTCTCAGAAAATGATATCTTATCTCAATATGTTTTGTTTTACTATGTTGCACAGGATTAGCAGTGATAAACATAGCAGCAGAATTGTCTATATAGATAGAAGTTTGAAGAAAATTGTAACCATAGTCAAGCAATTGGTTTTGCAACCAAAGAACTTGAGAGCAACCAGCTGAAGCAGCAATCTACTCAGCCTCAGCTGTGGATACAGAAACATTGGTTTGTTTCTTGCACTGCCATGATACTAGCCTTGGTCCAATGAATTGACATCCACTGGTTGTTGATATTCTGTTACTATTACATCCACCATAGTCACTGTCTGAGTATGAGTAGAGTGTAAAGTCTCCATCCTTGGGATACCAAAGACCAAGTCCTGGTTTTCCCTTGAGGTATCTGAAATTCTTTTTACAGCATTGAGATGTGATTCCTTGGGATCAGATTGGTACCTAGCACATACACACACAGCAAACATAATATCAGGTCTACTGGCAGTTAAATACATAAGTGAACCTATCATAGATCTATATAATTTTTGATCAATAGATTTTCCAGAGGGATCAGGAGCAATCTTATCAATTGTTGATGCTGGTGTTTTGCATGAGGATACTTCAGCAAGATTGTATTTCTTCAGAATTTGATGTATGTATTTTTCTTGGTTGATGAATATTCCATCTGCTTTTTGATGAACTTGAAGGCCAAGGAAGACAGTTAATTCACCCATTGAGCTCATCTGAAATTCAGATTTCATCAGCTCTTCAAAATTCACACAAAATCTCTTATTAGTTGATCCAAATATAATGTCATCAACATATACTTGAACTTCTAAGAGATCTTGATGTTATTGTTTGAGAAAAAGTGTCTGATCAATAGTTCCTCTTTTGTAGCCATGCTTGAGTAAGAAAGATGATAGTGTTTCATACCATTTTCTTGGTGCTTGATGAAGACCATACAAGGCTTTATCTAGTTTGTATACCCTATGGGGATAATGAGGATCTTCAAATCCGGGGGGGTTGTGACACATAAACTTCCTCATCAATTTTCCCATATAAGAATGCACACTTGACATCCATCTGATACACAATAAACTTCTTATATGAGGCATAGGCCAAAAACACTCTTATTGTCTCAATTCTTGCAACTGGTGCAAAAACTTCATCATAGTCTATTCCTTCTTCTTGAGTGTATCCTTGTGCAATCAGCCTTGCTTTGTTTCGGACAATAATCCCTCTATCATCCACTTTGTTTTTGTATACCCATCTAGTTCCAATAGGATGTTGACCTTCAGGCAAATCAACAAGAGACCACACTTTTTGCTTTCTGAACTGTTGAAGCTCTTCTTGCATAGCTTCAATCCAGCTATTGTCTTTTAAAACAGCTGTAATGTTTGGAGGCACCACTTGAGAAAGAAAACAGTTGAAGAGACAAAGGTTGGCTGTACTACTTTGGCACCTTGTAGTTCTCTTTTCAGGATTTCCAATGATTTTGTCAAGTGGATGAGTCTTATGAATTCTCATTGAAGGAGTTGATTCAACTGGAATAGATGATTCCAGGTTAGTCATTTCCATTGCCTCTGACTGATTCATCTCAGGTTGAGAATTCAAGAAATAGTCAAAATGAGAGTCTGTTGATTGGGCTACAGAAGTATCTACAGTTGTGTTTTGCTCTTTCGCAGGAACTTCTTCGGAAGCATTTTGCTCTTCCGTAGCAACTTCTCCGGATGCATTTTGGTCTTCCGGAGGAACTTCTTCGGAAGCATTTTGCTCTTCCGTAGGAACTTCTCCGGATGCATTTTGGTCTTCCATAGGAACTTCGGATGCATTCTGGTCTTCCGTAGGAACTTCTTCGGAAGCATTTTGCTCTTCCGTAGGAACTTCTCTGGATGCATTTTGTTCAATTCCACATGTAGTATCTGCTTCTACTGAAGTGTTTTCATCTGAAGATGGATGTAACCTTGGAGGATCAGCAGATAAGGTTACTTCAGTCATAATAGGTGGAACAAAAGGATAGCATACTTCATCAGATCCTGCATTGGTCAAATGATCATAGTTAAATGATTTAGATAAAGCTTCTATGTCAAATAACCATGATGAACCTTTAACTGACTTAATAAATACAGTTTCATCAAAAGATACATTAGGAGTCTCTTCCACAATGTTATGTTGTGGAATATACACTCTATATGATTTTGATGTTGAAGAGTATCCAACAAAGAAACCATCATATGCTTTTTCTGAAAATTTTCCTAATGACTCTTTTATGTTCAAGACAGTTACTTGACATCCAAAGACTCTTAGATATCCTATGTATGGTTTTCTTTTAAATAGGAGCTCATAAGGAGTTTTGTTATGTTCTTTGACAATTAATGTTCTGTTTTGAACATTGTATGCAGTATTCACAGCCTCAGCCCAAAAGGTGATAGGTAGTTGTGAATCAGCTAGCATTGTTCTTGCTGCTTCAATGAGAGTTCTGTTTCTTCTTTCAGCAACTCCATTTTGTTGTGGAGTCCTTGGTGCACTGAATTGTCTTGCAATACCTTTGCTCCTGCAAAAGGAATCCAGTTCAAAATTGACAAATTCAGTACCATTATCACTCCTAAAGATTTTAACTATTGTATCAAGTTGATTCTCAATCTTGATTACAAAGTCCATTAATGTTTATGATGTTTCACTCTTTTGTTTTAAGAAAAAGACCCATGTAAATCTTGTGAAATCATCAACTATCACCAAACAATATTGCCTTTTTCCAATGCTCATTACATTGGTAGGACCAAAAAGATCCATGTGAAGCAATTTGAGTGGTGTAGTATTAGTATTGATGGTTTTGGATTTATGTGACACTCTATGTTGTTTTCCTTTGTAACAAGAAGAACAGTGAGTTGAGCAATGAAACTTTTTATTTCGCAATCCAATGACCAGGTCATTTTACACCAATTTATTCATGTTCTTCATGTTAGAATGGACAAGCCTTATATGCCATAATTGAGACAAGTCTTCTGAGAGTTCAGATATAAGGCATGTTTCATGTTTTGTGAGAGAAGTGTTGTTCATGTCCAAAACATAAGTGTTTTCTTTTCTTGCTGCTTTGAGGAGAATCCAATCTTCTGGAACAATAAATCATGGCTTAAGAATGTAACAGTTAGTGTCATCAAATAATGTAGTATTGTTAGGACCTAGTATTTGAACGAAATACCGAGTGATTGCGTGTTAAACCAACTCAAATAGTGCGGAATCCTATTTGATTGGCGATCCAATCAGTGAGAACACACGATGAATCAGTCAAGAATTGATATCAACGTCAGAAATCGATTAGGAACCGATCTGATGTGTTCTATGAACTTGGAGAACGATTTGGGAGGCTTCTGGACGGCTAGGGTACGTCTGGAATCGTAATGGGATGAATGCCTACGTTTTCCCACGAATTGGGTCTATTTATAGGTTAGTATTGTTCAATCGTGCGACTGGGCCATAAGTATGGTTCAGTCGTGCGATTGAACCATGCGGTTGATTCATCCGCACGACTGAGTGTTCAGTCGTGCGATTGAGTCAATCTTATGTGTCAATCATACGACTGATCCAGTCTCCTGGTTCAGTCGTGCGATTTGAGTCAATCGTATGAAGTTATTCATGCATGTGGTCCATTCGCATGGGCCATCCGCATGAGAACTTCATTAAGTTAAGTTTGAATGTTTTAATTCATATAACATAACGTGCTATCATTCAAACAATCATAAACCCAATTAATTCAATCACAACTCATTAATGAAATATTAAACATTACAAGTAACAACCAATTCATATCATTTCATTAATCGATTACAATTACTTCATAATCAGACAGACAAGTTCATTACATTACAAATCATGATCTAGGGACATACATGTATCAACAAACTCCCCCTTGGACCTAGATCTATCTATTCTCTTGTCTTCTGCATCACCTCGTTATACTTCTTGTACTTCTCCTCTTTAGTGACTCCTGCGTGTATCTCAAAAGCAAAGCAGAGTCGTATAACATTTTGGAATTGGAGGGCTTGTACAATATCTTGCGTGTCATAGAATAGTGGCCACTTGTATAATGTGTAGACATCATTAGCAGACAAGTTGGTTAGCCACATTGGGTCGAATACCCTGATAGTATCCATTTGTCCCTCTTTATTCAATACTATGACAGCTTCAGCGGTTCTCCAATCGTAGTACCACCATTTGAAGTGGGGAGTGAAGTCCTGTGGCATTTCCCTCAGAGGGATTCTCGACATTGTTCTCGGGGGACTCCACTTCAGCACTATCTTTGGCTTACCAGTTATGGGATCAACTTCAGAACGTCTGATATACCTCGTAGGTTGTTGAGGTTTGAAGTTGACCCACCTGGTGTGGTACTCTTTCCTCAGGGCAGCCTCAACCAGCCTGACATCTTTCTCGGGTCAGCATACAGCAGCTTTAGTTTAGCCAGCTGGTTGAGCTCAAAACCAGGTAGAGTCTTCAGATCATGTGGGAACCTGAAGTACTCTATGCCCTGCTCCCTCTTAACTGCATAGGCGTTAAGGTCTTCAAAATAAGCCCAAGAGATAATCCTGCCCGACACCTTATGGTGTTTCTTGACTCTGTAGAGCTTTGTGTAGGCATCTCTCTTTGGTGCAGCCCGCTGGGCTCTTACTTCTTCAAAACAGGCAGCCCATTCAGCCTTGCGAATATCTACATCTGCATTGGAGGCTTGGGATGTTCCTTCAGTCTTTTCTGCTTCTTGCTCCATCTTGTCAAGTACCTCAAAAGTATCACTGACTAGGGATTCACCCAAATTGGGGACCACATTTCCCTCGGCGTCAGCATACTGAGGATACTCTTCTGCAGTGATGTCTTCAATCTCAACTTCATCAATGTCGTTCAGTTCCTCATCACTGGTTGAGTCCACTGTTGGAGCGTCCTTCACTAGTTCATCGGGATTGAGTTTGAACATTTCTGCTATTTGCTCATCAGACAGGTCATGAATTATCTCCCCTTCTTCAGGGGTATAACTCACAGACCGTCTTACTATCCCTTGTAGGTCAAGAATCATGGTTAACTGAGTCTTGACCATTTGAAGGGGAGTAAAGTCAAACTCATCCCTTTGAAAGTTTGGATCTGTTTGAGATAAACATTCAACACATAAATCATTAGTAATTAATCAAACAGACATATATTAACTTAATATATATAAACATTTAATACATTTGTTTTTCATTACATGATTCAAGTACAAAGTAAATAAATACATAAAACGTCTAATCAATACTTTTGTCTTGAATCTGTGGCGTGTCGCTCGGAGGAGCAGAAGTAGTGGATGACTAGTCTTGTCGACGTTTGGATCTCCGCTCCTGACCTGAAGCAGAGGCCGATGCAGCCGCATCCCCTCCTTCTGCCTCGTCATCATCATCACGTCCTTCTGTCCTATCATCTTCAGACTCCTCATCATCATCATCTTCCTCATCATCATCCTCATCTTCATCATCATCATCTCCGTCATCCCCGTCACCCTCCTTTAGCTTCAGGGGCTCATCCTTCGACCCCTTCAGCCTCAGCATGATCGTCTTGTTGGTCGTCTCCAACTCCTCAATACGTTTGACGGACTGAGCCTGAATGTCTTGGAGTTGGGACACCTCGACTCTCTGCTGGTCTATGACCCGAGCCTGCTCTGCCAGTTGCTGTGATTGGGCAGCAGCTAGGTCGGTCAGCTGGCGGATCTGCGCCGCCTTCTCCTCGTCAGCAGCAAGCAGACGCATAACCATACGGTTAAGCGCTGAGAGCTGCTCCTCTACCCCAATGTGAGGTAGAGTAGATCCATGAGCACGTGAGGGCTGGGCTGACGGTCCAGCCTGATGTGTGGTGGTGGTGGCAGTGGCCGTGGTGAATATGGGTCGGTGGGTCGATGGTGGTGAAGTAGGGGTGAATGGTCTGGTGATGGATGGGATAGCTACAGTGGTGGTGGGTAAAGTGGTGGATGTGGTAGTAGGAGTAGTGGCTGTGGTGGCTGTGGTGATGGGTGGTATGTCAGTAGTGGTGGTAGAGGTGGCTGTGGTGGTCGTCACGAAGGTCAATCGACGCTTCTTCTTCTTCAACCCATGTGGTTGAGCCATCCGCTTCCTCCTAGTCCCGGAGGAAGTAGATGCTCCCCCTGCGGCTCTGCTAACTGACCCTGGGACGTAGTTAGGGTCAGTATCTCTCTCCGAGGAGTCCCTTGGGTGCTCACCGACCACCTTAAGCCCGTGGTCTGTGGGAACTACTTTGCTTCCCACAGTCCTGGTGAGGGGCTCCTCGTCTGACTCCTCCTCCTCGATATCCCCAGCGACGAACTCTTGATGGAAACCGGCCATCTCTGCGACCTCCCCGGCAGTGGCTGACCCCGGGGGAATAACGTCTGTATCTGTGCCTCTAGATGGGGCAGGCATGTCATCCCCGGCGTCGCCGCTATCATCATCATCAGAGTCAGTCTCTGGTATAGCTATATGCTCCACATCTGAGTCACTGTCCTCGTGGCGCCACTTCCTCTTTGCTGGCGCCTCATAATCAGCCCGGGCCAGATGCCCAAACAACCTCCTGACAGGGGGCTTCACCTGCTTCCCCCTGTAAACCTTCATCCGCCCAAGAGTCGTGTCGTCCATGACCTCGAGAATAACAGCATCCTCCTTCTCCTTCGGTAGGGAGGGAAGCTTCTGATCAATGATCATCTGTAAAAATCTAGGGTACATACAGAAGCCTTCCTTCCCCTTCCCCTAGAGGTTCTCCACCAAATAACTGAATATCATCCTGGAGAAGCTGAACGGGTGGTTCAGCACCAACGCTGCATAAGCGTTCTGAATCTGGTTAGAGAGCTCGTCAAAACCTCCCTTCCGTGATGCTATGCACTTCAGCAGCACGTGCGCAAGGTACTTAAACTGGGGACTGAGGTTACTCTTGTTGAGTACCCCGGCATTGATGTCCCCAGAGTACTTGGCTCTCATGAAGCATCCACGGACGGTGAGGGGGTGTAGACGTGTGGGACACTCAGCATCATCTCCAAACTGGAGAACTATCCTCAGATCCTCCTCAGAAATAGTGATAGCCTCACCAAAAATCGAGCTCCTGATGCAATGAGGCTCGGTGGATCTGTCTACAGATGCGCCTTCCCAGAAGGCCTGCTGCACTGATCTGTACGGTGTGCAGGGAGTAGATATAGCATAAGCGATCCTGGATCTCTGTAGGAAAGTAATAATGCCAGCGAAGTCGGCTGCATTCCTGGATGTCAAGTCTAGGTGAGCACATATGTTGTGCTTGGTGCTCATATTCCATCTACTCGCCATCTGTAACACATAATAACATAAACGTTAGTTTCGTTGGCTAAGAGTATAAAGCAACACTTAAACTTTGAATAAAAATTATATGTCATGCGATTGAGGTTGTACGACTGAAGACAGTCGTGCGACTGAATTGTGCGATTGGGGTTCAGACGTGCGATTGACCTCTGTAAGGCCCCGTTCCCGGGAATCCTCACAGTTGGTTAACCATAGCATAAAATCAGTTTAATAATAAAACATTGCAGCGGAAATAATTAAACATTCATTTAAACCTTTGAAAACACATCGTACTCATACATTTGTCATTTAATTGTAAACAAAACATATTACTTGTTCTTAAATTACAATAAAGATTTTCATAAACTTGAATGCCATCCATAGCTCCCCAAGTAGCTCCATGTGCCATCCTCAGCATCAGCGTTTACCTGCCAACTATTATGCATAAAAGTCAGCTTCGCTGAGTGAGTTCTAGTTTTAAATAATATAAGAAAATATAAACTTTATCCTTCATATAATGACCATGCATACATCATAGTACATAACATTACTTGCATCATAATAAGCATGTTCATTATCTTTCATTCTTTCATTATCTTTCACTTTCATCATAAATGAGATTGCACAAAGCAAGAGCTCCATGTTGATTGACAACAAATGCCAATCCCTGTCGGTACACATGAAACGGTAGCTAACCCCCGACAGTTGATCCACACTGCAAGGCACATAGCCCGCTCATGAATACAGATCCATCATCATACATTAGACTCACATAAGTGAAGTCTATCATAGTGCTTGCAAGACTTTCCATCATCAAACGGGCCCGGGGGTAACATTCATTAAGTTTCACTTTTCATTAATATCATCTTCCACTTTGATATATATAATACTTAACTTATTAAGTACACATCATGCCAAGTAAAATCATCATAAAACATAATCGATCCGCCGCGAGACAGCGGGGGTTCGGGGGCGGCAGCCCCTGACAGCGGGGTCCTAGGGGCAGCAGCCCCTAGTGGGGTCCAAGGGGCAACGCCCCTGGCTGGGGCCGGGCTGCCAGGTCAGCGCGAAAAATTTTTATATTTAAGGTTTTATATAACACATTTACTTATAGAAAAATCGTTCTTCTTGTTAAAACCCCTTAAAATCTTGGTCATTTAAAAACGTATTTTTAGTATGCATAATAGCCCCAAAACATGGAAAACTTATAAATAGGGGATCTAGAACTCACCTGGATACCACGAATAACTTCTAGGCTAAGCTTACAAGGCTAGGATCACTCTACGCAGCCTGCAGATAAGCTAACACTTAAAGGGGTTAATTTCTACCTAAATTCGCTGCTAATTTCGCTGCAAGATCAGCAATTTCGCAGCTAGGTTCGCCAACAGTTTCGCTACTAGTTTCACCAGCAGTTTCGCTGCTAGTTTCGCTAGCACCTTCGCTGGCAGTTTCGCTGGCATCTTCGCTGCCAGTTTTGCTGCCAGTTTCGCCCAACTTTCGTTGGAAAAACATGTCTGCGAAACTACCTGCGAAACTATAGTTTCGCAGGAAGATCCACAGTTTCGCTGATTGAATATGCAAATTCGCTGGATGAACACACAGTTTCGCAGATCGCATAAAAATTACGGTCCAGACCATTTTTAACCCAAAATCATAACTTTTTACGTCCAATCTCTTAGTTTATCATCCATGAGACTAAATCTAAGCTTTATACATGTTTTCATACGTAAAAATGTGACCTTTATGCGATTCTTTGCAACTTTTCAAAACCCAAAACCCTAGAATCCGGGTTTGATCTACAGAAGGGTTTAGAGGTCGATTCTTACCTGGATTTGTTGCTTCTTTCTTAGATCTTGATGCTCCAACACCCAGATCTTCAACCTCTTCACCTTAGAAGCTTCAAATCTTGGGTTTTCTTCACTTTCTCTCTCTACTTTCTCTCTCTACGAATTTTGGTGGCTAGGGTTGTAATGATGGAGATGGAGCTGATTTGAGTTGGTTAAGGGCTGATTATGGGCCTTAATCACTTAGGCTCTTGCCCATAAACCAAATTTTGGCCCATAACCCATTTCCTTCTTTTATTAAATACCCATTATTTAAGCCCATTATCCTTAATGACTCGTTTCGACTTTTCGGGGTGTTACAAGTCTCCCCCACTTATTTAGGTTTCGTCCTCGAAACCTGTCAGTCATCAAACAACTGAGGATAAAATTTTCTCATCTCCTCCTCGGTCTCCCACGTAGATTCTGACCCTTTTCTGTGTCTCCACTGTACCCGTACTAGTGGAACCACTTTATTCCGTAAGTGCTTCTCTTTCCAATCAAGGATGGCCACCGGCTGCTCTACATAATTTAGCCGTTCATCGACTTCAATGTCTTCTAATGGTACAAATGCATCATTATCTGCCAGACATTTCCTGAGATGAGATACGTGGAACGTAGGGTGAATTCCACTCAACTCATCAGGTAGTTCTAATCTGTAGGCCACTTCTCCTACCCTTGCGATAATACGGAATGGCCCTATGAATCTTGGGCTTAGCTTTCCCTTTTTCGGAACCTGATGATCCCTTTCCAGGGCGATACCTTGAGCATAACCTTGTCACCAACCTCAAATTCTATCGGCCTACGCCTCTTATCAGCATAAGACTTCTGGCGGTCCTTTGCAGCTTTCATGAACGCCTTAATCTTATCTAACTTCTCAGTGTGACCTCAATCACTTCAAGACTCCCCAATTCCTTTTGCCCGATGTCACCCCAACACACGGGCGTTCTGCACTTCCTACCGTACAACATCTCGTAAGGTGGCATACCAATGCTGGCATGGTAACTGTTATTATATGAGAATTCTGCCAACGGTAAGTGCTCATCCCAACTTCCTCCAAAGTCGATTACACAGGCTCGTAGCATGTCTTCTAAAGTTTGGATCGTCCTTTCCGACTGACCATCTGTCTGGGGATGGTAAGCCGTACTAATATGCAGTCTAGTCCCCATTGAGTCATGAAACCTCTTCCAGAACTTGGACGTAAACCGCGTGTCCCTATCCGAAACGATAGACACTGGCACACCGTGACGAGCCACGATCTCCTTGATAAATAGCTCTGCCAACCTCTCAGAGGAATACGTCTCACGAATTGGTAGGAAATGGGCGCTCTTTGTTAGACGGTCAACAATCACCCAGATTGCGTCGCTTCCCCTCGCCGTGCGAGGCAGCTTCGTGATGAAGTCCATTGTGATGTGTTCCCATTTCCATTCAGGGATATCCAAAGGCTGGATCTTCCCATATGGCTTTTGGTGTTCTGCCTTCACTTGCAAGCAAGTCAGACACTTGCTCACGTACTTAGCCACGTCTCGCTTCATTCCCGGCCACCAGTAATCTTTCTTCAGATCTTGATACATTTTCGTGGCACCGGGGTGTATGGAATATCGAGTTTTGTGAGCCTCATCCATGATTTTCTCCCTTAGATCCCCATAGAGAGGGATCCACATTCTTCCAGATCGGGTTCTAACACCCAAGGTGTTTTCCCCCAAGTCTGAAACTTGTCCTTTCATCCTTTCAGAGTTGACTCTATCCTCTCTTAGTGCCTCATCCTGGAACTCCCTCACTTGTTTCATAACATCAGGCGTCATGATTATCTGGCAAGCCCTCACCCGAATTGGTTCGGGTCGTCCTTTTCGGCTAAGGGCGTCAGCAACCACATTGGCTTTGCCTGGATGATAATGAATTTCACAGTCATAATCCTTGATCAGTTCCAACCACCTCCTCTGCCTCATATTGAGTTCCTTTTGTTCAAAGAAATACTTTAGACTTTTATGATCAGTGAAGATGGTGCACTTCACCCCATACAGGTAGTGCCTCCAAATCTTCAATGCAAACACCACCGCAGCCAACTCCAAATCATGGGTGGGATAATTGGCCTCGTGAACCTTTAATTGTCTAGAAGCATAGGCTATCACCTTCCCTCGTTGCATCAACACGCAACCCAATCCTGCATACGAGGCATCCGAGTAGACCACCAGATCCTCGTTCCCTTCAGGTAACGTCAAGACAGGGGCTTGAGTTAACCTCATCTTCAGTTCTAGGAAGGCGTTCTCCTGATCAGTACCCCATTCATACTTTACGTCCTTCCGGGTCAACTTAGTCAAAGGAGAAGCTATCTTGGAGAAATCCTGGATAAACCTCCTATAGTAGCCTGCCAAGCCTAAGAAACTACGAATCTCAGATGGCGTCTTTGGAGGTTCCCATTGCATCACTGCTTCAACCTTTGCAGGGTCCACCCTGATCCCCTCGGGATTAACCACATGACCCAGAAATTGAACTTCTCGTAGCCAAAATGCGCATTTAGAGAACTTAGCATATAGCTTCTCACTTCTGAGCGTCTCCAATACTTCTCGAATATGATCGGCATGCTCCTCTTCACTTTTTGAATAAATCAAGATGTCATCAATGAACACTATCACCGATTTATCCAACATCGGCCGACATACCCGATTCATAAGATCCATAAAGGCAGCTGGCGCGTTGGTCAAACCAAAGGACATGACGAGGAATTCGTAGTGTCCATAACGCGTACGGAACGCTGTCTTAGGAATGTCTTGTTCTTTCACCTTCAGTTGGTGGTAACCAGACCGCAGGTCTATCCTCGAAAACCAGCTGGCACCCTGAAGTTGATCGAACAGGTCGTCGATCCTTGGTAACGGATACCGATTCTTTACGGTCAGCTTATTGAGCTCGCGATAGTCAATGCACATCCGCATGCTACCATCTTTCTTCTTGACGAATAAAACCGGAGCACCCCATGGAGAGATACTCGGTCGGATGAAGCCTTTATCCAATAAATCTTGCAACTGGTCCCTCAGTTCTACCATCTCCGAAGGAGCTAATCGATACGGTGCTTTAGCGACAGGTTGTGCTCCCGGTAGCAAATCAATTTGGAATTCGATTTCGCGGTCAGGCGGCACACCGGTCAGGTCTTCAGGAAAGACGTCAGGAAACTCGCGCACTACTGGCACGTCTGATAATTGTGGCTCTGGCGCATCCACATCTTTTACATAGGCCAAGTAAGCGCTGCACCCACGTCTCAAGTACTTTCAGCTGTGATCATCGACACGACCTTCGGTACACAGCACACCTTATCTCCACGAACCGTAACAGAACTACCATCGGGCGCTGTTAGACGAATTATCTTCTTACTACATACTATATTGGCTTCATAGGTAGCTAACCAATCCATGCCTAACACCACATCGAAACCTCCTAAGGCCATAACATGCAACCTAGCAGGGAACTTACAATCTTCTAACTCAATCAGGCAATCCTCAACCACCTCAGTTACCTTAGTGGACTTACCAATGGCTGTTTCTACATAGAAAGGCTCATCTAACTTTCTACTCTTATCATGCAACAAACGACAAAAGGCAGCAGACACAAAACTCCTACTAGCACCAGAATCAAAGAGCACAGAAGCATATTCATGGTCTACAGAAACATACCTGAAACTACTTCTGGGTCTGCCCTGGCCTCCTCGCGAGTTATGTTGAATGCCCTCGCCTTCGCCTTTGAACCGTCACCCCTTCCCTTATCTCCAGCTTTAACCGTTCCTGATCCTTCTGGTTTTCCTTTCTTACAGTCTCTTCCCGCATGACCCATCTCGCCACACTGGTAACACCTCCCCACCTTGCAATCCCTAGCATAGTGGCCCTCGCCTCCACATTTGAAACATTTTCCCGTCCCAATTCTGCACTCCCCTGAATGACCTTTTCCACATTTCCTACAGGCACCTCCTTCACCAGTATTTCCCTGTCTCCCAGACTGATCCTCGACTCTCATCCTCTTCTCTCCACCTCGGAAGTTATCACCTCCGAACCTCTTCCCATTTCCATTCTTGTTCCCATTCCATTTCTCCACTTCTTCTGTACAGGCACTGGGTCCTCTCATCGTACAACCTCCCAGCTAAATCCACCACAGACCTAAACGTACCCGGTCTGGCTGCAATCATGTGCCTCCTGATGTCCACAGGCAAACCCTGTATGTATCTTTTGATCTTCCTGGACGCAGGTGTCACCATGTCTGGCACAAGTCTTGCAAGTTCATTGAACTTGGAGGTATACTCTTGATGAGTCATGTTCCCAGCCTTAAATACAAGAACTCCTTTTCAATCTTGTCTAATTCCCGATGGGGACAATACTCCTCCAGCACTAACTCCTTCAACTCCGACCACTTCATCTTGGCTATCGATCGCTTCCCCTCAGCCTGGACAATATTGTCCCACCAGCATAACGCTGAGTCAACGAAGGAATGAGTGGCAAACTTAACTTTTTGATCCTCGCGGCACTCACTAATTTCCAGTACCGCTTCCATCTCTCTGACCCAACGATGAGCGGCAGTAGCAGTGCCGTTACCGTCAAAGGTTGGGGGCTTGCACCTTTGAAATGCCCCATAGTTGCACCCTCTAGTAGTCTCTCTCTCGGACTCTTCATCACTATCGTCATCATGGACTACCACCTTAGGGTTTGATGGCTCCTCTTCAGACTCCTCAGTCCTCCCAGTGGACTTTCCTGAATTCTTCTCACTTTCCTTCCCCTTCTTCTCAGCTTTCTCCCATCCTTGACTGCTTTGATCACCTCGGTCACCACCGAGGGTAAGACATTTTGCATGACATTGTAGACTTCGTCAGCGATAGCCTCCTTCACAGTGGGTTTGAGGGTGGCTGATCCCTCCCCCTCCGGGTGACTATGGAGGTCTGACTCCTCATGAACAGTCTCGGGAGCTTAGCTTTGCTCCGGGTGACACGTGGCTCAGTAGTACGCCCGCCACGAGCACCTCCTCGGGTTGCCTTTCCAGATTTTCTACCAGCCATAACTAATTCCTATAAGATTCAAACACCAAAGTGGTTATTCAAGATAATTGCTCAGATCATTATAAGTATGGTAAGTCCTTAATTACAGTGGCCAAGTGTGATTAACCACTTACCTTACCCTCCTGTCCCAAGCAATCACTATCCTAACACATATCAGTATTCAAATCTACAAGCACATAAAACAAATAGCACACGCACATAATTCCGGTTACTTGAAACTTTTACCTGATGGCACGTAGCTACTTGGATTGGCATCCTTCATTCGGTCCCATTTTCAGTTTAAGTTTAGGTTTTGAAAATAGTTTACCCAATTCTCTTAAACTTTGGCTCTGATACCAACTTGTAAGGCCCCGTTCCCGGGAATCCTCACAGTTGGTTAACCATAGCATAAAATCAGTTTAATAATAAAACATTGCAGCGGAAATAATTAAACATTCATTTAAACCTTTGAAAACACATCGTACTCATACATTTGTCATTTAATTGTAAACAAAACATATTACTTGTTCTTAAATTACAATAAAGATTTTCATAAACTTGAATGCCATCCATAGCTCCCCAAGTAGCTCCATGTGCCATCCTCAGCATCAGCGTTTACCTGCCAACTATTATGCATAAAAGTCAGCTTCGCTGAGTGAGTTCTAGTTTTAAATAATATAAGAAAATATAAACTTTATCCTTCATATAATGACCATGCATACATCATAGTACATAACATTACTTGCATCATAATAAGCATGTTCATTATCTTTCATTCTTTCATTATCTTTCACTTTCATCATAAATGAGATTGCACAAAGCAAGAGCTCCATGTTGATTGACAACAAATGCCAATCCCTGTCGGTACACATGAAACGGTAGCTAACCCCCGACAGTTGATCCACACTGCAAGGCACATAGCCCGCTCATGAATACAGATCCATCATCATACATTAGACTCACATAAGTGAAGTCTATCATAGTGCTTGCAAGACTTTCCATCATCAAACGGGCCCGGGGGTAACATTCATTAAGTTTCACTTTTCATTAATATCATCTTCCACTTTGATATATATAATACTTAACTTATTAAGTACACATCATGCCAAGTAAAATCATCATAAAACATAACCGATCCGCCGCGAGACAGCGGGGGTTCGGGGGCGGCAGCCCCTGACAGCGGGGTCCTAGGGGCAGCAGCCCCTAGTGGGGTCCAAGGGGCAACGCCCCTGGCTGGGGCCGGGCTGCCAGGTCAGCGCGAAAAATTTTTATATTTAAGGTTTTATATAACACATTTACTTATAGAAAAATCGTTCTTCTTGTTAAAACCCCTTAAAATCTTGGTCATTTAAAAACGTATTTTTAGTATGCATAATAGCCCCAAAACATGGAAAACTTGTAAATAGGGGATCTAGAACTCACCTGGATACCACGAATAACTTCTAGGCTAAGCTTACAAGGCTAGGATCACTCTACGCAGCCTGCAGATAAGCTAACACTTAAAGGGGTTAATTTCTACCTAAATTCGCTGCTAATTTCGCTGCAAGATCAGCAATTTCGCAGCTAGGTTCGCCAACAGTTTCGCTACTAGTTTCACCAGCAGTTTCGCTGCTAGTTTCGCTAGCACCTTCGCTGGCAGTTTCGCTGGCATCTTCGCTGCCAGTTTTGCTGCCAGTTTCGCCCAACTTTCGTTGGAAAAACATGTCTGCGAAACTACCTGCGAAACTATAGTTTCGCAGGAAGATCCACAGTTTCGCTGATTGAATATGCAAATTCGCTGGATGAACACACAGTTTCGCAGATCGCATAAAAATTACGGTCCAGACCATTTTTAACCCAAAATCATAACTTTTTACGTCCAATCTCTTAGTTTATCATCCATGAGACTAAATCTAAGCTTTATACATGTTTTCATACGTAAAAATGTGACCTTTATGCGATTCTTTGCAACTTTTCAAAACCCAAAACCCTAGAATCCGGGTTTGATCTACAGAAGGGTTTAGAGGTCGATTCTTACCTGGATTTGTTGCTTCTTTCTTAGATCTTGATGCTCCAACACCCAGATCTTCAACCTCTTCACCTTAGAAGCTTCAAATCTTGGGTTTTCTTCACTTTCTCTCTCTACTTTCTCTCTCTACGAATTTTGGTGGCTAGGGTTGTAATGATGGAGATGGAGCTGATTTGAGTTGGTTAAGGGCTGATTATGGGCCTTAATCACTTAGGCTCTTGCCCATAAACCAAATTTTGGCCCATAACCCATTTCCTTCTTTTATTAAATACCCATTATTTAAGCCCATTATCCTTAATGACTCGTTTCGACTTTTCGGGGTGTTACAAGTCTCCCCCACTTATTTAGGTTTCGTCCTCGAAACCTGTCAGTCATCAAACAACTGAGGATAAAATTTTCTCATCTCCTCCTCGGTCTCCCACGTAGATTCTGACCCTTTTCTGTGTCTCCACTGTACCCGTACTAGTGGAACCACTTTATTCCGTAAGTGCTTCTCTTTCCAATCAAGGATGGCCACCGGCTGCTCTACATAATTTAGCCGTTCATCGACTTCAATGTCTTCTAATGGTACAAATGCATCATTATCTGCCAGACATTTCCTGAGATGAGATACGTGGAACGTAGGGTGAATTCCACTCAACTCATCAGGTAGTTCTAATCTGTAGGCCACTTCTCCTACCCTTGCGATAATACGGAATGGCCCTATGAATCTTGGGCTTAGCTTTCCCCTTTTTCGGAACCTGATGATCCCTTTCCAGGGCGATACCTTGAGCATAACCTTGTCACCAACCTCAAATTCTATCGGCCTACGCCTCTTATCAGCATAAGACTTCTGGCGGTCCTTTGCAGCTTTCATGAACGCCTTAATCTTATCTAACTTCTCAGTCGTGACCTCAATCACTTCAAGACTCCCCAATTCCTTTTGCCCGATGTCACCCCAACACACGGGCGTTCTGCACTTCCTACCGTACAACATCTCGTAAGGTGGCATACCAATGCTGGCATGTACTCTTGTGCGGTTACACCAGTCGTGCGACTGAGTCTCATTCGCATGGTTCAGTCGTGCGATTAACTGATTCGCACCCTTCAGTCGTGCGACTGAAGTTCATCCGGACGACCAGTCGTCTGTCTCAAGTATTCAGTCGTCCAAAGATCGAATCTACGCAGAATAAGTTTTATCACTCAATTAACCGGTTCTTTAGTGTCGCCTACTCTTCCCTAACAACCTATTTTACTCAATTTTAACATATTACTTAGTTTTAATAGGTTATTAGGGTTTGATGGTCGCGGTTCGCCTTTCACAGTCGTATTAATCAAATTAGGGTTTCATTCTTGCTGATTTTGATGGAATAGAACTTCAAAGTACCTGTACGATGATGAACGAACGTTAGTATCACAGAATCAACAAGAAAGCTAAGGCAAATGAAATTTCGGCAGAGTAACGGTACACTATGCGAATTAGGGGCGATTTGAGAATGAGGAGTCTCTGCGACCGACTCCACCTCTATTTATATCCACCCTAGTTCCAATCGTGCGACTGAGTTCATTCGCACCTTTCAGTCGTGCGAGTGGGACTCAGTCGTGCGATTGGGTCAGTCGCCCTTCTCCAGTCGTCCGACTGAAGTTCAGTCGTGCGACTGACTCACTCGTTCGCACTTAAGCATCCGATTGGACTAATCGTATGATCCATTCGTGCGAATGTACTTCATTCGTATGGTTAGTCCATACGTATGGTCCATTCGTGCGAATGGGTCATACTTAGTTAATTTTTCTGCTATTTTACCAATTTACCTTTAGACTCTTTTATATTAATTAAATTAACGTTATGAACTTTTGATCATCTCAGACATGATCCTTTTATCTTGAAAACACTTTGATCACCTCAGACGTGATCCTTTTACCCACTTTGGTCACCTCAGACGTGACCCTTTTAAAACACTTTGTCACCTCAGACGTGACTAATTTAACCTTTCAAAGAACATATGGTCATCTCAGACATGACCCTTTTAGTGAGTTGATTCCTTCTGATTTTCCTGATGTAGCCCGACACTTGACTCAAGTTAAACCTTAAAAACAAACTAACTAATTTAAGAATTTAAACTAATTACATAATCAGACATATTTTTGGCTTTTTGTGAGAGATAAATCCAGAGATTGATATCTACGGGATTTGGATCGGGAGTAGATAGCTTCAACTTAGGTTGATCACATCTGGACCAATTCAATTTTTTGGAATCATACAGGCAATTCAAATCATTTGGGACTCGTTATAAAACCTTTTGATGCTCAAGTTCTCGGTGTTCATCCAGAGTCGTTAGCAACTTAAGGAAATCATACTGAAACTCTTAGGTTTTCACATTGATTTGGACCTTTGAGAAAGTAGCCACAATGATTGTCAGTATGTTTGTCCACTTAAATCCATACACAGACTTTTGACACAGACTGGTGACTTATTTAGGTTTAATTATTTCAACTAACACTTGTGGATCCCACACTTATATGGTAATCAACATCCCTCAGGAGCTTTTGAGCGGTCTACGGGTATTATTACAAGAAGAGACTATTCTTAGAGCTTTCAAAGAGAAGCCTGTCCTCAGGTCAGTGCCATCGCACAGCAGAGAGGCGGCAAACACAATGAATTCTAGAATATCTAGGTTATGCTTATCCTCAGGTCAGTGCCATCGCACAGCAGAGAGGCACATAACCTATCTCCTTGTTAGAGCAGCTTATTTATTTTGCACAAAATGCACCAACAACATAAGTCATTAGCTTTATTGCATTTGTCTTTCATTTTTTTCTTTGCTTTGCTCTAGTTATGGTCATCCGCACACATTTGTGGCGTTTACTTGCTCATTACCCCTTATTGGAATATTGTTGATTGTGTTAACCAGTGATAAGATGGACGCCCACAGTCAGTTGAACACTTTAGTTTTATCTTGAAATCACCAATCCGGTCTAGTTGTCTATTGTGTTGAATCTACCAACATATCATATATGGTCTAGCAGCCTCTAAGTCTACTTTCTTTGTGTCACCTTAGGAGTTGCCAGTTTTCTATCATCTTTCCTTTTAGTTTGCTTAGACTACACAGATTTATTTCTTTGAACTTTGCATATTACTAAAACTTAAATTTTAAAGTCCCTCTTGATTTGTTCCTGTGTACTATCATTTTCCAAAGGTATTGAATCGGTATCACAGATACAATCTACCTTATTTCAGCTCGCTACTCCTTCTTCCTCATTTTTTTTTTTTTTTTTTTTTTTTTTTTAATGTTAACTTGCTGACATATTCTCCCCCTAAAATACTAAAATCATTTCTGGTTTAATTATTTTAGGATTTTAATAAACAGCAAGAGAACATGAGTTTAAATAAAATTAAAATCAAATAGACAAATCAAAATAAATAAAATAAAATAAAATTTAAGTACACGACATCGGACTACACATTTTCATCATCAGGAATTACCTCACTTTTCTTTTTAACACCGTTGACCTCTAATAAATATTGAAAACGTGGTTTATCAAAGGCTTTAGTATAGAGGTCAGCGCGTTGAAAATCAGTATTAATTTTAACCACATCAATTAAGTTCTTTTCAAAACAATCTCTTATGAAATGGTATTTAATACCGATGTGTTTGGTCTTAGGATGTTGGACCGGATTTTTAGTTACTGCAATTGCAGCAGAGTTATCAACAAAAATAGGAGTAGATGAGAATTTTAAACCGTAATCCCGCATTTGCTGTTGAATCCAGATGATTTGAGAACAGCAACTTGCAGCAGCAACATATTCGGCTTCACAGGTTGACAAGGCAACCGATGTCTGCTTCTTACACTGCCAGGTAACTAATCTTCTCCCAAAGAATTGACACCCTGCTGATGTAGACTTGTAGTTCATCTTGCAGCCCCCGTAATCCGAGTCACTATACGCGGTAAGCTCAAAGTCATCATCATGAGGGTACCACAATCCAAGTGTGGGTGTACCCTTCAGATAACGAAAAATCCTCTTGACCCCGATCAGATGGTTGACCTTTGGTTTAGCCTGATATCTTGAGCATAGACATGTAGCATACATAATATCAGGTCTTGAGGCAGTGAGATACATGAGGGATCCGATCATTCCTCGGTACATAGTGGCATCTACTAGATCTCCATTATCATCCGGTGCTATATCATGATTAGTAGCAAGTGGAGTCCCAGCAGCAGAAGCATTCTCCATGTCAAAACGACTGAGAATGTCTCCTACATACTTGGTCTGATGTAGAAAGATTCCATTAGGTGTTTGATCCACCTGTAACCCGAGAAAGAACTTCATCTCCCCCATGGCACTCATCTCAAATTCTTTCTTCATTACTGCTTCAAACTCTTTACATAACTCTTCGTTCTTTGACCCGAAGATTATGTCATCAACGTATATCTGTACAAGCAGTAGGTCGCCATCCTTTTCCTTAATAAACAGTGTACAGTCAATTACTCCCCTGCGAAAGCCGTGTTTCACAAGATGAGTTGAGAGTTTCTCATACCAAGCTCGAGGAGCTTGATGAAGCCCATACAAAGCTTTGTCGAGCTTGTAGACTCTATCCCGATGATAAGGATCTTCAAAACCCTCGGGTTGACTTACGTAGACTGTTTCTCTGATTTCTCCATGAAGGAATGCACTCTTTACATCTAATTGGTAGACTTTGATCTTCATGTACGATGCATAGGCAAGGAAGATACGAATAGCTTCCATCCTTGCCACGGGTGCAAACACCTCATTGTAGTCAATTCCCTCGACTTGGCGAAAACCTTGAACCACCAGTCGAGCTTTGTTCCTGATAATGACCCCTTGGTCATCCTTCTTGCATTTTAGTACCCATTTAGTGCCAATGACTTTAGCACCTTTAGGTTTATCAACCAGTGTCCATACACCTAACTTCTTAAACTGCAGAAGTTCTTCTTGCATGGCACTCACCCACGCCTCATCATTGAGTGCTTCACTGACATATTTTGGCTCAACCTGCGAGACAAAACATCGATAGGCACCATCATGAATGTAACCTTTCTCCATAACCGAGGCGTAATCAGCTGAGTACAACTGATTTCGGGTTTGTACTCCTGATCTGACATCTCCAATGACATTGTCAAGGGGATGATAAACATTTAGTCGTGATCCTGGAGTAGTAGGAACAGCTACCTCAGAGCCAAGATTATGAACATTTGGTTCTGCATCTGAGGTAGTTGGAGTTTGAGGTTCTGAAGTCGAAGGTGCATCACTCGTAGATGCTTGTGGACTTGCTGGAACTGGAACCTGTTCCTCCTGACTGTTCTGGTCATCTTCTTCAGCTTCATCTTCAGAGGAGGAGTCACTGTCGTCGACTACTCCCCCTGACTGAGTAGATGATTCTCCCTGTGTGCTAGATGGTGTATTCAGAATATCATACATCATCCTAGTAGCTAGCTCATCGTCCGAGGGAGAGAGAGGTATGTTGAAGGATTTGAAGAATCCATCATAATCGAAGAAGTAGGCAGGTCCTTTGCCTGTAGGAGGTGTGGTATATCTCTGAACGTCGACATTACACCACACTTCTACAAGACCCGTTGAGTTATTGTAAACTCGCTTATTCGGTATGTTGTATCCTAGAAAGATTCCTTCATCTGCCTTCTCGCTGAATTTTCCTTCTTGCGTCTTCTTCAGAAGTGTACATGGCGCGCCAAAAGGTTCAAGATACTCCAAATTCGGTTTGCGTCTTTGTAGTAGCTCATAACATGTCTTTCCGTGGCGCTTGACTATTAGGACTCGATTCAGTGTATAACATGCATTTGCTACTGCCTCATTCCAGAATTGGATAGGCAGTTTCGAGTCCGCCAGCATAGTCCGTGCAGTCTCTATCAAGCTCCTATTTTTCCTCTCAGCAACACCATTCATCTGAGGCGTGTATGCTGAAGTGAATTGATGAACAATTCCCTTTTCCTTGCAGTATGCCTCCATCCATTGATTCTTGAATTCGGTCCCGTTGTCTGAGCGTACTTGTCTAACCTTTAGCTTGTAGAGAGATTCCAGAGTGGTGACTAATTCCTTGAATGACTCAAATGTTTCTGATTTGGATTTCAGAAACATTACCCAAGTGAACCTTGAGTAGTCATCAGTGACCACAAAACAGTACAGATCGCCTGCAATGCTCCTTGTACTGACTGGACCAAACAGATCCATGTGAAGAAGTTCAAGAGGAAGTTCTATTGAATGAACTTTCTTTTCCTTATGAGACTTCTTTGTCTGTTTGCCTTTCTTGCAAGCTACACAAAAGTCAGGAAGTTGGAAGTTCTTGACATTTACTCCTCTCACTAAGTCCTTCTGAATCAAGTGATTCATCTTCCTTTGACTAATGTGTCCCATTCTCCTATGCCAGGAGATTGAGTCCTTCTCAGTAGCTTTAGATAGAAAGCACTGCACTTCATGATCCGTTGGAGCAGCTGTTGACAGATCCAAGACATATAGGTCCTTATATCTTGAAGCAGTCATCAGAACTTGGTCCTCTGGAATCATATAGTCTTTCTTCAGCACGTAACACTTGTTGTTGTCGAAGATGACTTTAAATCCTTTATCGCAGATTTGGGAAACAGAAAGCAAGTTATTTTGAAGTTGTTGAACGTAGTTCACCTTATCAAACTTAACTTTCTGATTTCCCACTTCTCCCTGTGCTGTGATGTATCCTCCCTTGTTTCCTGCAAAGGAAACATGCCCTCCTTTTATTTGTTTGACATTTGATAAAAGGGCTCTATTTCCTGTCATGTGCCTGGATGCTCCGCTGTCTATAATCCACGTGTTAGTCTCAGCGCTATACCGAACACCCTGCACATATCAAGTAAATGTATTAGTTTAGGTTAGGAACCCAAGCCTTTACTGTCTTGGGTTTCCCAGAGGCATCACACATCATAAACTCTACCCATTGACCTTTAGAAGGTGAGGGTAACTCAGATTCCTTCTTGTCATCAGTATCAGTCACACAGGTAGTCTTCTCTTTCCATAAGCCAGATTTGTGCAATGCCTGTTTATGATAAACAGTCGTCTGGCTTACAGGTTGGACTTTAGGTTCACTAGATCTTCTAGGTGGAGTTAGAGAACTCCTCTTAGAAGACCTAGGTCTAGAGTCCTGAAGATCAATCTTCTTCCTAGGTGTCTGATAGAAAGGACAATAGGAAGCAATATGTCCACATTCTCCACAGTTGTAGCACAATCTGCTATCAACCTTATAGTTTGACTTTCTTTGTGGAGAAATGCGTGACACTTTAGTAACATCAATCACTTTAGGTTTTGACTCTTGCATGTTTGATGTTTTCTCTGGTTTAACAAATTTAACTGTTTTAACCTGTTTAACTTGTTCAACTTTTTGGTTAACTGGTTTTTGACTTGTAGCATGTGAAAAATTAACGTTTGAAGTCTTTTTGGGTTCTGATTTGACTCTGTTTGACCCTGACTTTAAGTTAACTTTTTCAAATTCATTTTCCAGATTAACACAAGGCAATTTACCCTTTGCCTTTGAAGTGGCCTCCTTTTGTTTCTGTCCAGATTCAGTAGATGAACATGATGTGTCTGGATCAGTAACAAGAGGAGTGGTCACCACATGATCCTTGATTGGGTTGTTGTTTACTGGTTTAGACTTGGTGTTCATCAAGGTCTCAGGTGGTGGTGGAACCACTTTGTAGCCTAATCCCTCCCCATTATTTCTTTCTCTCACTAAGTGTTGAACTATGTGTGAAGAACTAGTCCAACTATGCAGTTTCTGTTTTAATGAATTAACTTCTACTTCTAGAACTGCCTTTTGTTTCTTAGTGTCCTCTAGGGAGTTTAGATAGTACCTAATGTCATTTGATTGATTAAAGGCAACTACTTCGGTTTCCCTAAGTTGTTTAGTCAATAGGTCTATCTTTTCTTTATAACTATGCTCATTTTGTTTTAGAACTCTATTGGCCTCAGTGCATAGTTGTAAGTCCTTTACTAAGTTATCATTGTGATCTAATAACCTAGCAAATTTTTCATCAATGCTATTCCTAAACATATCACAGTTAGAACAAGCATGATTATTAAACATTTGGTCAGTTGTACTTACCTGTGTTGTTTCAGAAGAGTTAGCCATCAACGCAGCATCAGACGTCTCTGGTTCTGGTGATTCTGACTTTTCTGAATCTGACGTGGAAGTCTCCTCCTTTGGTATGTAACTGACTTCAGCTGCAGTTGTTTCTTCACTTTGTGACATCGCTATATCAACTGCTAAATCACCTTCACTCGCAGAATCATCATCAATATCTTCAACACTGGCAATGTTAGATTCTGGGGTGACAAATCTAAAACTCCAGTCCTGTCCTTCATCATCATGAGCAGTCAAGGCTTTTGGGTCCTTGTTTGATGAAGTAGAACTCGAGGCTTGCTTGTCTTGGCGAGTAAAGGATGAGAACGGGTTCCCATTACCCGTCTTCTTTGGTTTGACACATTCCCTCTTGAAGTGCCCTTTCTCTCCACAGTTGAAGCAGGTCACTTTGCTCTTGTCAAAACCAAATGTGGTGTCCTTAGTAGCTATCAAATTTTGTCCTGTCTTCTTAACAAACTTCTTCGCCCTTCGGACAGCGCTAGCTAAGGCCCACATTATATCCATTCTTTCCAGCTCCATTTCATCTACCTGCTCGTAGTCTTCATCAGCCAAATGACAGTTTCCAATCTTCCCAGCTACAAGTCCATCATATGAGTGAACTACTGCGGCGAAAGATCCATATGCTCTCGTGCTACTTCTACAGTCACATTACCGAGATTCTCGGTCTTCAATTTAGTAGCACTTGCTTCTGATCCAATATAATGGGTACATGACGACCCTGACGTGTCTGATCCAGAAGGTGAAGCATGTGAAGAACCTGACGAGCTAGACACAAATGCTGTCTGGAGAGGTGCTCCAGATGTCTTAGCTTGAGGCGTGGCATTGTATAAAGCTGGGTTTTGTGTATATGAAGACTTCTGTGCTCTATACTTCATCCTTAGTGCTTCTTCACGTAGCCTGAGAATAAAGTCATTTATATCCAGCTTTATAAGTATTCCATTCTGTCTAAGATTAGACACGAACGAAGCCCACTTATCAGGCAATCCATCTGCGAAGTTGCTTACTTTCTCTTCCATAGTTGTTTCCACACCATGTGTATGCAACTCGCTCATCAAATGGTAGAATCTGTCTATGACTTCATCTAAACTCTCGTTACCAATTGATGAGAAGTTATCGAATTCTTTCTTTAACTCCTTTGCTTTGATTGCCTTTAATGATGCATTCCCATCATACCTTTTCTCTAGCTCATCCCACAGTTTCTTGGACTGCTTGTTCTCTGAGTACTGGTGGAATATGTCTTTGGGGATAGACTGAGTTATCATCGCATAAACTCTTTTCTCAGCATTATACTTTACTTTCTGTGCGTCAGTCATCCCACTTAACGTTAATTTCACTCCATCTGCTCCCACCGGTGTACTATACCCAACCTCGATAGCTTCCCACAGATTAGGATCTACTCCATTGAGGTAGATCTCATAACGTTGTTTCCAGTGAGGAAACTCATCTAAAGTCAAGAGCTTCGGTGGTTTATTGTGAATACCCACCTCACTCTCAAGCAGCAGCAGGTTCTGAATTCTTGAGTCCTTCCCCGCAGTAAAGGCTGACATCTGATCTTCCATGGTTAATAAACTTAGAGTCTAATCAAATCAACTTTAACTGATGCGACTGAAGGATGCGAATGGTCTTATCGTGCGTATGAACTCTGCGATTGGTTCAACCGTGCGACTGAACAGGGCGAATGGTTCAGTCGTGCGAATGAATCTGGTGCGTGTGAGCTATGCGAACGAATGGTTCAGTCGGCCGAATGAGGGTGCGACTAGGTCCAGTCGTGCGAATGAACACTGCGAATGAGTCTAGTCGTGCGAATGAGTCACTCGTGCGACTGAAGCTGCTGTTTTGCGAAAATTTCTAGGTTTGACGGGTTTCAGCCGTAAAAATTCGAAATTTTGCAAGTCCAAATCGTCTAAGTCCGTAGAAACTGAACTTCAATGAACAGGGAACGTCCAAGATCACTTTTGATGCAAAAGATTGCGTTTTTCGTGCAAAAACACAAACTTTTATGCAATCTTGATTGAATCAACACGAAATCAAGAGCCAAAGCTCTGATACCACTTGTTAGGACCTGGTATTTGAACGAAATACCGAGTGATTGCGTGTTAAACCAACTCAAATAGTGCGGAATCCTATTTGATTGGCGATCCAATCAGTGAGAACACACGATGAATCAATCAAGAATTGATATCAACGTCAGAAATCGATTAGGAACCGATCTGATGTGTTCTATGAACTTGGAGAACGATTTGGGAGGCTTCTGGACGGCTAGGGTACGTCTGGAATCGTAATGGGATGAATGCCTACGTTTTCCCACGAATTGGGTCTATTTATAGGTTAGTATTGTTCAATCGTGCGACTGGGCCATAAGTATGGTTCAGTCGTGCGATTGAACCATGCGGTTGATTCATCCGCACGACTGAGTGTTCAGTCGTGCGATTGAGTCAATCTTATGTGTCAATCATACGACTGATCCAGTCTCCTGGTTCAGTCGTGCGATTTGAGTCAATCGTATGAAGTTATTCATGCATGTGGTCCATTCGCATGGGCCATCCGCATGAGAACTTCATTAAGTTAAGTTTGAATGTTTTAATTCATATAACATAACGTGCTATCATTCAAACAATCATAAACCCAATTAATTCAATCACAACTCATTAATGAAATATTAAACATTACAAGTAACAACCAATTCATATCATTTCATTAATCGATTACAATTACTTCATAATCAGACAGACAAGTTCATTACATTACAAATCATGATCTAGGGACATACATGTATCAACAAGTATAATTTTGATCAAAAATTTGAGACACACTAAGTAGATTATACTGTAAATTTTTATAGTAATTTACTTTATCAAATTTGAGTACACCATTGGTTATCATTCCTTCACCAACAATTTTACCTCCCATTTTATCCCCACCAAATGCCACATAAGAAGCATTTTTATGTTTGAAATCATGGAGAAGAGAACAGTTTCCTGTCATATGCCTGGAACAACCACTGTCAACATACCACTTGTTGTCAGCTCTCCAATATTGTTCCTGCATTCAGAAAAGAAAATCAGTTAGAAGTGACAACCCAAGTCTTAGTGATCTTGGGTTTGTCAACAGGGTCTAAAACAGTTACTCTTTCATGAACAGTTTCAGTTTTAGATTTGATTGATTCATTCTGATTTGATTTAGATGAGGATGATTCTGCTTAATGGGATGTTGATGAAGTAGATTCATGATTCACATTTTCTGCTTGACTCAGATCAACTTCATTTGTTTGAGTCTTTTGTTTTGATAATGAACCTTTAAATGTCTCACTATCTTTTATTTTTGAAAGAGGTATATGAATGCCCTTTTCAAATTTATCAAAGAATGAATCCTCATCCTTTGATTCCTTATCTGACAAATCTACTCTATTGTGAGGTGTTTTTGACTGCTGGAAAGATGGTCTTTTCTTCAGTATATGAACACTTGATGATGTTTTGTCCTTTGATTTTGACTTTGATTTTTGTTCATACTTCTTCAGTTTTGAACCCTTTGCAGAATCCGTAGATTGAGAATCTGATTCAGACTTATCTGATTCTTTCTTCTTTGAGCCTTTTGTCTTGTTCTTTTTGTTGAAATAACATTCTTGTGTGGAATGATTATTTTTGTTGTAGATAGAACAATGTTTGTTGAAGTAGCAATCAGCTGTCATATGATTGTTCACATTGCAAATAGAGCAGTAGCTATTGAAGTAACAATCTTCAGTATTGTGATTTTTCATGTCACACCATTTGCAATACTTTTCTTCTGATTCTTTCTCAGAATCATTCCTTTTGTTTGCTGATTTTTGTTGTTGTTCTTTCTTCTTCAGCTTTGGATGTGCTTCTCCTTTTTCCACTTTGTGCACATTTTGATTGTTTGTTGCTGAATTCCTCTTCCATAGATCAGCAGCTGAAGTTTTCTTTTTCAGTTGATGATCTGCTGATGACTTTTTCTTTCCTTTTTCTTTGAATTTCTCTTTTTCTTCAGTGATGACAAATTCATCAGTCAATTTCTTGGAGGAGTCTTGCAGACTTAGTTCTTGAAGACCTTCATTCAATTGAGCTATTCTCTTGCAGATGGTCTTTAGCATGTTTCTTTGTTTAGGAGGATATGGCAACTTTGTTTCTTCAAGCACTTTTGGAATATGAGTTTTCAGATGAACATTCTTACCAGTGATTATTCGATCAACATCATGTTCATCAGAATCATCCAAGTCATCACACTTATCATAATCAAATTCTGAATCATTTTGATCTAATGATTCTGATTAAGAAGATTCAGTTTCACTCACCTCAGCTTCATCATTAATTTTAATTTGAGTTGAATCTTTTTCAAACTTAGTGCTAGGCACAAAATGATTTGGCAGAGTGTTGGTCATTGTTGTAGGTAAAGATGTGTAATTATCATTTATAGGTGGTGCAACCGCATTATAACCCAACCCAGACCTTTTCTTTGATTCAATATGAGAATTTAGTAATTTCTCATATTGCTGAGATGATAATTGAAACTTCTAAAGTTTCACTTCAATTGATGCATGATCAGCCATGGATTTTGTTAAGGAAGTGGTTAGATGCTCAACTTGGGCTTTTAGGCTATAATTTTCAGAAACAAATTTTTCTAAATCCTTTTGCAAAGAGTTAATTTTTATTTGATACAATTTATGTTCTCTAACATGGGATTCATTCAAAATCATTGTTTCTTTTACTTTGTCAGCCAGCTGTTGAGCATGGACTCTATATCGTTCAACTTCCTCAACACATGTTGATGAACACAATCTTTCTTTTACCTCTTTTGCCATTGGTGGAACTGTTTGATCCATATGAGCCATCAATGCTTGATTCTCTTCCAAAATCTCATCCAATGTCGCATCAGAGGGTCCTACATCACTTGCCCGGCGACTCGACTGGGAGTACCTATCACCAGCCAATACGCTAGGGCCGTCATACATACTATGTCTCGGCGGCATCAGGCGTTCGTCACGAGGGTCAAACAGTGGAGGTACCGATGTCGGAATCCTAACAGGCAGGGGAGGAGGAGGAGGCATCCTAAAGGATACGGAGGATCCTGGCCTAACGCTTTTGCGAGGTCAGGTGACAGTACGCGCACCCCTATTCTCAATAGGTGGGATGGGTGAGAGGGTCGGAGCAGCTACTTGGGGAGAGTGGGAACGCGTTCGGCTTCGGGAAGGTGATGTGGAGGAAGAGTCCTCGGAAGCCTCAGTGTCTTCGGACGTGACGGATATCCACCCTGGATGTCCGCATCTCCGGAGGTACGCCTCATACTATGTCTGGGGCTTCTCTCTCCTCAGGTTTCCGGTAGGAGTGGTCTCAGTGTCGGGGTGAGCAGGCGCCTTTCCTTTATCAGCCATAGACGTTGTCCTGTAAGAAATACATCATGAGTAATTTGGTTTCTCATAGCTCATGATTATAATAATAGTACTAATAATAGTAGTGATGGCAATAGTATCTGTTATTCAAACATATAGCTGTCTGTTTTGCCCAGATCAATAGTCTCTTCAAGTAGTATCGGATAACATAGTTCATCACAAAAATCATTTAAATCCCCTTTTTAAAATTTAGTTTCAAAATCATCAATATAAACCAGAAAAAGTCCAACCATAACCTAAAGATTAGTGATGGAAATTACGCGTCCGGTAAATTCATGATTACGTTGATCAAGTGTAATCATCAATTTACCCAACCCGATCATCCCAACACTTCCCACAAGGACAGTCCTAGGGTATCAGGGTTGTAGCCTAGGGTCTACTATGGTATTCCCGACTTCTCTACAACCTTTGGCTCTGATACCAATCTGTCACACCCCGGCCCAGGTAGGGTGGGACGTCACAGACTAGCAACAACATATGGCAGCGGAAACAAACCATTACATGAGCTCAAAGGAGAGTATATCACATGGCATTAATGTTTTAAAAAAAGATACCGGGGCTAGAAATAAATCAAGCCCCCAAATGAGTTTTACAATCATCCATAAAATAAATTATACTTGTTCAACACAAACATAAAATTTGTTCAAATGTTTCATTAAGGAAATATGCCAATGCCATGGTCACGGGATAAGTCTAGGTCTTCACAACAGCTAGGATCTCTTCATACATTACCTGAAACATGCTCAAAAGAAAATTGTGTCAACTAAAAAGTTGGTGAATTCAAGTGCTTAAAGTTTAAAAACAAAAGGACTTAACAAATCCTTCTTTGATTAAAAGAAAATAATCATTGTTTATCATCATGGGAAAAATCATAATCAACCCTGCACTCAGTCCCGGTTGGCCTCTTCTAAAGTTGTGTTTAACCGGATATTCCCGAAGGAAGAACTGAGCCCCAAACCAGTGAACCCTACCTGCCCGGATGGTTCACCATAGTATTTTAACAAAACCTGTTACATGCCACAAACGACCCCTTAGGATCTCAGTGGGGTAACCTTCCTGGAACGGAAGCCACTGTGTGTGGGGGATTCCCCAAATAGATCTATCCATATAAAACAAGCGGTTCACGAAAGAATTAATGATCATGATATTAGAATCAGCAGGTAACCACAAATCCCACATACAATCATCAAGTAAAGCACAATCATAGTTCATAAAACGTAGAGCATGTTTCATCCCAAAACAATAGTAAAAAGGGGGATCACTAGAACTCACCTTAGGTTTCCAGTCAAAAGTCTCTTGGTGTACCGGGAAGTGTCTCAAGTCTAGCACCCTAACATGTACATATTAAGTAATAAGCTACTGCCCTAAACTCATTTAAGGTGCAACAATGGTGTCAAGAGTTTAGCTATTGGTTAAGGCTTTGGTTTCGCGAAGGTTTGTATAAAAAGTTTCCTTTTATGGCAGGTCAAGGCGTCTTCATGAAAATCGGGATTTTCACTTCATTAGGTTAAGTATATTAAGAAATTTTTGTTGTTCAAGTGATTATTAGCGTCCTGGAAGTCGGTTATAAGGTTTGGAAAAATTTTACAGTTTGGTCCCTCAAGTTTCAAAATTGACAGTTTCTACCCTCAAGTTTAGTTTCTTGCCCTTTATGACATTTAAGACCAAAAATCAGATTCTTAGAGTAATATTATACTTATTATGGAGTAAGTGTTTCAAAATTTTAGTTTACGGGTCCGATTTAAAAACTGCGCGTTTAACGCTCCCGATTATGGTAAAAGCCGGATAGTTTTAACCGTAATTTGGAGTTTTCATATATTTGAATCTTGGAACAGTAGGTATTTTCTAAAAGATATCTTTATAAATTTTTAAGTCCTTAAATTGTGAAAATTGGCCTTTTATAGTTGAAAATCTTGTTTTTACGTTTGACCCATTAAAACGCGGTTTTGACCGGGTTTGACCATTTAAAGCTTGTTTGACCAATTTTTTTCAAATCTTTTAAGTATTTTATTACTTAACTTACTGAAATCATATGATTTTTATAAATTTTAGCTTCGAACTCTATTTTTATGGATTTTTCTCAAAAATGATGCTCGGTTTGTACCCGTTTTTAGTTAAAACGTCATTTATTAGTTCCTTTGACCATTTAAATTATCCATTGACTCCAGAACACTTTATTTATCATTTTTAAGCCTGGAATACTTTTCAAGAGTGTTAATTTCATATTCTTACTATTTTTAAAGTCATTTTACCATGTTTTCGGGTCCCGAAAGTGACTAAAAGAGGGCAAATCTCAACATGTCCTTTATTCCAGAGATTAAACATTACTAACACTTTTAATATTCATCAAAACCTACTGAAATTTAAGTCCCAAAGAGTTGCCTAGTTGTTCTATACATCCATATGCTTCAAATATGTAGAAAATGTCATAACCGACCATAACACTTGTGTAAATCATCTTAACTTGAGTCTAAACATTATCAACACTTCATTTAACTTTATAAACAGATTATTAAGGTGTCATAGAATCGTTCATGAGTAAGTTATGAGTCTTGGTTGAAAGGGTTTTTCAAACAAATGCTTAGAGGGTGTTGTTACATGTAGAAAGAAGGGTTTCAAGGTGTAATCCATGTAATAACCATGGGTTTGAGTATGTAGCCTTTTGGAACTTTTAAAAACAGGTTCTTGGGAGTCCATTAAGTCATAAAAATGCAGGTCATAAGTTTGGTTTACAAGAGTTGCAACTTTCACAAGCTAGATGATTACTAAAACACCCAAAAAGAGGGTTTTCATGGTTGAAATCGGTTTCCACCTCAAGAATGACTAACATAACATGAGGTTTACCTTCAAGAACGTTGGGAACTCCTTAAGAACAAGGTGATGGTGAGAAGTTTCTGCTACAACAAGGAAAAAGCAAGGTTTTTAGGTGAAAAATGAAGAAAACAAGTGAAATGTCCCAAAACCGACAACATGAGCTTACACTTGATGTAACTCACGGTTTAGAAGGTGTTGATGGTCGTGGATGGCTAGAAACTCCTTGGACTTGACTGTAGAAGCTCGAACCAAGGCTGGAAAGGTGGAACAAGTATGGTTGTGTGCCCAAATCTCGCGAACTAGGCCACCTCCTTGCGGTTTGCACTTGGCCGAATGATGCTTGGTGTTGTTCTTCGAATTTCTTGTGCTAGACTTAGAGAGAATTGCTTTGAGTGAATTGTGAGGTGAGGGTGTGTGTGTTTCAGCTGATGTTTCGAATAAGAGGGAGAGAGGGAGAGAGGGAGAGAGTTTGCATGCAATGCTAGTGGGTAGTGTGGTGGTGGTGTAGAGAGGAAAGGAGTGGAGAGGGGTGGTCGGCCGATTCTTGGAGTGTAGTGGGGGATTTTTGAATTAAATTTTAATTGTGAATTGTTATTATGTAGTGTAGTTTTGTAGTATTGGGTATAATGTATTATTTAGTGGATGGTGAATTGAGGTATCTAATGCATGCCCATGCATGCATGGCCAAAAATTATATAAGTGTGAGTGTGTATTCTCACATTTTAATTGCCTTCACTTGAATTTAATTTTGTAAGGGTGACTAGTTGACATTCCCGGGACACTAATTTTTTAAAAAAAAGTAGAAACCTAAATTAGCTAAAAATCAATAATGAAAATCATATGAAACCATAATTTGAATCAAGTAGTAAGAATTGTTTCCAATTTCATAGTAGGGTTGAATAGTTTCAATTATTAGCACTCATAACATGGATAATGATGCAAGTAATCTAGGGTTAGGGTAACAACCTGGAGGTCGGTTGTCACAGTGAAGCACTGAATGATGAGGCATGGGTGAGTGCCATGCAGGAAGAAATTCTTCAGTTCAAGAAGTTAGGTGTATGGACTCTGGTAGATAGACCTAAAGGCGCTAAGGTCATTGGCACCAAATGGGTCTTGAAATGCAAGAAGGATGACCAAGGCGTCATTATCAGGAACAAGGCTTGACTGGTAGTTCAGGGATTTCGACAAGTCGAGGGGATTGATTACAATGAAGTGTTTGCACCCGTGGCAAGGATGGAAGCCATCCGCATCTTCCTTGCCTATACATCATATATGAAGATCAAAGTCTATCAATTAGATGTGAAGAGTGCATTCCTTCATGGGGAAATCCGAGAGACAGTTTATGTTAGTCAACCCGAGGGATTTGAAGATCCTTCTCATCGGGACAGAGTTTACAAACTAGACAAGGCCTTATACGGGCTTCATCAAGCTCCAAGGGCCTGGTATGAGAAACTCGACTCATCTTGTGAAACACGGCTTTCGCAGGGGAGTCATTGACTGCACACTGTTTATCAAAGAAAAAGATGGAGACTTGCTGCTAGTACAGATCTATGTCGATGACATAATCTTCGGTTCAAAGAACGAAGAATTATTCAAAGAATTTGAAGCAGTAATGAAGGCGGAGTTTAAGATGAGTGCCATGGGGGAGATGAAATTTTTTCTCGGGTTACAGGTGGATCAGACATCCAAAGGAATTTGCAGTCATGTTGCAACCACCATAATCACTATCTGTATAAGCGTACATATTAAAGTAAGAATTCATTGGATACCAAAGGCCAAGTGATGGAGCACCTTTGAGATATTTTAAAATTCTTTTGACAGTGACCAGGTGTGACATCTTGGGGTTGGCTTGATATCTTGCACAAATGCATGTAGAAAACATGATATCTGGCCTACTAGATGTGAGGTACATAAGAGACCCAATCATTGCCGTATAGAGATGTTCATTAAAACACTCCCCCTCAAGATCAGGTCTAAGGGAGTGATTTTTTGCTATGGGTGTCTTAGCAACCTACAATAAGTCATGTTGAACCTTTTAATTATGTCTTGTACATACTTTGATTGACTTATGAAGATGCCATTGTCAACTTGCTTCACTTGAATTCCTAGATAGAAATTGAGTTCCCTGACGACACTCATTTCAAACCCGTCCTTCATCAGCTTCTCAAAGTCTTTGAAGAGCTTTGGATTAGTTGACCCAAAGATAATGTCATCTACATATACTTCAACTAGCATTATGTCATTTCTTGTTCCTTTGATGAATAGAGTTCCATCAATAGTACCCCTTTTGTAGCCATGCTGTTAGAGATACTGAGATAGAGTCTCATACCACTTCCTTGGTGCTTGGTGCAACCCATAAAGAGCTTTATCAAGCCTGCTGATGTGCTCCAAATTATACATAAAAATCTTATCAAAAGCACATCAATTATTCCTTAATATCTTCCTTAAAATGATGAAAATGTAATTAAAAGTGTGAAATTGTGTTTTCAGGTGTTTAAAAGGGCAATATGGACAAAAGGAGTATATTTCACAAGAAATTGAAGTGATCCAAGCTTTGGACTCCAAGCATGGGTCCGTGCCTCATTAAGCACGCCCCCATGCCTTGCCAGAAACACACCCCCGTGCTAAATTAACACACCCCCGTGCTTGGACATCTGACAGGAAAAAAAGTACTGTTCCCTAAAAGTAGACACGGGGCCGTGCCCCATGAGGCACGGGGCCGTGCCCCACCTCCAACACGGGGCCGTGCCCCATTTAGCACGGGGCCGTGCCCGACACAACCTGCATGTACGAGCCGACCAAATTTCGTAAGATTTGTACTAGCACGGGGCCGTGCCTTTTAGGCACGGGGCCGTGCTGAAACACTCCGGAAAGCCTATAAATAGAAGCCTAAGCTCACCATTTTGGCAAGCTTTGGTGGGAGAGTTACTATGCAGAATTCTCTCGGGAATCAAGACTTCAAGATCATTCGGAGGCTCGGGAGGTGCATACAACACTTGGAAGAAGCTTGGGATCACCTAAACGTCATCCATTGTGGATTATCGGTATGATTGTTCCATTTCACCGATGATCACTTATCTATCTTCTTTGTTATCTGTTGTTATGTTAAAGCTCATTATGAGCTAAACTCTATTTATCATCCTAATCGGATGAAACTTATGTAATTTGTGATGAACTAATGGTGTGATAAATATTATGTTAATGTTATGATGGTCTTGGGAAAACTATTGATGGGTCGCATCTACATTTGAACGGGAAGTTATAACTTTATGGTTTGTGATTGTGATTGTCATACAAGGTTGAAAACCGTGTGATTAACTTTCATTCGCGAAACCGGTCTTCATAATAAATCCATGGCTAATGAACTAGAAATGGTTATTAGAAATCATATCACTTTAACTTTCTGATCATTTGCGGGTTCCCTTTTATTAGTTCGGAAACTTCAGTAATTGTAACGATTTTCTAAAATTAATGGTATGTTAGGAAGGAACCTGATCAACTCTCTTTTTAACATTAAATTATGTTTTTAGAAATCGTATGTCAAATAGGACACAAAAGATTCACCTACATTACTAGGGCTTTGATCTGAGCAGTAGACTCAGCCTGACAGGATCAAGTCACTACGGCAGCAGGATTGACGAGAAATCACGCCGGCTCATCTTTATAAACATTAACATAATTACATTAATCAATATCTATAAATCACATCACCAATTCATCACAATTACATAAGTGGAGTCTAGTTAGGATGATAACTTTTATTCCCCGGGTTTAAATCTAAACGCTTCAATTCTTAGTTTACTTTCTTTTTATTATTGTTTACTTTTAAACCCTAAAAATCTTTCCAAATGCAAATTATCAATTTCTTTAACAAAAACCAAATCTGATAGTCAAACATCAAGTTTGTTGAGTAGACTAAGTGTGTCCACGGATTGATACTCGGTTCTTACCAACACTATATTACCTCACGACAGGTACACTGCCTTTTGTGTGTGTTGTTTAGTATTAGTAACAACCAATTAAAACTGAATCTGTGCAATAAATCTTTATCAAAATATATATACTATCTGCACCCCATCAAGTTTTTGGCGTCGTTGCCGGGGACACACGGCAGTTTGAAAGACAAACTAAATTTTTGACTATCTTGCATATAACTTGTTAATATATTTTTGTTTAAACTTCATTTTTATTTTTAGGTAGTTTGCCTTAGTTAGTTTAGTTGTTTTTGCCTGATTCATTTTAAGCCTTAGTTAGTTTATGCTTCCTTAAGTTAGTGTATGTCCGACTCGTCTAGTTCTGAACTTGTTCCGCCTCTTCCGGAACCCGAACGAATTTTCCGTCAAAGATTGCGCAAAAGATCACAGCAAGAAGCACCAGTCATTGAAGAAGACATTTTGGAAGATACACCATCCAAAGAAGACATGGCTAACCAAGACGAGGAAATGAAGATGACACACTATGCCACACCGTCAATAGATGGTTATGAGTCTAGTGTTGTCCAACCAGCAATAGTGGCCAACAATTTTGAGATTAAGTCTAGTATTATCCAACTCGTAGAAAACTCTGTTCAGTTCCATGGGTTACAAGACGAATATCCTAATGCTCACATCTCACGATTCCTTCGTATCTGTGCAACCTTCAAAATCAATAAGACTTTTTCCATTTTCACTTCGAGGCCGAGCCATCGATTGGCTTGATTCACTTCCGCCTGGTTCCATCACCACATGGGCGGGAATGGCTGAACAATTCCTTTTGAAATACTTTCCACCCGATCGCACTGCCAAACTAAGAAGCAGCATCACAAGTTTCCGCCAAGACGACGATGAATCATTACACGCAGCATGGGAGAGATATAAAAGTCTCCTTCGGAGATGCCCACATCACGGACTTGATCTGTGGCTGCAGTGTCAAACCTTTTACGATGCTATCAGCGGAGCCCACAAGCAAGCGGTAGACCAAAGTGCGGGAGGAGATTTCGGAAGTGTCACGCCAAAAGAAGCATATCAAGCCTTAGAAAGAGCAGCTAAGAAGAGCTTTGCTTACAATCCTTTAAGAACCAAACCCAGTTCTAAAGGTATTCATCAAATAGACTCTGAAACCCTAATTGTAGCCCAATTAGCAGCTCGAACCAAAAAATTTGAACAATTGCAAAGCGAGCTAAATAAAACTCCAACACGATGCAACACATGTGGAAATTCACACAAGACCAACGAGTGCCCACAAGGCATTATGATGGTTGAAGATGTTGACTACGTAGGAGGCCCAAACAACTCATACAATTCAAATTGGAGAAGCAACTCGAATTACAGAGATGCTGGCAGTAACCAACAATCATCTGGATTCAACCGAAGGCCACCTTACCAACAACAGAAACCACCATATCAAGGTCCAAGCAGTAGTAACCAAGACTGTGGAGCATCATCAATAGAAGACTTATTGCAGCAACTATTGTTAACCACACAAGCCACAGATGAGTACATCCAGAAATCTAATCGAAGAAATGAGGAGAGGTTCCAAAGAAACGAAGCTGACATCAAAAGTAACAAAGCATCATTACAGACCATAGAGCACCAAGTAGGTCAAATAGCACAACAACTTTCTGAAAGACCTCAAGGAGCTTTGCCCAGCAACACTGTGACAAACCCTAATGCTCAAGTCAAAGCAATCACCACCAGGAGTGGCAAAACCACTCAAGGTGATGCACCCGCATTACAACCCATCCTTGAAGAAGTAGAAACTGAAACTCCAAGTAATGCGAGTGATGAGCAAAAGCAACCTGTTGTTATTGAAGAACCAGCAAAGAAATACGTTCCACCACCACCTTATGTTCCACCACCTCCATATCCAGGTCGTTTGAGACAACAAAGAATGGAGGCACAAAATGGCAAATTCCTTGGGTTGTTCAAGCAACTCCACATCAATCTGCCCTTGGTGGAGGCCTTAGCACAAATGCCAAACTACGCTAAGTTTCTAAAAGGTGTCTTGTCAAACAAAAAGAAGCTGGAAGAGTTATCACACGTGGTGTTGAATGAGGAATGCTCTGCAGTTCTTCAAAACAAACTACCTCAAAAGATGACTGATCCAGGAAGTTTCACCATACCTTGCCTAATAGGAAATCTTTCTGTCAGTAATGCGTTAGCTGATTTAGGTGCAAGCATTAACCTTATGCCTTATGCGGTTTTTGAAAAATTAAACCTAGGTGAGCCTAGACCTACCCGTATGAGCATCCAGTTAGCTGACCGTTCTGTCAAATATCCGAGGGGTATCATTGAAAATATCTTAGTTAAAATTGACAAATTCTTATTTCCCGTTGATATGATCCTAGACATGGATGAGGACAAAAATGTTCCTCTAATCCTATGTCGACCTTTCTTAGCGACTGCTCGAGCCCTCATTGATGTTTGTACATGCAAACTCACGCTTAGAGTAGACGAGGAGGAAGTAACTTTCGATATAGGCCAATCCATGAAACACCCTCAACATCATGATGACTCACTCTATTACGTTGATGCTTGTGATTCGATCTTAAGCCGTCATTTGAAGGAAGCCCTTCAAAATGAAGCTTGCAATACTCAATTAATAGAAGTCCAAATCACCGAACCCATCTGTGAGAACCAAATCATTCCAGAACTTGAAGTTGATGAAACATCATTTCATCAAGAAGCATTTGAGATCATTGAGCAAGACTTAGAACCAAAAGCCAAACCTTCTATCGAAGACCCTCCAGTTTTAGAGCTCAAAGAACTTCCATCTCATCTCGAATACGCTTTTCTTGAATACACACTCAACTTCCTGTCATAATCTCATCCGCCTTATCAATTGATGAGAAGAACAAGTTGCTCAGTGTGCTTAAGGCACACAAACGAGCAATTGAATGGAAAATCATGGACATCAAGGGAATTAATCCATCTTTTTGCACTCATAAAATATTGATGGAGGAGAACTTCAAATCCTTCATTCAACCTCAAAGACGTTTAAACCCGAGCATGCAAGAGGTGGTGAAGAAAGAAGTAATCAAACTGCTAGATGCCGGTTTGATTTACCCTATTTCTAATTCGCCTTGGGTCAGTCCCGTCCAAGTTGTTCCAAAGAAAGGAGGAATGACTGTTGTAACTAACGAGAAGAATGAGCTTATTCCCACTCGTACGGTTACAGGATGGAGAGTTTGCATAGACTATCGCAAACTCAATGACGCCACAAGGAAAGATCACTTCCCTCTTCCTTTCATCGACCAAATGCTTGAGAGATTGTCTAGAAAAATGTTCTATTGTTTCCTAGATGGTTTCTCAGGTTATTTTCAAATTCCTATTGCTCCTGAAGATCAAGAGAAGACAACATTCACCTGTCCATATTGCCACCAGAAAAGTGCCTTTAGATCTTGGTACATCTTGTCACTTCCAGGGTGAACCGAGTACCTAGATTTGTGGGCTTCGTCGAGGATTACCTCTCTAATTCCCCGTGCTTTGGTACCCACCTTCTCCCTTCATATTTATATATACCATCGCTGCTCAGCTCTAATTGCTTCTCCATTCTTGTCAACAATTCCTCTGCTAACTTATCTTTCTTTAGCGCTTTGCCTTCTGCTTCCTTTAGTCTCGCGATAAGGTCGGTGTACACAATCATCCTTAAGGCACGGACGCGAAGAGGTTTATCTCTTTCTTTCCAACTCAAGGCATCTGCCACTACATTGGCCTTGCCAGGATGGTAGCGAATTTCGCATTCTTAATCATTCAATAGCTCAACCCATCTTCTCTGGCGCATGTTTAGCATCTTCTGATCCAGAATGTGTTGCAAACTTCTATGGTTAGTGTAAATAATGCACTTCCTGCCATAGAGATAATGCCTCCATAGTTTGAGTGCAAACACCACGGCACCCAATTCTAGAGCATGCGTTGTGTAGTTCTTCTTATGATCGTTTAGTAGTCTTGATGCAAAAGCAATTACTTTGTTGCACTGCATTTGCACGCATCCTAGTCCTTGACGCAAGGCGTCACAATAGACCACGAAATCCTCAATTCTTTCTGGGAGGGCGAGGATAGGTGCACTTCACAGTTTCTCCTTGAGCATTTCGAACGCTTCATTCTGCTGTCGTTCCTACACAAAGGTTGTATTCTTCTTAGTCAGAGCAGTCAATAGTTGCACAACACGCGAGAAGTCCTTGATAAACCTTCTGTAGTATCCGGCCAATCCAAGGAATTGCCTTATCTCGGTAGGAGTTTCAGGAATTTTCTAGTTCATAATGGCGTCAATCTTAGAAGGGTCAACTTGAATCCCATTCACATTTACCACATGCCCTAGAAATTGGATCTCTCGCATCCAAAATTCACATTTGGAGAATTTGGTATATAATTGCTCATTCTTGAGAAACTCTAGAACCAGTCTAAGGTGCTTCTCATGCTCTTCCTTACTACGGGAGTAGATCAGTATGTTGTCAATAAACATGATCACAAATTTGTCAAGATATGGGCGACATACACGGTTCATGAGATCCATAAACGCCGCTGGTGCGTTAGTTAGTCCGAAGGGCATGACCAGATACTCATAATGTCCATATCTTATCCTAAAGGCCGTTTTGGGTATGTCTTCTTCTCTTATCTTCAGTTGATGATATTCCAATCTTAAATCTATTTTGGAAAAGTAACTTGCTCCCTGTTGTTGATCGAAAGGTCGTCGATTCTCTAGAGAGGGTAACGATTCTTTATAGTCAGCTTGATCAGTTCCCGATAATCAATGCACATATGTAAGGTTCCATCCTTCTTCTTCACAAATAGTACCGGGGCACCCCATGGAGAAACGCTCGGCCGAATAAATCCCTTGTCGAGTAGCTCTTGGATTTGTAAAATTAGTTCCTTCATCTCGGGAGGGGCGAGTCGGTATGGTGCCTTGGCTACCGGTGCAGCACCAGACAATAGATCTATTAGGAACTTGACCTATCGGTTCGATGGGAGTCCCGGTAGGTCTTCAGGAAATACTTCTGGGTATTCAGAAACCAATGGAATATCCTCCATCTTCTTCTTCTCTTTAGCATTCATTACATAGACTATGAAAGCTGGGCATCCCTTCTTAAGACTCTTGGTAGCTTTCAGATGAGATATCATAGGATATAGCGTGTCATTTCCTTCGCCACGAAACACTAGCACTTCCGTGTCGCTTAACGGTATCCTAAGTAGGCGTTCATCACACACGATCTCGACTCTATGCTTAGCCAGCCAATCCATGCCAACAACCACATCGAATCCTCCTAGTTTAATAGGCATCAGGTTTATCTTAAATGTGCTACCTTCTAGATTCATTAAGCAATCCTCGATGACTTCATTAGTTTCTATAATGTTACCATCAGCTAATTCTACGGTAAACGGATCAGTCAGGATACATGCACTCAAGTCAATCAAAGGCCTAAAAGTACTAGAGACAAAGCTAACAGTTGCTCCAGTATCAAATAGAACTGTAGCAGGATGGTTGTTTATAAGGAACATACCATTGACCACATCAGGTTCTTTGCGAGCATCGGCTGGTTCCATCACGAATGCTTGTCCCTTAGGCTTGTTGGGTCTAGCTTCCTTATCTTTTTCTAGCTTAGGACACTTATTCCTCATGTGCCCCGGGTCTCCACATTCATAGCATTGTTTACACGGCGCATACGTACAATCCTTGATTAAATGACCTGGTCGTTTGTATCAGAAGCAGGGCGTCGGGTTGCACTTCCCTTGATGATGCAGTTTGCACTTGTTGCAGAACGGGCTTATACCCGAGTATAGCTTCCTTGTCCTTCCACCTTGGTCATCGCGCCTCACACCTTCAAAACTCTTCTTGCTTGACTCGCTACTACTGCCAATTGCTCTCTTCGCATCAAACCACTTCCTTTTCTCACCCATCGACTTCTGGTTTGCTTAGCCCATCCAGCCCTAACTAAATCATCAGTCAATTTGCTGGTGAAGTCAACCACAGCTTGCAAGGTTAAAGGCCTGGAGGATCGAACCATTCCCCGGACTCTAGGATGTAGCCCCCAAATGAAACGCGCTACACCCTTAGATTTCGGTGTCACCAGGTGTGGCACCAGTCGAGACAGGGCTAAGAAGCGGTTGATGTACTCAGTTTAATTAGGACCTTTCATCTCCAGGCTCAGGAATTCAGACTCTACCTTCTCCAGTTGGTTGACGGGGCAGTATTTGCTAGTTATCAGCTCCCTGAATTCGGTCCATCTCATTTGGTTAGTAGCGTTTCTTCCCTGGGGCTGAGTAACCGTCTTCCACCATTCTAGAGCAAATCCCTTGAGTGCTTGGGATGCGAACCTTACCATGTGGTCCATTTTACACTCGATGATGTCTAAGACAACTTCCATTTTATCGATCCATCAGTAAGTCTCTATCGCACCCTCAATGCCATAGAAATCTTTTAGCTTGCATGCCATGAAAGTTTTGTAAGAGCATCCATTCTTCAGTGCTTCAGCTTCCTCGTTGTTGCCCTCGTCGTTTCCAAATACATCATCACCACCGGGATTACTCCAGTCTGCGTTAATCTGGGCTATAATGGTAGGAATAGCGTTAGCAATCTGTTGTGCCACAAGGTTGGAAATTCTTTCATCATTCCCTTGGTTAGCATTCTCTCCACGAGGGGTTCCTGGTGGAGTAGGGGTTTGGTTTCTGGTATGTCTAGCCCCTTCACGGTGGCCTCTAGTAGCTCCTCATCTTCGAATGTGGGTTCCTCTCCTAGTCTGCATTCTAATAGCATCACAGATAAATTTTTGTTTAGCATCTCATAATTGGTTTTGAGTAGCCCATGCATCATTTACCCTAAACTACCGCGTCATAGAAAGAGGGAGTGTAACATACACAACCCTAAATATCTTCAACAAGAAAATGTTTCTGTGAATCCAAGGATCGTCGACAGGAATTATCAGTGAGAATTGATTTCAAGTCAACGTTAGCGGAATTAACGTTGATTTGGTTTAATTGTATTTGAACAACATTCAATGTCAATAAGATATCAAGAACACACGACACAAAACACAATTAAAGATTAATTAATGTTTTATTAAAATGTATTGAAGATTACAAAAGAATGAAACAATGAATGCTATGATGGTTGTATATGTTATGATGATCGAAAGACTTTTGATGATTGCTGTAATGCTGTTGCTGTTTTCAATCAATCAATCGTCTGTTTTCAATCGTACTTGAATCGAAACCTAGGATCCATATTTATAGACAGATGTTTCAGTTATAGGAAACACCGGATCTCTTGGGATTTGATTTGTTTCTGATAAGGAATCAACGGATTTCTCGGGATTCGTATAACTTCCTTGTTGACTTGTTGACTTGTACCACTTGGATAACACAAGTGTTTGGTCTCCGCAGGGATATTGTCTTCAGTAGTAATTTTGTTCTTCCGTAGATATTGTTCTTCCGAAGGTAATGTTCTTAAATCTTGTTCTTCCGAAGGTAATGTTCTTCTGAAGTCTTGTTCTTCCGAAGGTAATGTTCTTCTGAAGACATCTTGTTGTTCATCCGCAGATGATCTTCGGATGTATTGTTACTTGTAAGATATACATCTACGGAAGACTAATTTGGTCAATTTCATAATTGATCAAGTATTATGTTTGTACCTGCAGCCATACATACATCAACACATATATAAATGGGTTAACCTATATATTTAATGCATACATAATAATGAATTACAAAAGTTCATTACAAATATTGATTCAAGTACTAAGCCTATACAAAATGACTAGATCTACAGATTCTAGACCTAACAATACTCCCCCTTAGGCTTAGCTACTTGTATTCATTCCTTCAAAACTGCAAGATCTTTGATTCTTGCGATCATCTTGTTGTAGAAGTAGGAGACAGCAGTCTTCTGATCATCATACTTATACTTGATCTTCATCTTGCTCATCATCTTCAAAGTTTCATAACTAATTCCCAGAACATCTTCTTCTGTAGTGAGTGTGTCTAACACCTTGTTGTTATTCACCACTTCTAGCTCATCTTGTTCTGTTATTCTTAGTTCTGTAACTTCTTCAAATGTTGTTCCCTTCAGCAATCCAGCATTGAATCTTCTTCTTTTATATGCTTTTGCATGAAGTTTGTCCACTACTTGAATCACATGAACATGTAGAAATAAATCATTTTGTGCTTGTTCATCAGACAACTTTGGAAAGAATTTGTCATTTAAGTATAAAGTGTAGCTGGGATGAAGCAATTTGATTTCCACAGGATCAAAGATTCTGATCTTTTCTGCTTTCTTGTTTTCAGCATTCCTCAGTAGGACCAATTCTTTTGTCTTTTCTACATATCCCCATTCAGTGATTGGGTATGTGAATTGAGTCCCTTCAATACATTTAAGAGCTGCTTTGTTTCTGTTGTTATATCCAATCCTCTTCATGAATTCATCATCTACATGTTCTGAGGCATTGGACTTGTATCTTTTGAGCCCTCTGATTCTCTTCTGATGTTCTATGTCTTCTCTTTTAGCTTCAATCAGCACATCATCTTTAAACTTAGTCTTTAACTTTCCCACTAGAGTTGAGAAGTCTCTTCCTCTAGGGTGAATTGGATAGTTGCTGATGTTTAAGCTTTGAAGGTCTCTGATGTCATTTTCTGGCAGACTCACCACTGAGAGTACATCTTGGAAGTATTCAACTCTTCCAGATGTTCTTTTAATGACAGCACAATCCCACTCTGGATCATATTTCCATGCCATGATCTTGTTTTCTTCCGCAGAGCTGGGAGTTGTGAGGTGATCTATCAGTTGTATTAGAGTGGACTTTTGCTCAGTTATTTCTCTAACTGCAGTCCCAAGTGGCCATACCTTTCCGGGGATGACTTCCCTTGGCTCTCTAATCAATTTCTCTTTCCCTTTATGTTGATCTTTGGGTTCAACAGTTATGGGTTCAGCAGGGAGTTTGCTTTGTTGTTCATAAGATTGATGTGGAGCTTCAGTTCTGAACTTTACCCCAGTATCTAGTTCAACTTTCATTACATGCTCCATCATCCTTCTTAGTTCTCCCACTGTTCTTCCTTTAAGCTCATGAGGCTTGTAGTTGTGTCCCTGTAACCAGCAAGTCATGTTGTATTTGCTCAGCTTGGCTGTGTCACAGTGTCCTAACTCCTTCTTTATCTTTTGAATTGATTGAAAGGTATTGAATGCTTCATAGTCACAGTTTGGAATCATGAAGCTGGCAAGCTCAAACTCTTTCAACAAATTCTTCATCTCTGTCGTGTTCAGTCTTTCAACCATGTCATAAGGGAAACCATGATTTATGAGTGTCATGAACATGGTTGATTCAGGCCTCTCTTCAAGTATGTCACTTGTAGTCAGAAGATCATCAGCCTTTGAACTTCTTGCTTTGGAGGTGTGTCTTCTTTGATTAACTCTTCCCATTCTTTGTCACTTTCATCTTTCTGTTCAGTGATGGGCTCCTCAGCAGATAAGTCTATTATTGGTGTGTGTTCAGGAGAAAGCTTTTGTTTCTTTGGACTACTTTCATCAGTTGGCTTCTTCTCAGTAGTACCAAGGTACTTTCTTTTCCTTGAGTACCAAATCACTTCTTTTGATGCCATAGGACTTTGTTTTGTTTGAGCAATTGAAGTTTTGGCATAGGATTCCAATGAGCTGATCTTCAGTTTAAGTTGCTCAATTTCTTCTTCTTTTGTCTTTATTATGTTTGACTGAGCAGTCATAGTGTCAGATGCTAGTTCAAGTTTCTTCATGATCTTTTCTTTATCTTTCTTCTCATTCTCTGCTGACTCTATAAGTTCAGCTTCTTTGTCTAGCAGAGCATCAATCACTTCTTTATCACTTTGAGCATCTTCTCTCAGTCTCTTTATCCTTTCTTGCTGATTTATCAATTCTTCATCTTTTTCTTTAATTATGCCCTTCAGCTCTTGTATTCTTGCCTTTCTTTTATTTGACTTGAGCACAAGCTTGTTGTACTCAGCCACCAGATGACTCTTGCTTACAGGAATGTCATCATCACTCAGATCATCTTCATTGTAGGCAATCACATCAACCTGATCTGCTTCTGTATCTCTTTCCTGATGCTCAGACTCAATCTCTTCTTCTTTTACCTCCTCATGATCAACACTTGCTGAAATAGACTTTGCTTCAGTGGCTTGATCTTCTGGTTCTTGAAGAGTTTGTTGTTGTTGCTGATCAATCATGGGAGAAACTTGTTCAGTTTCATTTGAGTACACAGGGGATTCAGTCTTTGATAGTGACAGTTTGACTGTACTTGCATCTGAGACTAATTCTGTCTCTCCAGTGTAGATGCTCTCAGTATCTGAGTTTTGAGGTTGTTGGTAGAGTTGCATCTGAAGCTGATTTGGTGATTGGGGTTGGATGGGAGAGATTGGTTCAGTATTTTGACTGGCAGGTGATTGAGCTTGGGGTGTTGGTTGTTGTTGTGGTGATAGATTGAGGATTGGTGAGATGGGTTCTGTAGTTTGGCTGGCTGGTGATTGTGTTTGGGGTGTTTGTTGTTGCTGTGGTGATGCTTCTGGTGATGGTGTGTCTTGAGCAGAGCTGGTAGCAGAGCTCTCTTCCTCATCTTCCCAAACTAACTCTGGAGGTATGTCTGCACTAGCATCAATCACATGTGCAAACATGTCTACATCTTCTCCTTCATATCTCCCTGAGATTTTGTTCAGCACAGATCTGCCAAGGTGTGCTTGAATGAACACACCACCCTCCACATTTGTTCCAGGCAGGTCTGCATTAATGATCAGCTGAATGAATCTTGGAAACATATACATCTTATCAGCCTTCTGTACTCTGATGTGGTCACACAAGCAGTTAAAGATGTACTTTGAGTAGTTGTACGTCCTTCCTTCAAAGATCCCAATAATACCAGATGATATGTGTCTAGAAAATCTGTCAAGCCCAGATTTTCTGTTTGACATACACTTCAGATAAGTGTGACACAAAAATCTGTATGGTTTGCAGAGTCTTCCCTTCTTGATTTCTCCCTTCTCAAAGTCTCCATCATATCCCATTAGAAGGAACACCTTTTCTATGTATTCATTATCGAATACATCAGGGTGTCCTGCTTCAACATCTCCCAGTTCTAGTACCCTTCTTATAGTTTGTTCGTCTATTCTCAGCCTTCGATTCCTTACTTCAGCAATAATTCCTTCATTATCTTCTTCTATACGCGCAGAATTCCAGAAATCACTGATGTGCGATCGATAAATTGTTGGCTCTGCAGATAATGCATAGAAAACCCTTGATCTTCTCAAATATCTCATAATTTCTTGACATCCTTCCGACACAGGATCGTCAGGGTTCAAGAAAGCACATACATTATGCTCTTTTGCAAATCGACGATCCATCTTAATAGACGCTGATTAAGAACTCAGATATACGTTTGCTTAAGGTTTGATTTGATAAATTTTGAATGTTGAGAAAGTGGGAAAAATTTATTGCGAGATTTTCTAGGTCTGAAAAAGTGAGCTGAAAAAGTGCATAATGCATTTGACAAGTCAAATCTCTTTATTTATACCCTCAGACATATTAATCTTCTTGGATTTATTCAGTGGGTCCCACATTGTACTCTTCCGTAGAAATCAACAACTTACTCTTCCGTAGTATATCTACGGATCAACAACTACTGATTGATTTTTGTTTATCCGCAGTTTACCAATCTACGGATAAACATTAATCTACTAATATTGATTTACACACAGTTGTATGTATGGCCCAACTCCATTGGTTGAACCAATTATTGCTATAGGACCTCGTTGGCTTTGTATACATGACAATTTAGTACAAGGAAACTTAAAATAATTTCATGTAACCAACTGCTAATGTGATGCTCAGGTTTCAATTTCTTCAACTTGATAAAGATATAGACATTGCTGCTGCTGATATAGATGTTATTTCATGAATACTACTCCCCCTAAATTTGTGATTAATGATGAACTTAAGCATTTATCATAAATTTCTTTAAGAGGAATAACATAAACACTGAATATATGATAATGATCAGATGCACTTAAGATGGGATCATACTACATTGCTAAGCCTCTTCCTGATTAGTTATGTTGTATAGTTGATACTGGAACAAGTTCTGATTGCAAGTATATTGTCCTTATAAATCCATACAAGAGCTCATGTATCAACTAGGCTTGCTGTTTATCATGTTTTATTGATTTAGCAATAACTGTCATGGGCTTCACAGTTGATTCACAAAGGTGTTGTCCTCCTTTGTAAGTCAAAGCATCATTCTTGCACTCTTGTGACTATGTACTTTAAATTATAATAGCTATCTTGAGATGTGTTTGACATCTCATTGATGCAATGTTTATAAAGCTCAGGATAATATACAGTTGATCACTTAGGATTCTTTTGAGAGCTTTAGATATGATCATCATCAGGTCACCAGGTCTTTACTCACGTAAAACAGAGGTGCCTTGAACCCAGGTCTTTGTTCACACAAAACAGAGGGATGATGATGAACATGATCTTTTCACCTTTGATACTGAGATTCAGTATGGTGATCATACATCCAGGTCTTTGTTCACACAAAACAGAGGAAGTATGAGTTGCAAAGATAGATAGTATAAAGTCTTTTACATAGTGTGTGCAGATGAATGATTTGATCACATTAGGATAAGACTCACTTTGTTTTCTCAAATGAAGTTTCCCACAGACAATTATGATAATATTATGTTATGCAAGCACTAAGATTTGTTTCCACTCAAGTTGAACCTACTCACATATCAAGAAACTTGTTGAGATATATTGTTATTTGTTTATGCAGAAATAGGCAAAGCTATAGTTTACTATCATTTCCCATGCATAAGGCATACTGATGCATTATTGCACACAGCATGTTGTTTGTTTGAACTTTATTTAATCTAAGTTAATCATACCTAGAGACTCAATCAGAAAATTAAATCTGACTGAATCAAAGGCTTTAGTGAATAAATCAGCAAGCTGATTTGATGTATCCACTTTGACTAACTTGATCAATCCTTTTTCTGAGCAATCTCTCAGAAAATGATACCTAATCTCTATATGTTTAGTTTTACTATGTTGCACAGGATTAGCAGTTATAAACATAGCAGCTGAATTGTCTATATAGATTGAAGTTTGAAGAAAGTTGTAACCATAGTCAAGCAATTGGTTTTGTAACCAAAGCACTTGAGAACACCCGGCTGAAGCAGCAATGTACTCAGCCTCAGCTGTGGATACAGAAACATTTGTTTGTTTCTTGCACTGCCATGACACTAGCCTGGGTCCAATGAATTGACATCCACCGGTTGTTGATTTTCTATTGCTGTTACATCCACCATAATCACTGTCTGAGTATGAGTAGAGTGTAAAGTCTCCATCCTTGGGATACCATAGACCAAGTCCTGGTTTTCCCTTGAGATATCTGAAAATTCTTTTGACAGCATTGAGATGTGACTCCTTTGGATCAGATTGGTACCTAGCACAAACACACACAGCAAACATAATATCAGGTCTACTGGCAGTTAAGTACATAAGTGAACCTATCATAGATCTAAATAATTTTTGATCAATAGATTTTCCAGATGGATCAGGTGCAATCTTATCAATTGTTGATGCTGGTGTTTTGCAAGAGGAGACTTCAGCAAAATTGTATTTCTTCAGAATTTGATGTATATATTTTCTTGATTGATGAAAATTCCATCTGCTTTTTGATGAACTTGAAGGCCAAGGAAGAATGTTAGTTCACCCATTGAGCTCATCTGAAATTCAGATTTCATCAGCTCTTCAAAATTCACACACAATCTCTTATTAGTGGATCCAAATATAATGTCATCAACATATACTTGGACTACTAAGAGATCTTGATGTTCTTGTTTGAGAAAGAGTGTCTGGTCAATTGTTCCTCTTTTGTAGCCATGCTTGAGTAAGAAGGATGATAATGTTTCATACCATTTTCTTGGTGCTTGATGAAGACCATACAAGGCTTTATCTAGTTTGTATACCCTGTGAGGATAATGAGGATCTTCAAATCCTGGGGGTTGAGACACATAAACTTCCTCATCTATTTTTCCATATAGGAAAGCACACTTGACATCCATTTGATACACAGTGAATTTCTTGTATGATGCATATGCCAAGAACACTCTTATTGCCTCAATTCTTGCAACTGGTGCAAAAACTTCATCATAATCTATGCCTTCTTCCTGAGTGTAACCTTGTGCTATTAACCTTGCTTTGTTTCGAACAATAATACCTCTATCATCCAGTTTGTTTTTGTATAGCCATCTAGTTCCAATAGGATGTTGACCTTAGGTAAGTCAACAAGACACCATACTTTTTGCTTTCTGAACTGTTGAAGCTCTTCTTGCATAGCTTCAATCCAGCTATTGTCTTTTAAAGCAGCTGTAATGTTTGGAGGCACCACTTGAGAAAGAAAACAGTTGAATAGACAAAGGTTGGCTGTACCACTTTGGCTCCTTGTAGTTCTCTTTTCAGGATTGCCAATGATATTGTTAAGTGGATGAGACTTATGAATTCTCATGAGGGAGTTGACTCAACTGGAATGGATGATTCCAGATTAGTCATTTCCATTGCCTCTGACTGATTCATCTCAATTTGAGAATTCAAGAAGTAATCAAATTGAGTCTCTGTTGATTGAGCTTCAGAAGTATCAGCAGTTGGAATTTGCTCTTCCGCAGGAACTTCTGCGGAAGTATTTTGTTCTTCCGTAGGAGCTGCTCCGGAAACATTTTGTTCTTCCGAAGGAAGTTCTCCGGATACATGTTGATCTTCCGAAGGAATTTCTTCTGATGCATGCTGTTCTTCCGAAGGAGCTTCTCCTGATGCATGCTGTTCTGAAGGAGCTTCTTCTGAAGCATTTTGTTCTTCCGTAGGAGCTTCTACTGATGCATTTTGTGTTTCCGTAGGAGCTTCTACTGATGCATTTTGTTCAGTTCCACATGTAGTATCTGGTTCGGTTGAATTGTTGGCACTTGTAGATGTATGTATCCTTGGGGGATCAGCAGATAAAGGTACTTCAGTCATAATCGGTGGAACAAATGGATAGCATACTTCATCAGAACCTGTATTTGTCAAATAATCATAGTTAAAAGATTTAGACAAGGCATCTATGTCAAATAACCATGATGATCCTTTAATTGACTTAATGAATACATTTTCATCAAAAGATACATTAGGTGTCTCTTCCACAATGTTATGCTGTGGAATATACACTCTATATGATTTTGATGTTGAAGAATATCCAACAAAGAAACCATCATATGCTTTTTCTGAAAATTTTCCTAATGACTCTTTGATGTTCAAAACAGTTACTTGACACCCAAATACTCTTAGATATCCTATGTAAGGTTTTCTTTTAAATAGGAGCTCATAAGGAGTTTTGTTATGTTCTTTGACAATTAATGTTCTATTTTGAACATTGCATGCAGTATTCACAGCCTCAGCCCAAAAGGTAATAGGTAGTTGTGAATCAGCTAGCATTGTTCTTGCTGCTTCAATGAGAGTTCTGTTTCTTCGTTCAGCAACTCCATTTTGTTGTGGAGTCCTTGGTGCACTGAATTGTCTTGCAATTCCTTTGCTCCTGCAAAAAGAATCAAGTTCAAAGTTAACAAATTCAGTACCATTATCACTCCTGAAAATTTTAACTTTTGTATCAAGTTGATTCTCAATCTTGATGACAAAGTCCATTAATGTTTCTGATGTTTCACTCTTTTGTTTTAAGAAAAAGACCCATGTAAATCTAGTGAAATCATCAACTATCACCAAACAATATTGCCTTTTTCCAATGCTCATTACATTGGTTGGACCAAATAGATCCATGTGAAGCAATTTGAGTGGTGTAGTATTAGTATTGATTGTTTTTGGTTTATGTGACACTCTGTGTTGTTTTCCTTTGTAACAAGAAGAGCAATGAGTTGAGCAATGGAACTCTTTATTTGGTAACCCAATGACCAGGTCATGTTTTACCAATTTATTCATATTTTTCATGTTAGAATGAACAAGTCTTCTATGCCATAATTGTGACAAATCTTCTGAAAGTTTAGAAATAAGACAAGTTTCATGTTTTGTGAGAGAAGTGTTGTTCATATCCAACACATAAGTGTTTCCTTTTCTTGCTGCTTTGAGGAGAATCCAATCTTCTGGGACAATAAATCCTGGCTTAAGAATGTAACAGTAGTGTCATCAAACATTGTAGTGTAATTTTGATCACAGATTTGAGATACACTTAGTAAATTATACTGTAAGTTTTTACAGTAATTTACTTTATCAAACTTAAGTACACCATTGGTTATCATTCCTTCACCAACAATTTTACCTCCCTTTTTATCCCCACCAAATGCCACATAAGAAGCATTTTTATGTTTGAAGTCATGGAGAAGAGAACAGTTTCCTGTCATATGCCTGGAACAACCACTGTCAACATACCACATGTTGTCAGCTCTCCAATATTGTTCCTGCAATCAGAAAAGAAAATCAGTTAGAAGTGACAACCCAAGCCTTAGTGATCTTGGGTTTGTCAACAGATCTAAAACAGTTACTCTTTCAAGAATATTTTTTGAAGTTTCTGTTTCAGATTTGATTGATTCATTCTGATTTAATTTGGATGAGGATGATTCTGCTGAATGGGATGTTGATGAAGTAGATTCATGATTCATATTGTCTGCTTTACTTAGATCAACTTCATTTGTTTGATTCTTTTGTTTTGATAGTGAACCTTTAAATGTTTCACTGTCTTTTGTTTTTGAAAGAGGGATATGAATGCCTTTTTCAAATTTATCAAAGAATGAATCATCATCCTTTGATTCCTTGTCAGACAAATCCACTCTTTTGTGTGGTGTTTTTGACTGCTGAAAAGTTGATCTTTTCTTCAGTATCTTAACACTTGATGATGATTTGTCCTTTGGTTTTTCCTTTGACTTTTGTTCATGCTTCTTCAGTTTTGCACCCTTTGCTGAATCTGTGGATTGGGAATCTGATTCAGATTGTCTGATTCTTTCTTCTTTGATCCTTTTATCTTGTTCTTTTTGCTGAAATAACATTCCTGTGTGGAATGATTATTTTTGTTGCAAATAGAGCAATGTTTGTTGAAGTAACAATCAGCAGTCATATGATTGTTCATATTGCAAATAGAACAATAACTGCTGAAGTAACAATCTTCAGTGTTGTGATTTTTCATGTCACACCATTTGCAATACTTTTCTTCTGATTCTTTCTCAGAATCATTCCTTTTGTTTGTTGATTTTTGTAGTTGCTCTTTCTTCTTTAGCTTTGAATGTGCTTCAGCTTTTTCATTTTTGTGCACATTTCTCTTCCGTAGATCAGCTGCTGAATTTTTCTTGTTCAGTTGATGATCTGCTGATGCCTTGTTCCTTCCTTTGAATTTTCCTCTTTCCTCAGTGATGACAGATTCATCAGTTAATTTCTTGGAGGATTCTTGCATACTTAGTTCTTGAAGACCTTCATTCAATTGAGCTATCAGTGAGAATTGATTTCAAGTCAACGTTAGCGGAATTAACGTTGATTTGGTTTAATTGTATTTGAACAACATTCAATGTCAATAAGATATCAAGAACACACGACACAAAACACAATTAAAGATTAATTAATGTTTTATTAAAATGTATTGAAGATTACAAAAGAATGAAACAATGAATGCTATGATGGTTGTATATGTTATGATGATCGAAAGACTTTTGATGATTGCTGTAATGCTGTTGCTGTTTTCAATCAATCAATCGTCTGTTTTCAATCGTACTTGAATCGAAACCTAGGATCCATATTTATAGACAGATGTTTCAGTTATAGGAAACACCGGATCTCTTGGGATTTGATTTGTTTCTGATAAGGAATCAACGGATTTCTCGGGATTCGTATAACTTCCTTGTTGACTTGTTGACTTGTTGACTTGTACCACTTGGATAACACAAGTGTTTGGTCTCCGCAGGGATATTGTCTTCAGTAGTAATTTTGTTCTTCCGTAGATATTGTTCTTCCGAAGGTAATGTTCTTAAATCTTGTTCTTCCGAAGGTAATGTTCTTCTGAAGTCTTGTTCTTCCGAAGGTAATGTTCTTCTGAAGACATCTTGTTGTTCATCCGCAGATGATCTTCGGATGTATTGTTACTTGTAAGATATACATCTACGGAAGACTAATTTGGTCAATTTCATAATTGATCAAGTATTATGTTTGTACCTGCAGCCATACATACATCAACACATATATAAATGGGTTAACCTATATATTTAATGCATACATAATAATGAATTACAAAAGTTCATTACAAATATTGATTCAAGTACTAAGCCTATACAAAATGACTAGATCTACAGATTCTAGACCTAACAGTTTCATTAACTTAGCTTAAGACAATTCATCCATAATGGACACGGGTCAACATCCCCAATGCATAACATAACACATTGCAGTTCAATAATATAGCTCAGTAAAATTTAGCATTAATTAAAATAGTTTCATAGAAAGATTGGGTTAATAGTATCAGCAAATATAATTTTCTCAGAGTTACACTCTTACAAGTTGGAAGGTACCATCACCGCCATAATAATAATAATGGTATCAGATAATAATAGAAATAGTTTCCTTCAACTGTTTAAAAGACAGATAATCTCACATCCACTTCTTCTTCAACCACCCTAGCCATCACGAGTTCTTCTTCCTCTGTTCTTGCTCCAACCGCTGGACCCCGTGCGAAGCCATCATGGCCTGAAACTAGGCAGACTGAGAGGTCCAAATGGCGTGCTGGAGGGTCAGCTCATGACGATAGACCGTCTTCAGAATCTTGTCCAGTGCAGCATCGGAGGGACCTACGTCGCTTGCCCGACGGATAAACTGGAAGTACCTGTCACCAGCTAGCACACTAGGGCCATCATACATGCTGTGCCTCGGTGGCATCTAGTGCTCGTCATGTAGGTGGTGATGGGGTGGGTCAAATGACGGTGGTGGAGGTGTCGGAATCCTAACAGGTGGTGGAGGAGGAGGTGGCATCCTAAAGGAGACTAAAGGACTTCGCCTTGCACTCTTGCGTGGGCGGGTGATGACACGTGCACCCCTATCCCCGATAGGTGGGATAGGTTAGTGGGTAGGAGCTGCGACATGAGGTGAATGGGAGCGCGTCCGGCTCTTGGAGGGGGATGTCGAGGTAGAGTCTTCTAACGGCTCGGTGTCGTCAGATGTAACGGTTATCCATCCCGGATGTTCGCATTTCCTCATATAATCCTCGTACTTCGTGCACGGTGTCGCCTTCCTGAGGCTCCCAGATGGTGCACTCCCGTCAGTGGGGTATGTCGGTGCCTTGCCTTTATCAGCCATAGCTCTGATGTCCTGCATGAAATATCATGAGTAATTTGGTTTCTCATAGTTCATGATTGTAATAATAATAGTACTTATGTTAGTGATGGCAATAGTATCAGATATCCAAATAGTATTAATAACCAGGGGTATCAGTAAGTAATAGTATCAAATATGAGTAGCTTCTTCAAATGACAACAGGTAGAGTAGTTATTTTTAGGAAAAACCTTTAGACCACTTCTCAAGAAATTTCAGAAATCATAAGGTTCAAAAAGAAAAGGTCCAATCATTACCTAAAGGTCCATGCTAGAACTTATGCGTCTGGTAAATTCATGATTACGTTGATCAAGTGTAATAATCAATTTACCCAACCCGATCATCCCAACACTTTCCCACAAGGACGGTCGTAAGGTATTAGGGTTGTAGCTTAGGGTCTTACTATGGAGTTCTCGACGTCTCTACAACCTTTGGCTCTGATACCAATCTGTCACACCCCGGGCCCAGGTAGGGTGGGACGTCACAAACTAGCAACACATATGGCAGCGGAAACAAACCATCATAAGAGCACAAAAGGAGAGAACATCACATGGCATTAATGTTTAAAAGAAACCAGGGCTAGAAGTAGGTCTAGCCCCCAAATAAATCATACATCCAACATTAAAACAAAATGTATCAAACGACAATGAATGAAAATTGTTCAAAATGTTCTGAAATTAAACAAGCCAATGCCATGGTCACGGTGCTAGGTCTAGGTCTTCAACAACCGCTAGACTCCTGCATGGATTACCTGAAACATGCTCAAAAAAAAATTGTGTCAACTAAAAAGTTGGTGAATTCAAGTGTTTAAAGTTTAAAAACAAAAGAATTCAATAGGATCCACATTTGATTTAAAAGAATCATAGTTTCACTATTGTAGGGGATCATAATCAACCCTGCACTTAGTCCCGGCTAGCTTTTCAAAAGTTATGTTATACCGGTTAATCCCGAAGGAAGAACGAAGCCTCAAAACAGTGGACCATACCCGCCAGATGGTTCACCTAGTATCTTATAAAAACTTGTCACATGCCACAAACGACCCGCAAGATCTCAGTGTGGTACCCTTCCCGTTCATCACGGAAGGCACTGTGTGTGGGGGATACCCCAAGTAGATCTACCCATATAAAACAAGCGGTTCACACAAGAATTAACGATCGTGATGCAATTAAAGCAGGTTCTAACATTATCCCCAACATCAAGTATCATACAATAAGTGATGAAAAGTTTCAATTCAAGCATAACATGTTACATCCCAAAAACAGTAGTAAAAAGGGAACACTATAACTCACCTTAGATTCAAGCAAAGGATTCTTCGTGTACCGGGAAAGAGTCTCAAGTCTAGCACCCTACCATCAAGATTTAAGCGTTAAGCCACTAATTCTAAGGTTATGGAAGGTGCACTAGGTATGTCATGAGGTTTAATGTCTTACTAGCTTTTGATTTGCTAAGTCTTATATAAAAAGTTTCTTTTTATAGAAAGTTAAGGTTTTTTAGGAAAGAATACATGATTTACAATGTTGGATCATTTATACCAGGTAGTTTAAGTTCACCAAATGATTATTAGACCAAGGGGGTTGGTTTATAGAGGTTTGGCAAAATTTACAGGTTAGTCCTCCAAGTTTCCAAAATTTACAATTTCTACCCCAATTTTTGCTTTCTAGCATTTATTGACTTTTATGGCCAAATATCAGGTTCTTGAAGTTATGTAACTTATTTTAAGTAAGTTTACTCCAAATTTTCTTAATTTAGGTCCGGGTTTAATATTCTTATGTTTTACGTTACCGGTTACGATAAAACCAAAGGTTTTTAACGATTAAGTATTGATTTAAATAGTTTGAGTCTTAGACCTTTTAAATATTATTTAAGGATATTTTTATAACTTTCTAATCTGTTAAAAATGTATTTCAAACCACTTTTAGTTGAAAGCCTCGTTCTTTTGTTTAACCCGTTAAAACGCGTTTTTACCCGTAATTGACCGTTTAAAAGCTTGTTTGACCAATTTTTCAAAACATTTAAATCTTATAGCACCAAACTTACTGAAATAATATGGTTTTCATGGATTTTGGATTTATACCATTATTTCTAGAATTTTACTCAAAACGTCACCCGGTTAATACCCGTTTTTAGTTAAAAATTCCTTTTAATTTTCCTTTTGACCATTTAATCCACATATCCGATTCAAGACACTTTATAAACTCTTTTAGAACCTTGAATTCTTTTTAATATGGTTAAAATCCAAGTTTTCTTATTTTTAAGTTGTTTCACCACTTTTCGGGTCCCCAAATATGTCCAAAATGCTTACAAGTCTATAACTTTATTATTTTCAGTCATTAACATCTCATCATACACCCAACATCATCCAAAACTTACTGAAATACTAAGTCTAACCCACGGTTTCAACATACAACTCAAGAACAAGATGGAAACATAGTGATTACACCATTTTCAACCATTACACATGTGCAAAACTTTATAACTTGTGTTTAAACATTACCAAAACCTTTTGTAACTTTAAGAACAGGTTGTTAGGAGGTTAGAAAACTGATTGAGCAGGTTACAAACTTAGCTTTGGAGGGTTACAAGATGTGCAAGTTAGATGGTGCAACAACACCTAAAAAGAGGGTTTCCAAGGTGTAAATCGGGTTACACCCATAATATGATATATATAACGAGTGAGATACCTTCAATAATGTTAAAAGCTTCTCAAGAACAAGTTTTTAGCAGAAAGTTTCTGTTGGATACAAGAATGGTAAGATTTTTGAGTGAAAAATGAAGAAAACACAAGATATGGCCAAATCGGGTGAGATGAAGCTTACTCTTGGTGTAGTTCAAGGTTTAGAGAGTGTAGAGGGTCACCATGACCTAGAATTCTCCTAACAAGGGCTGGAGAAGTCGAACTTGAAGGAACCATGCACCTAAATGCTCACAAAACTTCATTTTCTTGCGGTTTTGAGCTTGGCCGATGGTGGTTTGTGGTTGCTCTTCGAAAGTATGGCTGGAAATGTGCTAGAATCCGTGAGTATGTGTGTGTGTGTTTTCTGGAGAAAGAAATCGAGAGATATGAGGGAGAGAAATGAGAGTGTACTGTGTGTGTAGAGTGGAGAAGGATTGCATGTAAGGGGAGTGGGTGTAAGAGGTGGTGGTGTAGAAGGGTGGAGAGTGGGTGGAGGGGGGCGGCCGATTCTTGGCTTTTAGTGGGGTGTTTTGATTTAAAATTTAAATGGTAAATAATATTGTGTATTGTTATTTTATAGTGTAGTGTAGTATTTTAGGTGGTATAATTTAGTTAGTTGCTAGGTATTTTGCATGGGCATGCATGCATTTATCCGAAATTTTTGAGTTCATGCGCACCTTAATTGTTTCAAATTATGATTTAATTATTGCATGGGTGACTAATTTACTTTCCCGGAACACTAAGTTTCCCTATGGTAAAGCATGATCTAGCAAAATCATCACAAAAGCACAAGTCGGGAGGGGTCATGACTAGATAAAATGCGGCTGAAAGATTGCTCATCCGCATTACCAAATGCGGTTGACCTAGGGGAAATGCGGATGAGGATTTTCTCATCCGCATTAACAAATGCGGTTGAGCATATACATATAAATGTCGGGTTAGCCTTTTTTTTCTCGATTCACTTACTAGTTTCTAAACTAAGGCAAGTCAAAAAGGGATCATCTAAGGCAATAGTAAAGAAGTCAATTAACTTGGAATAGAGAAAAATAAAAATGATATTAATAATAATATTAATTGAATGGGTAATGATGCACATTGATAAAGGTTAGAATTATGACCTAGAGGTCGGTTGTCACAGGGTTATAGATGAGGAGGTGTATGTTAAACAATCACCTAGCTTTACAGACCCTGATCATCCTGATTATGTCTGCAAGCTTGTAAAGCTCTCTATGGGCTGAACCAAGCTCCATATAAGTGGTATGAGACACCAATATCTCAGTACCTTTGTCAGCAAGGCTATAAGAGAGGTACTATAGATGGAACACTCTTCATCAATGGAACATGGAATGACTTGATGCTTGTTCAAGTTTATGTAGATGACATTACTTTTGGGTCAACTAATCCAAATCTCTACAAAGACTTTGAGAAGTTAATGAAGAATATGTTTGAAAGGAGTGCCATCGGGGAACTTAATTTCTTTCTAGGAATTCAAGTGATGCAAGTTCACAATGGCATATTTATAGGTCAGTCAAAGTATGTGAAAGACGTACTTACAAGATTCAACATGACTAAATGTAAGGTTGCAAAGACACCCATAGCTAGAAATCACTCCCTTGGACTTGATCTTAAGGAAGTGTGTGTAGACGAACATCTTTATAGAGATATGTTTGGGACTCTTATGTGCCTCACATCCAGTATGCTTCATATCATGTTTCTACATGTATATATGCAAGATATCAAGCCAACCCTAAGATGTCACACCTGCTTGCTATCAAGAGGATTCTTAGATATCTCAAAGCTACTCCTAAACTAGGCCTATGGTATCCAAACAATTCTGACTTCAATCTGTATGCCTATACAGATAGTGACTATGGTGGTTGCAACATGATTGCAAAGTCTACATCTGGGGGAGCCAATTCATTGATGGATGGATAGTCATACGGCAATGCAAGAAACTGTTAGGACCTGGTATTTGAATGAAATACCTAGTGATTAGCGTTTTAGACCAACTCAAATAGTGCGGAATCCTATTTGATTGGCGATCCAATCAGTGAGAACACACGAAGAATCAATCAAGAATTGAATCCAACGTCAGAAATCGATTAGGAATCGATCTGATGTGTTCTGTGAACTTGGAGAACGATTTGGGAGGCTTCTGGACGGCTAGGGTACGTCTGGAATCGTAATGGGATGAATGCTTACGTTTTTCCACGAATTGGGTCTATTTATAGGTTAGTATTGTTCAATCGTGCGACTGGACCATTAGTATGGTTCAGTCGTGCGATTGAACCATGCGGTTGATTCATCCACACGACTGGGTGTTCAGTCGTGCGATTGATTCAATCTTATGTGTCAATCATACGACTGACCTAGTCTCCTGGTTCAGTCGTGCGATTGAGTCAATCGTATGAAGTTATTCATGCGTGTGGTCCATTCGCATGGGCCATTCGCATGAGAACTTCATTAAGTTAAGTTTGAATGTTTTAATTAATGTAACATAATGTGCAACCATTCAAACAATCATAAACCCAATCAATTCAATCACGACTCATTTATGAAATATTAAACATTACAAGTAACAACCAATTCATGTCATTTCATTAGTCAATACAAATTACATAATCATCAGACAGACAAGTACATTACATTACAAATCATGATCTAGGGACATACATGCATTAACAAACTCCCCCTTGGACCTAGATCTATCTAATCTCTTGTCTTCTGCATTACCTCCTTATACTTCTTGTACTTCTCCTCTTTGGTGACTCCTGCGTGAATCTCAAACGCAAAGCAAAGTCGTATAACGTTTTGGAACTGGAGGGCTTGTACAATGTCTTGTGTGTCATAGAACAGTGGCCACTTGTATAATGTATAGACATCATTAGCAGACAAGTTGGTTAGCCACATCGGGTCGAATACCCTGATAGTATCCATTTGGCCCTCTTTATTCAGAACTATGACAGCTTCAGCAGTTCTCCAATCATAGTACCACCATTTGAAGTGTGGAGTGAAGTCCTGTGGCATTTCCCTGAGAGGGATTCTCGACATAGTGCGCGGAGGACTCCACTTCAACACAATCTTGGGCTTGCCAGTAATGGCATCAACCTCAGACCTTCTTATATACCTCGTAGGCTGTTGTGGTCTGAAGTTAACCCATCTGGTGTGATACTCCTTCTTCAGGGCAGCCTCGAACCAGCCTGACATCTTTCTTGGGTCAGCATACAGCAGCTTTAGTTTAGCCAGCTGGTTGAGCTCAAAACCAGGTAGAGTCTTCAGATCATGTGGGAACCTGAAGTACTCTATGCCCTGTTCCCTCTTAACTGCATACGCGTTAAGGTCATCAAAATAAGCCCATGCAATAATCCTGCCTGACACCTTATGGTGTTTCTTGACTCTGTAGAGCTTGGTGTAGGCATCTTTCTTTGGTGCAGCACGTTGGGCTCTTACTTCTTCAAAACAGGCAGCCCACTCAGCCTTGCGAATGTCTACGTCATCATTGGAGGCTTGGGCTGTTCCTTCAGTCTTTTCGGTTTCCTGCTCCATCTTGTCTAGTACCTCAAACGTATCACTGACTATTGGGGACTCACCCAGATTGGGGACCACGTCATTACCCTTGGGCATCTTGTCAGCATACTGAGGGTACTCTTCTGCAGTAATATCTTCAACCTCAACTTCATCAACGTCATTTAGTTCTTCATCACTGGTTGAATCAACTGTTGGAGCATCCTTGACAATTTCATCAGGATTAGTCTGAACATCTCTGCCAGTTGCTCATCAGATAGGTCATGAATTATTTCCCTTCTTCAGGAGTATAACTCACAAACCTTCTTACAATCCCCTTGCAGATCAAGAATCATGGTTAATTGAGTCTTGACCTGTTTGAAGTGGACATGTCAAACTCATCCCTTTGAAAGTTTGGATCTGTGTGATGATTTAAACTTGACCTGTTGAAGGGGAGCAATGTCAAACTCATCCCTTTGAAAGTTTGGATCTGTTTGATTTAAACATTCAACACATAAACCATTAGTAAGTAATCAAACAGAATTATATCAACTTAATATATAAACATTCAACACACTTGTTTTCATTACATGATTCAAATACAAAATAAATAAATACATAAGACATCTAATCTGTACTTTTGTCTTGAATCATGGGCGTGTCGCTCGGAGGAGCAGAAGTGGTAGATGACTGGTCCTGTCGATGCTTAGATCTTCGTTCTTGACCAGAAGCAGAGGCCGATGCAGCCGCATCCCCTCCTTCTGCTTCGTCATCATCATCTTTACCTTCTGTCCTTTCTTCCTCAGTCTCTTCCTCATCCTCATCATCTTCCTCATCATCATCATCATCTTCATCATCACCATCTCCATCATCCCATCACCCTCCTTTATCTTCAAGGGCTCATCCTTCGACCCCTTTAACCTCAGCATAATCGTCTTGTTGGTCGTCTCCAACTCCTCTATACGTTTGACTGACTGGGCCTGCTGGTCCTGGAGTTGGGACACCTCGACTCTCTGAGCATCGATTAGCTGGTTCTGCTGGTCTATCACCCGAGCCTGCTCTGCCATCTGCTGAGACTGGGCAGCAGTCAGGTCGGTCAGCTGGCGGATCTGCGCCGCCTTCTCCTCATCTGCAGCGAGCAGGCGCATCACCATACGGTTAACGCGCGACAGCTGCTCCTCTACCCCGATGTGAGGTAGAGTAGATCCATAGCATGTGATGGCTGGGCTGAAGGTCCAGCATGATGTGAGGTGGTGGTGGTAGTGGCAGTGGTGAATATGGGTCGGTAGGCTGGTGCTGGTGATGTAGGTGTGAATGGTATGGTGGTGGATGGGAAGGATACAGTGGTGGTAGGTAAGGTGGTGGCTGTGGTAGTGGAAGTAGTGGATGTGGTGGCTGTGGTGATGGGTGGTATGTCAGTGGAGGTGGTAGTGGTGGCTGTGGTGGTGGAAGTGGGCAGCAGTGGTAACGAAGGTCAGGCGACGCTTCTTCTTCTTCAGTCCGTGGGGTTGAGCCATCCTCTTCCTCCTAGTCCCGGTGGAAGTGGATGCTCCCCCTGCAGCTCTGCCCACTGAACCCGGAGCATAGCTCGGGTCAGTCTCTCTCTCTGAGGAGTCCCGAGGGTGTTCACCAACCACCCTAAGCCCGTGTTCTGTGGGAACAACTTTGCTTCCCACAGTCCTAGTGAGGGGCTCCTCATCCGACTCCTCCTCCTCTTGATCACCAGCTACAAACTCCTGATGGAAACCGGCCATCTCAGCAACCTCTCCGGCAGTGGCAGACCCCGGGGGAATAACGTCTGAATCAGTGCCTCTAGGTGGAGCAGGCATATCATCCCCGGCGTCGCCGCTATCATCATCATCTGAGTCATATCTGGTATAGCAATCTGCTCTACATCTGAATCACTATCATCGTGGCGCCACTTTCTTCTCTGGCTGGCGCCACATAGTCAGCACGGGCCAGATGCCCAAACAACCTCCTGACAGGGGGTTTCACCTGCTTCCCCCTGTATACCTTCATCCTGCCTAGCGTAGTGTCATCCATGACCTCGAGCACTACAGCATCCTCCTTCTGGGCGGTTGTAGACGAGTAGGACAATCAGCATCATCCCCTAATGTAGAACAATCCTCAAATCCTCCTCTGACATATGGTAATAGCCCACCAAAGATCGTACTCCTGATGCAATGAGGCTCAGAGGATCTATCAACAGTCGCGCCTTCCCAGAAGGCCTGCTGCACTGATCTATACGGCGTGCATGGTGTAGAGATAGCATGAGCAATCCTGGATCTCAACAGAAACGTAATGATGCCTGAGAAGTCAGCTGCGTTCCTGGATGTCAAATCCAGATGAGCACATATGTTATGCTTGGTGCTCATGGTCCATCGACTCGCCATCTGTAACACATAACAATATAAACATTAGTACATTTGGCTAAGAGTATAATGAAACACTTAAACTTTGAATAGAATGTTTCTGTCATGCGATTGAGGTTGTGCGACTGAAACAGTCGTGCGACTGAACAGTGCGATTGAGGTTCAGACGTGCGATGACCTCATGCGTACGACTGAGTGTGCGACTGGACTCATGCGCATGTACTCTATGCGGTTACACCAGTCGTGCGACTGAGTCTCATTCGCATGGTTCAGTCGTGCGGTTAAGTAAATCGCCCCCTTCAGTCGTGCGACTGAAGTTCATCCGCCTGTCCAATCGTATGACATCCTGTCCGTTCAATTCAAAATAACTTTTTCACCAATTTTGAGTTTATCATTGTTATCTGGTTCATTAGACTCGCATAGTTCTATAAAACCTAACACTCTTAACATCTTTGAGTTTTTAGTAGGTTAATTTGTCGTTTTAGTCGGCTTGTTCATTTACTCGCAATATTTCTTATAACCTAACACTCTTAATTTCATCGTTTGATAGTTAGGTTAGGTTATTTGTTCCGTTTTAGTCTCGGTTGCTTCTGTTCAATTCACAGATCTGGGTCACAATGAAAAAATATTTTGGTGTATCCACTTCAATTACCTGTAAAGTCGATGGAGATATCAGTACTCAAAAGAATCGGTTGTATTAGAAATCAAAGGAAATTTTGGCAGAGTAACGGTTAAGAGTGCGATTTAGGGGTTCTTTGAGGGTGATGAGTCTCTGCGACCGACTCCTCCTCTATTTATACTAACCCTAGATCCAATCGTGCGACTGAGTTCATACGCACCTTTCAGTCGTGCGAGTGGACTCAGTCGTGCGATTGGGTCAGTCGCCCTTCTCCAGTCGTCCGACTGGATTTCAGTCGTGCGACTGACTCACTCGTTCGCACTTAAGCCTCCGACTGGACTAATCGTATGGGCCATTCGGTTGATGGTCCATACTCATAGTTCATTCGTGCGAATGGATGGATTCCATTCGTATGGTTAGTCCATACGTATGGTCCATTCGTGCGAATGGGTCATACTTAGTTAATTTTCTGCCATTTTGACCAATTTACATTTAAACCCCTTTTAACTTTCTGAAATTAACATTATGAACTTTGATCATCTTAGACATGATCATCTTATCTGGAAAACATTTTGATCACCTCAGACGTGACCATTTTATCTTGAAAACATTTTGATCACCTCAGACGTGATCCTTTTAAAAAACACTTTGTCACCTCAGACGTGACTATTTTAACCTTTCAAAGCACATATGGTCATCTCAGACATGACCCTTTTAGTGAGTTGATTCCTTCTGATTTTCCTGATGTAGCCCGACACACGACTAAAATTAAAATTAAAACGACTAACTAATTTAAGACTTAACTAATTACTAATTAAACATTACATACAAACAGACATTTTTGGCTTTTTGTGAGAGATAAATCCAGAGATTGATATCTACGGGATTGGTTCGGGAGTAGACAGCTTCAACTTAGATTGATCATATCTGGACCAATTCAATTTGGAATCATACAGGTAAGTCAAATCATTTGGGACTAGTTATTAAAACCTTTTGATGCTCAAATTCTCGGTGTTCATCCAGAGTCGTTAGCAACTTAAGGAAATCATACTGAAACTCTTAGATTTTCACATTGATTTGAACCTTTGAGAATGTAGCCACAATGATTGTCAGTATGTTTGTCCACTTAAATCCATACACAGACTTTTGACACAGACTGGTGACTTATTTAGGTTTAATTATTTCAACTAACATTTGTGGATCCCACACTTATATGGTAATCAACATTCCTCAGGAGCTTTTGAGCGGTCTACGGGTATTATTACAAGAAGAGACTATTCTTAGAGCTTTCAAAGAGAAGCCTGTCCTCAGGTCAGTGCCATCGCACAGCAGAGAGGCGGCAAACAACAATGAATTCTAGAATATCTAGGTTATGCTTATCCTCAGGTCAGTGCCATCGCACAGCAGAGAGGCACACAACCTATCTCCTTGTTAGAGCAGCTTATTTTATTTTACACAAAATGCACCAACAACATAAGTCATTAGCTTTATTGCATTTGTCTTTCATTTTTTTCTTGCTTGCTCTAATTATGGTCATCCGCACACATTGTGGCGTTTAATTGCTCATTACCCCTTATTGGAATATATTTGATTGTGTTAACCAGTGATAAGATGGAAGCCCACAGTCAGTTGAACAACTTAGTTTGATCTTGAGATCACCAATCAGGTCTAATTGTCTATTGTGTTGAATCTACCAACATATCATTTGTGGTCTAGCAGCCTCTAAGTCTACTTTCTTTGTGTCACCTTAGGAGTTGCCAGTTTTCTATCATCTTTCCTTTTTATATTGCTCAGACTACACAGACTTATACTTTGAACTTTTTCATCTTTTCAAAACTTAAATTTTTAAAGTCCCTCTTGATTGTTCCTGTGTACTATCATTTTCCAAAGGTATTGAATCGGTATCACAGACACAATCTACCTTATTTCAGCTAGTTACTCCTTCTCCCTCATTTTTTTTAATGTTAACTTGCTGACATATTCTCCCCCTAAAATACTAAAATCATTTCTGGTTTAATTATTTTAGGATTTTAATAAACAGCAAAATAACATGAGTTTAAATAAACAGACGAGAAATAAAACAAATAAAATAAAATAAAATAAACTTTAACTAAACTACATCGGACTACACATTATCATCATCAGGAATTACCTCACTTTTCTTTTTAACGCCGTTGACCTCTAGCAAATATTGAAAACGTGGTTTATCAAAGGCTTTAGTATAGAGGTCAGCGCGTTGAAAATCAGTATTAATTTTAACCACATCAATTAAGTTCTTTTCAAAGCAATCTCTTATGAAATGGTATTTAATACCGATGTGTTTGGTCTTAGGATGTTGAACCGGATTTTTAGTTACTGCAATTGCAGCAGAGTTATCAACAAAAATAGGAGTAGATGAGAATTTTAAACCGTAATCCCGCATTTGCTGTTGAATCCAGATGATTTGTGAACAGCAACTTGCAGCAGCAACATATTCGGCTTCACAGGTTGACAATGCAACCGATGTCTGCTTCTTACACTGCCAGGTAACTAATCTTCTCCCAAAGAATTGACACCCTGCTGATGTAGACTTGTAGTTCATCTTGCAGCCCCCGTAATCCGAGTCACTATACGCGGTAAGCTCAAAGTCATCATCATGAGGATACCACAATCCAAGTGGGGGTGTACCCTTCAGATAACGAAAAATCCTCTTGACCCCGATCAGATGGTTGACCTTTGGTTTAGCCTGATATCTAGAACATAGACATGTAGCATACATAATATCAGGTCTTGAGGCAGTGAGATACATGAGGGATCCAATCATTCCTCGGTACATAGTGGCATCTACTAGATCTCCATTCTCATCAGGTGCTATATCATGATTCGTAGCAAGTGGAGTCCCAGCAGAAGCATTCTCCATGTCAAAGCGACTGAGAATGTCTCCTACATACTTGGTCTGATGTAGAAAGATTCCATTAGGTGTTTGATCCACCTGTAACCCGAGAAAGAACTTCATCTCCCCATAGCACTCATCTCAAACTCTTTCTTCATCACTGCTTCAAACTCTTTGCATAACTCTTCGTTCTTTGACCCGAAGATTATGTCATCAACATATATCTGTACAAGCAGTAGGTCGCCATCCTTTTCTTTAATAAACAGTGTACAGTCAATGACTCCCCTGCGAAAGCCGTGTTTCACAAGATGAGTCGAGAGTTTCTCATACCAAGCTCGAGGAGCTTGATGAAGCCCATATAAAGCTTTGTCGAGCTTGTAAACTCTATCCCGATGATAAGGATCTTCAAATCCCTCGGGTTGACTTACATAGACTGTTTCCCTGATTTCCCCATGAAGGAATGCACTCTTCACATCTAATTGGTAGACTTTAATCTTCATGTACGAGGCATAGGCAAGGAAGATACGAATAGCTTCCATCCTTGCCACGGGTGCAAACACCTCATTATAGTCAATCCCCTCGACTTGGCGAAAACCTTGAACCACCAGTCGAGCTTTGTTCCTGATAATGACTCCTTGGTCATCCTTCTTGCATTTTAGTACCCATTTGGTGCCAATGACTTTAGCACCTTTAGGTCTATCAACCAGAGTCCATACACCTAACTTCTTAAACTGCAGAAGTTCTTCTTGCATGGCACTCACCCACGCCTCATCATTTAGTGCCTCACTGACATATTTTGGCTCAACCTGCGAGACAAAACATCGATAAGCACCATCATGAATGTAACCTTTCTCCATAACCGAGGCGTAATCAGCTGAGTATAGCTGATTTCGGGTTTGTACTCCTGATCTGACATCCCTAATAACATTGTCAAGGGGATGATAGACGTTTAGTCGTGATCCTGGAGTAGTAGGAACAGCCACCTCAGAACCGAGATTATGAACATTTTGTTCTGCATCTGAGGTAGTTGGAGTTTGAGGTTCCGAAGTCGAAGGAGCATCACTCGTAGATGCTTGTGGACTTTCAGGAACTGGAACCTGTTCCTCCTGACTGTTCTGGTCATCTGCTTCAGTTTCATCTTCAGAGGAGGAGTCACTGTCATCGACTACTCCCCCTGACTGAGTAGATGATTCTCCCTGTGTGCTAGATGGTGTATTCAGAATATCATACATCATCCTAGTAGCTAACTCATCATCCGAGGGAGAGAGAGGAATGTTGAAGGACTTGAAGAATCCATCATAATCGAAGAAGTATGCAGGTCCTTTGCCTGTAGGTGGTGTGGTATATCTCTGAACGTCGACATTACACCACACTTCTACAAGACCCGTTGAGTTATTGTAAACTCGCTTGTTCGGTATGTTGTATCCTAGAAAAATTCCTTCATCTGCCTTCTCACTGAATTTTCCTTCTTGTGTCATCCTAGTAGCTAACCATCTCCGAGGAGAGAGAGGAATGTGAAGGACTTGAAGAATCCATCATAATCGAAGAAGTATGCAGGTCCTTTGCCTGTAGTGGTGTGGTATATCTCTGAACGTCGACATTACACCACACTTCTACAAGACCCGTTGAGTTATTGTAAACTCGCTTGTTCGGTATGTTGTATCCTAGAAAAATTCCTTCATCTACCTTCTCACTGAATTTTCCTTCTTGTGTCTTCTTCAGAAGTGTACACGGTGCGCCAAAAGGTTCAAGATACTCCAAATTTGGTTTGCGTCTTTGTAGTAGCTCATAACATGTCTTTCCGTGGCGCTTGACTATTAGGACTCGATTCAGTGTATAACATGCATTTGCCACTGCCTCATTCCAGAATTGGATAGGCAGTTTCGAGTCAGCCAGCATAGTCCGTGCAGTCTCTATCAAGCTTCTGTTCTTTCTCTCAGCAACACCATTCATCTGAGGCGTGTAGGCTGAAGTGAATTGATGCACAATTCCCTTTTCCTTGCAGTATGCCTCCATCCATTGATTCTTGAATTCTGTCCCGTTGTCTGAGCGTACTTGTCTAACTTTTAGCTTGTAGAGAGATTCCAGTGTGGTTACTAATTCCTTGAATGACTCAAATGTTTCTGATTTGGATTTCAGAAACATTACCCAAGTGAACCTTGAGTAGTCATCAGTGACCACAAAACAGTACAAATCGCCTGCAATGCTCCTTGTTTCTGACTGGACCAAACAGATCCATGTGAAGAAGTTCAAGAGGAAGTTCTATTGAATGAACTTTCTTTTCCTTATGAGACTTCTTTGTCTGTTTGCCTTTCTTGCAAGCTACACAAAAGTCAGGAAGTTGGAAGTTCTTGACATTTACTCCTCTCACTAAATCCTTCTGAATCAAATGATTCATCTTCCTTTGACTAATGTGTCCTATTCTCCTATGCCAGAAGATTGAGTCCTTCTCAGTAGCTTTAGATAGAAAGCACTGAACCTCATGATCCGTTGTAGCAGCTGTTGACAGATCCAAGACATAAAGGTCTTTATATCTTGAAGCAGTCATCAGAACTTGGTCCTCTGGGATCATGTAGTCTTTCTTCAGCACGTAACACTTCTTGTTGTCGAAGATGACTTTAAATCCTTTATCGCAGATTTGGGAAACAGAAAGTAAGTTATTCTGAAGTTGTTGAACGTAGTTCACCTTATCAAACTTAACTTTCTGATTTCCCACTTCTCCCTGAGCTGTGATGTATCCTCCCTTGTTTCCTGCAAAGGAAACATGCCCTCCTTTTATTAGTTTGACGTTTGATAAAAGGGCTCTATTTCCTGTCATGTGCCTGGATGCTCCGCTGTCTATAATCCACGTGTTAGTCTCAGCGCTGTATTGAACACCCTGCACATACAAAGTAAATGTATTAGTTTAGGTTAGGAACCCAAGCCTTTACTGTCTTGGGTTTCCCAGAGGCATCACACATCATAAACTCTACCCCTTGACCCTTAGAGAGTGAGGGTAGCTCAGGTTCCTTCTTGTCATCAGTATCAGACACGCAGGATGACTTCTCTTTCCATAAGCCAGATTTTGTGCAATGCCTGTTTATGATAAACAGTCGTCTGGCTTACAGGTTGGACTTTAGGTTCACTAGATCTTCTAGGTGGAGTTAGAGAACTCCTCTTAGGAAACCTAGGTCTAGAGTCCTGAAGATCAATCTTCTTCCTAGGTGTCTGATAGAAAGGACAATAGGAAGCAATGTGTCCACATTCTCCACAGTTGTAGCATGATCTGCTATCTACTTTATAAGTAGACTTTCTTTGTGGAGAAGTGCGTGACACTCTAGTAACATCAATCACTTTAGGTTTTGACTCTTGTATGTTTGATGTTTTCTCTGGTTTAACAAAATTAACTGTTTTAACCTGTTTAACATGTTCCACTTTTTAGTTAACTGGTTTTTGACTTGAAGCATGTGAAAAATTAACGTTTGAAGTCCTTTTAGGTTCTGATTTGACTCTGTTTGACCCTGACTTTAAGTTAACTTTTTCAAATTCATTTTCCAGATAACACAAGGCAATTTACCCTTTGCCTTTGAAGTGGCCTCCTTTTGTTTCTTTCCAGATTCAGTAGATGAACATGATGTGTCTGGATCAGTAACAAGAGGAGTAGTCACCACATGATCATTGATGGGGTTGTTGTTTACTGGTCTAGACTTAGTGTTCATCAAGGTCTCAGGTGGAGGTGGAACCACTTTGTAGCCTAATCCCTCCCCGTTATTCCTTTCTCTCACTAAGTGTTGAACTATGTGTGAAGAACTAGTCCAACTGTGCAGTTTCTGTTTTAATGAATTAACTTCTACTTCTAGAACTGCCTTTTGCTTCTTAGTGTCCTCTAGGGAGTTTAAATAGTACCTAATGTCATTTGCTTGGTTAAAGGCAACTACTTCGGTTTCCCTAAGCTGTTTAGTCAATAGGTCTATCTTTTCTTTATAACTATGCTCATTTTGTTTTAGAACTCTATTAGCCTCAGTGCACAGTTGTAAATCTTTTACTAAGTTATCATTGTGATCTAATAACCTAGCAAATTTTTCATCAATGCTATTCCTAAACATATCACAATCAGAACAAGCATGATTATCAAACATTTGGTCAGTTGTACTTACCTGTGTTGGTTCAGAAGAGTTAGCCATCAACGCAGCATCAAACGTCTCTGTTTCTGGTGATTCTGACTTTTCTGTCTCTGACGTGGAAGTCTCCTCCCTTGGCTTGTAACTGACCTCAGCTGCAGTTGTTTCTTCACTATGTGACATTGCTATCTCAACTGCTAGATCACCTTCACTCGCAGAATCATCATCAATATCCTCAACACTGGCAATGTTAGATTCTCCTGGTGAGACAAACCTAAAACTCCAATCCTGTCCTTCATCATCATGAGCAGTCAAGGCTTTTGGATCCTTGTTTGATGAAGTAGAACTGGAAGCTTGCTTGTCTTGGCGAGTAAAGGATGAGAACGGGTTCCCATTACCCGTCTTATTTGGCTTGACACATTCTCTCTTGAAGTGCCCCTTCTCTCCACAGTTGAAGCAGGTCACTTTGCTCTTGTCAAAGCCAAATGTGGTATCCTTAGTAGCTACCAAGTTCTGTCCTGTCTTTTTAACAAACTTCTTCGCCCTTCGGACAGCGCTAGCTAAGGCCCACATTATATCCATCCTCTCAAGCTCCATTTCATCCACCTGCTCGTAGTCCTCATCTGCCACATGGCAGTTTCCAATCTTCCCATCAACAAGTCCATCATATGAATGAACCACTGCTGCTAAAAGATCCATATGCTCTCGAGCTACTTCTACGGTCACATTACCGAGGTTCTCGGTCTTCAGTTTGGTAGCACTTGCTTCTGATCCAATATAATGGGTACATGACGACCCAGACGTGTCTGATTCAGAAGGAGAAGCATGTGAAGGACCTGACGAGCTAGACATAAATGCAGTCTGGAGAGGTGCTCCAGATGTCTTAGCTTGAGGCGTGGCGTTGTATAAAGCTGGATTTTGTGTGTACGCAGACTTCTGAGCTCTATACTTCATCCTTAGTGCTTCTTCTCGCAACTTGAGAATGAAGTCATTTATATCCAGCTTTATAAGCATTTCATTCTGTCTAAGGTAAGACACGAATGAAGCCCACTTATCAGGCAATCCGTCTGCGAAGTTGCTTACTTTCTCTTCAATAGTCGTTTCCACTCCATGTGTATGCAATTCGCTCATCAAGTGGTAGAATCTGTCTATGACTTCGTCTAAACTCTCATTACCAATCGATGAGAAGTTATCGAATTCCTTCTTTAACTCCTTTGCCTTGATTGCCTTCAATGATGCATTCCCATCATATCTCTTCTCTAGCTCATCCCACAGTTTCTTGGACTGTTTGTTCTCTGAATATTGGTGGAATATATCTTTGGGGATAGACTGAGTGATCAATGCATAAACCCTTTTCTCTGCATTGTACTTTACTTTCTGCGTGTCTGTCATCCCACTTAACGTTAATTTAACTCCATCAGCTCCCACCGGTGTACTATAACCGATCTCAATGGCTTCCCACAGATTAGGATCTACTCCATTGAGGTAGAACTCAAAACGTTGTTTCCAGTGGGGAAACTCATCTAAAGTCAAGAGCTTTGGTAGTTTATTGTGATTACCCACCTCACTCTCAAGCAACAGCAGGTTCTGAATCCTCGAGTCCTTCCCAGCAGTAAAGGCTGACATCTGATCTTCCATGGCTAATAAACTTAGAATCTAATCAAACAAACTTTCACTGAGGCGACTGAAGGATGCGAATGGTCTAATCGCGCGTATGAACTCTGCGATTGGTTCAATCGTGCGGCTGAACTGGGCGATTGGTTCAGTCGTGCGAATGAATCTGGTGCGTATGAGTTATGCGAACGAACGGTTCAGTCGGCCGAATGAGGGTGCGACTAGGTCCAATCGTGCGAAACACAAACTTTTATGCAATCTTGATTGAATCAACACGTAATCAAGAGCCAATGGCTCTGATACCACTTGTTAGGACCTGGTATTTGAATGAAATACCTAGTGATTAGCGTGTTAGACCAACTCAAATAGTGCGGAATCCTATATGATTGGCGATCCAATCAGTGAGAACACACGAAGAATCAATCAAGAATTGAATCCAACGTCAGAAATCGATTAGGAATCGATCTGATGTGTTCTGTGAACTTGGAGAACGATTTGGGAGGCTTCTGGACGGCTAGGGTACGTCTGGAATCGTAATGGGATGAATGCTTACGTTTTTCCACGAATTGGGTCTATTTATAGGTTAGTATTGTTCAATCGTGCGACTGGACCATTAGTATGGTTCAGTCGTGCGATTGAACCATGCGGTTGATTCATCCGCACGACTGAGTGTTCAGTCGTGCGATTGATTCAATCTTATGTGTCAATCATACGACTGACCTAGTCTCCTGGTTCAGTCGTGCGATTGAGTCAATCGTATGAAGTTATTCATGCGTGTGGTCCATTCGCATGGGCCATTCGCATGAGAACTTCATTAAGTTAAGTTTGAATGTTTTAATTAATGTAACATAATGTGCAACCATTCAAACAATCATAAACCCAATCAATTCAATCACGACTCATTTATGAAATATTAAACATTACAAGTAACAACCAATTCATGTCATTTCATTAGTCAATACAAATTACATAATCATCAGACAGACAAGTACATTACATTACAAATCATGATCTAGGGACATACATGCATCAACAGAAACAATCTTTTGTATCTGCATCAATTGCTAAAGCTGAATACATTGTTGCTTCTAGCTGGTGTGCTCAAGTGCTTTGGATTTAAAATCAGATGTTGGATAATGTATTCAACTTTAATGAGACACCAATCCATATGGACAATAATAGTGTTTTCTCTATCATAGAGAATCCTGTGCAGCACTCAAGGACAAAACACATCAACATCGGGTTTCATTTATTAGAGATAAATTTGAAAAGGGATTGATAAAACTAGTCAAAGTTAACACAAAAGAATAATATGTTGATCTGTTCACAAAGGCATTTAATGAATACATATTTAAGTATCTTGTATCAGCTATTGGGATGATTAACTTTGAGTAGATTTACTTAAAACTTAATTCAAGACTATATCTAAAACATGTGTCCCTTAAGTTATCTAAACTATAACCTACCAAAGCCTAGTTTACTTTGGAAGAAAAATTTTTCAAATGATATTCCATAGAATTTTGGAAATTGTAGACATATGTTTCTTTCAAAAGACATTAACATTTTCTTCAAAAGAACATTAAGTCTTCAAATCAGATAACAACTTAATAGAAATTTACCTTCGGAAGAAACTTTTATATATCTACCAAAGCAAAACTATGCTTTAAGTACTTATATGTTTTAAAGGACAATTTTCTTCTAAAAGCAATTAAGCCTCGAAAGATTTAATATCTTAGGAATAAAACTTCCAAGTCTTAATCTTTTCTGAACCCAATTATATCTCATAAGAGAAAATACTTGTTAGGGACCGTGTACGGACGTAGTACTAACTGATTTTGCGTTTATACCGGATCAAATAGTGCGGAATCCTATTTGATTGGCGATCCAATCAGTGAGAACGATAACCCAATCGATATAAGATTGAACTAAATGTTAAGAACGAGTAGGAATCGATCAAGAACGAACTATGAACTTGGACAGGCAGTTTGGGACGTTTTGGACGGCTAGGGTTTATGTGTATTTGCAATATCTCTTCAAGTGTTCTGTTTTTCCACGAATTAGGTGGTATTTATAGGTTAGGGGTTTTCATTAATACGACTGAACCATTAGCACGGTTCAATCGTGCGACTGAAGGTTCAGTCGTGCAACTGAGTCAATCTTATGACTCAATCATACGACTGATCCAGTCTCCTGTTTCAGTCGTGCGACTGGTCCATAAGCATGATGTATTCATGCGTATGGTCCATAAGTATGGTCCATTAGCATGAATAATCACCCGACTAGGTTGAACATAATACTCAATAATTATTGACTTAGAATTGTGTACAACAACCTCAAACCTATATAAGAAGTTCATACATATGAATCAAAGATAAATAAACATCAAATCATATATCATATTTCATTGCTTCTTCAAATTATAATAGGATCAAATGTACCAATCAGTGATGATGTATGAACACAATTCAATAAAATACAAACAAAGTAATCAAATCAAGCAAGATATCAACAAAATTCATGGTTTCATTAATTTCAAGCAAAGACAAATTACAAAGTATGTAAGCAGTTTCGTACTCTACTACTACCTGTAAGTCTAAGCTATTTATAATGAAACCGAAAAGAACTAACAAATTACAAAAGTAGTCCCTATACTATTACAAATATCAAAAAGACACATAAAGACAACATGTTAATCTTTCTAGAGCACTAACAATACTCCCCCTAAGATTTACATGGTCTTCGGTCTTCAAAAATCTTCAATCTTGTCTTCTTTTTGTCTTTTCTTCATCTTCCATCTTCAGCTTTTATCTTCAACTCTTATCTTCATCACTCAAAGAAATCTTCTGGTTCTTCCTTGATCTTGAACATTGGCTTATGTTTGTACATCTCAAGTTCTTTCAAAGCATTAGAAATAGCAGACTTGAATTTGCTAGCAAGAATGCCTTGTTCTGGTTTTGCTTCATTTGTTTTTATCTCCATCTTGTTCATTCTTTCCAATGTATCTTTTGAAAGACATGAAATATCAATATTAGCATATAACTCAATAGGAGTTTGACTTTCCTTTGAGTATACTTCTAATACTCCTTTCCTTGAAATTCTCATGAATTCAATGTCTTTGATATCTTTCTTAACAATGTTAGCATAAGCAAGAGCTTTCCTCAATGATATTCTTTCCATTGCAGCATTCATCACATTGATGATAGAAATAAAATAATTCTTGTCTTGCTCTGCTATCTCTGGAGATACCTTTTCAAACTTTTGTACCGACAAATATGATATATAGCTTGGATGTAATAGCATCATTCAAAAACTCCAAATAAAGTAATCACATCCTCATCCCATCGTTCGAGATTTCGGACCAATTTAAGCTCAAAAGTCTCAGTGTTATATAACCATCTGAGAATTGGCTTTGAGTTTTGATTACTATCAATTACTTTTAGACCGGGAGTTGTGAATTTTTCAAAATACTTGTCACAAAATTCTATCATTGAATGTTCTTCTTCAGACTGTAATCCTTTGAGCTTTTTATTCTTCTTTAAAGTAACAAAATACTCTTTATCCTCTTGATCACATCTTGTTTTAAGAAAATTACTTGATCTATCCATTCCTCTTCTTAAAAATTCTACCATCATCTTACCACGCTTAGAATCAGATGGATTGATCAGAGGTAATCTGTTTAGCTCTTTCAAATCTTGCACTGGAAGTTTTATGATGCTAGAGTAAAATTGATATACATCACACACAACATTTACTCTTTTTATCAAAAATGCATCAAATACTTCATCATACTTCCATGCTATAATCTTTACTTGGTTTGTAAAATCAGGAGCAATCATAGCATTTAACAACTCAGCAACTGATTGTCCTCTTTGTAGTACATTTTTTACCAAGTCTCCAGTTGATCCGGAATTATCAAAAATTTGCCTTTGTTCAGAAGATGCTTTGTATGCTTGTCTTTCTGGATCAGAAAACATTTCAATCAAATCTTTCCTGCTATCATGTGCATCTGTCTTTCTTGCCATTTGTTTGATCTCTTGAGGCTTCAACATTCTTGTTCTTTTTGTAATCTCAAGATATTGAGGATTATCAGTATCAAGTATAATCATCTTCTTTGATTGTTTCTCTGTTTCTTGAAAACTTCTGACAAGATTCCTCAAGAATACAGATTGTAATCTTTTCAGTTTTCTCCACGGGTAATTCCTAGCTTGCAACCATGACCTTAAAGCTGGAATACTCATATCATCTGGATCAGGATGGTGCAGCTCAGAGCTTGATAGTTTTTCTACATTAATACTTTCTTTCGCTCTATTCCATTCACCATGCTCAATTACAATCTCATTTGGATCAACAGGAGCAACTGACTATGCAGTAATGCATTTCTCATATTGATCATTTATTTGAGAATCAGTCAGTGCATCCAGAAATACTCTATTGTATATCATCTTCACAAGGTAGTTATATCTGTCTTCAAAATCTTGTGGAATTTCGTTTGTTCTTGAGTTGGTTCTTGTGAAGAGAAATGTGATACAAATTGAGCTTCATCTATATCTTCTTCATCTAAAACTTCATCATACCAATCATCATTATAAATTTCCTCCATATCTTCTAATGCTTCAATATGTTCTTGAACATTTTGCTCTTCAACACTTTCTTCTATTCTTTGCATTTTAGAAGATGACTTAGTTAAACTTGTATCTACTACATCATCAATTTTCCTTTTTCCTTTAAGCACCTCAAGATTTTCTTCAACAATCATCTCAGCACTTATCACTTGATCTGGTGAGATAGGCTTTTGAGCTTCTTTTTCCTTCATTAAATAATCTTTCAGTTTTTCATTTTCATCTGATAATTTCTTGAATTTCTCTTCAAGAATATCATAATCTATTATCATTACTTCAAAGTTTTCGATGACATCTTCTTTATCTTTGGCATAACTCACAATCTTTTCATCTTTCAATAAATTTTTTTCATTCAACTTCAAATTTTCATCCTTTAGCCTTTGAATTTCCTTTTCAAGAGATATATTCATCTCTTTCACTTTTTCATTCTCAACTTTCAATTCTTCAATTTCTTTCTCTTTAATCAAATTTTCTTCTTTCAATTTCTCGATCTCATCAATATCTACTATCTCCTCTGTTTGTACTGACACATTGTGTGTCGTAATAACAAGAATTTCTTCAACTTCTTCATTCACTTCAGCTTCAAACACTAGGTCATATAACATATCAGTCATGAAATCAAAATCAAAGGTTTGATTTTGTGAATCTCTTTCATGTACAACATCAGCATGAATATCAGCATCATTGGTTTCTTCAGCTGAGTTTTAAGGTTCATTGACATTATCATCCTCATTTCTTTCATCAGTTTTTTCTTGATGTGCTTCAGTTGCATCATCATTACCATCATCATCATCATTATTATCATCATCATCATTGTTATCATCATTATCATCATCTGATGAGCTTTCAGTAGCTTCATCATCACTTTCTTCATCATTATCATCAATCATATCATCTTCATCATTATCATCAATCATATCATCTACAACATCCTCAATAAGATCATTTGGATCTATTGGTTCATCTTCAGATAGATGATAGTGTTGTTGATTGATGTCTACTTCATCCATAGATACATTCCTTATATAATCAAATACTGGAATGTTTTGAGCACCGGTAATCATTGCAAATCTTTTATACACAGCTTCTGACATATGTTCTAATTGCAGGTTATCTCCTGTAACTCCTTCAACATACAAATCTGGATTCTCTTCATTAATAAGCAATTGAAGAAATCTTGGATACATCAAGTATTTATTTCTCTTTCCTCTTTCAAGATTAAATATGAATCCACTAATTATCCACTTAAACATGTTAAATCTTCTGTTTGTGGCTAAAGCAATGATAGGAGATGCAATGTCTACTGGAAATGAATACCAACCAGCACTTCTTTTAGACAAGCAATGTTGAAATATATAAACAGTTTCCAGTGTTTATATACTCTTGCTCTGAAAAATTGCTTCTTAGGGAAGTGATTAGGATGACCCATTTGTAGAAATACATCTCTACATTCATTGAAGGTATACTCGGACAAGTCTTCTGGGTCATTGTCACCAAGTTTTAGAGCTGTTCTGATTGCTTGTTGAGAAACTTCAAGCATTCTATCTGATGTAATAAAAGCTCTAAGAACTTTATTCCCTTCTTCATCTCTTTCTACTTCTGCAGTTCTCCAAAATCTTTTGATCAATCTTCCATTAATCATTGGTCTTGCACACATTGCATAGACATATTTTGTTCTAAGCAGAAATCGAATAATCTCTTCATAACCAATAGCTTCTATGTTTTCATCATCTAAGAAAGCAACAACATTATGTTTAGGCTCAAACTTCAATTCTGCCATCTGCAAAACATAGAGAAAATAATATGAGAACATTAAAATTTTGATTAATGAGTTTAATTTTTACATATGAATTTGCAATTTTGACTTATAATTTTGAATTCAATTTTGACTTATGATTTTGACTTTTAAATTATGATTTTAATTTGTAAAACATTAAAATTTATTCATTTTGAATTTATTATCAAACATTTGAATTCTGATTTATCTACTTTTTGTTAAAAAAATATTTTTTTTATTAATTTTTTTTTATTTTTTATTCAAAATTTGAATCTGTGTGTTCATCTTCTTCTTCTTCCATCGAAGAACAGACTGATCGAACTATTATCAATATCATTTACACTTTCAGTTGATGAACTTTATATCAAATTGCTCAAAATCTTATACATATCAACAATCTAGAGTCAATTTTAGATATGATTAAGATTTGATTAGTTAAACTTTGAAGGATATGGTGTTCGAACGCCCAAATAGCAGTCAAACGCCTAAATCAATCATCATGTTTTAACCAAAATCTACTGATTTGAATCACAAACTTACATTTATAGATCCAAATAATGTCTAACAATCAACAAGATTTGTTGCAATCACTGTGAATTTGAGAGTTCGATGATGACTGAGAGTCGATAGTTCTGAGATTTGTTTTTGGAAAATTTTGAGTGTGAATGAGAAACAAGTGTAAGTGTTCAATTTATATTAAGTGAAATTTTAGACGCATGAGCCCTGTTTGTGTGTATGAAACCCTAAAATTCACAAAATACTGAGACGCATGAGCACTGTTTGTGTGTTTTGACTTAGACGCATGAGAACTATTCAGACGCATAAGCACTGTTTAGACGCTTTTGCACTGTTCAGCTGTGACATCCGTCACCTTAAGGTCCGTCAATTAACGTGATTTTCCGTTAACTATTCCTTGATCGATCATTCCTCATCTTTATTAACTCTTTATGTGGTTATCATGTGTGCCTAATCATTGTTGTGCTTGCGTTTTCGTCGTAATCTTATGTTAACTTTAAAAATTTTTAAAACTTTCAACATCGTGACCGCCATATATATCTTTTTTATATAAAATTAACGTCACTAATAAAACAATTTTTAAGTTATAAATATTATTAAATGCATTTTATAATTAATATAATCAACCAAACAAAGTCGTTTTCCAACCGAAACAAATTTGGGAAACTCGGGGGTTAAGTGCAGGGACTAAACTTGTAATTTTGCAAACTTGGGCTGGGTATATAAACCCATTTCCAGCCCTAAACACCCATTACTTCATCTTCTTCATCTTCTTCATCCTCTCTACACCATTTCTTCATCTTGGCACCAAATCCGACCCGCTTGGTCTTGTTATCGTCGTCTAGACTTCATCTACAGCCTAGTCTACTCCTTTCTAGCAGGTAGACGACTTTGGTTGTCTCTTTTCTTGCTTATTCACGGCTATCCAAACTAGGGTTTCGGTGTTCGGGTTCAACCCGAACACATGAGGTTGTGTGGGTGCGTGTGAGGTCTTTCTGATTGTGTTTCATGTTTGTGTATGTTTGTAGAGTGTTTCTGGAAGTCCTTGTTGTGTAAAACACGCGTTCGGCTGCTCAGCCCGACCACAGTCGCGATTCTGCTGTCCAGGCGACTGGGTCTGTCATGCGATCGAGTCGTGTGACTGGGTGAGTCGTGCGACTGAGCCATGCGTCTAAGTCAATCGTGCGACTGAGTTGTGCGACTGGGTATGTCGTGCGACTGAGTCGTGCGACCGTGTGTATGTGTGCGAATGAGTCATGCGTGCGAATGAATATATGCGATTGAGTCATGCGAACAAATGGATGTGTGCGATTGAGTCATGTGACCGACTGAATGTATGCGATTGTGCGTGCTTCGCACGACTGGAGTCCAATCGCACGAATGAAGGTTCAATCGTACGAAAGTAGCTAATTCGCACGATTGAAGGTTGATTCGTGCGTATGGAGGTTGAGTCGTGCGATTGGGTGTTGTGTGGTACGACTGAATGCCAGTCTTACGAATGAAGGCTCAATCGTACGAATGAAGCTGATTCGCACGATTGAGGGTTGATTCGTGCGTATGGAGGTTGAGTCGTGCGTCTGGTCCTGTCGTGCGACTGTAATTGTTGTGTGTGATTTCCCTCTTGTGCGTGGTGTGTGTAAGTCGTGTGATGTTGAGGTAACATTTACACAGTTGCCACTGTTCGGCCACAAAGATTAAAGTCCACGCTAAAAAGGCCACAAATACTATTCAAAACAAATTAAACTAACGCTTTACAATTATCAACCGACTTATAACTAATGACATTTATTAATACTTCTTCAATAACAATGAAACTTTTACACAAACATCATCAACAATGGCGACAATGTCTAGTACTTGGATCTACATAAGGTCTAGTACGTGTGTCTGTTTGTGTGAGTTACACGCGACCCAGCCGATACAACCCGAACCGACCGATCATTATTATGCACTTATTTCATATCATTAATGCTTAACAATAACTGTCAATAGGTGTTTGACCGTTCATTTGCATTCAACATTTGGATACTTTGATCATACATACTTACCACTTAACAAGTGAGTTTCGTGGCCCCTTTTTACGCTTATACAATATTTCAATCATTTACAACTTGGGGGAAAAGTATGCTCACCCATTTTCAATGCTGTTCATCTTACTTACATTTTACATACAAGGAATCAACGTGATACTATGTTACAAGTACTTACCTGATACATGCTTGGGTCTACTGTGTGGTTCTATCTTTGCAACTATTTAATTCCAGTGTGGGAACCGACGGTTAGGTATTAGTAGTACTACTGGGTTGACACCCCCACCCTTGTTCGATGGTATACTAGTTGGTACCATTAGTGGCCAGGAACGGGCCCTTGGGTGAATATGTGCCGACAATATCTTTGTGTACGTCGCTAGGTTTGGTTGCAAAGCTCATTGTCATGTGATTTTACTTGTTGATATAACTGTATTCACGGTATTCCACATCATTTACTATACAGCATCACTTACTCTTTTATTACTTAAACCTGCGAGCTCACCAACAATTATGTTGACCGTTTTGAGCATATCTTTTCAGGTGATCATGCTAACTGAGGAAATCTAGGTGTGCTGCCTTAGTGGAGACCCTAGGTAGCATTTTTGGGACTTAACATGTTTTGACAAACAATTACTTTGAAGAATGTTGATTTGTGTAAACAATTACAATCTTTTGAAACTTGTTCCCGGGTTGTGGGAATTCATATTACAATTTCATCTTTATTTGGTTATGTGAATCATTATCATGTATATGCTTATGGCTATGTTGTCGTGAATATTGACTAAACACGACACAAGTCCCCTTGTTGTCGGGTGTCGTCATGACACGCTTGTCATCATTTATTATATTGCATCTCTATCGCTTACCATGTGTTATGACGATCCCGATCTCGTTACATCCCCGTGTTTCCGCTTTTAGCGGGGGTGTGACAGATTGGTATCAGAGCCATTGGTTATAGAGAATTAGGCAATACGCTTGACCTAGACTATAACCTAGGAACCTTCATGTAGATTTGCATGCTAGGATCTGTATGCATATTATATCTCGTGTATGTGTTCCTCGCTGCTTGATTTGTTCATCTATTTGTTATGTGATCTTTCACCCTATGAGAGAGCCCTTGTGCTCACTCTTTTATGGGATGCTTCTATTGGATCTTCCGTTCCCTCTGCGTGCCGAGTTGGTTTATCAAAATCCGGGTATTAAACCCGAAGAGATATTCACAGATCATGCTATTGCGCTTGACCTTGGACATTGAGATTAACCCTGAGGAGGCTATGTCTGAAACCTCGAAAGAGGAGGAAATAGACAACCTCCGCTAGACTAAACGTGATTGTATACAAGGATTTACAACTGTTATAATGGACTATTGTTGAGACATTACCGATTCATGGTGTGAGAACTACACGAATTGCATGCGATGTGTGATGACAATAAGTGTGATATTAACTTGGGAATACTGGACTTGATGAGTGTTATGGATTATACACTTTGATGATTTAAGCTTACATGTTTACTATTTCTATGATTAGAAAATGCCGCCTCGAAGAGTTACCCGCAGCAATAGTGGCGGGATTGAAGCACCAAGGGGCAGAGGCAGAGGCAGAGGTAGAGCACCAAGAACAAGTGATGCTCCTACCAGAAACAATCAGGAAACAGGGAACGCTGATATGGCAGCCCTGATCGCTCAACAGTTGGCCACACTGATTCCTACTATCGTGGACCAAGTGAGCGACGCGCTCCAGCAACACCACCCTCACAGGGATGGTGGCAACGATGATAGAGATAATGGAGAAAGAGCCTATGGTGGGATCAAAACTGAGGTGGGGAATGGAAACCCGACCGGAAACGAAAGCAACCAGGAGACCGGGAATGGTGGTACAGCCGGTATTGAGACTGGGGTTGTTAATGCCAGATGGGGGTGTTCGTACAAGGAGTTTGTGGCTTGCAAACCGAGGGAATTCGATGGGAAAGGTGGGGCGATAGCCCTAACCAGGTGGATGGAAAAGATGGAGGCAGTAATTGACATCAGCGAGTGCCTCGACAGCCAGAGAATCAAATATGCCACCTGCTCACTGCAGGGCAAGGCCCTAACCTGGTGGAACACCCAGGTTCAAGCTATAGGAAGGGAATCTGCGATGCAGATGTCATGGGATGAGTTTAAAGCTTTGATCCCCGAGGAATACTGCCCCCTCAACGAAATGCAGAAATTGGAGCATGAGTTTTGGAATCATGCCATGGTGGGGACCGGGCATGCAGCTTATACCGACTGTTTTCATGAACTTGCAAGATTGGTTCCGCATCTGGTCACGCCGGAATCAAAGAGAAACGATAGGTACATTTGGGGACTTGCGCCTCAAATTAGGGCAATGGTTACAGTAGCTGCTCCTCCTACTATTCAGAGCGCAATTCTGAAGGCTGGCGCTTTGACTGATGAGATGGTGAGAACGGGGGTTCTGGGCAGGGGAGCAGAAAAGAGAAAGGATGTTGGGGAAACGAGCCGGTCGAGTGCCGGGAAGTTTGACAAGAGGGCTAAAACGACCAGGAATTTTGTGGCTGTGTCTCAGGCCAAGAGAGAGTTGTGGGGCCGTACCCTAAATGTGACAGGTGCAACTATCATCATCCCCCAGGAGTGCAGTGCCGGGTGTGCGCAAACTGTAGGCGCCCGGGGCATTTGGCCAGAGACTGTAGAACTGCGCCAAATCTTGTGGCACCCGTCAACGCGGTTAACCCCGCCGGGAATGCAAGGGCTTGTTATGAGTGTGGAGGCCTTGATCATTACAGAAATATGTGCCCCAGGCTGAATCGGGCACCGGCTCAGCAAGGAAACAACCAGCAGCAGGTGATGGCTATAGCTGGGAATCAAGGCCCGACTACTCAAGGGAATGCAGCTCGGGGAAGTGCATTCGTCATTGGAGCCAACGATGCTCGTCAGGACCCGAATGTTGTCACGGGTACGCACTTACTCAATCATCACTTCGCATCTATACTATTTGATACTGGAGCAGACAATAGCTTTATATCCTCTGAATTTGTGCAATTGCTTGATTTAAGTCCTAGTAGGCTAGAAACTAGCTACTCTGTAGAGATGGCCAATGGTAGGGTTGTTCAGGCCGATGAGATTGTTAGGAAGTGCTCGTTAACATTGGAGGATCATGCCTTTGATATAGATTTGATACCCTTCGAGCTAGGAAGTTTTGATGTGATCGTGGGTATGGATTGGTTGTCGCAAAACAGAGCAGAGATTGTCTGTCGGGACAAAGTGTGATGACTCACCAACTTACACAAGTTGGTGAAAGGGTCAATGCTTTTAGTAACTGTACATTGAGGTCTCGAGTCTGTTTCTTTCTATTTTATGTACTTTAATCCTTTTGTAATATATTAGGATGTGAGCTATGGCATGTCATAGTCACTAGTCAAAAGACAATCTGCCTTTTTGTTGATACATATGTACCTAGTTTAGGAGCTTAATGTAAAAGTCTGTCATGTCTTACATAATGCAATGAATGAGGTGAATGAAATACAATATGTGATTGATGCTTATAATGTTTAATGTTTCATTGTTTATTGTGTGATAAAGTATATTGAACTAACTATATAGGTTTGAGGTTATTGTGCATAGTTCTTAGTCAATAATGATTGAGAAACGTGTTCAAACTTGATCGTATGAAGTCTTCATGCGAATGGACTATGCTAATGGACTATACGCATGAATACTTAATGCTAATGAACCAGTCGCACGACTGAACCAGACGACTGGATCAGTCATACGAATGAGACATGAGATTGACTCAGTCGTACGATTGAACTTTCAGTCGTGTGTATGAATCAGTTGCATGAGTCAGTCGCACAACTGAACCATGCTAATGGTTCAGTCGCACGAATGAATATAGCAAACCTATAAATACCACTTAATTCGTGGAAAAACAAAACTTTGACACATACTCGTAACCTAGCCGTCCAGAGCGTCCAGAAAGCCTTTTCCAAGTTCATAGTTCGCATCAGATCGTTCTCTACTCGTTCTTAACGTTTCTTTAATCGTTAGATTGATCGGGATTGCGTTCTCACTGATTGGATCGCCAATCAAATAGGATTCCGCACTATTTGATCTGGTTTCACGCATTATCAGTTGGTATTCCGTACGTACACGGTCCTGAGAAGTGGTATCAGAGCTTTGGCTCTTCATTTTGCGTGTGATTCGATTAGTCTCGGTGTAAAAATCACGTTTTTCATTCAAAAGAGTCATCTTTTCGAGTAAAACAGTGTTTTTGACGTCTCCAGGTCTCAAAGTTTTTGTTTTTCAGCATACGGCAGATTAGGGTTCTTGAAAATACGCGTTTTTGTGTTAAAGTGTCAAAAACCTTTGAATTTTCAAAAACAGCAGCCTTCAGTCGCACGATTGGCTCAATCGCACAATTGAACTCAATCGCACACCCATTCGCACGATTAAACTCAGTCGCTCATCCATTTGTACGACTCAACATCTCCATTCGCTTGTCTCCAATCGCATACTCCATTCGTACGACTGAATCCAATCGCACGATTGAATTCATTCGCACACGTCAATCGCACCTCCATCCGCACGACTGAATAACTCCAGTCGCATAGGCCATCAGCATTTGTCCAATCGCACGATTGACTCATCCGCATCTGTCCATTCGCACGAGTGAATCAGAGTTGTTCTCAAAGTTCAAAGTTTAATACAAATGGAAGATCAGTTTTCAGTGTTTACTGTCGGGAAAGACTCACGCATCCAGAATCTTCTGCTTCTAGAGAATGAGGTTGAAATCAAATTAAACCGCCTAAGCTTATAACATTAGATGACTATCCACAATGGAAACATCGGTTCGAGATCTATCTTAATGGAGTTGATCCCAACCTTTGGGAGTCTATTGAGACAGGGTATAGTATGCCAGTTGGTGCTGATGGTGTTAAATTAACTTTGCGAGGTACGACTGACGGCCAGAAAGTGAAGTACAATGCTGAAAAGAAGGTGTATGCCCTGTTGACCCAGTCGATACCAAAATATATATTCCATCAGTTTTCTGAGAACAAACAGGCAAAGAAGTTATGGGAAGCGTCGGAGAAAAGGTATGATGGGAATGCATCGTTGAATGCTTTGAAGGCGAAGGCTCTGAAGAAGGAGTTTGACAACTTCTCTTCAATGGGAAAAGAAAGCTTGGATGATGTTAGCGATAGGTTCTACCATCTGATGAGTGAACTGCACACTCATGGGGTTACAACGTCTATGGAAGATAAGGTGTCAAGTTTTGCAGATGGTTTGCCAAAGAAATAGGACTCGTTTGTGTCTAATCTGAGACAGAACAATATTCTGTCAAGGTTGGATATAAATGACTTCATATTGAAGTTGAGAGAGGAAGAACTTAGGATGAAATACAAGTCTCAGAAAGGATCCTACGACCAGAATCCTTCACTTTATAACTCAATTCCCAATCCAACCTGCTCAGGAGCACCTCTTCAAACTGCCTTTGTGTCTAGTTCAGCAACTCCTTACCAATCCACTGCTTCAGTATCAGAAACGTCAGGGTCGTCTTGCACCCAATATATAGTACCTGAAGCCAATGCTACTAAGTTGAAGACCGAGAATCTCGGTAATATTACTATGGAGGTTGCAAAGGAGCACATGGACCATCTAGCTGCAGTTGTTCATTCTTATGATGGTCTAGTTGCAGGAAAAATTGGTAATTGCCATCTCGCCGATGAAGACTACAAGCAGGTGGATGAAAATGAACTAGAAAGAATGGATATTATGTGGGCTATGGCAAGTGCTGTCAAGAGAGCTAAAAAGTTTGTGAAAAAGACTGGACAGAACTTGGTAGCCACAAAAGATACTACCTTTGGTTTTGACAAAACCAAGGTCACCTGTTTTAATTGTGGTGAAAAGGGGCATTTCAAATGTGAATGTGTAAAGCCCACGAAAATAGGTAACGGAAATCCATTCTCCACCTTCAACCGTCAAGAAAAAGACATGGTTGGAACTAGTTCTTCAAATAAAGAGACTAAGGCACTAACTGCTCAAGATGATGAAGGACAAGACTGGTCTTTCCGTTTTGTCTCTCTTGGAGAATCAAACATTGCTTGTGTCGAGGCATTGGATGATGGGTCTGCCAGTGAAGGTGATATTGCAGCTGAGCAAGTTATGTCAGATTCAGAAGAGGCTGTGAATGCAGTAAATCACCTAGTTGAAGAGGAACTCAGAACGACATGTTCAGAATCTCTAGCATCCGAAGCTTCTAATTCTGGATTGATGGCTGATTCATCTGAATCTTCACATGTAAGTACAAAAGATCAACTTTTTGAAAAACATGCGTGTAATGATTGTTACAAATTTAGAGAAAGCATTGATCTTAAGTTTACTAGGTTATTAGACCACAATGATAGCTTAGTAAATGATTTACAACTGTGCACAGAAGCTAATCGGATTTTAAAACAAAACGAGTGCAGTTACAAAGAGAAAATAGAACTTTTAAATAAACAATTAAGGGAAACTGAGGTTGTTGCTTTTAATCAAGAAAAAGATATAAAGTTTTATTTAAACTCTTTGGAAGAAACAAAGAAACAAAAAGCAGTTTTAGAAGTCGAAGTCAACTCATTAAAACAAAAACTGCACAGTTGGACCAGTTCCTCTCACATAGTTCAAAACTTAGTGAAAGAACGGAACAATGGGGAAGGGTTGGGTTACAAAGTAGTTCCACCACCACATGAGATCCTGTTAAATACAAAATGTAGACCTGTAAATAACAACCCAATTAAGGATCATGTGGTGTCTACTCCTCTGGTTAGTGATCTAGATACCATGGGTAAACTGGTGAATTCTGTCACTAAACAGAAGCAGGCTACTTTGAAATCTAAAGGTAAGATGCCTATTGTAAACTTGGATGAACACTTTGAAAAGGTTAATGTAAAGTCAGGTTCAAACATGTCTATTTCTGAACCTAAAATGACCAAACCTGTTAACCAACCACGTGCTTCACGTCAAAGTCCAAATAAACAAAAGGCTAAGGATGTTAAAAACGTTCAAACAATGAATTTTGTTAAAGAAACAAAAACATCTAAACAAGAAGTGTCTAAACCCAATCAGACTCAAGTCACACCTGTTTCACACTCAACTCCAAAGAAACAGTTTCCTCAACATGTAGAAGGGAGATCTTGCTACAGTTGTGGAAAGAGAGGACATATCGCTTCTAACTCTCCTTATTATCAGACTCCCAGAAAGAAAATTGAACTTTATGATACAAAACCAAGTTCTTCGAAGAGGAGTTCTATTACTCCACCAAAGAGAATTAATGAACCTAAAGTTCAAACTGTCATCTGTTTATCACAAACAAGCCTTACACAAAACTAGCTTATGGAAAGAAAAGTCTAGTCCATTGTCTGATAATGAAAACAATAAGAAGAATGATATGCCCTTACCCTCAAATGGACAGTGGGTTGAGTTTATGATGTGTGATTCCTCCGGGTCACCCAAGCCAGTTAAGGCTTGGGTCCCAAACCTAAACTGATCATTTCCTTTTAATGTGCAGGGTGTCCGTTACAGTGCTATCACAAACACCTGGATTGTTGATGTTCATATGAATGTAACTAACTCAAATCTTCTGAAATTCTTCAAATGTTGATGAATTGGATTGAAACTTTCCAATTAAGCATTGTTTATACCGATAATCATTCTTCTAACATCAATTTCTTTAAATATCAACAACAAATCAATCAATTTTGAGATTTTCAGTTCAAAAAATAGTAACCTTTTTCGAACACAAGTTCAACAAATTAACTTGAATTTGATGAATTTAACTGCTAATTGTGATTCAAATCATGTTTCTGATGATGAAACACATCTGAAATTTAGAAATTTTCACTTAAATTGTCTATCAATCACAGATTCAGTGAATTTTTGAGTTTGAAAGTTCGACAAACTTCAAAAATCACTCACTAATAGCATACCAATAGCTCTGATACCATTTGATAGGATCAAATGTACCAATCTATGATGATGTATGAACACAATTCAATGAAATACAAACAAAGTAATCAAATCAAGCAAGATATCAACAAAATTCATGGTTTCATTAATATCAAGCAAAGACAAATTACGAAGTATGTAAGCAGTTTCGTACTCTACTACTACTTGTAAGTCTAAGCTATTTATAATGAAACAGAAAGGAACTAACAAATTACAAAACTAGTCCCTATACTATTACAAATATCAAAAAGACACATAAAGACAACATGTTAATCTTTCTAGAGCACTAACAAATTACACATATGTAAGACATGAAAGACTTTTACATTTAAGCACATAAACTAGGAACACATGTATCTACAAACTCCGCTTTAGACCTAGTTTATCCTATCATGTAACATTCTTCACATGTTCTTGGAACTTCTTGTACTTCTCCTCTCTTGTGACTCCTGCATGTATATCAAATGCAAAACAGAGCCCTATGACAGTGTTGGAAATGAAGAGCTTGTACAATGTCTTGCGTATCATGGAACAGTGGCCACTTGTATAAAGTATAGACATCTTCAGCGGACAAGTTAGTGAGCCACATTGGGTCAAATACCCTGATAGTCTCTATTTTACCATCGCTGTTCAATATAATGACCGCTTCCCCTGTCCTCCAGTCATAATACCACCATTTGAAGTGGGGAGTGAAGTCCTGAGGCATTTCCCGTAAGGGAATCTTGGACATTGTGCGCGGGAGACTCCACTTCAGCACCAACTTCGGTCTTCCAGAAATAGGATCAACTTCAGACTTATGAATGAACCTCTTAGGTTGTTGAGGTCTGATGTTTACCCACCTGGTGTGGTATTCTATCTTTAATGCAGCCTCAAACCATCCTGACATCTTTCTTGGGTTAGCATATAACAGATCTAAGCATGCCAGTCGGTTGAGCTCAAAACCAGGAAGAGTCTTAAGATCATGTGGATATCTGAAGTACTCAATTCCTTTCTCCCTCTTAACAACATAGACTTCCAAGTCTTCAAAATATGCCCACGTGATAATCTTGCCTCACACTTTATGATGTCTTTTGACTCTGTAAAGTTTGGCGTATGCATTCTACTTTGGTGGAGCGTGCTGGTCTTTCATTTTAGCAAAGCAAGCGGCCAATTAGCTTTCTTGAGATCAACATTAGCATCTGAAGTTTAGGCTTTACTTTCATCCTTTTCTTTCTCTTTCTCTAATTCTTCCAACTTATCAAAAGTAGCACTGCCAAAAGTATCACCCAAGTTGGGGATAACGTTTCCTTCAGGGTCAGTGTACTCATGATAGTGCTCAGCTGTATCATCCTGAATCTCATCAACATCATGTAGCTCCTCATCACTTAGGACATCGACTTCTGGAGCATCTTTGACAATTTCATCAGGATTGAGTTTGAACATCTCAGCTAGCTGGTCATCTGTCAAATCATGAATGATTTCTACTTCTTCGAGAGTGTAGCTCACTGACCTTCTGACGATCCCTTGCAAATCAAGAATCATAGTAAGTTGAGTCTTAACTTGCTGAAGGGGGGCGACATCATATTCATCTGTCTGTTGACCTTCATCTGTTTGATTAAACATTCAACACAACACACATAAATCATTAGATAAGACATTTAAACATACTTAATCATTAATTACATTAATGTAATAACATTTCAAGTACAAAAGATTCAAATACATAAACATCTAATCATTACTTTTGTCTTGATCTGTAGTCTCTTCAGCTTGACGAGCTAACGATGAGGCTCCTTGATCTTGATTTCTCTTTGTACGCCTCTCTCTCGCTGATGGATTTGAGGCTGATGCAGAAGCATCACCTTCTTGATCATCTTCGTCATTATCATCACCATCTTTTCCTTTTCCACTTTCTTTCTCTACCTCGTCATCATCATCATCTTCCTCAGATTCATCTTCATCCTCATCATCATCATCCTCATCATCTCCACCATCATCACCATCACCTTTGATCTTTAGGGGCTCTCCCTTAGATCCCTTCAGCCTAAGCATTATCTTCTTGTTGTTCTTCTCCAATCCTTCAATCCTTTTCACCGATGCCATCACCAACTCATTTTGACTCTGTAGTGCTTGGTGAGCTCAGCCTAAAGCTCTCTCATACTGAGCATTCTTATCTGTCAGCTGAACGATCTGCTTGCCTTAGGCGTTGTTGACCGCTATTAGCTGGTTAATCTGATTTGCTATCATGTGATCTGTAGCTAATAGCTTTAGCACCAACCTGTTGAGGTTTGCTAGCTGTTCCTCTAACCCAACAGTGGGTAGAGTGGAGTCATGTGTCATTTGGGTTTGGGTAGATGTACCGGCTTGGTGAGTGGTGGTTGTGGTGGTGGATGTGGTGAAGATGGGAGGAGGGATGGGAATGGATTGTGGATGAGTAGTTGTATGAGTGGTGGATGGAGCGGTGGCTGTGGTAGTGGGTGTGGTAGTGGTGGTGGTAGCTGTAGGTGGTGGTAGCTGTGGTAGTGGTGGTGGGAGCTGTGGTAGTGGTTGTGGCTATAGTGATTAGGGTGATCCTTTGCCTCTTGCTCTTTTTGCTGTGGGATTGGGCCATCCTCTTCTTCCTTGACCTCTCGCAGTGGCCACAACCTGGCTACCCACTGTTCGAACTAGTGGCTCATCGTTAGTCTCTTCCTCTTCATCGAGAAGGAAGTCTTGGTGGAAGGCAACTTGCTCGGATCCACTGGGAGCTGAAGAAGTACTTGTGGAGATGGTGGAGACATAGTAGAAGTATCAGTGGCCCTTGATTGAATAGGACCAATATTTCCACCACCTTGACCATCATCCTGGTCGTCATTATCGTCGCCGTCTTCATCGTCTTGAACCATAATCGGTTCAGCATCGGAATCACTGTCATCGTGACGCCAGTTCTTGCGAGAGGGCCCCACATAATCTTCTCTGGCAAGGTGCCCAAACAGTCTCCTTACCGGCGCCTTCACCTTCTTCCCCCGGTAGACCTTCATCCGACCTAAAGTCGTGTCATCCATCACCTCGAGTATAACAACATCGTCTTCCTCTTTTGGCAGCGAATGAAGCTTCTGATCAATGATCATCTGTAGAAAACGTGGGTACATACAGAAGCCTTCCTTGCCTTTGGCTTCCAGGTTCTCGACCATATAAGAGAAGAGCATGCGTGAGAAACTGAATGGGTGGTTCTGTACCAGAGCAATGAATGCGTTCTTGTGACATCCGTCACCAAAAGGTCCGTCAATTAACGTGGTTTTCCGTTAACTTTTCTTTGATCATTCATTCCTCATCTTTATACTTGCTTTATCATCTTTATTCTTGTGTTCTTATCGTTAACGTATACTATCCTTAAAAACTTTTACAACTTTCATCATCGTTACCGCTAAATATACCAATTTTATATAATATTATCGTCATAAATAAAACCATTTTTAAGTTACAAATATCATTAAATACATTTTTATCATTAATATAACTAACCTAATAAAGTCGTTTTTAACCAAAACAAATTTGGGAAACTCGGGGGTTAAGTGCAGGGACTAAATGTGACATTTTGCCAAACTAGGGCTGGGTATAAATACCCCATTTCCAGCCCTAGCCTCCATAACTTCATCTTCTTCACCTTTCTTCCTCCTCCTTGCACCAAAACCGCTCATTTTGGTCACGTTTTCATCGTCTAGACTTCGACTACAACCGAGTCTACTCCTTTCTTGCAGGTAGACGACCTTGGTCGCCCCTTTTCTTGCTTATTCACAGCTGTCCATTTAGGGTTTCGGGTGTTCGGGTCCAACCCAAACATATGAGGTCGTGTGGGTGCGTGTGATGTGATTTTGCGTGTGCTCCTTGTTTGTGTATGTTTGTAGTGTGTTTCTGGAAGTCTTTGTTGTGTAAAACCCGTGCACGGAGCAGCCGAAGGCTGCTCTACACTTCAGCAGTCGTGAACCTACTATTCAGGCGACTGGGTTTGTCATGCGATTGAGCCGTGCGACTGGGTGAGTCGTGCGACTGAGTCATGCGTTAGAGTCAATCGTGCGACTGAGTTGTGCGACTGGGTGTGTCGTGCGACTGTTGTGTGTGTGTGCGATTGAGTTGTGCGAGCGAATGAATGTGTGTGATTGAGTCATGCGACCGAATGAATGTGTGCGATTGTGCGTGTATCGCACGATTGAAAGCCAGTAGCACGAATGAAGGTTCAATCGTACGAATGAAGCTGATTCGTACGAATGAAGGTTGATTCATGCGTATGGATGTTGAATCGTGCGATTGGGTGTTTTGTGTTACGACTGAATGCTGGGACACACAAATGAAGGTTCAATCGTACGAATGAAGCTGATTCGTACGACTGAGGGTTGATTCGTGGGAATGGAGTGTTGGGTCGTGCGTCTGGTCCTGTCGTGCGACTGAAGTTGATGTGTGTGAATTTCTTCTTGTGTGTGGTGTTTGTATGTCGTGTGATGTTAAGGTGACATCTACACGGTTGCCATTGCTAATGATAATGTTAAAGTCAACGCTATCAAACTTACTAATGTTATTCCAAATCAAATCAACTTAACATTTTACAAGTATTAATAACCGATTTGTAACTATTAATATTTACCAAATACTTCTCTAACAACAACGGAACTTTTACACAAATATCATCAACAATGGCAACGGTTCTAGTACTTGGATCTACATAAGATCTAATGCGTATGTCTGCTTGTGTGTGTACACGCGACCCAACCGATACAACCCGAACCGACCGAACATTATTATATGCTTTATACATATCATTAATGCTTAACAATAACTGTCAATAGGTGTTTGACCGTTCATTGCATACAACATGTGGAAACTTGATCATTCATACTTACCACTTAACAAGTGAGTTTCGTGGCCCCTTTTTTTGCTTATACAACATTTCATTCATTTACAAACATGGGGGAAAAGTATGCTCACCCACTTTTTATGATGTACAATTTACATACAATTTACATACTTGGAATCAACGTGTTACTGTTTTGTGAGTACTTATCTGATACATGCTTGAGTTTGATGTGTGGTACTTTCTTTGCAACTATTTAATTCCAGTGTGGGAACCGACGGATAGGTATTAGTAGTACTACTGGGTTGACACCCCCACCCTTGTTTGTTGGTATACTAGTTAGAACCATCAGTGGCTAGGAACGGGCCCTTGGGTGAATATATTCCAACAAGATCTGTGTGTACGTTATTAGGTTTGGTTGCAAAGCTCATTGTCATGTGATTATACTTACTTATAACTGTATTCACGGTATTCCATGTCATTTACTAGACGACATCAATTACTATTTTACTACTTAAACATGCGAGCTCACCAACAATTTTGTTGACCGTTTTGAGCATATCTTTTCAGGTGACAATGCTAACTGAGGATCTAGGTGTGCTGCCTTAGTGGAGACCCTAGGATGCATTTTTGAGACTAAACATATTTGACAAACAATCATTTTGATACATGTTGTAGTCTGATTTAACAATATTATTCTTTTGATACTTGTTCCCGGGTTGTGGGAATTTACATTACAATTGATACTACTTGACTATGTGAATCATTTAACATGTTTATGCTTATGGCAATGCTGTCGTGAATATTGACTAAACACGACACAAGTCTCCATTTGTGTCGGGTGTCGTCATGACACGCTTTATCATCATTTATTATTATTGCATCTCTACTGCTTACCATGTGTTATGACGATCCCGGTCTCGTTACATCCCCGTGTTTCCGCTTTTAGCGGGGGTGTGACAGCTCTGGACTTTGTCCAATAACTCATTAAATCCTCCTCTCTTAGAGGCTATGCACTTCAGGATAACATGAGCCAAGTACTTGAACTTGGGGCACATGTTGCTCTTGTTGAGCACACCTGCGTTGATGTCCCCAGCGTATGTTATCCGTAGAAAGCATCCTCGAACAGTCAAGGGATGTAACTTAGTTTGGCAAGCACCATCATCACCCAGGTCCAAGACTCTTCGGAGATCGTCTTCTGTGATCTCTATCTCTTGCCCGAAGATAGAGCTCCTAATGCAGTGAGGCTCAACAAATCTGTCAACCGAGGCACCTTCCTAGAAGGCCTGTTGTATAGATCGGTAAGGTGTGCATGGAGCAGAGATGGCCTTGTAGATCCTCGACCTACGCAGAAAGGCTATAATTCCAGCAAACTCAGAAGCGTTCCTGGAAGTAGAATCAAGATGAGCACATATATTGTGCTTGGTTCTCATCATCCATCTATCATCCGTGTTGCTGCAACACAAGAAACATATACATTAGATTAGTGCATAATAGAAGACAGTAGAAACTTAAACTATTTTGATCAAACTGGCTCCGTCGTGCGACTGAACCATACGACTGAGTTTTAGTCGTACGATTGAGTTCAGTCGTACGATTGAGCCTGTGGGTGAGTTCAGTCGTGCTATTGAGCTTGCTACTAAGCTTAGTCGTATGCTATACCATGCGGTTGAATCAGTCGTGCGACTGAAACCATACGCATGATTCATACGTGAGATTGAATCGTGCGTCTGGCTTAATCGTGCGACCAAAGTTCATTAGCATGTCCATTCACATCCTACTCTGTTGAACACCCTAGATTTGAATCTTTGTAACAACTTTTTATTAGACTTCGTGTTTAGACTCATTTGTACCGCAAAGACTTTAAATAGCACTTAACGTCCTTTAAATCAACTTTAATGTCCATTTAAGTGGTCTATTTTTAGGGTTTAGTCTCGGTTCTAGGTTTTAGCATAATCGGTCCTTAATGATACAATTAAGAGGTTCATTTGGATTGATTTCAGCCGCCCAGTACCTGTAGATGAGTAGAACACACGTTAGAATCAAGAATTAGGCAGTAATCACAACAAGAGAAATTTTGGTAGAGTGTGTGTGTGCGGATGAGCGATGTCAGAGAACTTTGAAGGGTGGAAAGGGTTAGGACCGACTGACCCCTTTATTTATACTATTTTAAATTTCAGTCGTGCGACTGGACCCATACGCATGCTTCATTCGTGCGACTGGGTTTTAGTTGTGCGACTCGCTCATACTCCTTCATACATTCGTACGATTGGTTTAGTTGTGTGGTTCAATCGCATGGTTGTCCCATACTCATGGTCCAATCGTGTGACGGGATCATTCGTATGGTTCAAACGTGCGATTGGCTCATCCTTATGATTCAATCGTACAATTGATTCATACTCATGAGTTTGACCTCATACAGTTCCACACATTCAGAATCCACCTTGTGATATATAACATAATGAACAATGATCATCTCAGACATGACCTTTTTAACTGAACATCATTTGATCACCTCAGACGTGATCCTTTTAATTTGAACAGATTTGGTCACCTCAGACGTGATCCTTTTTAATTTCAAAACATTTGATTACCTCAGACGTGATCCGTTTAATTTGAAACTGATTGGTCACCTCAGACGTGACCCCTTTTAGTGAGTGATTCACAGAATTCATCTAGTTGTATAGTCCTATGTCTACACTACAAAAGACTAGAAAATAGAAAACAACTTTGAAATTTAAAGGAAAAACAAGACATATTTTTGTGGTTTTGGGTTTGAGTAGAACAGCTTCAAGTTAATTTAATCATTTCTGGAAAGATTCATTATGGAATCATACAGGTATATCATAATCATTTGGGACCTTTTTAATATGCACTTTGATGCTAGATTCTTGTTTAGTCTGAGAGTCAATTGCACTTTCAAGAAATCATACTAGAGCTATTAGATGCACAGAATGATTTTGACTGTCAAGAGTTGTAGTCACGATGATTATGAGTATGTTTGTCCACTTAAATCCATACACAAATTTTTTTGACTCATATTGGTGATAAGTTAGGTTTAATTATTTCAACAAGCATTTGTGGATCTCACACTTATATCGTAATCAACATTCCTCAGGAGATGTTTGAGCGGTCTACGGGTATTTGACAAGAAGAAACTATTCTAAGAACTTTCAAAGAGATGCCAAGCCTCAGGTCAGTGCCATCGCACAGCAGAAAGCCACAAACAACAATGAATTCTTGAATATTTAGGTTATGCTTATCCTCAGGTTAGTGCCAACGCACAGCAGAGAGGCACACAACCTATGTTCTTGTTAGAGCATTTATTTCTTTTGCACATAACAAACCAGCGACATTAGTCATTAGGTTGATTGCTTTTAGGAGTTTCCAATGTGCTTGCTCATCTTTATGGTCATCCGCACACATTTGTGGCGTTTATTCTGCTCGTCACCCCTTATTGGAACTGCGTTTATTGTGTTAACCAGGAATAAGATGAGAACCCACAGCAAGTTGAACAAATTAGTTTGAATTTTAATTCACCAATGAAGTCTACTCATATATTGTGTTGAATCTACCGACACATCATATAATGAACTAGCAACCTCTAGGTCTACTTTATCTATGTTACCTCAGTAGCAGACTAGTTTAACTATCATTTTTCTTTAGTTGTGCTTAGACTTCTCATACTTATAATTTGAATTTTATATTTTGAGCAAATTAGTTTTGAAGTCCCAAACAATTTCTTCCCTATGTACTATCATTTTCAATAGACTGTGAATCATAATCACTGATTTGATTTCATTTCTTTCAGCTAACTTGCCTTCCCCCCTCCCTTTTATAAGTAAAGAAATACTAAAGTAAAACTATTCTCCACCTAAAATTCTAAAACCAAAAATCTTTTTGTGTTTTTGGATTTTAATAGACAAGAAAATAAAATTAAAATAAAGGAAATAACTAATAAACTAGGATCCTACTTGTCGGACTTAGAACTGTCGTCTTCTTGAATCATATCACTTTTCTTTATCACGCCATTAACCTCTAAAAGATATAAAAACCATGGTTTGTCAAATGATTTTGTGTAGAGGTCGGCGCGTTGAAAATCAGTATTAATTTTAACCACATAAATTAATTGCTTTTTAAAACAGTCATGTATAAAGTGATATTTAATATCGATGTGTTTTGTTTTAGGGTGTTGGACCGGATTTTTGGTTACAGCAATTGCAGCAGAATTATCAACAAAAATAGGGGTGTTAGAATATTGCAAACCGTAGTCGCGCATTTGCTGTTGAATCCAAATTATTTGTGAACAGCAACTTGCAGCAACAACGTATTCAGCTTCACATGTTGACAGAGCAACTAATGTTTGCTTCTTACACTGACAGGTGACTAACCGTCTACCAAAGAACTGACATCCCGCTGATGTTGACTTGTAATTCATTTTGCAACCACCATAGTCCGAGTCATTATACGCTGTAAGCTCAAAGTCATCATCATAAGGATACCACAACCCGAGTGTTGGAGTACCCTTCAGATAGCAAAAGATCCTTTTAACTCCGATGAGATGATTTACTTTTGGTTTTGCCTGATATCTAGAACATAGACATGTGGCGTACATAATATTAGGACGCGAGTCTGTGAGGTACATAAGAGATCCGATCATTCCTCTGTACATGATGGCATCAAGCAGATCACCATTTTCATCGGGTGCCACGTCATGGTTCGTGGCAAGTGGAGTTCCAGCTGCTGAAGCATTCTCCATGTCGAATCTACTGAGGATATCTCGTACATATTTGTCTGATGCAGGAAGATTCCTTTGGGTGTCTGATGCACCTGTAAGCAAAGAAAGAACTTCATCTCCCCCATGGCACTCATCTCAAACTCTGCTTTCATTACAGTTTCGAATTCTTTACATAATTCTTCGTTTTTGGAACCGAAGATTATGTCATCCACATATATCTGTACGAGCAGTAAATCACCATCCTTTTCTTTGATGAATAATGTACAGTCAATAACTCCTCTACGAAAACTGTGTTTCACAAGATGAGTTGAGAGTTTCTCATACCAGGCTCTAGGGGTTTGATGTAGCCCGTAAAGAGCCTTGTCCAGTTTTAAACTCTATCCCGATGATATGGATCCTCAAATCCTTCGGGTTGACTGACATTGACTATTTCCCGGATTTCACCATGAAGGAATGCACTTTTTACATCTAGTGGATAAATTTTAATCTTCATGTAGGATGCATAGGCTAGAAATATACGTATTGCTTCCATCCTTGCCACCGGTGCAAACACTTCATTGTAATCTATGCCTTCGACTTGTCGAAATCTTTGAACCACAAGTCGAGCCTTATTCCGAATATGACCCCTTGGTCATCTTTCTTGCACTTCAGCACCCATTTAGTGCCTATCACCTTAGCACCTTTTGGTCTGTCCACAAGGGTCCATACTCCTAGCTTCTTGAACTGTAGGAGTTCTTCTTGCATTGCACTAACCCATGCCTCATCGTTTAAGGCTCATTCACATATTTTGGCTCAAATTGAGACACAATAAATCGATATGCATCATCGTGAAGATATCCCTCTTCTATGACTGAGGCATAATCAGCTGAGTATAGCTGATTTTGTGTTTGCACTCCTGATCGAACATCTTCAAAGAACGTTGTCCAAGGGATGATAAGCATTAATCCGAGATCCGGGAGTGGTGGGAACAACTACCTCAGTATCCAGATTGCGAAACCCAGGTTCAGTATCTATAGCTGTTGGAGTATGAGGTTCAGAATTGTCAGAGGCATCAGGATTTAATGCTTCTGTACTTTCATTGTCGGGAACCTGTTCCTCCTGGTCCACATTTTCAGTCTCAACTGCTTCATCATTAGAGGAAGAATCACTTACTTCAAGATCTCCCCTTAAAGGGATAGAAGTATCATCTAATGAAGCCATTGATGTTGAGTTTGGTAGTGGAGTGTTCAAAACATCGTACATCATCCTAGCAGAAAGCTCATCATCAGTATGAGAAGGCGGTAGATTGAAGGACTTAAAGAATCCATCATAGTCAAAAAATAAGGAGGGTCCTTTTTCCAGCAGGGGGGTGGTGTATCTTTGAACATCTAAAAATTACACCACACTTCTACCTGACCCGTTGAGTTGTTATAAACTCTCTTGTCTGGTATGTTGTATCCAAGAAAAATACCTTCTTCTGCCTTCTCACTAAACTTCCCAGTCTGAGTTTTCTTCAACAACATGCACGGTGCGCCAAACGGTTCTAGATACTCCAAGTTGGGTTTACGTCGCTGGAGCAGCTCATAACATGTTTTCCCATGTCGTTTGACCACTAAGACTCGATTGAGCATGTAACACGCATTAGCCACTGCCTCATTCCAGAATTGAATATGCAGTTTCGAGTCGGCTAGCATTGTTGTAACACCCGGATATTTCATATTTTGAAGCCGGCGAAGAAAAAAAGAAAATAAAGTCCAAAGTCGAGGGACCAAACTCGCCAACGAAGAAAAGTTGGGAAATGTGGTGATATTTGTAGGGAGAGGGCAGCCCACTCTCCCCACACACCACAAATTTTCAGATTTCCATAGAGGGGAGAAGAGAGAAAGAGGAGAAAAAGTGAAAAAGGGGTGTTTCGGGTGATTCGGGTGTCCAAATTCGTCGAGTAGCAAGCCAAATCGAAGCCCTTGACGTTGTGCTCGATTGTGTGAGTTCTAGGACCCCACTTTTACTTGTTTTCAACTGATTTTGGGGCTGGAAAATGTTCAAAACCCGTTTTTGTATGTGTGTGTGTTTGACCCATTTGGGTGTGATGTGTATGGTGCGTTTAGAGTAAGATTCCGGGCTTGTGTGTGCTTGTATGGTGTTATGGTATGCATTCCTAAGGTCCAGGAGGGTTAATGTAGGCTTAGAATGGGTTTGGATGAGCTTGGAGGCCGAAAATGGCAGATTGGGTTCGGGATGAACTCCATTCTGCATCAGCTAGGGCTAGGCGACCGAATGGAGGCCATACGGCCGAATGAGAGGCGATAGAGGGTCATTCGCACGATTGGGATTCATTCGCACGATTGAGGGTTCAATCGCACGACTAAGGCTTCAGTCGCACGACTGGGAGTCCAGTCGCATGGGGACTGCACGACTGAGGGTTCAGTCGCATAGATGCTTAGTCGCATGAGTCCATTGGCATGAGGCCAGTCGCATAGGTGCCCATTCGCAGTAGTCCCATTCGCACAAGGTCCATATGCACGGTTGGATGTTCATTCGCATAGATGTTCATCCGCATGAGTCCAGTCGCATGATGTTCAGTCGCATGGAGGCCATGCGACTGAAGAGTGTTCATACGCCCGAATAGGGCTGTTGCACTCGAAGGAATGTGTAGTTTGACTTCTGGGCTTCGGGGGAAGGTGCAGATGTAAGTTTGACGTAAAGTAACCCGTAAGAGCATGTAAGAGAACGGTAATGGCCTTAGTGAGCATGTAGGGCATGATGTTGATGATGATGTTGCATGTTTATGCATATTATGTATGTATGATGTTGCCCTGTATGATAATGATGATGATGAATGTGTATGATATGTTCCTTATTATGATGTATGCTTATCTTTCTTGTGGCTTTACATGTCATGTTAATGAATGAATGAAGTATTATGTAATGTAAAGCGAAAGATAATGAAAGAGGAACATGAAGTAAGAAAGCATGCATTAATGAATGATGAATGAACGAATGAAAGGCTTGCAAGCATATATATGGGGTGAGCGACTTTGTGTTGCAAAAGACTCGGACGAAGTGCAATCATTTAGATTGCCTATGGGGTGAGCAACCTTGTCGTTGCAAAAGACTCGAGTAACGTGCTATCGTGATGTTGCCTTGGGGTGAGCAACCTTGTTGTTGCAAAAGACTCGGATAGCTTGCTATCATAAGATGCGCAATGAGGTGAGCAACCCTAGGGGTGCAAAAGACCCAGATAGCGTGCAATCATGGAGATTGCTATTGAGGTGAGCGACCATGTTGTCGCAAAAGACTCGGAAGAATGAATGAATGAAAGGAACGGAAGATAATGAATGAGATGAAAGATAATAATGACTTTATCTGTGCATACGTATGTTGAATGATCGCATGATAAACGGAATAGTTTTTAATGAACGTAAAGAATGTTTTATTATTAAAACTAGAACTCACTCAGCAACGCTGACTTTTATTACGTTTTCCAGTTGCCAGGTAAATGATTGCTGAGGATGGCACGGTAAGGCTACTCAGCTCTTTTGGGATGGCATCCATTTATAAAGCTTTTGTGATGTAATGCAAACATGTATTTTGTAACCGGATAATGATGTATTATTTGGCAAAAGTAATTATAATGAAACGTGATGTCATTTTTGAATGTTTCTGCCGCAATGTTTTCGTAATGCAAGTGTAATTATATGTTTTATGTGCGATGAATGGCCAACTGTAGGCGTCCCGGGAACGGGGCCTTACAAGTTGGTATCAGAGCCAAAGTTTAAGTGAAATGGGTAAATTTTCAAAATAAACCTTAACTTAAACTGAAAATGGGACGAAAGGGGAATGGGATGCCAAACTGAGTAGCTGCGTGCCATCAGGTATTTTCTTAAAGTTAACCGGTTTATGTGCGCATGGTATATGTTATGTGTTGTATGTAGATTTGAATACTGCTGTAGTCAGGACGGGTAATACTTGGGGTATGAAGTGTACAGTAAGTGGCTAATCACAACTGGCCACTGTAATTAGGGACTTACTATACTTGACATAAACTGAGTTGTTTCCTTGAATGACCGTGTTGGTGTTTGAATCTCTCAGTGTGATAGAGAATGGCTGGTGGTAGATCTTCTAGAGCTTCTACGGGTGGAGGCCGTGATGGCCCTGATGCTGAACCACGCCCTAAAAGAGGAAGGCCTAGAGCTGAGAAAGAGGTTCCTGCAGAACCTGAGACTCCTCATCCAGAAGCTGGGGATGAGAGTGCGAACTTGAGGGCCTCGGTAAAGGAGGCTGTTGTTGAGGAAGTACATCAGGTCATGCAGACAATCTTACCGTCTGTGGTGACCGAAGTCATCAAAGCTATGAAGGAGGGAGAAAGGAAGGAGAGAAACAGGGCCTCGGGGGAGCAACCGGAGCCTGAAACGATCTTCTCCGATAATAAGGAGGAAGAGGAAGAGGAGCCTGTGCGAGAGGTGACACGAGGCTGTAACTACGGGGTGTTTATGAGATGCAAGCCCCCTACTTTTGACGGTAATGGCAATGCTGCTGCTACTCACCGATGGGTGAGAGAAATGGAGGCTGTTCTCGACATCAGCGAGTGCCGGGAAGATCAAAAAGTAAAGTTTGCCACCCATTCCTTTGTGGACTCGGCACTATGCTAGTGGGACAACATTGTCCAAGCGGAGGGTAATCGGGCAATCGGGAGAATGAGGTGGCCCAAAATGAAGAAGATGGTGATCAAGGAGTTTTGTCCTCATCGGGAAATGGATAAGGTCGAAAGGGAGTTTCTGCAACTGGAGGCGGGAACCATGACACACCAACAGTACACCACGAAGTTCAACGAGATGGCACGTCTGGTGCCGGATCAAGTGACGCCTCTGTCCCGAAAGATCAAGAGCTATGTACAGGGTTTGCCGGCGGTTATTCGCAGGCACATGATTGCTGCCCGGCCGAGCACGTTTAGGTCGGCGGTGGATTTGGCGGGGAGACTGTATGATGAAAGAATGGTGGTGGTGACTGATGGTGGCAGGAAGAGCGGTGGTGATCGAAACTGGCAGAGGAAGAGGTTTGGTCGGGGCGATGCCTCGATGGGTAATAAGAAGGCACGGGTGGATCATCGCCGTGTGGGCATGTCGGGTGCGGGATTGAGAAGGTGTGGTAAATGTGGACGGGAGCATAGTGGGGAGTGCAGGTTGGGGTCAAACTTGTGCTTCAAGTGTGGAAAGGCGGGGCACATAGCAAAGTACTGTCGTACGGCCCGGTGCTTTAACTGTGGTGAAGAGGGTCATGTGTTCAAGGATTGTAAGAAGCCGAGGGCTGAGAGTTCAGGGGAAAAGAGGACGGGAGGTGATGGACAGAGGGTGAGCGCCAGGGCATTCACCATGACTCAGGAGGAAGCTAGAACAGACGCTGATGTCGTGTCCGGTACGTTTCTGGTGAACCAAACTTTAGCTTCTGTGTTATTTGATTCGGGTGCTAGTAAAGTTTTATTTCTGCTGCTTTCTGTGCTAAGGTGCCTGTTAGTAGTAGACGTGTTGATGCGCCCTTTGATGTAGAAACTGCCATAGGTAAGTCTACCAGGATTTCTGAGATGATAAAGAACTGTGATGTGGAGCTCGAGGGTCATAAGTTTCCTGTTAGACAGTTTGTGATGACCTTAGGTGGTTTTGATTTGGTCCTTGGGATGGATTGGTTAGCGGATTTCGAGGCGAACATTGTGTGTCGCAAGAAGATGATTCGGTTGTCGGCGCCTGACGGTAGTACAGTGACGGTTTATGGTGATCGGGTTACTACGATTCCGAAAGTGATCTCGATGGCGGTGGCGGGGAAGTGTATGAGGCGTGGATGTAGTGCCTACTTGGCCTATGTAAAGGATGTGGATACGCCAACACCACAACTAGCCGATGTACCGGTTGTGTGTGACTTTCCAGATGTGTTCCGAGAAGACTTATCAGGAGTGCCACCTGACAGAGAGATTGAGTTTCAGATTGATCTGATACCGGGTGCCCAACCTGTCGCCAAGGCACCGTATCGGTTGGCTCCGACCGAGATGAAAGAATTGATGGAGCAGTTGCAAGAGTTGCTCGATAAGGGGTTCATTAGACCGAGTATCTCTCCTTGGGGTGCTCCGGTCCTGTTTGTAAAGAAGAAGGACGGTAGTATGAGGATGTGCATCGACTACCGCGAGCTGAACAAGTTGATAGTGAAGAACCAATACCCCTTACCGAGGATAGATGATTTGTTCGACCAGCTTCAGGGTGCCAGTTGGTTTTCAAGGATAGATCTTCGATCTAGTTACCATCAGGTGAAGGTGAAGGCGCAGGATATTCCTAAAACAGCTTTCCGTACGCGCTATGGTCACTGCGAGTTCCTCGTCATGTCTTTTGGTTTGACCAATGCGCCAGCTGCTTTTATGGATTTGATGAACCGTGTGTGTCGGCCTATGTTGGATAAATCAGTGATTGTGTTCATTGATGATATCCTGATTTACTCGAGGAGCGAAGCAGAGCATGCCGGTCACATTCGGGAGGTTCTAGAGACGTTGAGAAGGGAGAAGTTGTATGCGAAATTCTCCAAGTGCGCGTTCTGGTTGCGCGAAGTTCAGTTCTTGGGTCACTTTGGTGAATCCCGACGGGATAATGGTGGACCCGGCGAAAGTGGAGGCGGTTATGCAATGGAAGTCACCAAAGACGCCATCTGAGATTCGTAGCTTCTTGGGTTTGGCGGGCTACTATAGAAGATTTATCCAAGACTTCTCTAAGATTGCTTCTCCACTGACTAAGTTGACCCAAAAAGATGTGAAGTTCGTATGGGGTCAAGCTCACGAGAAGGCGTTTGAAGAATTGAAGGCGAGATTGACTCAAGCTCCTGTTCTGTCGTTACCCGATGGAAGTGAAGATCTGGTGGTTTATTCTGATGCTTCTTACTCGGGGTTGGGGTGTGTGTTAATGCAGAGAGGAAAGGTTATAGCCTATGCATCCCGACAGTTTCATGAGGTCAATTATCCTACTCATGACTTGGAGCTAGCAGCCGTGGTCTTTGCATTAAAGATTTGGAGGCACTATCTGTACGGGACGAAGTGCACCATATTCACTGACCACAAGAGTCTGAAGTACTTCTTCGAGCAGAAGGATCTGAACATGAGGCAGAGACGGTGGTTGGAACTTATAAAAGACTATGACTGCGAGATCCACTACCATCCGGGCAAGGCCAACGTGGTGGCTGATGCCCTTAGCCGGAAAGAGAGGCCCGAGCCTATTCGGGTGAAAGCCTATCAGTTGATCATGACCTCCGATGTGATGAAGCAGGTTAAAGAGTTTCAAGATGAGGCATTGAAAGAAAATCATCTTAACTCTGAAAGAATGAGAGGTCTGGTTGGGGAATTGGGTGAAAACATGCTCGGTGTTAGAACCTGATTCGGTCGTGTGTGGATTCCTCGTTTTGGGGATCTACGGGTGAAGATAATGGATGAAGCTCACAAGACCCGATACTCCATTCATCCTGGTGCCACGAAGATGTACCATGATATGTAGAAAGACTATTCGTGACCGGGTATGAAGCGCGATGTGGTGGAGTATGTGAGTAAGTGCCTTACTTGCTTACAGGTGAAGGCCGAACATCAAAAGCTGTATGGAAAGATCCAACCTTTGGATATACCGGAATGGAAGTGGGAGCACGTCACCATGGATTTCATTACAAAGCTGCCGCGTACCCCGAAAGGGTATGATGCCATATGGGTGATAGTTGATCGCTTGACGAAGAGTGCTCACTTCCTGCCGATCCGCGAGACATATTCATCTGAGAGGTTGGCTGATCTGTTCATCAAGGAAAGTGTATCTCGTCATGGTGTGCCGGTGTCTATTGTGTCGGATCGCGACACCCGGTTTACATCTAAATTTTGGAAAAAGTTCCACGACGCTATGGGGACGAGGTTACATATCAGCAGGGCTTATCATCCCCAGACTGATGGTGAGTCAGAAAGGACCATTCAGACACTGGAAGACATGCTTCGGGCATGTGTGATTGATTTCGGTGGAAGTTGGGATGACCACTTACCGTTAGCCGAATTCTCATACAACAACAGCTATCACGCCAGCATTGGTATGCCTCCATATGAGATGCTATACGGTAGGAGATGCAGAACATCCGTTTGTTGGGGTGATATTGGTCAAAAGGATTTGGGAAGCGTCGAGGTAATCGAGGCTACGACTGAGAAGCTTGAAAAGATTAAGGCCTTCATGAAGGCAGCCAAAGATAGACAGAAGTCGTATGCTGATAAACGACGCAGGCTGATTGAGTTCCAGGTGGGTGACCGGGTTATGTTGAAGGTCTCACCTTGGAAGGGTATCATTCGCTTCCGAAAGCGGGGCAAGTTGAGCCCAAGGTATATAGGCCCTTTCCGAATCATTGCTCGAGTAGGAGAGGTGGCCTATAGACTAGAGTTACCGGATGAGTTAAGTGGAATTCACCCGACATTCTATGTATCTCATCTAAGGAAGTGCTTAGCTGATGAAGATATGATTGTTCCACTGGAGGATATCGAGGTAGACGAACGGCTCAATTATGTGGAGCAACCAGTGGAAATCATCGACCGGAAGGAGATAAGGCTGAGGAATAAAGTGGTTCCTCTTGTGCGTGTACAGTGGAAGCACATGAAGGGATCCGAGTCAACGTGGGAGACTGAGGAAGAAATGACGCAACATTATCCACGTTTGTTCGAGGAATAACAGGTTTCGGGGACAAAACCTATTTAAGGGGGGTGGACTTGTAACACCCGGATATTTCATATTTTGAAGCCGGCGAAGAAAGAAAAGAAAATAAAGTCCAAAGTCGAGGGACCAAACTCGCCAACGAAGAAAAGTTGGGAAATGTGGTGATATTTGTAGGGGAGGGCAGCCCACTCTCCCCACACACCACAAATTTTCAGATTTCCATAGAGGGGAGAAGAGAGAAAGAGGAGAAAAAGAGAAAAATGGGTGTTTCGGGTGATTCGGGTGTCCAAATTCGTCGAGTAGCAAGCCAAATCGAAGCCCTTGACGTTGTGCTCGATTGTGTGAGTTCTAGGACCCCACTTTTACTTGCTTTCAACTGATTTTGGGGCTGGAAAATGTTCAAAACCCGTTTTTGTATGTGTGTGTGTTTGACCCATTTGGGTGTGATGTGTATGGTGCGTTTAGAGTAAGATTCCGGGCTTGTGTGTGCTTGTATGGTGTTATGGTATGCATTCCTAAGGTCCAGGAGGGTTAATTTAGGCTTAGAATGGGTTTGGATGAGCTTGGAGGCCGAAAATGGCAGATTGGGTTCGGGATGAACTCCATTCTGCATCAGCTAGGGCTAGGCGACCGAATGGAGGCCATACGACCGAATGAGAGGCGATTGAGGGTCATTCGCACGATTGGGATTCATTCGCACGATTGAGGGTTCAATCGCACGACTAAGGCTTCACTCGCACAACTGGGAGTCCAGTCGCATGGGGATTGCACGACTGAGGGTTCAGTCGCATAGATGCTTAGTCACATGAGTCCATTGGCATGAGGCCAGTCGCATAGGTGCCCATTCGCAGTAGTCCCATTCGCACAAGGTCCATACGCACGATTGGATGTTCATTCGCATAGATGTTCATCCGCATGAGTCCAGTCGCATGATGTTCAGTCGCATGGAGGCCATGCGACTGAAGAGTGTTCATACGCCCAAATAGGGTTGTTGCACTCGAAGGAATGTGTAGTTTGACTTCTGGCCTTCGGGGGAAGGTGCAGATGTAAGTTTGACGTAAAGTAACCCGTAAGAGCATGTAAGAGAACAGTAATGGCCTTAGTGAGCATGTAGGGCATGATGTTGATGATGATGTTGCATGTTTATGCATATTATGTATGTATGATGTTGCCCTGTATGATGATGATGATGATGAATGTGTATGATATGTTCCATATTATGATGTATGCTTATCTTTCTTGTGGCTTTACATGTCATGTTAATGAATGAATGAAGTATTATGTAATGTAAAGCGAAAGATAATGAAAGAGGAACATGAAGTAAGAATGCATGCATTAATGAATGATGAATGAACGAATGAAAGGCTTGCAAGCATATATATGGGGTGAGCGACTTTGTGTTGCAAAAGACTCGGACGAAGTGCAATCATTTAGATTGCCTATGGGGTGAGCAACCTTGTCGTTGCAAAAGACTCGAGTAACGTGCTATCGTGATGTTGCCTTGGGGTGAGCAACCTTGTTGTTGCAAAAGACTCGGATAGCTTGCTATCATAAGATGGGCAATGAGGTGAGCAACCCTAGGGGTGCAAAAGACTCAGATAGCGTGCAATCATGGAGATTGCTATTGAGGTGAGCGACCATGTTGTCGCAAAAGACTCGGAAGAATGAATGAATGAAAGGAACGGAAGATAATGAATGAGATGAAAGATAATAATGACTTTATCTGTGCATACGTATGTTGAATGATCGCATGATAAACGGAATAGTTTTTAATGAACGTAAAGTATGTTTTATTATTAAAACTAGACTCACTCAGCAACGCTGACTTTTATTACGTTTTCCAGTTGGCAGGTAAATGATTGCTGAGGATGGCACGGCAAGGCTACTCAACTCTTTTGGGATGGCATCCATTTATAAAGCTTTTGTGATGTAATGCAAACATGTATTTTGTAACCGGATAATGATGTATTATTTGGCAAAAGTAATTATAATGAAACGTGATGTCATTTTTGAATGTTTCTGCTGCAATGTTTTCTTAATGCAAGTGTAATTATATGTTTTATGTGCGATGAATGGACAACTGTAGGCGTCCCGGGAACGGGACCTTACAATTGTGCTGGCAGTCTCTATCAAGCTCCGATTTTTCCTTCCAGCAACGCCATTCATCTGTGGAGTGTAAGCAGAGGTAAACTGATGTACGATTCCTTTCTCTCTACAATATGCCTCCATCCACTGATTCTTGAATTCTGTGCCGTTGTCTGATCGAATATGCCTTACTTTTAGCTTGTAGAGTGATTCCAATATAGTTACTAGATGTTTGAATGACTCAAAAGTTTCTGATTTGGCTTTCAGAAACATCACCCAAAAGAATCTTGAGTAATCATCCATTACTACAAAGCAGTATAGATCTCCAGCAATGCCCTTTGTGCTTACAGTGCCAAATAGATCCATGTGTAGAAGCTCAAGAGGAATATCAATAGAGTTCACTTTCTTTGCCTTGTAAGACTTCTTGGTCTGTTTCCCTTTCTTACATGCTACATAGAAATCCGGAAGCTGGAAATTCTTGATAGTTACTCCATTTACTAAATCATTCTGAACTAAATGATTCATCTTCCTTGGATTAATGTGCCCCATTCTTCTATGCCATGAGACTGAATCCCTCTCAGTTGCCTTTGACAAGAAACATTGAACAGTGTGATCAGTTGTGTAGGCTTTTGATAGATCCAAGACATACAAGTCGTTATATATTGAAGCTGACATAAGAACCTTATCCCCCTCAATCACATAATCCTTCTTTAACATCTAGCACTTCTTGTTATTAAATACAACTTTGAATCCTTTATCACAAATCTAGGAGACTGAAAGTAAGTTGTTCTGTAGTTGTTGAACGTAGTTGACCTTGTCAAACTTTACTTTCTTGTTTCCCACTTCACCTTGAGCGGTGATATAACCTCCTTTGTTTCCAGCATATGAAACATGTCCCCCTTTAATTTGTTTGACGTTGAAAAGAATAGACGAATTCCCTGTCATGTGCCTGGACGCCCCACTATCAATAATCCAGGTATTATGATAGCACTGTAGCGGACACCCTGCACATACAAAGGAAATGATTAGTTCAGGTTTGGGACCCAAGCCTTAACTGGCTTGGGTGACCCCGAGGAATCACACATCATAAATTCAACCCACTGTCCTTTAGAGGATGAGGGCACATCCTTCTTCTTCATATCCTCACTATCAGACACATTGCTTGATTTTTCTTTCCTTAAACCAGTTTTATGTAGGGCCTGTTTGTGGTAAACAGATGATTGGCTTATGGTTTGAACTTTAGGTTCACTAAAACTCTTAGGTGGAGTATTAGATCTCATTTAGAAAAACTTGGTTTTTCATCATAAAGTTCAATTTTCTTTCTGGGCGTCTGATAATAAGGACAATTAGGAGAGATATGTCCTCGTTTTCCACAACTGTAGCAAGATCTTACTTCTATAGATTGAAGAAACTTTTATATGGTGTTGAGTTTGGTAAAGGTGTGAGATGTGTCTGGTTGGGTTTTGTTACTTCTCTTTTAGATGTTTTAGCTTCTTTAACAAAATTAATTGTTTTGATGTTTTGAACATCTTTAACTTTTGGTTTACTTGGACTTTGATGAATAACACGTTTATTGTTAACTGGTTTAGTCATTTTGGGTTTTGAAATCGACGTTTGTGAACCTGACCTTACATTAACCCTTTCAATTTCATCATTCAAATTCTCAACCCGCAATTTTCCTTTTGATTTCAAAGTAGAATCCTTCTATTTAGTGCTAGATTTCACCGGTTTACCCGTGGAATCAGGATCACTAACCAGAGGAGTGGACACCACATGATCCTTTACTGGGTTGTTATTGATAGGTCTACATTTTGTGTTCAAAAGGATTTCATGTGGTGGGGGAACTACTTTGCACCCCAGACCTTCCCCATTCTTTCTTTCATTCACTAAGTTTTGAACTATGTGAGAAGAACTAGCCCAACTATGTAGTTTTTGTTTTAAAGAATTAACCTCTACTTCCAAAAGTGCTTTTTCCTTCTTGGTTTCTTCCATAGAATTTACATAAAACTTTATATCGTTTGCTTGATTTAAGGCAACAACCTCGGTTTCCCTTAGTTGTTTTCCTAAAAGTTCTATTTTTTCTTTGAAACTGCACTTATTTTGTTTTAATATATGATTAGCTTCAGTGCAGAGTTGTAAATCATTTATTAAGTTATCATTGTGTTCTAATAACCTAGCAAATTTCAGATCAATGCTTTCCCTAAATTTTTCACATTCAGAACAAGCATGTTTATCAAATAATTGGTCATTAGACCTTACTTGTGAAGAATCAGACGAGTCATCCATCAACGCCGTATCAGACTCTTCAGTGACTTGAGATTCTAAGTTTGTTGCTCTGAGCTCTTCCTCAAGCAAGTGATTCACCACATTCACAGCTTCTTTGGTATCTGACATCGCTTGCTCAGCTATGATCTCACCTTCACTAGCAGATCCATCATCCAGTGCCTCAACAAAGGCAATATTTGATTCACCCGGAGACACAAATCGGAAGGACCAGTTTTGCCCTTCATCACCTTGAGCAGGCAGGGCCTTTGTCTCTTTGCTTGAAGATGTAGTTCTTGTTGGGACCTTGTACGGACGAAGTACTAACTGATTTACGTGTATACCAACTCAAATAGTGCGGAATCCTATTTGATTGGCGATCCAATCGGTGAGAACGCACGTAGAATCGATCTTAGAATGAATCTAAACGTTAAGAACGATTGCAAAACGATTCATTGCGATCTATGAACTTGGAACAGGTTCTCTAATGTCTCTGGACGGCTAGGGTACGAGTAGGAGTCGAAATATTGAAAGTATTCCGTTTTTCCACGAATTAAGTGGTATTTATAGGTTAGGGTTAGTCAATCGTATGACTGGACCATTAGCATGGTTCAGTCGTGCGACTAAAGCATGCGACTGAGTCAATCACACGACTGCGAGTTCAGTCGTGCGGCTGAGTCATTCCTATGTCTCAGTCGTGCGACTGATCCAGTCTCTTGGTTCAGTCGTGGGACTGATCCATTAGTATGAAGTATTCATGCGTATGGTCCATTAGCATGGTCCATTCGCATGAAAACTTCATACGACTAATTTTCAATATGTTTCTCAATCATTACTTGACTAAGATCTATTCAAACAACCACAAACCTATATAGTTAGTTCAATATGCGTTAATAAACAATAAACATTGAAACAAACACTGAAACATTCAACATTAAGTTCATCAATCACATATTCTGTTTCATTCAACTCATACAGTTCATTTACATTTAGGACATGACAGACATATTACATTAAGATCGTAAACTAGGTATATATGTATCAACATACTCCCCCTTGGACCTAGTTTCATTCATTGTCTGGCATCCTTCATTAGCTCGTCAAACTTCTTATGCCTCTCCTCGACTGTGACTCCAGCATGTATTTCGAATGCAAAACAGAGTCTTATCACGTTCTGAAACTGGAGGGCCTGTACGATATCCTGCGGATCATAGAATAATGGCCACCTGTATAAAGTATAAACATCACTAGATGACAAGTTGGTTAGCCATATTGGGTCAAATACCCGGATGGTCTACATTTGGTGCTCTTTCTGCAATACTATGACCGCTTCTCCTGTTCTCCAATCATAATACCACCAGTTGAAGTGGTGAGTGAAGTCTTGTGGCATTTCCCTCATGGGAATCTTTGACATAGTGCGTGGAGGACTCCACTTCAGCACCAGTTTGGGTTTCCCAGTCCTTGGGTCTACCTCCGACCTTCGAATATACCTCGTAGGTTGTTGAGGCTTGAAGTTAACCCATCTAGTATGGTATTCTTTCTTTAACGCAGCTTTAAACCAGCCTGACATCTTCTTGGGGTCAGCATACAGCAGGTTCAGGCGTGCCAACTGGTTGAGCTCAAAACTAGGGAGAGTCTTCAGATCATGTGGGAATCTGAAGTACTCAATTCCCTTCTCCCTCTTCACGGCATATACATTAGAATCCTCAAAATAAGCCCATGCTATAATCTTTCCAGACACCTTTAGATGCTTCTTTACTTTGTAGAGCTTGGCGTAGGCACTCGGCTTTGGCGCTGTGCGTTGGGCACGGATCTCTGCAAAACAAGCCCATGCTATAATCTTGCCATTCAGCCTTTTTTTGGTCTCAACATCGGTGTCCGAGGCTTGGGCTTGGCTTTCTGATTTCTCGGCCTCCTTCTCCATCATATCCAGTTTAGGATACATATCACTGGCGATAGTATTTCCAAAATCAGGAACCACATTCCCCTCTGGATCAGTATATTTTGGATAATGCTGTGCTGTGACGTCTACAATCTCTATCTCATCCACATCGTTGAGCTCGTCATCACTAGCAACATCAAAGGTAGGTCGTGCGAAGAAATGAGCGATTGGGGGTGAATAAGGTTTGTGACCAACTCCCCCTCTATTTATACTAGAGTTTCCTCCAGTCGTGCGACTGGACCTAATCGCACAGCTGATTCGTGCGATTGAGGCTCAGTCGTGCGACTGACTCAATCGGTCATCATTAGTCGTGCGACTGGGTTTCTGTCATGCGACTGGGTTTCTGTCGTGCGACAACCCCATTCGGTTGCTTCCATTTGTGCGATTGGTTCAATCTGATGATCCAATCGCATGAATTTAACCATGCTGATGGTCCAATCGCACGTCTGGGCCATACGTGAGGCTTAGTCGTGCAATTGGGCTCATTCGTCTGGCTCAATCGTACGGCTGGTCCATACTTATGGTCCAGTCGTGCGAATGGCTCATTCTTATAAGTTTGACTCTATGAACATTACATTTATCCCTTTTTAACTTTTGATTAAACATTTTGAGCATTCGATCATCTCAGACATGATCATTTTAGCTAAGAAAACCTTTGATCCCCTCAGTCGTGATCCTTTTTAACAAAACATTTTGTCATCTCAGATGTGACCCTTTTACCATTTGAAAACCAGTTTGGTCACCTCAGAGGTGACCCTTTTACCATTTGAAAACCAGTTTGGTCACCTCAGACGTGACCCTTTTAAGTGAGTGAATCCCAGGTTGACTTCCGATGCGTAGTCCGACATTTAACTACTAAATTGACTGAAATTACCTAAAATAAGCAACTAGAAATAAAACAAAACTAAAACATAATTTTGTATTTTTGTGTGAGGTTGAAATCCTAAGATAAGTATCTACCAGATTTTTCTTTCTAGACAGTATAGCATCAATTTACAGTGATCATGACTGGATCAATTCATTATGGAATCATACAGGTTTATCAAATCATTTGGGACATGTTACCAAAACCGTTTGATGCTAGATTCTTGTTTTATCGAGAGTCATTTGCAAGTTTAGGAAATCATTCTAGAGCTATAAGATACACACACTGATTTGGACTTTCAAGAGTTGCTGCTCACGATGATTGTCAGTATACTTGTCCTCTAAGATCCATACACAGATTTTCGACACTCACTGGTGATGAATTAAGGTTTAGTTATTTCAACAAACATTTGTGGATCCCACGCTTATATGGTAATCAACATTCCTCAGGAGAATTTTTGAGCGGTCTACGGGTGTTTTGACAAGAAGAAACTATTCTAAGAGCTTTCAAAGAGATGCCAAGCCTCCGGTCAGTGCCATCGAACAGCAGAGAGGCGCAAACAACACTGAATTCTAGAATATTTAGGTTATGCTTATCCTCAGGTCAGTGCCATCGCACAGCAAAGAGGCACACAACCTATCTTCTTGTGAGAGCATTTTTCTTTTCTTTTTGCACGTAACGCACCAACAACATTTTTTATTAGCTTGATAGCGCTTACATATTTTTTTCGTGCTTTGCTCTTTTCATGGTCATCCGCACACATTTGTGGCGTTTATCTGCTCCTCACCCCTTATTGGAACTTCGTTGATTGTGTTAACCAGGGATAAGATGGGAACCCACAACAAGTTGAACAATTTAGTTTGAATTTAAGTCACCAATGAGGTCTACTCATCTATTGTGTTGAATCTACTGACACATCATATAATGAACATGCAACCTCTGGGTCTACTTTCTTTATGTTACCTTATTAGCATACTAGTTTTACTATCATTTTTCCTTTTATTTTGTTTAGACTACTCAGACTTATACTTCGAATTTTTTATCTTAATTAGTTAAGTTCTTTAACGTCCCAAACTCTTTGTTCTCGTGTACTATCATTTTCCATAAACATTGAATCAGTATCACAGATACGATCTCATTTCTATAAGCTAGCCTGTCCTCCTCCTCGTTTTTTTTTATTTTTTATTATATATTACTAACTTAACCTATTCTCCCCTAAAGTTCTAAAACCGAAACTGATTTGGTTTTTAGGATTTTAATATGCGAACAAATAAAATACTAAAATTAATTAAATAAAATAAAATATAATATAAGAAAAATGGACTCGACGCATCGGACTAAACATGTTCAACTTCTAGAATGACATCACTTTTCTTTTTAACGTCGTTGACCTCTAACAAATATAGAAAACGTGGTTTATCAAAGGCTTTTTTGTAGAGGTCAGCGTGTTGAAAATCCGTATTTATTTTAACAACATCGATTAGATTCTTTTCAAAACAATAATGTATAAAGTGATATTTAATACCGATGTGTTTGGTCTTAGGATGTTGGACAGGATTTTCAGTAACGGCTATTGCAGTAGAATTATCAACAAATAAAGGAGTGTTAGAGAATTTCAAACCGTAGTCCCGCATCTGCTATTGAATCCAGATGATTTGAGAACAACAGCTTACCGCAGTAACATATTCAGCTTCACAAGTTGACAACGCAACTGATGTATGCTTCTTACACTGCCACATGACTAATCTTCTCCTAAAGAATTGACAACCTGCTAAGGTGGATTTGAAGTTCATTTTGCAGCCGCCATAATCAGAGTCACTGTACGCGGTAAGCTCAAAATCATCGTCATAAGGATACCACAACCCAAGTGTTGGTGTACCCTTCAGATAGCAAAATATCCTCTTGACCCCTATAAGATGGTTAACTTTTGGTTTCGCCTGGTATCGTGAACAAAGAGACGTCGCGTACATGATATCAGGTCTTGAGGCTGTGAGGTACATGATAGATCCAATCATTCCTCGGTACATGGTGGCATCGACAATATCACCATTCTCGTCGAGTGCTACATCATGGTTTGTAGCAAGTGGAGTCCCAGCTGCGGAAGCATTCTCCATGTCAAACCGACTGAGAATATCCCCTACATACTTGGTCTAGTGTAGAAATATCCCCTTTGGTGTTTGATCCACCTGTAACCCGAGAAAGAACTTCATCTCTCCCATGGCACTCATTTCAAATTCTGCCTTCATTACTGCTTCAAATTCTTTACATAAGTCTTCGTTCTTGGAGCCGAAAATTATGTCATCAACATAAATCTGAACAAGCAGTAGATGTCCATTCTTTTCTTTGATGAAAAGTGTACAATCAATTACACCTCTGTTAAATCCGTGTTTCACAAGGTGTGTTGAGAGTTTTTCATACCATGCTCTCGGGGCTTGGTAATGCTCGTAGAGAGCCTTATCCAGTGTGTAAACTCTGTCCCGATGATATGGATCCTCAAATCCTTCGGGTTGACTGACATAGACTGTTTCCCGGATTTCACCATGAAGAAATGCACTCTTTATATCCAGTTGATAGACTTTAATCTTCATGTAAGATGCATAGGATAGGAAGATACGGATGGCTTCCATTCTCGCCACAGGGCAAATACTTCATTGTAATCAACTCCCTCGACTTGTCGAAATCCTTGAACTACAAGTCAAGCCTTGTTCCTGATGATGACACCTTGGTCATCTTTCATACATTTCAAGACCCATTTGGTGCCAATGACCTTAGCACCTTTAGGTCTATCCACCATTGTCCATATACCTAAGTTCTTGAACTGAAGAAGTTCTTCTTGCATGACACTCACCCATGCCTCATCATTTAGTGCTTCACTGACGTATTTTGGCTCAAACTGAGACACAAAACAACGATATGATCCATCGTGAAGGTATCCCTTTTCTATTACCGAGGCATAATCAGCTGAATATAGCTGATTTCTTGTCTGAACTCTTGATCTGACATCCCCAATGACATTGTCTAAAGGATGATAGACATTGAGGCGTGATCCAGGAGTGGTGGGAACAACTACCTCAGAATCAAGATTATGAACGTTTGGTTCCAGATCTGAGGCAGTAGGAGTGTGAGGTTTTGAAGACTCAGAGGCATCAACGTCAGATGCTTGTGGACTTGCAGTAGTAGGAACCTGTTCCTTCTGATTGTTCTGGTCATTCTCCACGGCTTCATCATTAGAGGAGGAGTCACCTTACCTTGAGTGCTCCCCCTGAATGGTTAGACGATTCACCTTGTGAACCAGATGATATGGAGTCTTGTGATGGTGTGTTTAAGACATCATACATCATTCGGTTGCTATCTCATCGTCAGAAGTGGAGAGAGGGATGTTGAAGGACATCAAGAATCCATCATAATCGAAAAACAATGCGGGTCTTTTTCCAGCAGGAGGGGTGGTGTATCTCTGAACGTCAACGTTACACCAGACTTCTACCTGACCCGTTGAGTTGTTGTAAACTCTTTTATTAGGTATGTTGTATCCTAGAAAGATTCACTCATCAGCCTTCTCGCTGAACTTGCCTTCCTGAGTTTTTTTCAATAGGGTGCAAGGTGCGCCAAACGGTTCAAGATACTCTAGATTTGGTTTACGTCTTTGTAGTAACTCGTAACACGTCTTTCCATGACGTTTTACCACCAGAACTCGATTTAACGTGTAACACGCATTGGCAACTGCCTCATTCCAGAATTGGATGGGCAGTTTCGAGTCTGCTAGCATTGTCCGTGCTGTCTCTATCAAACTGTAATTCTTTCTCTCAGCAACACCGTTCATCTGAGGAGTGTAGGCGGAAGTGAACTGGTGCACAATTCCCTTTTCTTTGCAGAAAGCCTCCATCCATTGGTTCTTGAACTCGGTTCCGTTGTCTGAGCATACTTGTCTGACCTTCAGCTTGTAGAGTGACTCCAGTGTAGTTACTAACTCTTTGAATGACTCAAATGTTTCTAATTTTGATTTCAGAAACATCACCAAGAGAATCTTGAGTAATCATCTGTAACTACATAGCAGTACAAGTCGACTGCGATGCTTCTTGTACTGACTAGACCAAACAGATCCATGTGAAGGAGCTCAAGAGGCAGTTCAATGGAATGAACTTTGTTTTCCTTATTAGACTTCTTCGTCTGTTTGCCTTTCTTGCAGGCGACACAAAAATCCGGGAGTTGGAAGTTTTTGAAGTTTACTCCTCGCACTAGATCATTCTGGATCAAGTTATTCATCTTCCGTGGATTGATGTGTCCCATTCTCCTATGCCAGGAGATAGAATCCTTCTCATTATCCTTTGACAAGAAGCATTGAACTTGATGATCCGTTGTAGAGGCCTTTGATAGATCCAAGACATAAAGATCATTATATCTTGAGGCAGACATTAAGACTTGGTCCTCCAGGATCACATAGTCCTTTTTTAGGACATAGCACTTCTTGTTGTCGGATACTACCTTAAATCCTTTGTCACATATTTGGGATACAGAAAGTAAGTTGTTTTGAAGTTGTTGAACGTAGTTTACCTTATCAAACTTCATTTTCTGATTGCCCACTTCCCCTTGAGCTGTGATGTAACCTCCTTTATTTCCCGCAAAAGAAACATGACCTTATTTAATTTGTTTGACGTTTGACAGGAGTGCCCGGTTTCAAGTCATGTGCCTTGATTCTCCGTTATCTACGATCCAAGTGTTAGTTTCAGCACTATAGCGAACACCCTGCACATTCAATGGAAATCATTACTTGAGGTTAGGGACCCAAGCCTTAACTGGCTTGGGTGACCCAGAAGAATCACACATCATAAATTCCACCCACTGTCCTCTTGAGGGTGTGGAAAGATCATTCATCTTCTTGTCTCATTATCAGATCCTAGGATGGACTTTTCTTTCCATAAACCAGTTTTATGTAAGGCCTATTTGTGATAGACAGACGACTGGTTGATGGGTTGAACATTAGGTTCACTAACTCTTTTTGGTGGAGTCATGGAGCTTCTTTTTGAAGAGCTTGCTTTAGTGTCATAAAGTTCAACCTTTTTCTTTGGTGTCTGATATTAAGGACAGTAAGATGCGATGTGTTCATACTTTCCACAGTTGTAGCATGATCTACTTTCGACATGGTGAATTAACTGTTTCTATGGAGAAGTGTGTGACAAATGTGTGACTTTATTCTGTTTGGGTTTGGAAACTTCTTGTTTAGATGTTTTATCTTGTTTAACAAAATTAATTATTTGAACATTTTTAACATCTTTTCCCTTTTGTTTATCTGGACTTAGACATGTTGTACGTGACACAAGTTTGGTCTTTTTAGGTTCAGAATTAAACGTGGTTGAACCAGACTTTACCTTAACCTTCTCAAATTGTTCATCCAGATTAAGACAAGGCATTTTCCCTTTTGATTTTGAAGTGGCCTCCTTTTGTTTAGTGCTAGATTCATTTGGTTTACCTGTGGAATCTGGATCACTTACAAGAGGAGTGGACACCACATGATCCTTGATTGGGTTATAATTTATTGGTTTACTTTTGGCATTCATCAAGGTCTCATGTGGTGGTGGAACCATTTTATAACCCAAACCCTCCCCATTGTTGCGTTCTCTTACTAAGTGTTGGACAATGTTAGAAGAACTTGTCCAACTATGTAGTTTTTGTTTCAATGAATTTATTTCAACTTCCAAAACTGCTTTTTGTTTCTTAGTGTCTTATAGGGAGTTTAAGTAGAACTTGATGTCATTTGCTTGGTTAAAAGCTACAACTTCGGTTTCCCTAAGTTGTTTATTCAAAAGTTCTATCTTTTCTTTATAACTGTGCTCATTTTGCTTTAAAATTCTATTTTCTTCTGTGCACAGTTGTAAATCATTTACTAAGCTATCATTGTGGTCTAATAACCTAGCAAATTTTAAGTCAATGCTTTCCCTAAATTTATTACATTCAATGCATGCATGACTATCAAATAAATGGTCTTAGGTACTTACCTGAGAGGGCGCGGTTGAATCAGCCATCAAAGCAGAGTCTAACTTTTTTGGTTCTGGTGATTCTGAACATTTTGTGCTTGTCCCTTCTTCAGACAGGTTGTTGGACCAAAAGAACCAATGAGCCTGATCAGAAAAACCTCTAAGTCCCACAGACATTACAACTGCTGATGAAGATCACAACAGCTGAAGACATCAGCTGATTACAAAGGTCTGAAGACAAAGTCTGAAGATGAAGTGCTGAAGACAAAGACTGAAGACCAGAGTGATCAGCAGTTGTCACAACAGCTGAAGTTGTTTACTTCAGTAGTTGTGATGGTTTTACTTTTCAGTACTTGTAACTTTACATTTCAGTAGTTTATTGTTTCAGTAGTTATTAGTCAGTAGTTTCATATAATTGTACTTAGCATTCTCTGAGATGTAATCAGTTGTTGAGAACATCTCAGTAGTTTGCATATTTCAGTTGTTTTGTAAATTCTGTTAGATGTCACTGTCAAGTGACATCAGCAGACGTCACATTCCTCTATATAAGGGATGTTGACCTAGCTGTATTCAAACCGAAGCATTACGCGTGAATGAAAACATTCCTTTAACAAAAATATTCTCTCTATAATTGTGATTGAGTGTTTTGCATATTCATTACTTTTCTTGCTTGAATTCGATCTTAATTCGTGATATTCCGCTGCATAATTCAAATCTAGTTGATCCGATCCTATCAAATGGTATCAGAGCACGTTAATCATTGATCGATCTAACAATTGATCATTGAAACTGTTCTTCTGATAGCGAAGGTTGATCGAATTAGTATTTTTGCAAGAATTGATTATAGAGATTGATTTTCTGTGCTTCCGGTTAATTAATTGAGATTCTAATTGTGTTTTCTAAGTGTGTTGTTGAGTTTTCAAACTAGACCGATTTTAATCTCATTGAATTCAATTGAATTAGTGAAAATTACTACTTCAATGAATGATCCTCACAATACTGGCTCCTCAACTAAGCCTCCAATGCTTGTTAAGAGTGAGTATAACATATGGCAACGCCGAATGCTCCATCACCTGTCTGTTAACAGTTCAGGTTGTTGGAAGTCTGTGGTTCATGGACCATACAAGCCTATGGTGAGTAATCCTGAAACCAATGAGATGGTTCCTAAAAAGAAGGAACAATATTCTGATGAGGATCTAAAACTGTTTGAGATTGATGCTAAAGCCCATGGAATTCTAGCCATGGCACTGCCTAATGAAATCTATTCTGGCCTCATGCATCATGAAACTGCTTATGATCTCTGGGTTGCTCTAAAAGAACAATTTGGAGGAACTGATGAGGTCTTAGCAAATAACAGAGAAATCCTTGCCCTACAATATGAGACATTCTCTCATAGGAAGGGTGAGACACTGACTCAACAGTTTGAGCGGTTTTCATGTTTAATTTCTGAGCTTAAAATGGTTCAACATGAATAAACAAACAGCTAGATGAATAACAGATTCCTCAGATCCCTGCCTGAGAGATGGGACACTTACACCATTGTCCTACGCTCTAGTGCAAATCTTGATACTCTATCTCTCACCCAACTTCATGGGAAACTCTTAACATTTGAGAGAGAGATAGAACAGAAAAGGAAACTATCTTCATCTGGAAAGCTCACATATGACTTTGTACAAGGCAATACTGCTCTGGTTGGTCATGAGTCTGAATATGCTTCATCTGAAAGTTCATATGATGAGCATATTGATTTCTCTTCAAACAGTGGAAATCATGCTTTTGTTGGAATTGAGGGAAACTCAGGTTTTAATGTTGATAATTTGTGTTTTATGATGGATGATTTGAAAGGAATTGCTGATGATGATCTGGAAGAGATGGATATTCTGAGCCAAATGGCATTGATTAATATCAGATCTCAAAAGTTTTATAAGAGAACAGGTAGGAAATTTCCTGGTCTCTCTGGAAAACCAAGGTTGGTTTTGACAAGAGTAAGTTGAGATGTCACAAGTGCCACAGACTTGGAAATTTTGCTAGAGAGTGTAGATCATCTGGATCTAACTCATCTGCACCCTTTGTAACTTTTCCAAGTAATAATTCACAATCCAAAGGGCAACATCCTACCAGTTCTAATCATTATTCACAACATCAATCATCTCCTGCATACTTTATCCCTCAAAGCCCCATGCCATATCCTTATCCATGCTTTTACATGCCTCAGTCTGGTCAAGTTTCTGTACCCATGGCTCAACAACCACATGCTCTACCTGATCCTCAGCCATCTCAAACAAATCAGCAATCTCAACCTCAATCTCATCAGAGCTTTTTCACCCTTGAGGTTGTTGACTGGAGCAACCTACCAGATGATGTCTGTGGTTATTCTGAGCAATTTGCTGGTGCTGGTCAACATGGTGGTGACAATCTTTTTGGAAACCTTGCTTTAATGGCCATGGAATCTACTGATGACAATCCTTCATCATCACAGGTACCACAGGTATCTTCTGAGGCTAAGGCCAAGTTATGTTCTGAATCATGCATAGCTGCTTTTGTTTCTATTAGGGAAGCAAATGTAGCTTTAATTAATCAAAATCTTGACCTAGAAAAGGCAATTTCCAAAAGAAAATCTGAGTTTGAGTCTGTTTTAAAAGAGAAGGATGAAGAGATTTATAAACTTAAATGTCAAATATTACTGATGAAAAGGCAAAGGTAGAGGTCATTCTAGAAAATCACAAGAATCTCAAGGAAACACTTGCAGCTACCCAAGTTGATTGTGAACGATGGGTAACATCCTGCAAGGGATTTGAAATGCTTCTCAGTAAGCAAACTGCTTCCAATGTGAAGTTTGGGATTGGGTATAATCATACCATACCTCCCACAGATTTTACTCCCAAGTTAGAAGTACAATCTGAGGTTGAGAGTCATTCCCAAACCACATCATCAGGTGTTTCATCCTTAACTGAAAATTCAAAATCTGAGGATGAAGATAGTGTGAGTATCTCAGTTAATCAAATAACTGATGATCCCACTGCTTCGAAACACTTGATCAAGAAGAGACTGAGAAATTCAGGTGTTGTTCCACAAGGTACTCAAAGTACTGAAGGGCAAAACACAACACCTGAAGAGCATTTTAAATCAGAGGAAAACAAGCTTTCCTTGACAACTGCTGAAGAATCTATCAGGATTCTAAAAAGTAGTTATAGAAAACCACTGAAGAAGAAATCTTCAGTTGTTGAAAATCCTTCAGTACTTTCCAAAAGTACTGAAAGGAAGTACTTTCCAAAAGTACTGAAAGGAAGCAAGTTCTGAAGAACAAATCTTTAGTAGTTTCATCAACTTCAGCAGTTGATCAAGAAAAGATGAAAAGAAAACCATGTGAAATATGTGGTTTGTTCAATCATCTGACTGATGAATGCTAGTATAACAAGGGTTTAAAATTCAATAAAAAGAAAATCATTAAGCAGGAAATGCATAAAATGAAAAATGAATTTCAAACCAAGTTTGTACCACAATCATCTCATTCTGATAAACCTAAGCTTTCTCAAAAAGTCACTAAGGAGGAAGGGGTTTTTCAAACAACAGCTTCAAATATTCCTCTGGGAATATTGAAAACTCAGACTAAGTCTGTGTCTTTTCAAAAGAAGGGTGTAGAGAATAACAAGAACAAATCATCTACAAGTACTAATGTGTCAACTGAGTTGAAAACTCTGTCAACAAATCAGACACAACTTGTGATGATGGTTCAACATCTATTGGGGAGAGTTAACCAATTAGATGTTTCTGTGATTAAACCACTGAAAAGGATACCTAAGCCAAAATCCAAGGAATCCTTTTCAGCATCATCTACATCTTCAAAAGCCGTTAATCATGCACAACCTGTTAGTTTAACATCTGTTGATGAAAACAGACCCAGAACCAAAAAGGTTTGGGTCTCAAAGGCTAACTAATGTTTGTGATAAATGCAGGGTTCTTCATCATGCCAACGAAGCATCTGGTATGTGGACAGTGGAGGATCCATGCATATGACAGGGATCAGCTCTCTTCTTCATGACTATTCCCAAAGGAAGAAGGGATTTGTTTCTTTTGGAAATGATGCCAAGGGTTACATCATTGGGAAGGGTTTTGTCTCAAATGGGGAGATAAGATTTGTTGATGTTAATCATGTGGAGAACCTCAAATACAACCTTTTGAGTGTCAGTCAAATGTGTGATAAAGGGCATGTTGCACTTTTCACAAGTCAAAACTGTCGGATTCTGTCTTCCACAGTTTTGCACAAAATTGACAAAATATTGGATGAGTATACTCTCCTGAAGGCCAACAGGATTGGAAGAGTATATGCTTTAGATCTATCAAAGAAAATAGATCTAAAAGGCCATCCATGTTTGTTCTCCAAAGCATCTCCTCAAGAATCTGAACTATGGCATAGAAGGCTGGGTCATGTGAATTTCAAGAACATGAATCAGCTCATTTATCATGGTTTAGTGAGGGGTTTGCCAGTAAAGGAGTTCAGGTGTGATGACACCTGCCCAGCTTGCTTAAAAGGAAAGCAACACAAAGCTTCATTCCCTTCTATAGAAGAACCTAAGTCCACTGCCTGCTTGCAATTACTGCATATGGATCTCTTTGGTCCTGTGAGAGTAATGAGCATGGCAAAGAAAAAGTACTGTCTGGTAATTGTGGATGCTTACTCAAGATATGTATGGACTTTCTTCTTGCACTCCAAGGATGAGGCTGCTCAAAGTATCATCTATTTTATGTTACATGTGGAGAAGCAGCATTCACTTCCAGTTAAGTGTGTGAGAAGTGATAATGGGACAGAGTTTAGGAATCACACTCTTGATGAATTCTATTTGTCTAAGGGAATCAAAAGACAATATAGTATTCAAAGAACTCTAGAGCAAAATGGAGTGGTGGAGAGAAAGAACAGGACCCTGATTGAAGCTGCAAGGACAATGTTGGCCGACTCTGGTTTGCCACTAACCTTTTGGGCTGAAGCTGTCAATACAGCCTGCTATGTTCAGATAGAGTATTAGTGAATCAGAGGTTGATGAAGACTCCTTATGAGCTCTTACATCATTTGGCTCTTTTGATTTAATTCTTTAGAGCATTTGGGTGTCCATGTTATATTCTTAACACAAAGAATATACTTCAGAAGTTTGATTCCAAGGTGGATGCAGGGTATTTTGTTGGGTATTCTTCTACTTGCAAGGCATACAAAGTGTTCAACTGCAGAACAAAGATTGTTGAAGAGACTTTGCATGTCAAGTTTAATGAATCCCCAAAAGACAAGATTCCTCAAAACCCTGTTGAGATGTTTGACTTGGACATACTGCAATATGTTCCATATCAGTCTCCACCTGTTGTGGTCTCTGAAGTTCCATTATCTCCAACTGAAGATACAAATGCAAGTGGTAGCGATCATCTGCTTGTTTCTACTACACTTGATGTTCCTGTAGCCTCAGCAGCTCCGTCCACAACAAATGCTGATGAAATCTCTGAATCCTCTACTTCATTTGAACTGCCATCTCAGTCTAGGTTTCAAGAGTCTACATCAACATCTGCTACTGCTGAATCTTCTACAAACACTTGTACAGATATTATTGCATATCAAGAATTGAAGAATCATCCCATGTCCCAGATCATTGGTGACATAAATGCTGGTGTTTCAACAAGAAGTCAATTGTCCAATTTCTGTCTCTATGCTCTCTTCATTAGTCAGCAAGAGCCAAAGAATTATCATGTGGCCTTAAGGGACAATGGATGGGTTGAAGCCATGCAGCTTGAGCTTCTTCAATTTCAAAAACAGCAAGTGTGGGAACTGGTTCCTCTACCCCAAGGTAAGTGTGCAATAGGCACTAAATGGGTGTTTAGGAATAAAACTGATGAAAAAGGCCAAATTGTCAAGAACAAGGCCAGACTGGTTGTACAGGGGTTTTCACAAGAAGAAGGTATTGATTATGATGAAACCTTTGCCCCTGTAGCCAGACTGGAGGCAATTCGATTGTTTTTAGCTTATGCTGCTTTTCATAACCTTAAAGTTTTTCAAATGGATGTCAGAAGTGCATTTTTATATGGTAAAATAAAAGAAGAAGTTTATGTGTGTCAACCACCAGGTTTTGAAGATCATAAACACCCTGATTGGGTGTATAAGCTTGATAAGGCTCTTTATGGGTTGAAACAAGCACCCAGAGCCTGGTATGAAACATTATCTAACTTTATTCTTCAAAATAATTTCACTAGAGGCTCCATAGATAAAACTTTGTTCATAAAGAAAGCTGGCATGCATAAGCTCCTTGTTCAAATTAATGTTGATGATATTATTTTTGCATCATCTGATCCACAGTTGTGATGCATTCATAAAATTGATGCAACAAAAGTTTGAAATGAGTGCAATAAGAGAATTACAGTTCTTTCTGGGTTTACAAATCAAACAACTGACTGATGGAACTTTTATTCATCAGTCAAAATACACAAAAGATTTGTTAACCAAGTTTGATTTACAAAACTGTAAAACCTGTTCTACTCCCATGTGCAGCAACACACAACTGGATGCTGATCAAAAAGGTAAAGCAGTTGATGAAACTCTTTACAGATGTATGATTGGTTCCTTGATGTACCTAACAGCTTCTAGACCAGATATTATGTTTGCAACTTGTGTCTGTGCTAGATGTCAGGCTGCTCCTAAGGACTCCCATATGATTGCAGTCAAGAGGATCTTTAGATATTTGCAAGGAACTAAATCTCTAGGACTATGGTATTCCACTGGGCACTCTTGTAAATTGGTTGCTTTTCTGATAGTGACTATGCAGGGTGTAAGTTAACCAGAAAATTAACCTCTGGTGGATGCCAATTTCTAGGCAACTGTTTGGTCTCTTGGCAGAGTAAGAAACAAACATCAGTTGCTACATCAACAGCTGAAGCAGAGTACATTGCAGCTGCAAGCTGTACATCTCAGGTACTTTGGCTTCAAAATCAGTTATTGGATTATGACATTACAGAGACTAAGACTCCATTATAATGGATAGTTCTTCAGCTCTTTGTATTGTTAAGAATCCTGTCCAGCATTCTAGGACCAAACATATTGAGATCAGACATCATTTCATTAGGGATTGCTATGAAAAAGGTCTGATTGATCCAAAGTTTGTGCCTAGTGCTGATGAGCTTGCAGATATATTTACTAAGCCTTTGGATAGTGCAACTTTTCATAATCTTGTACTCAGGCTTGGTATGCTGCAACTAGAATAATTTGACAACTACTGATGCTCTTAGTTCATAAATACTGATGAGCATTAGTATACTTTTGTCAAAAATAAGTGTTGATAAGTCATTTTATCTTCAGTAGTTTTACAACTACTGAAGACTAAATTACTTAAAAGTACTGAAGTACCTTATTTGTTAGAAAATACTGATGCAGTTCAAACTACTGATGTCTTTTACAATAAATAAGTACTGATGACCAATGAAACATCTGAAAATCAGATGAACTGATGAGTAAGTGTCAAGGTCATTGAAACAGCTGAGCTTTATGAATTGACGACAACTACTGTTTCATTTCCAAACAACTGAAGCCAAAACCAAGTCTTCAGCAGTTTTACAACTACTGATGACCAACACCAAGTCTTCAGTTGTTTACAACATCTGAGAGTTAAAACCATGTCTTCAGTTGTTTTCTAACACCTGATGACTAACACCAACACTTTCAGTTCTTTTCCCTCAACCGTTTCATAACCTATATATACCTAACCCTAACTTCAACCTTTTCATAACCCATTTTCCAAACGTTCATCTTCCATTAATGGCGACCATGCAAATCAAACCTCGACACAACTGTGTTGCTCATCTTACAAAATCACCTTTCTGGAACAAGTTTGATGCTGCTATCGACTTGATGGTTGATTCCCAATACCGCACAGCCTTTCTCCACAATCCAACCATCTACCCCGATACCCTGTGCCAATTCTGGACAAACGTTACCGTTCATACTGCTGAGAATGATTTCACCATCACTCTCCAGTCTTTTGTTAACCAGAAACGGGTGATCATCACTCCTGAGATCATTCGTCAAACCCTAGACCTGAATGATGCCACCTATCCCACCAAGTACCCAAAAGGCACCATTAATCTTTCTTTTGCTAATCATGGTTATGAAGGTGACCTAAGTGCTACTACCATCCTGAAGAAGCACTTCCATGATGCCGAGCGACTCATATTTCACATGATCAATGTCTGCCTGGCTCCCAAAACATCTTCTTGGGATCAAATGTCATCCAGATGGCAACAGGTATTATATTCTATCCTTGAACATCAAAATCTAAATTTTTCTGAAATTATCTTTTTGGAACTGAAAGATTTGGCATTGAAACCTATGGCAAATAGATGGATATTATATCCAAGGTTTCTTATGGCAATCATTTTAAACCAATTAAAATCTGATGGCCTTGTTGGCCTTGGAGTCCCTGCTCTGCTGGTTTTGCCAGAGGTATACTCCAGGCACAACTCAAACCCACAACTTAAAGAGGCTGTCAAACTGCTCAAACCCAAGCAGAGGGAACCCACAGCCTCCACCTCCAAATCTAAAGTCCCCTCCAAACCCAAAACAAAGAAAACCAAAAAGGCTACTCAGGGAGTTGAGTCCTCTGATGATGCCCCTGTAGCACAAACGCAGGATGAGACTACAAGCCTTAATCCCCTTGTAGATTCAATGACTCCACCAGCTGAAACCGCTCAGGTATCCTCTCAACAGGATCCTGATGCAACCAATATTGGGGAAACCACATTACTGGAATCTATTTCACTTGAGAAGATTGCCATTGAAGAGCACCACTCTCCCCAGGTGCAAACCTTTTTCACCCCCATCTCCCACTGATACCTGTTGGAGCATATATTGTCATATATAGTGTGTCCGTCGCTTGTCGAATAGGCTAGACTTAATGTAATAAACCTGATATGTTGTAAACACGTGAAACTGGGTCATTCGCAGGAGCATATGCGAATGAGACTCAGTCGTGCGACTGAGCCTTACTAATGGGCCAGTCGTGCGACTGAGAGATGCGATTGGGTCATTCGTAAGACTGAACCATAAGTATGGTCCAGTCGCACGATTAAACCATACGCATGGTCCAGTCGTACGATTGAACCATACGCATGGTCCAATCGCACGAATGGGCCCAGTCGCATCTAATATGGGCCGAAGCCTATATATACCAGTTTCAATGTGTAGAGAGATAAAGGGTTTGGGGAGGGAGTCTGCCCGGGGGCCTAGGGCTGCCGGATGAGAGGGGAGGTCATGCTCGATCTCCCCTTGCCAAGAGTCTTGATTCTTATGTTGTAACGAGCTTGTAATCGTTAGGTTTTATCAATGAAACCATTATATTATAGTTCGTGTTATTGATTGTCTCTTGGTTTTGCTGTTGTTTATCCTTCCGTCAAGAACATGCTCGGATGTTAACCGATCCAGTGACCTAACAAGTGGTATCAGAGCTTTGGCTCTTGATTTCGTGTTGATTCAATCAAGATTGCATAAAAGTTTGTGTTTTTGCACGAAAAACGCAATCTTTGGCATCAAAAGTGATCTTGGACGTTCCCTGCTCATCGAAGTTCAGTTTCTACAGACTTAGGCGATTTGGACTTTCGAAAGTTCGAATTTTTATGGCTGAAACCCGTCAAACCTAGAAATTTTCGCAAAACAGCAGCTTCAGTCGCACGAGTGACCCATTCGCACGACTGGACTCCATTCGCATTGCTCATTCGCACGATTGGACCTAGTCGCACCTTCATTCGGCCGACTGAACCGTTCGTTCGCATAGCTCATACGCACCAGATTCATTCGCACGACTGAACCATTCGCCCTGTTCAGTCGCACGGTTGAACCAATCGCAGAGTTCATACGCACGATTAGACCATTCGCATCCTTCAGTTGCATCAGTTAAAGTTTATTTGATTAGATACTAAGTTTATTAGCCATGGAAGATCAGATGTCAGCCTTTACTGCTGGGAAGGACTCAAGGATTCAGAACCTGCTGTTGCTTGAGAGTGAGGTGGGTAATCACAATAAACCACCAAAGCTCTTGACTTTAGATGAGTTTCCCCACTGGAAACAACGTTTTGAGATCTACCTCAATGGAGTAGATCCTAATCTGTGGGAAGCTATAGAGGTCGGTTATAGTACACCGGTGGGAGCAGATGGAGTTAAGTTAACGTTAAGTGGGATGACCGACGCACAGAAAGTAAAGTACAATGCAGAGAAAAGGGTTTATGCATTGATCACTCAGTCTATCCCCAAAGACATATTCCACCAGTACTCAGAGAACAAGCAGTCCAAGAAACTGTGGGATGAGCTAGAGAAGAGATATGATGGGAATGCATCATTGAAGGCAATCAAGGCAAAGGAGTTAAAGAAGGAGTTCGATAACTTCTCATCGATTGGTAATGAGAGTTTAGATGAAGTTATAGACAGATTCTACCACTTGATGAGCGAGTTGCATACACATGGAGTGGAAACGACTATGGAAGAGAAAGTAAGCAACTTCGCAGACGGATTGCCTGATAAGTGGGCTTCATTCGTGTCGAACCTTAGACAGAATGAAATGCTTATAAAGTTGGATATAAATGACTTCATTCTCAAGTTGCGTGAAGAAGCTCTTAGGATGAAGTATAGAGCTCAGAAGTCTGCGTACACACAGAATCCAGCTTTATACAACGCCACGCCTCAAGCTAAGACATCTGGAGCACCTCTCCAGACAGCATTTGTGTCTAGCTCGTCAGGTCCTTCACATGCTTCTCCTTCTGGATCAGACACGTCAGGGTCATCATGTACCCACTATATTGGATCAGAAGCAAGTGCTACCAAACTGAAGACCGAGAACCTCGGTAATCTGACCGTAGAAGTAGCACGAGAGCATATGGATCTTCTAGCCGCAGTAGTTCACTCATATGATGGACTAGTTGCTGGGAAGATTGGAAACTGCCATCTGGCAGATGAGGACTACGAGCAGGTAGATGAAATGGAGCTTGAAAGAATGGATATAATGTGGGCCTTAGCTAGCGCTGTCCGAAGGGCGAAGAAGTTTGTTAAGAAGACAGGACAGAATTTGATAGCTACTAAGGACACTACATTTGGCTTTGACAAGAGCAAAGTGACCTGCTTCAACTGTGGAGAGAAAGGGCACTTCAAGAGAGAATGTGTCAAACCAAAGAAGACTGGTAATGGGAACCCGTTCTCATCCTTTACTCGCCAAGACAAGCAAGCTTCCACTTCTACTTCATCAAATAAGGACCCAAAAGCCTTGACTGCTCATGATGATGAAGGACAGGATTGGAGTTTTAGGTTTGTCTCGCCAGAATCTAACATAGCCAGTGTTGAAGATATTGATGATGATTCTGCGAGTGAAGGTGATCTAGCAGTTGAGATAGCGATGTCACACAGTGAAGAAACAACTGCAGCTGAGGTCGGTTACAAGCCAAAGGAGGAGACTTCCACGTCAGGAACAGAAAAGTCAGAATCACCAGAACCAGAGACGTCTGATGCTGCGTTGATGGCTAACTCTTCTGAAACAACACAGGTAAGTACAACTGACCAAATGTTTAATAATCATGCTTGTTCTAACTGTGATATGTTTAGGAATAGCATTGATGAAAAATTTGCTAGGTTATTAGATCACAATGATAACTTAGTAAAAGATTTACAACTATGCACTGAGGCCAATAGAGTTCTAAAACAAAATGAGCATAGTTATAAAGAAAAGATAGACCTATTGACTAAACAACTTAGAGAAACCGAAGTAGTTGCCTTTAACCAAGAAAATGACATTAGGTACTATCTAAACTCCCTAGAGGACACTAAGAAGCAAAAGGCAGTTCTAGAAGTAGAAGTTAACTCCTTAAAACAGAAACTGCATAGTTGGACTAGTTCTGCACACATAGTTCAACACTTAGTGAGAGAAAGGAATAACGGGGAGGGATTAGGCTACAAAGTGGTTCCACCACCACCTGAGACCTTGATGAACACCAAGTCTAAACCAGTAAACAACAACCCCATCAAGGATCATGTGGTGACCACTCCGCTTGTTACTGATCCAGATACATCATGTTCATCTACTGAATCTGGACAGAAACAAAATGTAAGGCCCCGTTCCCGGGACGCTTACAGTTGGTCATTCATCGCACATAAAACATATAATTTCATTTGCATTAAGAAAACATCGCAGCGGAAACAATCAAAAATGACATCACATTTCATTATAAATACTTTTGCCAAATAATACATCATTATCCGGTTATAAAATTCATGTTTGCATTACATCACAAAAGCTATATAATTGGATGCCATCCCAAAAGAGCTGAGTAGCCTTGCCGTGCCATCCTCAGCAAACATTTACCTGCCAACTGGAAAATGCAATAAAAGTCAGCGTTGCTGAGTGAGTTCTAGTTTTAATAATAAATCTTACTTTACTTTCATATAAAACCATTCGTTACTTTGACGTGATCACACATCATACGTACGCATAGATAATATCATTATTATCTTCTTTATTCATTCATTCGTTCCTTTTAACTTACTTGGGCATCGGACATCATCCATACCAATACCATATGCTACACCCCAATTAGTCACAGCTACCGGGCCGAAGTCAATAAATGAACAGCTAAACGTATGCCGCGGTACTGGGGTTAACCAATCAGTCTTAGCTACTGGGCCGAAGTCAATAAATGAACAGCTAAACGTATGCCACAGTACTAATGATAACCGACGGTCATAGCCACTGGGCCGAAGTCAATAAATGAACAGCTAAACGTATGCCACAGTACTAAGGGTAAGCGGTAGAGGTTCCACATAATGGTCAATCACAAAGAAGGACCCGTTATCCGATGCATGCAAGACGTGTCATCTCTTTCCACTTTACGTTACATAATACTTTATTTCATTCATCATAATACGCAAAGCCATAAGAAAGATAATCATACATCATAACAAGGAACATATCAAACATATTCATCATCATCATACAGGGCAACATCATACATTCATAATATGCATAAACATGCAACATCATTTTCATCATCATCATGCCCTATATGCCCTCTAAGGCTATAACCATACTCTTACATGCTCATACGGATTACTTTACGTCCAAACTTACATCTAGACCTTTCCCCGAAGGCCAAAAGTCAAACTACACATTCATTCGAGTGCAACAGCCCTATTCGGGCGTATGGACACTTTTCAGTCGCATGGCCTCCATGCGACTGAACATCATGCGACTGGACCCATGCGGATGGTCATCTATGCGAATGAACATCCAATCGTGCGTATGGACCATGTGCGAATGGGACTACTGCGAATGGGCACCTATGCGACTAAACTCATGCGAATGGACTCATGCGACTAAGCATCTATGCGACTGAACCCTCAGTCGCACATCCCTCATGCGACTGGACTCCCAGTCGTGCGACTGAACCCCAATCGTGCGAATGACCTTCAATCGCCCTCAGTCGGCCGTATGGCCTTCATTCGGTCGCCTAGCCCTAGCTGATGCAGAATGGAGTTCATCCCGAACCCAATCTGCCATTTTCGGCCTCCAAGCTCATCCAAACCCATTCTAAGCCTAAATCAACCCTCCTGGACCTTAGGAATGCATACCTTAACACCATACAAGCACACACAAGCCCGAAATCATACACTAAACGCATCATACACATCACACTCAAATGGGTCAAACATACACACACATAAAAACGGGTTTTTGACATCTTCCAGCCCCAAAATCAGTTGAAAACAAGTAAAAGTGGGGTCCTAGAACTCACACAATCGAGCACAAAGACAAGAGCTTCGATTTGGCTTGCTACTCGACGGATTTGGACATCCGAATCACCCGAAACACCACTTTTCTCCCTTTCTTCCTCAGTCTCCCACGTTGACTCGGATCCCTTCCTGTGCTTCCACTGTACACGCACTAGAGGAACCACTTTATTCCTTAGCCTTTTCTCCTTGCGATCGATGATTGCCACTGGTTGCTCCACATAATTGAGCCGTTCATCTACTTCGATATCCTCCAATGGAACAATCATATCTTCATCTGCTAAGCACTTCCTTAGATGAGATACATGGAATGTCGGGTGAATTCCACTTAACTCATCTGGCAACTCCAGTCTATAGGCCACCTCTCCTACTCGAGCAGTGATTCGGAAAGGGCCTATATACCTTGGGCTCAACTTGCCCCGCTTTCGGAAGCGAATGATACCCTTCCAAGGTGAGACCTTCAACATAACCCGGTCACCCACCTGGAACTCAATCGGCCTGCGCCGTTTGTCAGCATACGACTTCTGTCTATCTTTGGCTGCCTTCATGAAGGCTTTGATCTTCTCAAGCTTCTCAGTCGTAGCCTCGATTACCTCGACGCTCCCCAATTCCTTCTGACCAATATCACCCCAACAAACGGGTGTTCTGCACCTCCTACCGTATAGCATCTCATATGGAGGCATGCCAATGCTGGCGTGATAACTGTTGTTGTATGAGAATTCGGCTAACGGTAGGTGGTCGTCCCAACTTCCACCAAAATCAATCACACATGCCCGAAGCATGTCTTCCAGCGTCTGGATGGTCCTTTCTGACTGACCATCAGTCTGGGGATGATAAGCCGTGCTGATATGTAACCTCGTCCCCATAGCATCGTGGAACTTCTTCCAGAATTTAGATGTAAACCGGGTGTCGCGATCCGACACGATAGACACCGGCACACCATGACGAGTCACAATCTCCTTGATGAACAGATCAGCCAACCTCTCAGATGAATATGTCTCGCGGATCGGTAGGAAGTGAGCACTCTTCGTCAAACGATCAACTATCACCCATATGGCATCGTACCCTTTCGGAGTACGTGGCAACTTAGTAATGAAATCCATGGTGATGTGCTCCCACTTCCATTCCGGTATATCCAAAGGTTGTATCTTCCCATACGGCTTTTGATGCTCGGCCTTCACCTGTAAGCAAGTAAGGCACTTACTCACATACTCCACCACATCGCGCTTCATGCCCGGCCACCAATAATCTTTCTTCATATCATGGTACATCTTCGTGGCACCAGGATGAATGGAGTACCGAGTCTTGTGAGCTTCATCCATTATCTTCACCCGTAGATCCCCAAAACGAGGAATCCACACACGATCGAATCGGGTCCTAACACCGAGTGTGTTTTCACCCAATTCCCCAACCAGACCTCTCATTCTTTCAGAGTTAAGATGATCTTCTTTCAATGCCTCATCTTGAAACTCTTTAACCTGCATCATCACGTCGGAGGTCATGATCAACTGATAGGCTTTCACCCGGATCGGCTCGGGCCTCTCTTTCCGACTAAGGGCATCAGCCACCACGTTGGCCTTGCCCGGATGGTAGTGGATCTCACAATCATAATCCTTTATAAGTTCCAACCACCGCCTCTGCCTCATGTTCAAATCCTTCTGCTCAAAGAAGTACTTCAGACTCTTGTGGTCAGTAAATATGGTGCACTTAGTCCCGTACAGATAGTGCCTCCAAATCTTCAATGCAAAGACCACAGCTGCTAGCTCAAAGTCATGAGTAGGATAATTGACCTCATGAACCTTCAACTGTCGGGATGCATAGGCTATAACTTTTCCTCTCTGCATTAACACACACCCCAACCCCGAGTAAGAAGCATCGGAATAAACCACCAGATCTTCGCTTCCTTCGGGTAATGACAGAACAGGAGCTTGAGTCAGTCTCGCCTTCAATTCTTCAAACGCCTTCTCTTGAGCTTGACCCCATACAAACTTCACATCTTTTCGGGTCAACTTGGTTTGTGGAGAAGCAATCTTGGAGAAGTCTTGGATGAACCTTCTATAGTAACCCGCCAAACCCAAGAAGCTACGAATCTCGGATGGCGTCTTTGGCGACTTCCATTGCATAATCGCCTCCACTTTTGCCGGGTCCACCATGATCCCATCGGGATTCACCACGTGACCCAAGAACTGAACTTCGCGCAACCAAAACGCGCACTTGGAGAATTTTGCATACAACTTCTCCCTTCTCAACGTCTCTAGAACCTCCCGAATGTGACCGGCATGCTCTGCTTCGCTCCTCGAGTAAATCAGGATATCATCAATAAACACGATCACTGATTTATCCAACATAGGCCGACACACACGGTTCATCAAATCCATAAAAGCAGCTGGCGCGTTGGTCAAGCCAAAGGACATGACAAGAAACTCGTAGTGACCATAGCGCGTACGGAAAGCTGTTTTAGGAATATCTTGCTCCTTCACCTTCAACTGATGGTAACCAGATCGAAGATCTATTCTCGAAAACCAACTGGCACCCTGAAGCTGATCGAACAAATCATCTATCCTCGGTAAGGGGTATCGGTTCTTCACTGTCAACTTGTTCAGCTCACGATAGTCGATGCACATCCTCATACTACCGTCCTTCTTCTTTACAAACAGGACCGGAGCACCCCAAGGAGAGATACTCGGTCTAATGAACCCCTTATCCAGCAACTCCTGCAACTGCTCCATCAACTATTTCATCTCGGTCGGAGCCAACCGATACGGTGCCTTGGCAACAGGTTGGGCACCCGGTATCAGATCAATCTGAAACTCGATCTCCTGTCAGGTGGCACTCCTGATAAATCTTCTGGAAACACATCTGGAAAGTCACACACAACCGGTACATCGGCTAGTTGTGGTGTTGGCGTATCCAGATCCTTTACATAGGCCAAGTAGGCACTACATCCACGCCTCATACACTTTCCCGCCACCGCCATCGAGATTACCTTTGGAATCGTAGTAACCCGATCCCCATAAACCGTCACTAAACTACCGTCAGGCGCCGACAACCGAATCATCTTCTTGCGACACACAATGTTCGCCTCGAAGTCCGCTAACCAATCCATCCCAAGAACCAAATCAAAACCACCTAAGGTCATCACAAACGGTCTAACAGGAAACTTATGACCCTCGAGCTCCACATCACAGTTCTCTATCATCTCAGAAATCCTGGTAGACTTGCCTATGGCAGTTTCTACATCAAAGGGCGCATCAACACGTCTACTACTAACAGGCAGCTTAGCACAGAAAGCAGCAGAAATAAAACTTTTACTTGCACCAGAATAAAATAACACAGAAGCTAAAGTTTGGTTCACCAGAAACGTACCGGACACAACGTCAGGGTCCGTCCTAGCCTCCTCCTGTGTCATGGTGAATGCCCTGGCGCTCGCCCTCGGTCCATCACCTCCCGTCCTCTTCGCCCCTGAACTCTCAGCCCTCGGCTTCTTGCAATCCCTGCTCATATGACCAATTTCCCCGCAGTTAAAACATTTGCCCGTCAGGCAATCCTTCGCCATATGCCCCGTCTTCCCGCACTTGAAGCACACATTCAAACCCAGCCTGCACTCTCCCGCATGCTCCTTTCCGCACTTACCACATCTCCTCGACCCTGCTCCCGGTGTGGCCACGCGGCGGTCATCCACCCGTGCCTTTTTGTTACCCGTCGAGGCCTCACCCCGACCAAACCTCTTCCCGTTCCAGCTTCGATCACCACCACCCTTCCTATTCGCTTCAACCACCACCATCCTCTCATCATACAGTTTCCCGCCAAATCCACCGCCGACCTAAACGTACTTGGCTGGGCGGCGATCATATGCCGGCGGACATCCACCGGTAAACCCTGAATGTACCTCTTGATCTTCCGAGAAAGAGGCGTCACCTGATCCGGCACCAACCGTGCCATCTCGTTGAACTTGGTAGTATATTGCTGGTGCGTCATGGATCCCGCCTCCAGCTGCAGGAACTCCCTCTCAATCTTATCCATTTCCCTGTGAGGACAGAACTCCTCAATTACCATCTTCTTCAGTTCGGGCCACCTCATTCTCCCGATCGCCCGATTACCCTCAGCTTGGACAATGTTGTCCCACCAGCATAGTGCCGAGTCCACAAAGGAGTGGGTGGCAAACTTTACTTTCTGATCTTCTCGGCATTCGCTTATGTCGAGAACAGCCTCCATTTCTCTCACCCATCGGGGCATTGCCATTACCGTCAAAAGTTGGGGGCTTGCATCTCGTGAACAACCCGTAGTTACAGCCTCGTGCCACCTCTCGCACAGGCTCCTCTTCCTCTTCCTCCTCATTATCGGAGAAAATAGTTTCAGGCTCCGGTTGCTCCCCCGCGGCCCGGTTTCTCTCCTTCCTTTCCCCTTCCTTCACAGCTTTGATGACTTCGGTCACCACAGACGGTAAGATCGTCTGCATGACCTGATGCACTTCCTCAACAACAGCCTCCTTTACCGAGGCCCTCAGATTCGCACTCTCATCCCCAGCTTCTGGATGAGGAGTCTCAGGTTCTGCAGGAACCTCTTTCTCAGCTCTAGGCCTTCCTCTCTTAGGGCGTGGTTCAGCAACAGGGCCATCACGGCCTCCACCCCTAGAAGCTCTAGAAGATCTACCACCAGCCATTCTCTACCACACTGAAAGATTCAAACACCAACACGGTCATTCAAGGGAACAACTCAGTTTATGTCAAGTATAGTAAGTCCCTAATTACAGTGGCCAGTTGTGATTAGCCACTTACTGTACTCTTCATACCCCAAGTATTACCTGTCCTGACTACATCAGTATTCAAATCTACATACAACACATAACATTTACCATGCGCACATAAACCGGTTAACTTTAAGAAAATACCTGATGGCACGCAGCTACTCAGTTTGGCATCCCATTCCCCATTCGTCCCATTTTCAGTTTAAGTTAAGGTTTATTTTGAAAATTTACCCATTTCACTTAAACTTTGGCTCTGATACCAACTTGTAAGGCCCCGTTCCCGGGACGCTTACAGTTGGTCATTCATCGCACATAAAACATATAATTTCATTTGCATTAAGAAAACATCGCAGCGGAAACAATCAAAAATGACATCACATTTCATTATAAATACTTTTGCCAAATAATACATCATTATCCGGTTATAAAATTCATGTTTGCATTACATCACAAAAGCTATATAATTGGATGCCATCCCAAAAGAGCTGAGTAGCCTTGCCGTGCCATCCTCAGCAAACATTTACCTGCCAACTGGAAAATGCAATAAAAGTCAGCGTTGCTGAGTGAGTTCTAGTTTTAATAATAAATCTTACTTTACTTTCATATAAAACCATTCGTTACTTTGACGTGATCACACATCATACGTACGCATAGATAATATCATTATTATATTCTTCATTCATTCATTCGTTCCTTTTAACTTACTTGCGCATCGGACATCATCCATACCAATACCATATGCTACACCCCAATTAGTCACAGCTACCGGGCCGAAGTCAATAAATGAACAGCTAAACGTATGCCGCGGTACTGGGGTTAACCAATCAGTCTTAGCTACTGGGCCGAAGTCAATAAATGAACAGCTAAACGTATGCCACAGTACTAATGATAACCGACGGTCATAGCCACTGGGCCGAAGTCAATAAATGAACAGCTAAACGTATGCCACAGTACTAAGGGTAAGCGGTAGAGGTTCCACATAATGGTCAATCACAAAGAAGGACCCGTTATCCGATGCATGCAAGACGTGTCATCTCTTTCCACTTTACGTTACATAATACTTTATTTCATTCATCATAATACGCAAAGCCATAAGAAAGATAATCATACATCATAACAAGGAACATATCAAACATATTCATCATCATCATACAGGGCAACATCATACATTCATAATATGCATAAACATGCAACATCATTTTCATCATCATCATGCCCTATATGCCCTCTAAGGCTATAACCATACTCTTACATGCTCATACGGATTACTTTACGTCCAAACTTACATCTAGACCTTTCCCCGAAGGCCAAAAGTCAAACTACACATTCATTCGAGTGCAACAGCCCTATTCGGGCGTATGGACACTCTTCAGTCGCATGGCCTCCATGCGACTGAACATCATGCGACTGGACCCATGCGGATGGTCATCTATGCGAATGAACATCCAATCGTGCGTATGGACCATGTGCGAATGGGACTACTGCGAATGGGCACCTATGCGACTAAACTCATGCGAATGGACTCATGCGACTAAGCATCTATGCGACTGAACCCTCAGTCGCACATCCCTCATGCGACTGGACTCCCAGTCGTGCGACTGAACCCCAATCGTGCGAATGACCTTCAATCGCCCTCAGTCGGCCGTATGGCCTTCATTCGGTCGCCTAGCCCTAGCTGATGCAGAATGGAGTTCATCCCGAACCCAATCTGCCATTTTCGGCCTCCAAGCTCATCCAAACCCATTCTAAGCCTAAATCAACCCTCCTGGACCTTAGGAATGCATACCTTAACACCATACAAGCACACACAAGCCCGAAATCATACACTAAACGCATCATACACATCACACTCAAATGGGTCAAACATACACACATATAAAAACGGGTTTTTGACATCTTCCAGCCCCAAAATCAGTTGAAAACAAGTAAAAGTGGGGTCCTAGAACTCACACAATCGAGCACAAAGACAAGAGCTTCGATTTGGCTTGCTACTCGACGGATTTGGACACCCGAATCACCCGAAACACCACTTTTCTCCCTTTTCTCCTCTTTCTCTCTTCTCTCTTCTTTGTGAGCTGAATATTTGGAGTGTGTGGGGAGAGTGGGCTGCCCTCTCCCTACACATACCACCACATCTCCCAACCTTTCTTCGTTGGCGAGTTTGGTCCCTCGACTTTGGACTTTATTTCTTTTCTTTCTTCGTCGGCTTCAAAATAATAAATTTCCGGGTGTTACACAAAAGGAGGCCACTTCAAAGGCAAAGGGTAAATTGCCTTGTGTTAATCTGGAAAATGAATTTGAAAAAGTTAACATAAAGTCAGGGTCAAACAGAGTCAAATCACAACCTAAAAGGACTTCAAACGTTAATTTTTCACATGCTACAAGTCAAAAACCAGTTAACCAAAAATTGGAACAAGTTAAACAGGTTAAAACAGTAAAATTTGTAAAACCAGAGAAAACATCAAACATGCAAGAGTCAAAACCTAAAGTGATTGATGTTACTAGAGTGTCACACATTTCTCCACAAAGAAAGTCTACTCATAAAGTTGATAGCAGATCATGCTACAACTGTGGAGAATGTGGACACATTGCTTCCTATTGTCCTTTCTATCAGACACCTAGGAAGAAGATTGATCTTCAGGACTCTAGACCTAGGTCTTCTAAGAGGAGTTCTCTAACTCCACCTAGAAGATCTAGTGAACCTAAGGTCCAACCTGTAAGCCAGACGACTGTTTATCATAAACAGGCATTGCACAAATCTGGCTTATGGAAAGAGAAGTCATCCTGTGTGTCTGATACTGATGACAAGAAGGAATCTGAGCTACCCTCACCCTCTAAGGGTCAATGGGTAGAGTTCATGATGTGTGATGCCTCTGGGAAACCCAAGACAGTAAAGGCTTGGGTTCCTAACCTAAACTAATACATTTACTTGATATGTGCAGGGTGTTCGATACAGCGCTGAGACTAACACGTGGATTATAGACAGCGGAGCATCCAGGCACATGACAGGAAATAGAGCCCTGTTATCAAACGTAAAACAAATAAAAGGAGGGCATGTTTCCTTTGCAGGAAACAAGGGAGGATACATCACAGCACAGGGAGAAGTGGGAAATCAGAAAGTTAAGTTTGATAAGGTGAACTACGTTCAACAACTTCAGAATAACTTACTCTCTGTTTCCCAAATCTGCAATAAAGGATTTAAAGTCATCTTCGACAACAAGAAGTGTTACGTGCTGAAGAAAGACTACATGATCCCAGACGACCAAGTTCTGATGACTGCTTCAAGATATAAAGACCTTTATGTCTTGGATCTGTCAACAGCTGCTACAACGGATCATGAGGTTCAGTGCTTTTTATCTAAAGCTACTGAGAAGGACTCAATCTCCTGGCATAGGAGAATGGGACACATTAGTCAAAGGAAGATGAATCATTTGATTCAGAAGGATTTAGTAAGAGGAGTAACTGTCAAGAACTTCCAACTTCCTGACTTTTGTGTAGCTTGCAAGAAAGGCAAACAGACTAAGAAGTCTCATAAGGAAAAGAAAGTTCATTCAATAGAACTTCCTCTTGAACTTCTTCACATGGATCTGTTTGGTCCAGTCAGTACAAGGAGCATTGCAGGCGATTTGTACTGTTTTGTGGTCACTGATGACTACTCAAGGTTCACTTGGGTAATGTTTCTGAAATCCAAATCAGAAACATTTGAGTCCTTCAAGGAATTAGTCACCACTCTGGAATCTCTCTACAAGCTAAAGGTTAGACAAGTACGCTCAGACAACGGGACAGAATTCAAGAATCAATGGATGGAGGCATACTGCAAAGAAAAGGGAATTGTTCATCAATTCACTTCAGCCTACACGCCTCAGATGAATGGTGTTGCTGAGAGGAAAAATAGAAGCTTGATAGAGACTGCACGGACTATGCTGGCTGACTCGAAACTGCCTATCCAATTCTGGAATGAGGCAGTAGCAAATGCATGTTATACACTGAATCGAGTCCTAATAGTCAAGCGCCACGGAAAGACATGTTATGAGCTACTACAAAGACGGAAACCGAATTTGGAGTATCTTGAACCTTTTGGCGCGCCGTGTACACTTCTGAAGAAGACACAAGAAGGAAAATTCAGCGAGAAGGCAGATGAAGGAATCTTTCTAGGATACAACATACCGAATAAGCGAGTTTACAATAACTCAACGGGTCTTGTAGAAGTGTGGTGTAATGTCGACGTTCAGAGATATACCACACCACCTACAGGCAAAGGACCTGCATACTTTTTCGATTATGATGGATTCTTCAAGTCCTTCAACATACCTCTCTCTCCCTCGGATGATGAGTTAGCTACTAGGATGATGTATGATATTCTGAATACACCATCTAGCACACAGGGAGAATCATCTACTCAGTAGGGGGAGCAGTCAATGACAGTGACTCCTCCTCTGAAGATGAAACTGAAGCAGATGACCAGAACAGTCAGGAGGAACAGGTTCCAGTTCCTGAAAGTCCACAAGCATCTACGAGTGATGCACCTTCGACTTCAGAACCTCAAACTCCAACTACCTCAGATGCAGAACAAAATGTTCATAATCTTGGTTCTGAGGTGGCTGTTCCAACTACTCCAGGATCACGACTAAACGTCTATCATCCCCTTGACAATGTTATTGGGGATGTCAGATCAGGAGTACAAACCCAAAATCAGTTATACTCAGCCGATTACGCCTCGGTTATGGAGAAAGGATACATTCATGATGGTGCTTATCGATGTTTTGTCTCGCAGGTTGAGCCAAAATATGTCAGTGAGGCACTAAATGATGAGGCGTGGGTGAGTGCCATGCAAGAAGAACTTCTGCAGTTTAAGAAGTTAGGTGTATGGACTCTGGTTGATAGACCTAAAGGTGCTAAAGTCATTGGCACTAAATGGGTACTAAAATGCAAGAAGGATGACCAAGGGGTCATTATCAGGAACAAAGCTCGACTGGAGGTTCAAGGTTTTCGCCAAGTCGAGGGAATTGACTATAATGAGGTATTTGCACCCGTGGCAAGGATGGAAGCTATTCGTATCTTCCTTGCCTATGCATCGTACATGAAGATCAAAGTCTACCAATTAGATGTAAAGAGTGCATTCTTCATGGGGAAATCAGGGAAACAGTCTATGTAAGTCAACCCGAGGGTTTTGAGGATCCTTATCATCGGGATAGAGTTTACAAGCTCGACAAAGCTTTATATGGGCTTCATCAAGCTCCTCGAGCTTGGTATGAGAAACTCTCAACTCATCTTGTGAAACACGGCTTTCGCAGGGGAGTAATTGACTGTACACTGTTTATTAAAGAAAAGGATGGCGACCTACTGCTTGTACAGATATATGTTGATGACATAATTTTCTGGTCAAAGAACGAAGAGTTATGTAAAGAGTTTGAAGCAGTAATGAAGAAAGAGTTTGAGATGAGTGCTATGGGGGAGATGAAGTTCTTTCTCGGGTTACAGTGGATCAAACACCTAATGGAATCTTTCTACATCAGACCAAGTATGTAGGAGACATTCTCAGTCGCTTTGACATGGAGAATGCTTCTGCTGCTGGGACTCCACTTGCTACGAATCATGATATAGCACCTGATGAGAATGGAGATCTAGTAGATGCCACTATGTACCGAGGAATGATCGGATCCCTCATGTATCTCACTGCCTCAAGACCTGATATTATGTATGCTACATGTCTATGTTCAAGATATCAGGCTAAACCAAAGGTCAACCATCTGATCGGGGTCAAGAGGATTTTTGTTATCTGAAGGGTACACCCACACTTGGATTGTGGTATCCTCATGATGATGACTTTGAGCTTACCGCGTATAGTGACTCGGATTACGGAGGCTGCAAGATGAACTACAAGTCTACATCAGCGGGGTGTCAATTCTTTGGGAGAAGATTAGTTACCTGGCAGTGTAAGAAGCAGACATCGGTTGCATTGTCAACCTGTGAAGCCGAATATGTTGCTGCTGCAAGTTGCTGTTCACAAATCATCTGGATTCAACAGCAAATGCGGGATTACGGTTTAAAATTCTCATCTACTCCTATTTTTGTTGATAACTCTGCTGCAATTGCAGTAACTAAAAATCCGGTCCAACATCCTAAGACCAAACACATCGGTATTAAATACCATTTCATAAGAGATTGCTTTGAAAAGAACTTAATTGATGTGGTTAAAATTAATACTGATTTTCAACGCGCTGACCTCTATACTAAAGCCTTTGATAAACCACGTTTTCAATATTTATTAGAGGTCAACGGCGTTAAAAAGAAAAGTGAGGTAATTCCTGATGATGAAAATGTGTAGTCCGACGTAGTTTAGTTAAAGTTTATTTTAATTAATTTTATTTGTCTATTTGATTTTATTTTTATTTAAACTCATGTTATTTTGCTGTTTATTAAAATCCTAAAATAATTAAACCAGAAATGATTTTAGTATTTTAGGGGGAGAATATGTCAGCAAGTTAACATTAAAAAAAAAATGAGGGAGAAGGAGTAGCTAGCTGAAATAAGGTAGATTGTGTCTGTGATACCGATTCAATACCTTTGGAAAATGATAGTACACAGGAACAAATCAAGAGGGACTTTAAAAGTTAAGTTTTGGAAAGATGCAAAAGTTCAAAGTATAAATCTGTGTAGTCTAAGCAATACAAAAAGGGAAGATGATAGAAAACTGGCAACTCCTAAGGTGACACAAAGAAAGTAGACTTAGAGGCTGCTAGACCATATATGATATGTTGGTAGATTCAACACAATAGACAAATAGACCTGATTGGTGATCTCAAGATAAAACTAAGTTGTTCAACTGACTGTGGGCTTCCATCTTATCACTGGTTAACACAATCAACAATATTCCAATAAGGGGTAATGAGCAATTAAACGCCACAAATGTGTGCGGATGACCATAATTAGAGCAAAGCAAGAAAAAAATTGAAAGACAAATGCAATAAAGCTAATGACTTATGTTGTTGGTGCATTTTGTGCAAAATAAAATAAGCTGCTCTAACAAGGAGATAGGTTATGTGCCTCTCTGCTGTGCGATGGCACTGACCTGAGGATAAGCATAACCTAGATATTCTAGAATTCATTGTTGTTTGCCGCCTCTCTGCTGTGCGATGGCACTGACCTGAGGACAGGTTTCTCTTTGAAAGCTCTAAGAATAGTCTCTTCTTGTAATAATACCCGTAGACCGCTCAGAAGCTCCTGAGGAATGTTGATTATCATATAAGTGTGGGATCCACAAATGTTAGTTGAAATAATTAAACCTAAATAAGTCACCAGTCTGTGTCAAAAGTCTGTGTATGGATTTAAGTGGACAAACATACTGACAATCATTGTGGCTACATTCTCAAAGGTTCAAATCAATGTGAAAATCTAAGAGTTTCAGTATGATTTCCTTATGTTGCTAACGACTCTGGATGAACACCGAGAACTTGAGCATCAAAAGGTTTAATAACTAGTCCCAAATGAGTTGAATTGCCTGTATGATTCCAAAAATCGAATTGGTCCAGATATGATCAATCTAAGTTGAAGCTATCTATTCCCGAACCAAATCCCGTAGATATCAATCTCTGGATTTATCTCTCACAAAAAGCCAAAAAATATGTCTGTTTATGTAATTAGTTTAAAGTCTTAAATTAGTTAGTCGTTTTAAGTTTTAATTTGAGTCAAGTGTCGGGCTACATCAGGAAAATCAGAAGGAATCAACTCACTAAAAGGGTCATGTCTGAGATGACCATATGTGCTTTGAAAGGTTAAATTAGTCACGTCTGAGGTGACCAAAGTGGTTAAAAGGATCACGTCTGAGGTGATCAAAGTGTTTTCAAGATAAAAGGATCATGTCTGAGATGATCAAAGGCTCATAATGTTAATTTAATTAATCAAAAAGAGTTTAAATGTAAATTGGTAAAAATGGCAGAAAATTAACTAAGTATGACCCATTCGCACGAATGGACCATACGTATGGGTTAACCATACGAATGAAGTCCATTCGCACGAATGAACTATGAGTATGGACCATCCAACCGAATGGACCATACGATTAGTCCAGTCGGAGGATTGAGTGCGAACGAGTGAGTCAGTCGCACGACTGAACTTCAGTCGGACGACTGGAGAAGGGCGACTGACACAATCGCACGACTGAGTCCCACTCGCACGACTGAAAGGTGCGTATGAACTCAGTCGCACGATTGGATCTAGGGTTGGTATAAATAGAGGTGGAGTCGGTCGCAGAGACTCATCACCCTCAAATCGCCTCTAAATCGCACTCCCTACCGTTACTCTGCCAAAATTTGATTTGTCTTAGTTTTATCGTTGATTGTGTGTTACTGACGTTCGCTAATCATCATACAGGTATTTTGAAGTCTTCTCTCATCAAAAACAGAAAGATTGGAACCCTAATTGGGTTGTTCGACTGTGAAATGTGAACCGAGACAAGAAAACCCTAATTACCTATTTAAACCAAGCAAAATGTTAAAATTAAGTTAAATAGGTTATTAGTAACGAGAATGCGACTCTAATGAACCGGTTAATTGATTTAAAAGACTGAGTTTGTGAAGTTTCGAACGATTGACGACTGAACACCTGAGACATACGACTGGACAAGCGGATGAACTTCAGTCGCACGACTGAAGGGAGCGATTCACTTAACCGCACGACTGAACTATGCGAATGAGACTCAGTCGCACGACTGGGGTAACCGCATAAGAGTACATGCGCATGAGTCCAGTCGCACACTCAGTCGTGCGCATGAGGTCATTCGCACGTCTGAAGTTCAATCGCACGATTCAGTCGCACGACTGTCTTCAGTCGCACAACCTCAATCGCATGACAGATAGTTTTCATTCAAAGTCTAAGTGTTGTATTATACTCTTAGCCAACGGAACTAATGTTTATATTGTTATGTGTTACAGATGACGAGTCGATGGAACATGAGCACCAAGCACAACATATGTGCTCATCTGGACTTGACTTCCAGGAACGCAGCTGACTTCGCAGGCATTATTACATTTTTGCTGAGATCCAGGATCGCTCATGCTATCTCTACTCCATGCATACCATACAGATCAGTGCAGCAGGCCTTCTGGGAAGGCGCGACTGTTGATAGATCCTCTGAGCCTCATTGCATCAGAAGTTCGATTTTTGGTGAGGCTATCACTGTATCTGAGGAGGATCTGAGGATTGTTCTACAGCTTGGGGACGATGCTGATTGCCCTACTCGTCTACACCCCCTCACGGTTAGAGGATGTTTCATGAGAGCCAAGTACTCTGGGGACATCAATGCTGGGGTACTCAACAAGAGTAACCTCTGTCCCCAGTTTAAGTACCTTGCGCACGTGCTGCTAAAGTGTATAGCATCCAGGAAGGGAGGTTTTGATGAGCTTTCCGACCAGATCCAGAACGCGTATGCTGCGTTGGTGCTGAACCACCCGTTCAGCTTCTCCAAGATGATATTCACCTACCTGGTGGAGAACATCGAGGGGAAAGGGAAGGAAGGCTTCTGTATGTACCCCAGATTTCTGCAGATGATCATTGACCAGAAGCTTCCCTCCCTGCCGAAGGAGAAGGAGGATGCTGTTGTTCTTGAGGTTATGGACGACACTACACTCGGCCGGATGAAGGTATACAGGGGAAAGCAGGTGAAGCCCCCTGTCAGGAGGCTGTTTGGGCATCTGGCCCGTGCTGATTATGTGGCGCCAGCCAAGAGAAAGTGGCGCCACGATGACAGTGATTCGGATGTTGAGCATATTGCCATACCAGATACTGACTCTGATGATGATGATAGCGGCGACGCCGGGGATGATATGCCTGCTCCATCTAGAGGACTGATTCAGACGTTATTCCCCCGGGGTCAGCCACTGCCGGAGAGGTCGCAGAGATGGCCGGTTTCCATCAAGAGTTTGTGGCTGGTGATCTGGAGGAGGAGGAGTCAGATGAGGAGCCCCTCACCAGGACTGTGGGAAGTAAAGTTGTTCCCACAGACCACAGGCTTAGGGTGGTTGGTGAACACCCTCGGGACTCCTCAGAGAGAGAGACTGACCCGAACTATGTTCCGGGCTCAGTGGGCAGAGCTGCAGGGGGAGCATCCACTTCCACCGGGACTAGGAGGAAGCGGATGGCTCAACCCCATGGTTTGAAGAAGAAGAAGCGTCGCCTGACCTTCGTCACTACTGCTGCCACTACTTCCGCCACCACAGCTACCACTACCACCACTACTGACATACCACCCATCACCACAGCCACCACATTCACTACTTCCACTACCACATCCACCACCTTACCTACCACCACCGTATCCTTCCCATCCACCACTAGACCATTCACTCCTACATCACCAGCATCAGCCCACCGACCCATATTCACCACTGCCACTGCCACCACCACCACACATCATGCTGGACCCTCAGCCCAACCACCACATGTCTATGGATCTACTCTACCTCACATCGGGGTAGAGGAGCATAACCGTATGGTGATGCGTCTGCTTGCTGCAGATGAGGAGAAGGCGGCGCAGATCCGCCAGCTGACTGACCTGACTGCTGCCCAGTCTCAGCAATTGGCAGAGCAGGCTCGAGTGATCGACCAGCAGAGAGTCGAGGTGTCCCAACTCCAGGACATGCAGGCTCAGTCCGTCAAACGTATAGAGGAGTTGGAGACGACCAACAAGACTATTATGCTGAGGCTAAAGGGGTCGAAGGATGAGCCCCTGAAGCTAAAGGAAGGTGACGGGGATGATGGAGATGGTGATGATGAAGATGATGATGATGATGAGGAAGATGATGATGATGAGGAGACTGAGGAAGACAGGACAGAAGGTCATGATGATGATGACGAAGCAGAAGGAGGGGATGCGGCTGCATCGGCCTCTGCTTCAGGTCAAGAGCGGAGATCTAAGCATCGACAGGACCAGTCATCCACTACTTCTGCTCCTCCGAGCGACACGCCCCAGATTCAAGACAAAAGTACTGATTAGATGTCTTATGTATTTATTTATTTTGTACTTGAATCATGTAATGAAAAACAAGTGTATTAAATGTTTATATATTAAGTTAATATAAGTCTGTTTGATTAATTACTAATGGTTTATGTGTTGAATGTGTATATCAAACAGATCCAAACTTTCAAAGGGATGAGTTTGACTTTGCTCCCCTTCAAATGGTCAAGACTCAATTAACCATGATTCTTGACCTACAAGGGATAGTGAGACGGTCTGTGAGTTATACCCCTGAAGAAGGGGAAATAATTCATGACCTGTCTGATGAGCAACTGGCAGAGATGTTCAGACTCAATCCCGATGAAATAGTCAAAGACGCTCCAACAGTTGATTCAACCAGTGATGAGGAACTTAATGACATTGATGAAGTTGAGGTTGAAGACATTACTGCAGAAGAGTACCCTCAGTATGCTGACGCCGAGGGAAATGTGGTCCCCAATCTGGGTGAATCCCTAGTCAGTGATACGTTTGAGGTACTAGACAAGATGGAGCAGGAAACTGAAAAGACTAAAGGAACAGCCCAAGCCTCAAAGGCAGACGTAGATATTCGCAAGGCTGAGTGGGCTGCTTGTTTTGAAGAAGTAAGAGCCCAGCGTGCTGCACCAAAGAGAGATGCCTACACCAAGCTTACAGAGTCAAGAAACACCATAAGGTGTCAGGCAGGATTATCTCATGGGCTTATTTTGATGACCTTAACGCGTATGCAGTTAAGAGGGAGCAGGGCATAGAGTACTTCAGGTTTCCACATGATCTGAAGACTCTACCTGGTTTTGAGCTCAACCAGCTGGCTAAACTAAAGCTGCTGTATGCTGACCCAAGAAAGATGTCAGGCTGGTTTGAAGCTGCCCTGAAGAAGGAGTACCACACCAGATGGGTTAACTTCAGACCCCAACAGCCTACGAGGTATATAAGAAGGTCTGAGGTTGATGCCATTACTGGCAAACCCAAGATTGTGCTGAAGTGGAGTCCTCCGCTCACTATGTCGAGAATTCCTCTCAGGGAAATGCCACAGGACTTCACTCCACACTTCAAATGGTGGTACTATGATTGGAGAACCGCTGAAGTTGTCATAGTGTTGAATAAAGAGGGCCAAATGGATACTATCAGGGTATTCGACCCGATGTGGCTAACCAACTTGTCTGCTAATGATGTCTACACATTATACAAGTGGCCACTGTTCTATGACACACAAGACATTGTACAAGCCCTCCAGTTCCAAAATGTTATACGACTTTGCTTTGCGTTCGAGATACACGCAGGAGTCACTAAAGAGGAGAAGTACAAAAAGTATAAGGAGGTGATGCAGAAGACAAGAGATTAGATAGATCTAGGTCCAAGGGGGAGTTTGTTGATGCATGTATGTCCCTAGATCATGAGCTGTAATGTAATAAATCTTGTCTGTCTGTTTATGATGTAATTGTATCAATTAATGAAATGATATGAATTGGTTGTTACTTGTGATGTTTAATATTTCATTAATAAGTTGTGATTGAATTGATTGGGTTTATGAATGTTTGAATGATTGCACATTATGTTATATAAATTAAAACATTCAAACTTAACTTAATGAAGTTCTCATGCGAATGGCACATGCGAATGGACCACACGCATGAATAACTTCATACGATCGACTAAATCGCACGACTGAACCAAGAGACTGGATCAGTCGTATGATTGACACATAAGATTGACTCAATCGCACGACTGAACACTCAGTCGTGCGGATGAATCAATCGCATGGTTCAATCGCACGACTGAACCATACTTATGGCCCAGTCGCACGATTGAACAACACTAACCTATAAATAGACCCAATTCGTGGGAAAACCAGAGCATTCATCCCATTACGATTCCAGACGTACCCTAGCCGTCCAGAAGCCTCCCAAATCGTTCTCCAAGTTCACAGAACACATCAGATCGGTTCCTAATCGATTTCTGACGTTGACTTCAATTCTTTATTGATTCATCATGTGTTCTCACTGATTGGATCGCCAATCAAATAGGATTCCGCACTATTTGAGTTGGTTTAACACGCAATCACTAGGTATTTCGTTCAAATACCAGGTCCTAACAGGTTTCTTGAATACTTTGATGCAACAATCTATATTTGCACAAATTTTGATTAAAATACAAGTAAATCTTATTTACTTGGTCATGTTACCCTAATTTGAATGCTTTTCCATCAATCATGCGTTGCGTTTCTTGTTTAACGTCCGATTACTTTCATTAACCATTGTAATTTTATTCTCGTTTCTTTCTAATGAAATACTAGTATTTTCGAGTTTAATTACACCAAGTTTCTTTGCCTAGATGGTAATAAAGTATTCCGTGGATCCCCCGGTTGCCATTATGATTGATTCGGTGGATTTTTGAGTCAAGAGTATTTGAATTTTGTTGATGAATGTTCTCGTCAAGTTTTGGGCACGAGTGTATTGATTCCAAGGCTCGTTCGTGTGCTTTCGTGTTTGGTTTTGGTTTTTATTATACAATAGATGCTCTATTCAATTTTTGATTTATTAGTGTCATTCCAATGTTGATTATAATCATATATTATTAGATAAGTTCACAAGTGTGTTTAGAGGGCTTGAGAATCAAAACTTCATAGCATTGTGGTTGTTACAAAGAGGCAAAAACTATCAATGCATGAACCATTGCTGATTGATGTTTTTGTATAACTAGTTCTTCACCCATTTATTGAGCTAAGGTTTCGTGAATACTTAGATGCAACAATCTATATTTGCACAATTTTGATTAAAATACAAGTATATCTTATTTACTTGGTCATGTTACCCTAATTTGATCGCTTTTCCATCAATTACGCGTTGCGTTTCTTTTTTAACGTCCGATTACATTCATTAACCATTATAACTTTATTCCCGTTTCTTTCTTGTAAAATACTAGTATTTTCGAGTTTAATTACACCAAGTTTTTTTGCTTAGATGGTAACAAAGTGTTCCGTGGATCCCCGGTTGCCACTATGATTGATTGGTGGGTTTTTGAGTCAAGAGTGTTTGAAGTTTGTTGATGAATGTTCTAGTCAAGTTTTGGGCACGAGTGTATTGATTCCAAGGCTCGTTCGAGTGGTTTCGTTTTTGGTTTTGGTTTTTATTTATACAATAGATGCTATATTTGATTTTTGATTGATTAGTGTCATTCCAGTGTTGATTATAATCATATATTATTAGATTAGTTCACAAGTGTGTTTAGAGGGCTTGAGAATCAAAACTCCATAGCATTGTGGTTGTTACAAAGAGGCAAAAACTATCAATGCATGAACCATTGTTGATTGATGTTTTTGTATAACTAGTTCTTCACCCATTTATTGAGCTAAGGTTTCGTGAATACTTTGATGCAACAATCTATAGTTGCATAATTTTTATTAAAATACAAGTAAATCTTATTTACTTGGTCATGTTACCCTAATTGAATGCTTTTTCATCAATCACGCGTTGTGTTTCTTGTTTAACGTCCGATTACTTTCATTAACCATTGTAATTTTATTCCCGTTTCTTTCTAATGAAATACTAGTATTTTTGAGTTTATATACACCAAGTTTCTTTGCCTAGATGGTAATAAACTATTCCGTGGATCCCCGGTTGCCACTATGATTGATTCGGAGGATTTTTGAGTCAAGAGTGTTTGAAGTTTGTTGATGAATGTTCTCGTCAAGTTTTGGGCACGAGTGTATTGATTCCAAGGCTCGTTCGTGTGGTTTCGTGTTTGGTTTTGGTTTTTATTTATACAATAGATGCTATATTCGATTTTTGATTGATTAGTGTCATTCCAATGTCGATTATAATCATATATTATTAGATAAGTTCACAAGTGTGTTTAGAGGGCTTGAGAATCAAAACTTCATAGCATTGTGGTTGTTACAAAGAGGCAAAAACTATCAATTCATGAACCATTGTTGATTGATGTTTTTGTATAACTAGTTCTTCACCCATTTATTGAGCTAAGGTTTCGTGAATACTTTGATGCAACAATCTATATTTGCACAATTTTGATTAAAATACAAGTAAATCTTATTTACTTGGTCATGTTACCCTAATTTGATCGCTTTTCCATCAATCACGCGTTGCGTTTCTTGTTTAACGTCCGATTACATTCATTAACCATTATAACTTTATTCCTGTTTCTTTCTTGTAAAATACTAGTATTTTCGAGTTTAATTACACCATGTTTTTTTTTTGCTTAGATGGTAACAAAGTATTCCGTGGATCCCCGGTTGCCACTATGATTGATTGGTGGGTTTTTGAGTCAAGAGTGTTTGAAGTTGTTGATGAATGTTCTAGTCAAGTTTTGGGCACGAGTGTATTGATTCCAAGGCTCGTTCGTGTGGTTTCGGGTTTGGTTTTGGTTTTTATTTATACAATAGATGCTATATTCCATTTATGATTGATTAGTGTTGTTGAATTCTTTATGCCCAAGACACATAGAACATTGATGTGGTTAGTACGTTAGGATCCAAGTCGGGTCATACCCAATAACAAGCTTAGCAAACACCAAATAATATTTAATTGATGATATGATCATACAATTAAATAAAAACACCAATTTAGAAAACGGGTTTTCTAAATAAATAGCATATGAGATTGAACAATTTATATGGATATTTTGTTCATAGATATTGTTTGTAATGTTATTTAAGTTACTTAAATAACATCAAATAATAAGTGAGTGTGTATGAGTTATTAAATTAAAAGGTTACTTATATGAATGACTTGTTAATGTGTGAAAAATGGGTTTTAGATTTTTGGGGGAAAACCCCATGGTCTTTAAAAGTTTCGGCCGCCCCTAAGGGGTCCCTTGGCCTTCTTTTTCTTGTCTTGGAAACTCATTTTTGTACACTTATTCACTCCATCTACTTCTCTCTCTAACTTGCAAGAACCACAAGAAAGAAAAAAGGGTTTTTCTCCTCTTGTTGAAGTGATTCACGGCTGGAAGATTCAGCAGCCTTTCAAGTCGGGTTTTGGTGCTCAAATCCTAGCAACAAGGTGTTTGTCTTAGAGCTTGGGGTATGCAAACTTGAGAGGACCTTCTTTTGGTGCCTTGGTCATTTTTTGTTGGTCCAAATCATCCTTTACCATCTCGTTTTGCTGCTGAAAAGGTAGTTTATGGCAGCCTCTTTATGACTGCCATAATGTATGTTTGTGTTGTCATAGCTAGTCTTATTCACATAAATAAGATCCTTTTGTTCTTGGGTTTGTTTATAACTTTGTAATATCAAGATGAAATCTGAAATTTTCAGTTCATTAACATAGATATAAAACTTGTTTCTGCTGCGTTTTCTCAAAGTTTAAATGGTTAAACTATGTATCTTTTTTCAACAAACCCCAACATTGGCATCTAGAGCCGGTTATGTGGATAGCTAGCTTGTTTTGTCCTTGAAATATTTCGTTTTTTGGGACTTTGAAACCCCTTTTAGGGGCTGCTATATTCATGTTATATGAAACCCCAAACTTTCAAAGTTATATCACACATGCTTGTGATTAAACTTTGAAAGATATGTATGTTGTATTGTTTATTTGTTTGGACAAGATAAACCCGAAAATTTCAGTTTATGTTGGCTGAAATTTCGTGGGTTTATGGTGGGGTTTCATTATTGGTTTGAATGATTTGATCATTGTTCATTATGGTGCATAACCTAGCCCTTGACCTTGTGTTTTTTGGATGTTTGTAATGGTTGTATTCATTCATTCAATTGGGTTGTATAATCTTTTATTTGTGCTTGGTATAAAGTGTAATTTTATTTATTATTGGGCTGTAATAAATAGATTAGGTACTTTTCATTTTACTAGAAATCTTGTATTAGGATATAATTGTTGGATCATGTATGCCCAAGACACATACAAGATTGATGTGGTTAGTACGTTATGATCCAAGTCGGGTCATACCAAATAACAAGCCAAACATACACCGATAAATATTTGTTTGTTGATGAGATCATACAAATAAATATTGAAACCAATTTAGAGAACGGGTTTTCTAGATTATTGCTTTTGTGAAAGAACAACATTATATGGATAACTTGTTCATGAGATATTTATTTGTTTCATTATTTAAGTTGGTTAAATAATGACAAATAAAATTGTATTAATGTTATAAAATTAAAATAGGTTTTAATTTTATAATTTTAAGGGATTGTAGAGTGTATTTTATAAAACTTAAAATGGGTGGGAAACCCATTTTAAAGGGTGAATTTCGGCCGCCCCTTGGCCTTCATACATCCCCTTTTATCTTGGTTCTTGAGTGTCTTTACTCACTAGAACACTCTTCAATCATCTCACATTCTCTCACAACACACTTAAGCAAGAAGGGACTCTCCACAAGACCATTTTATTTTTGGATTTTTCAGCTCAAAAGGAGGCTGAAAATTACGTTTATTGAAGGTTTCTTGGTGTAGATCTTTGGTGTATATCTTCCTAACTAGCTTGGTGTTTGAAGATCTTGTGGGTATTACAAGCTTGAGGTCCTCCACCTTGAAGGATTGCTGATCAAAACCATCATCTCCTTCAAAGATTTCGTCCATATAAGCTGCTGAAAGGTAGTAAATCACAGCTCATTGTAGCTGTGATTTTATGTACGTTTGCGTATGTTCATAGCTTGCTTATTCACATATAATGATCCTTATGTTTTGGGTTTGTTTTATACATATATGTGTCACTATAAAACATGAAATTTCAGCTTCATAACCATGTTTTAATATATATATATCCGCTGCGTTTTCAGAAAGTTTAAGAGGTTAAACTTGGTTTCATGTTCTAACAAACCCAACATTGGCATCTAGAGCCGGTTATGTGGATAGCTTGCTTGTTCTTGTCCTTTAAAAATCGTTTTTATGGGACTTTATAACCCTTTTAAGGCCTGCTATATTCTTTTATGTTGAATCCCCAAACTTTCAAGGTTATATTACACATTCTTGTGATTAAACCTTGAAAGATATGTATGTTGATATGTATGTTGTTTGGACAATGTTTAAAACCCGAAATTTCAGTTTATGTTGGCTGAAATTTCGTGGGTTTTGAGGGGATTCATTGTTATTTTGGATGATATGATGAATGTTAATATTGGTGCATAACCTAGCCTTTGGCCTTGTGTTGTTTGGATGATTGCAATGGTTGTATTTGTTTATTCAATGGTGTAAGGATTCCTGAAGTCTGATGCAACCCAAAACAGCTTAAGTGTCTCAGCAACATGCACTAAGTACTGAAGTGAAGAATGCTTCGGAAGTTTTACACAAAGCATTAGAAAATACTCTAAGTGTAAAATCTTCCGAAGCCAAGACCAATATCTTCCGAAGCCAAACATGAAGTCTTCCAAAGCTTAGAGACAAAGTCTTCCGAAGCCTCATCCTATGAAGACAGATTTCTTCCGAAGACTTTTAGTACACATGCTTTATCTGATGTACTGTTCCATAAAGCACCTTTTCCGCTGCATCTCTGTAAAGTCACCAACTTACATGAGTTGGTGAAAAGGGCCTTGCTTTTGGTAACTGTACATTGAGGTCTTGAGTATTCAACTTTCCACTTTATGTACTTTATCCTTTTTGTATTGTAAAAGGATGTGAGCTATGGCATGTCATAGTCACAAGGTCAAAAGGCAGATATGCCTTTTGATCCTACAATTGATTTTGTTAGTGTCTAGTCAATTGTATCCAGCTGGCTTTCAAAGTATGGCCGGCTGTAGGTTGTAGTATAAGTATTTCAAGTTCTTGTATCTTTTCTTTATGCTTTGTAACACTTGTAAAAGAACTTGAGAAAGCAATATACTGCCTCCTTGAAACCCAACTCTCTTGTTCTGTCTCTTTACTTTACTTGTGTTCTTTGTATCACTTTGGTTACCCAGTTCACTGTTTGATTAGAGCTTAGTTATTCTCCTCATTGTGTTGTTGTGTTGTAATTGTGGTTAAGCCCTTAAACGGTCCTGCAATTGGTATCAGAGCTTTTCAGGCTCTTGATATAAGATCTAACCATCTTAAGATCCCTCACAACACACAAAAACTAAACTCTTCAAATGGCTGCCATCTCTAAGACTGATATGGAGACTGGAACATGAACAAATCCCCACTGATCACTCTTGATGATTTTGACACCTGGTGCATGAGGATGGAAGGCTTCATCAGGTCTCTTGATTCAAGAATGTGGGAATCTGTTGAGAATGGACCTTTCATACCCAGCACCCCCTCTGCTACTGGTGCTGGTATGATTCCTAAAGATGTGGCCAACTACTCAGATGAAGATAGAAAAAGAGTAGAGATTGATAGGAAGGCCATGACTGCTCTTCAACTGCTCTCCCAAACTCTGTATACAGAGGCTTCAAGAAGTGCAAGACAGCCAAACAGCTGTGGGATGCACTGAAGCTGATGTATGAAGGCTCCTCTGAAGCCAAGGAGAACAAGAAAGATCTTCTGAAGCAGCAGTTTGAAAATTTCACCTTCAAAGCAGGTGAGACCATGACTCAACAATACTTCAGGTATGTTGAGATTGTGGATACCCTAGTGGATGGAGGAGTTCCTCTTGAGAACAGGGACATTGTAAGGAAGTTCATGTCCTCACTTCCTAGGCAATGGACACACTATTGTGTGGTGATCAAGAGGACTGAGAACCTTAAGACTCTTACTCTTACAGAGTTGTATGGGATTCTCAGTGGATACCAGATGGAGATGAACATGCAAGGTTCATCTGGCAACTCCAACAATCAAATGGGTTCAGCCCTTCATGTGGTTGAAAGGGACAGCATAGAACCTCAGCATCATCTCTTATGCTACCCTGACAACTCACAAAAGGGTCCTTTCATCACCTTCCCGGAGACACCAAGGGAGAACTTTACTCAAGGAAGCCCATTCCAAGAGACAAGTTCTTCTCAAGCCTTTGTGTCTGCAGATGAAAGCTGTGGGAATTATCTCTTCACTCTTGAAGACCTGGACTGTATCCATCCAGATGACCTGGAATACATGGAGATAGTTCAGCAGATGGCTCTCCTCACTCACAGAGCCAAGAAGTTCTACAAGAGGACAGGAAGAAGATTTCCAAGCAATGCTACCAGCAGCAAGTTTGGGCTGGATAAAAGCAAAGTTAAGTGTTACAACTGTAACCTTATGGGTCACTTTGCCAGGGAGTGTAAGGCACCTAAAACAAATGGGGGCCAAACACAACCCAGACCAAACTTTACTGACAAAGCTCCTCAAGCTGAGAAGACAAAGCAACATGCTGCTGTTGCTGTTGAAGAAGGAGGCTTTGACTGGAGTTTTCAGGTGGAGGATGCTTCTCCAAACCAAGCACTGATGGCTGACCATGATGAAGCCAAGGTATTGGAACATCTTGCTCCCCTGAATGCATTGCTAAAGTAAATAGATACAGGTCCTATAACCTAGAGATGAGATCTGATCTTGAGTCATTAAACATATTAAAATCTGATTTTAGAAAGTCTGAAAATGATTACAAGTTAAAGATAGAAGACTTGGAGAAAACCATTTCAGTACTAAAACATGAACATACAGATTTCAGAACTCAGATCCAAGATCTCATCACTAAGTTAACTGAGTGCCAGGCTGAGCTTGTGATCAGCAAAGCCAAGGCAGAGAAGAGTGTTCTTGAAGAAGAGACCTTCAAGAACATGATATCCTCATCCCTGCACAACAAAGTTTGTTATCAAAATAGACAGGGACTAGGATCAAATGAGATAGCTCCTCCACACACAATCTTGTCTGTAAGATCTCCTAGGTGTGGAACTTGTGAAGATGAGCTTCCTCTCATAGATCCTGTAAGTGAGGATGATGAAGAAGTGATAGTGAAGAATTCCTCTGAGAAGAGTGAAGAAGAGGATTCTTCCAAGGGCCACTATCCTTCTGAGGAGAAGAAATCAACTGTGATGACCAAGTCCAAAAGAAAGAACTTGATCAGAAAGAGCAAAAGAAAGGCAAAGAAGGCTCAAGAAATCAAGGCTACTTTTGATGCTAAGCAGAAACAAGTTTTTATCTCTGCAGGTTTCAAAGTAGTAAGGACTGAAGACATCAACCAAGACTCCTTAGCTAAGAGTCATGGTTCTTGTTCAAATCATCTCAGTGCCAAGAAGAAGACTGAGCTGCTGTGTACCACTGCTGCACAGCCTGGACCATCAAACTCCAAGAACAGTTCACAGCCCAAAGGAACTGTCTCAGCATCTACCAAGATGAAGATGGAGAGGGATGTGACCAAAGTCAGTCTTGCTCTCAAAGGGAGACTTCTTTGAAGAAGAAATGTTATGTGTTATGTGTGAAAGTACTTCTCACATTGCTAAGGATTGCCCATACAATCCTAAAAGTACTGTCCACATGACTAAAACAAAGACTTCAAAGAGTCTCAAGAAATCTCAAGCTTCGGAAGGAAAGTCTGTTTCCTTCGGAAGCTCCAAATCAAAGAAGGAGGTAAGTGGAAAATTACCTTCGGAAGCAAAGTTGGTCTCGGAAGAAAGGAATTCTTCCGAAGCACTAAAGTCTGCTGCAGTGACTGTAGACTCTTCCGAAGGATCAGTCATCAAAACTTGTGAAGTTCTAAAAGCTTCTAAGGTTTTGAAGGTCAAGTCCAAGACTCCAAAGGTGGTGTGGAAGTCTAAGAAAGACCAAATGACTGAGGTTTCTCCATCAACAACAGCTGAAGATCCCATAGTACAACCATAGGATCTATTACTGTTGCATTACCTTCTATTACTGTTAATGAGCCCAAGACAAGTAAGGCTTGGGTTTCCAAATGTAACTAATCATCTTCTCTGTGCAGGAACAGCTCAAGACCAACAGGAATGTCTGGATAATTGACAGTGGCTGTTCCAGGCACATGACAGGCAATAGGTCTCTACTCCATAATTTTGAGAGAATTGATGGAGGACCAGTTGCTTTTGGAGGAGATGAAGGTGGTTACATTTCTGGAAGGGGCAAGGTCACAAATGGTAAGCTCAGCATTGAGAAGGTAAACTTTGTTAAGGAGCTTGGGTACAATCTTCTGAGTGTATCCCAATTTTGTGATCAGAGTCATAACATGCTCTTTACTGAGCATGAGTGCATTGTTCTCAAACCTGGTGTGGTCATTCCTCATGAGCATATCCTGCTCAGAGCCCCCAGGAAAGGGAACATGTACAAGATGGATTTGCAAGAAACATCTCCCTCAGGAGAAGTTTCATGCTTTCTATCTAAAGCAAATAGTGATGAGTCTTTCCTATGGCATAAAAGAATGTGCCATGTAAACTTTAAGAACATGAATAAATTAATTAAACATGATCTGGTAACTGGAATGCCAAAGAAAGAGTTTACTAGTGATGATCATTGTGTGGCATGCCTGAAAGGGAAGCAACACAAAGTATCTCACAAGCCTAAGGAAAAGAACTCCATCACTACTCCCCTACACTTGTTACATATGGATCTCTTTGGCCCCACCAGTGTAATGAGTTTAGGAAGGACCTCTTACTGTCTGGTGATCACAGATGATTTTACAAGATTCACTTGGGTCTTCTTCCTTAGAACTAAGGATGAAACCCCTGAGATTCTGAAGAATTTCATCTTAAAAGTTGAGAATCAATGTGATCACAAGGTCAAAACCATAAGATGTGATCAAGGAACTGAATTCAAGAACCAAATCCTTGATGCATTTTGTGATGAAAAAGGTATTACAAGACAATATAGTGCTCCCAGGACTCCTCAGCAAAATGGAGTTGCTGAAAGGAGAAACAGGACACTTATTGAAGCTGCAAGAACTATGTTGTCTGACTCTAAACTGCCTATCACCTTCTGGGCAGAGGCAGTCAATACTGCTTGCTATGTGCAAAACAGAGTTTTAGTAGTTAAGACACATGGTAAGACTCCTTATGAACTTTGGCACAAGAGGAAACCTTTCATTGGTTTTCTCAGGTCATTTGGATGTCCCTGCACCATCTTGAATACCAAAGATCAAATTGCCAAGTTTGCTGAGAAATCAGATGATGGACATTTCATTGGATACTCTTCTCAAGCTAAAGCTTATAGAGTATACAATCTCAGAACTAGAATTGTTGAGGAGTCAGCCAATGTGACTTTCAATGAGCACACTCCCTGTGTGGCTGGTTCTGGTCCGGATTGGCTGTTTGATCTTGATTTAGTTACCAACTGTTTTAACAAATCTTGTGAGCATGTTTCAGGATCTGCAGAAAATCTAAATACAGGTGATCCTGATCCAAGATTTGAGCTAGGAAGATCTTCAACTCATACATCTTCAGCTCCAGTTGGAACTACTTCAGCAAATGAGGTTTCTATCAGCACAACAATGACAAATTCAGCTGATACATCTGGCATGCCTTCAAATTCCAGCTCAGAGGCCTCTCAACCAGATAAAGATACCTCACTTGTAGAAGACAACAATGGTGATGGTGATAGTGATCAGGAATTCTTGATGCTAATAACCACACCATAGATGACAACATCAATGATGTCTCACACTCATTGGATCAAGTTAATCTTGATAAGTGTGATAATGTGGAGGGTGAATCTTCAGGACCAGATTTAAATTTCTCAAATTTAGATCTTTCCCAGCAACTTGCTGTGATCCCTCAGCTAAGGATCCACAAGTCTCACCCCACCACAAACATCATTGGAGATGTTGTCACAGGGGTAAGAACAAGAGGACAAACCCATGAAGCAAATGTTTGTCTTCACTCTTGTTTCTTATCTCAGATAGAGCCCAAGAAAGTTGATGAAGCTCTAAAGGATGGAAGTTGGGTTGAAGCTATGCAACAAGAGCTGCTTCAATTCAAAAGGCAGAAAGTTTGGAACCTTTGTCCTCTTCCTCATGGGAAGACTACCATTGGAACCAAATGGGTTTTTAGAAACAAGAAGGATGATAGGGGAATCATCATCAAGAACAAGGCAAGACTAGTTGTTCAAGGATACACACAAGAAGAAGGGATTGACTACACTGATGTCTTTGCTCCTGTAGCAAGACTAGAAGCTGTTAGGATATTCCTGGCATTTGCTGCATCCAAGAACTTCAAGGTCTACCAACTTGATGTAAAGTGTGCTTTCTTATATGGAGTGATTGATGAGGAGGTTTATGTCAAACAGCCACCTGGTTTTGTAGACCCTGATCATCCTGATTATGTCTGCAAGCTTGACAAAGCTCTTTATGGGCTGCATCAGGCACCCAGGAAGTGGTATGAGACACTATCTAAGTATCTCTGCAAGCATGGATACAGAAGAGGTACTATAGATGGAACCCTCTTCATCAAAGGACAGGGAAATGACTTATTGCTGGTTCAAGTATATGTTGATGACATCATCTTTGGTTCAACTAATCCAAAGCTCTGCAAAGACTTTGAGAAGCTGATGAAGGACAGATTTGAGATGAGTTCAATGGGAGAACTCAACTTCTTTCTGGGAATTCAAGTGAAGCAGTTGAAGATGGCATCTTCATAAGTCAGTCAAAGTATGTTCAAGACATACTCAAGAGGTTCAATATGACTGATTGTAAGATTGCTAAGACACCCATAGCCAGAAACCACTCCCTTGGTCCAGATCTTGAGGGGGAGTGTGTAGATGAACACTTATACAGGGCTATGATTGGGTCTCTTATGTATCTTACAGCTAGCAGGCCTGATATCATGTTTGCTACATGTATTTGTGCAAGATATCAAGCCAACCCTAAGATGTCTCACTTAATCACTGTGAAAAGGATTTTAAGATACCTCAAAGGTGCTTCAACACTTGGTCTATGGTATCCAAAGAATCCAAATTTCAATCTGTATGCCTATACAGATAGTGATTATGGTGGTTGCAATATGACTGCAAAGTCTACATCTGGGGGATGTCAATTCCTTGGTGGAAGGGTGGTCTCATGGCAATGCAAGAAACAATCCTGTGTGTCTGCATCAACTGCTGAGGCTGAATACATTGCTGCTGCAAGCTGCTGTGCTCAAGTGCTTTGGATTCAAAATCAGATGCTGGACTATGGATTTAACTTCAAAGAGACTCCTATCCACATAGACAACAATAGTGCTATCTCTATCACTGAGAACCCTGTGCAGCACTCAAGGACCAAACACATCAACATCAGGTATCATTTAATAAGAGATAACTATGAAAAAGGATTAATTAAACTAGTCAAAGTTCATACAGATGAACAATATGCTGATCTGTTCACCAAAGCTTTTGATGAACAGAGATTTAAGTATCTGATATCAGCTATTGGGATGATTAACTTTGAGTAGACTTTTTATTAAAACTAATTCTAATTATTTCTTCTTAAAATATGTGTGTCCTAAGTTGTCTAGTTCATCACTTTCATAAGCTCATGTTTTCTTTGGATGTAAAATTCTTTTTGAAGACTTTCCTTAGATTCTTGAAAATTTCTGATACTTCGGAAGATAAAGATTTTATCTTCGGAAGAAAAACATGTCTTTAAAATAAATAACTGTCTAAGAGATTTTACCTTCGGAAGAAGTAAAGTTCATCTTCCGAAGCTTAAAATTCTTATCTCAGACACTTATCTATTTTCAAGAACCTTTTCCTTCCGAAGCAAAATTAACCTTCGGAAGCTTTGTTTATTTTCATACAAAGCATTCAAGGGTTTATTTCTCTTCCGAAGCATAAATTATCAAGACTCTCAGGAAAATCTTCCGAAGCCATTTTAGCTTCGGAAGCTTTTTAAATCAAAACTTCCGAAGACAAATAAACTTCGGAAGCTTTTCGAATTCCAAGAAAACTACTTTTTGAGCAAAAGTAAACTACTTTTCAGAGGTGGGACCGACTTTCGGATTTCAAAGTTTATCCTCTTTCATTAACTTTGGTTCAAATCCCTTTTCATATAAATACCCAACGGTTCCCCCTCTTTCCCACTATCTTCCTCAATTCTACTGTTTCTCTAACCTAATTCTCTAAACCGCCTTTGCTTTCTACCTTTCTTCACCCTTAAGCTTCTAAAATGGCCAACCTTAACCGCAGAAACAACCCTGATTTCTCCATGCAACTACACAGGCAACATAATCAAGTTGCTCTGTTAAGCTCTGAGAAAGATGCAAGTTTCTCAGAGATTTGCCAATTCTTGACTCTGTCAAACTACTTCACCTCCCTGACCATTGATCCTCCTCTATATGAGGATCAGTTGCTTGAATTCTGGAAGACCTGCCAAGAGGTCATTATGGATGGGGAGAAGGCACTGTCTGCCACAGTGCAAGGGAGGACAGTCTTCATCACTCCGGCCATCATTAACCAACATCTACAGCTGGATGATGAAGAAGGTGAGGTGTCCTTCCCAAAAGAAGCTGTTAATCATTCTTTTGAGCAGATGGGCTATGAGGGAGATTTCTCTGTAAAGACCTTTAGGAAAGGGAAGGTCTCATCCCAATGGAAATTCCTGCTCCATGTGGTTATCCACAGCTTGTCAAACAAGCATGGTGGATGGGACCAGATTCCTGAGGATCTCTCCTTCATAGTTCATGGAATGGTTCAAGGGGTCAAGTTCAGGTATTCACAATTTGTTTATACTAATTTACTTGCAAACTTAGACTCCTTAGAGTATTACATGTTTCCTAGATATGTTCAACACATTCTCAACTGTGAACTGGGCTCACAGTTGAGGGAAACAGGTAATATTCTTAAATTGGGACAGATGAAGCCCGGCATCTTTAAAATAATGAAGAAGCCAACTGTAGGCTTCTCTGGGGTAGAAACAGCCCTAGTCCCAAAAATGTTAGAGCTCATTGCTCAAGGTGACAACCTAGCAACACAAGCTAGTGTTGAACCCACACCTCTTTTGTCCCTACCATTAAAAAGACCAGAAATCACCCTCACCTACCAAAGAAAATCCAAACGAACCCCTGCTCAGACTATTGAGTCTGTGCAGGCCCCCAAATACTCAACCTTACAGGAAGAAGTGGACACTAGAGCTCCCACTTCTCCTGAGGAGCAAACCACTCCCATTACTTCACCTATCAGGGCTGAGGTTCCTCAAGCTCACCCTGATGAGCTCAATAGCCCAACAACCTTAAGCCTTCACTCTGAGTCTCAACACTCAAGTGGACAACCTTCAGGGGACAGCTACCATCCCCAGCCTTTGGATCTCAACCAACCAATTCCCAACCTATCCTTTTACACTGATGAAGACTTAGGATTCAGTGAGTACCATGAGTCTCTCTTCTCCTCCCCTACTCAAAGAGAGATGAGTACCTCTGACTCTCCTCAGTCTATCCCCCATCAGTCACCTGTTACTGAGGTGGACACTTCTGAACCTGTTCAGGATGTCCATATGGAAGAGGCTCTCACTTTTGAAAGTGATTACATCATTAAGACCTCAACCATGGCAACTCAGCCCATTGGCATCTCAACTGAGGCTGCCAGTGAGCAGAGGAAAACCAGCAGCCAAGAAACTCAAGCTGGTGGTGAGAGAGAGGACTTTGGTCCAATCATCTCATCCCCCAATGAATCTTCTGATGAAGATGAGGGGAATTTGAGACTAAAGGTGCAAAAACTGTCAAAAACATGCACCTATTTAGTCTCTAAGGTTAGTCACTTGGAATCTCAGGTGACTACCTTACAAAACAGGGTCAATGATCAGCAACTCCAGATTTCATATCTGCAGGAAAAACTAGCTGGGAGACCTTTAAGGAGAGCTCAACCAGGAACACAAGAACCTGTGGAAGTGATTGACTTATCCTCCAGCTCACCTATGCAAGTGGGTGATGCTACCAAAAAGGGGGAGAAAGTTGTTACAACCACAGAACCTGGGAGTTCTTCAGAGAGAATGGACATAGAGGACTCACCATCCTCACTTGCTGTTGTGCATTCTCAGCAACTTCCTCAAGTTCACATTAATGTGGACTCTATAGACTCTCTCATCAGGAGTCTCTTTGAGGAAGGCATACCAAGGGCTGTCTCATCTCCACCACTGGGAACTAGCAATCAAATCATAAGGTGGAGGTATGATGATGACAGAAGAGCCCTCATACTTCAAAGAGTTCAAGGCCAACAAGAAGTTTTTCAATTCCAAAGCCTGAGCTTTTATGAAAGACTGGATTTAGTCAACCTGCCACTTGTCAATCCAAGCAATTCAAGACAAGCTGACAGGCTGGCTCAAAGAATCCAAGACAGGATCATGGCAGAGTTCTCTCTAAGAAGGAGACTTAGGGAATCAGGCAATGTCATCGGTCAACTGGATGTTGAGGTGGACCCTAAGATTAGTTTCATAGGGGAAACCTTGACTGAAGGCCCAGTGACAGAACCTGAGACCCCTGTCTCATCATCAACAACTGCTGCTGAGGTCCAAACTCCATCTGAGACACCTGCTGGTGAAGGTGTTTCTCAGCCTCTCTCTGGCCAGAGCATGGAAGCTACTCCAAGCAATGAAGGCCAAGCTTCAATCCACCCTGAGTCACAAAGGTCTGTTGGTGACAAAGGGAAAAGGATAATGACTCCTGAGGAAATTGAGGAGGAAGAGAGAGAGAGGAAAAGGAGACTAAGGGGAGAAAGTTCCACTGGGTCATCTAGCTTCATGCAAGCTGCAATCAGGGCTGCCCCCAGACCAAATACTCAGGATGATGAGTTAAGGGCAGTCAGGATTACCTACTTACAGACCAGGAACTATGATATTGATGAGATCATCTCCCTCCCCTTAGAAGAACTAAATGAACTGGCTGACAGAGAAGTGTCAAGAGAGTTGAAGGAGAAAGAGGATGCAATGATACTTCTCCAACTCAAAGAGGAGAAGAGACAGAAAAGACTTTACAAGCATGCTCCTACTCTCTCACCAGTTCAAGAAAGTCCTGCACAGGAAGATGTGGCTCCACAAGAACCTCAGGTAGATAAAGAGGAAGATAGGATCAAGATGATCAACTACCTGAGTGCCACAGGCTTCTATCAGGCAGATGCACTTCTCCCTTTGTCCTATGACTTCATTGAGTTCGAGTACTTAAAGCAACTTGAGCTTGAGTTAGTCAAGGAAAGAAAGACAACCAAAAGGAAACTAAGGGAAGAAGCTGCAAAGTCAAGGGCCACCATTCAAAAGAATGCAAAGAAGTCTGCTGACAGACAAAGAATGGTGAGCTTCTTGAAGCTGTATGGATTCTCCGGAAGGAGACTTGGCCCCATGTCTCTATCCACTATGGATGAGCATATTAGGGTGATCAAGCAGAAGATTAAGAGTGGAGAACTTATTGACTTGCACTCTCTTCCAAGTCAAGTCCCACCTGAAGTGGAGGTCAAGTTTGAACAACCAGAGACACCTCAACCAGCACCTCCAGCTGAGCCCCAGCAAGCTTCATCTTCTGATCCTAGGCAGGGTCAAACTCCCTCTCCTTCTGAACCTGTGAGGGAGGAACACCCAACTGAGAAAGACACTGATGATCAACATGGTGCTGCAGACCAGTCTTCTCAGTTAAAGACAACCAAGAGGAAGAAGAGGATGGCTTCTAAACCAAAGACAAAGAAGAAGAAGCCAAAGTCATCTACCTCTGCACCTCAGGCTGAATCAGATCAACCTGAGGAAGTGCATGATGAGGCAGCCCAATCAACTCCTATTCAAGTGGCTCCTCTAACTAGTGAGACACCCATCTTATCCTGGACATACTCTACCAATCCAGAGAGATGGACTGTTATAAGAGATCAAGGTGTTGAGAATGTCTACTCATGGCAAGACATAATCAACTTACCTCTGCATGATCTCTTTGAGATGAGAAGATACTATGAAAGTCTTGATGATCCTGACCATCTCATGAAGAAAGGAATGGTCCTGATTGTACTGAAGACTACCAACATTTGAAGATCTTCTAAGTGTTTTGGTAGCATCAGCCTAGGGGGAGTTTGTAAGGATTCCTGAAGTCTGATGCAACCCAAAACAGCTTAAGTGTCTCAGCAACATGCACTAAGTACTGAAGTGAAGAATGCTTCGGAAGTTTTACACAAAGCATTAGAAAATACTCTAAGTGTAAAATCTTCCGAAGCCAAGACCAATATCTTCCGAAGCCAAACATGAAGTCTTCCGAAGCTTCAGAGACAAAGTCTTCCGAAGCCTCATCCTATGAAGACAGATTTCTTCCGAAGACTTTTAGTACACATGCTTTATCTGATGTACTGTTCCATAAAGCACCTTTTCCGCTGCATCTCTGTAAAGTCACCAACTTACATGAGTTGGTGAAAAGGGCCTTGCTTTTGGTAACTGTACATTGAGGTCTTGAGTATTCAACTTTCCACTTTATGTACTTTATCCTTTTTGTATTGTAAAAGGATGTGAGCTATGGCATGTCATAGTCACAAGGTCAAAAGGCAGATATGCCTTTTGATCCTACAATTGATTTTGTTAGTGTCTAGTCAATTGTATCCAGCTGGCTTTCAAAGTATGGCCGGCTGTAGGTTGTAGTATAAGTATTTCAAGTTCTTGTATCTTTTCTTTATGCTTTGTAACACTTGTAAAAGAACTTGAGAAAGCAATATACTGCCTCCTTGAAACCCAACTCTCTTGTTCTGTCTCTTTACTTTACTTGTGTTCTTTGTATCACTTTGGTTACCCAGTTCACTGTTTGATTAGAGCTTAGTTATTCTCCTCATTGTGTTGTTGTGTTGTAATTGTGGTTAAGCCCTTAAACGGTCCTGCAAATGGGGTTGTATATTTATTTATTTGTGCTTTGTTTAAAATGTAATTTATCTATTTATTCATTGGGATGTAATAATAGATTAGGTGCATTTTCATTTTACTAGATATCTTGTATTAGGACTTTATATCTTGTAATATGAAGACATATGCATTGGAAGCACAAAGGAGAAACATGGAGCATTTTGGATGCGGTTTCAAGTGGGAGGCTTTTGGAAGCTTTCTATGTGTTTTTTGTTATGACCCTTAGGAATGCCTATGGACCACACTTGTGATGGCAAACAAGTGTGGACCACTTTAGATGCTATGGTTATGCACATATGCTATGTTGTTTTGTTTATATTATTGTGGTTGATGGCATGTAATTGATATTTGCTTTAACAAACCTTTCTATAAACTTAACAAACTAATTAAATGGTTCTTAATCATTAAAAGGTAATAAAAGGTTATTAAAATGATTTAATGATTTTAAGATTAAAATGGGTTTTAATCAAAGGACCATAGGGTATCTTGCATTTGAAAGCATGCAAATACAAGTACATAGAGTTTTCTAAAACTTAAATTATGAAATCTCTAATATTTTAAAACGAGATCAACACCGTCCTTTTACACAACACTTAAGTCACTTGGGAACTCTTAGTGGGATAAATGTCACCTAACCATTTTGAGGGAACTTGTGATTTGAGGTGAGAATGCCTTATTTGTGGGATAAAGGTCACCTAACCACCTATTTTGGCAAACTCACACGTGGTTGTAAGTAGGATGCCTTGATTTGCAAACCATGTCAAATGGATAACCTACGATGTGGTTTCCAAATGGTGTTGATGGGATTAACATGCCGACTTTACATATGATGTTTCAAGTCGATCCCATATCTCTAGAAGTTGCAAATGGTTGCAATCGTCAATCGTTGACCACCTTATTAATTTAAATCGTGGGATAAAGGTCACCTAACCACAATTTAAATGTAATGTTGGATTCTAGATTTTAATATATAAAATGGCCATAAAAGGTATTTATTATTAAAATAACAATATCAAAAATACTAAAATTGATCTTTGTTAAATTTTGTAGATGGCCTCCAATAACCATGATAACAATGAAAATTCATCCGCGTCCGCCTAATCTTTAAGAGCGATTCTCCAAAAGGAACGTCTAAATCATAACAATTTTATAGATTGGTATCGAAACTTGAGAATCGTTCTCAAGCAAGAAAAACGATCATACGTTTTAGACGACCCTATCCCCGATCAACCTGCTGAGGATGATGAGGAGGCCTTTAATGATTGGCTGAAGTACACTGAGGACTCTGTCCAAGTTTCTTGTCTCATGCTAGCGAGCATGACTCCGGATCTCCAAAAGGAGTATGAACATCACGGAGCTTATGACATGATAACCCAGCTGAAGGAAACGTTCCAAAAGCAAGCGAGGGTTGAGCGCTTCGAAACGGTTCGAGCACTCCACGCATGTCCTATGGACGACAACCAATCAGTTTCATCTTATGTACTTAAGATGAAAAGCCACATTGACCGTCTTGAAAGGCTTAATTGTCCTGTCTCGAAGGAATTGGCCACGGATTTGATCCTCAATGGCCTTACCAAGAAGTTCAAGACATTTGTGTTGAACTACAACATGAATGCTTGGGACAAAAGCATTGGTGAGCTTCACTCAATGCTCAAAACGGCCGAGCTTCACTCAATGCTCAGAAGTTCGAGACATTTGTGTTGAACTACAACATGAAGGTGGGAACAAGAAAAGGCCTCATCCCACACCCAAGGCAAAGGTTGCCAAGGGTAAGAGACCCGTATGGGGAAAAGGGAAAGGGGTGGCAAGGGTGCCACCTAAAGCACCAGAGAAGAAGCAAAAGGTTGCTTCCAATGACCCATGCTTCAAGTGTGGGGAGATTGGACATTGGGCAAGGAATTGTCCCGTCCATCTCCAAGAGTTGAAAGCAAAGAGGGATGCCGGGCAAACCTCAGGTACAATATACATGATCCATATTGATTTAAACATGACATCTTCTAACACATGGGTATTAGATACCGGATGTGGAACTCACATTTGCAATTTGTTGCAGGGGTTCAAAAGAAGTAGCAACTTCAACAAAGGGGATGTTAGCCTCTACATGGGCAATGGGGCTAAAGTTCAAGTTGAAGCCCGTGGTGACTACATCTTGAAACTTCCAAATGGTTTGGAAGTAATTTTGAACAATGTTTTGAATGCTCCTAGTTTGACTAGGAATATTATTTCTGTAGCCCTATTAAAACAATTTGGATATGTATTATCATTTGTTGAAAATGATATTCATGTTTCTTTAAATGATATGTTCTACTTTAAAGCTATTCCCATTAATGGTATTTATGAATTGGTTCATGAAAATACTTTAAATAGTTCATTGTACCAAACTAGCACCAAGAAACTCAAGTTGGATTTGAGTGATACCTATCTTTGGCATTGTCGTCTTGGTCATATAAACAAGAAAAGAATTCAAACACTACAAAAGAATGGTCTTTTAAAAACAAGTGAATGTGATTCATTTGATGTGTGTGAGTCTTGTTTACAAGGTAAAATGACTAAGGCACCCTTTAGTGGCACTAACAAAAGGGAAAAAGATTTATTAGGAATCATACATTCGGATGTATGTGGTCCTTTTAAGCCAATGACTAGGAATGGTGAGAGATACTTCATAACCTTTACCGACGATTATAGTCGCTATGGGTATGTGTACCTATTAAGACACAAAGATGAAGCTTTTGAAATGTTCAAGATCTTTCAAAATGAAGTACAAAATCAACTCAACTAGTCGATTAAAGTTCTCCGCACCGATAGAGGAGGTGAATACCTAAGTGATGCTTTTCAAGATCATCTTAGGAGTTGTGGGATTGTCTCACAACTCACTCCACCTGGAACACCACAACATAGTGGTGTGTCTGAGAGGAGGAATCGAACCTTATTGGATATGGTCCGATCTATGATGGCTAGAAGCACATTACCTATATCATTTTGGGGTTTCGCTTTGCTCTCCGCGGCCCGTATTCTAAATATGGCCCCAACCAAAAAGGTGGAAAGGACACCTTTTGAGATATGGCATGGAAGAGTTCCATCCCTATCATACTTAAGGGTCTAGGGTTGTGAGGCTTATGTTAAGACTCCCACCCCAAACAAATTGGAAGTCCGATCCACCAAGTGTATCTTTGTTGGATATCCTAGAGTTCTATGGGATATTATTTTTATGATCCACTGGAACAAAAAGTGTTTGTTGCCAGAAAGGGTGAGTTCTTAGAAGCAAAGTTCCTTATGGAAGGAACTAGCAGTAGAATAGTGGATCTTGAGGAGGATCAAGAACCACAACCCGATGCACGTTTGGTTGAAACTAGTACTCAACATGAGGATGTTGAGGATGATCAAGTGGTTGATCAATATACACAAAATGTTCGCAGATCTAGTAGAATTAGTAATCCACCTGAAAGATATGGATTTTTCGTTGATGGATGCTATGTGGTAGATTCCGATGAAATAACCACCTATCGTGATGCAATGTCCAATTTGGATTGTGACAAATGGCTTGAAGCCATGAACGTTGAGATGAAATCCATGTATGACAATCAAGTATGGGACTTGGTTGTACCACCTCTTAACTCCAAAGTAGTTGGAAGTAAGTTGGTTTTCAAGAAGAAAACCGATATGCATGGAAACTTGGATACTTACAAAGCTAGACTTGTAGCAAAAGGTTTCACTCAAGCTCAAGGAGTTGATTATGATGAAACCTTCTCACCTGTTGCGATGCTAAAGTCTATAAGGATATTGTTTGCCATAGCTGCTCATTATGATTATGAGATTTGGCAAATGGATGTCAAAACCGCTTTCCTAAATGGATATCTTGAGGAAGATGTCTATATGGTTCAGCCTGAAGGTTTTGTCGATCCAAAACATCCTAATAAAGTATGCAAGTTAAAGAAATCAATCTATGGATTGAAACAAGCATCGAGAAGTTGGAATCACCGTTTTGATGAAGAAATAATGAAATTCGGATTCATCAAGAACGCTAATGAAGCTTGTGTATATAAGAAAGCTAGTGGGAGCATCATCACTTTCCTAGTATTATATGTTGATGACATACTACTATTTGGAAATGACATTCTAACCTTAGAAGGTGTTAAAACCTTGCTTGGAAATTGTTTTTCAATCAAGGATCTTGGTGAAGCCGCCTATATTCTGGGAATAAAGATCTATAGGGATAGATCAAGGCAGTTGATTGGTTTAAATCAAAATGCATACATTAATAAAATCTTGAAAAGGTTCAAGATGGAGAACTCTAAGAAAGATACGGTACCTATTCAAAGAGGAACGATATTGAGTACGACTCAATGTCCTAGCTCAAAGGATGAGCAAGATAAAACGAAGGCAATCCCATACGCATCTGCTATTGGATCCATCATGTACGCAATGATATGCACTCGACCGGACGTGTCAAGCGCCTTAAGCATGACAAGCCGATACCAGCAAAATCCTGGAAACAGTCATTGGATGGCTGTTAAGAACATACTTAAGTACCTAAGGAGGACAAAAGATATGTTCCTAATCTATGGATCTGGTGATGAGGAACTCGTTGTAAAAGGTTACACGGATGCGAGTTTCCAAACCGATCGTGATGATTCACGGTCACAATCGGGATATATTTTCATTCTGAATGGAGGAGCGGTCTCTTGGAAGAGCTCCAAACAGGATGTGGTGGCTCTATCAACTACAGAATCAGAATACGTCACCGCCTCATTGGCAGCTCAAGAAGCTGCATGGTTGAAGAAATTCATTGTCGATCTAGGGGTTGTCCCTTCCATTTCGGACCCCCTAGAGATCTTTTGTGATAACGAGGGTGCGATTGCTCAAATCAAGGAACCTCGTGCTCATCAAAAGACTAGGCACATTGAGCGGAGATTCAACTACATACGAGATGAACTTGAAAAGGGGAAGATATGTATTCGCAAAGTTCACACGGATCAAAACATTGCGGATCCTCTCACGAAGCTCCTTGAAAAGGCAAAGAATGAAGGTCATACTTGTGCCATGGGACTTCGATATTCTAGTGATTGGATTTGATCTGTAATTTTGTATTTGGATATGTGGAACCTTTTATTATTTGAATAAAATTATTTGGTTATAATGTTTCAATTAATATTCCAATTTAGCATGTCTAATCCATGAGTAAATTGTTTACTCTAAATGTCCGTAGTCGTTCAGACTTGTGGGAACAAGTGTGAGGGTAAGATTATTATGAACTTGGATTGGTTGATATTCATAAGGATGAATATAGAGCAATGGGTTGCTACCAAGGTTCATAGATATTTGTGGGATACAAATATTAGACTAACCCGCATCTCAAATTTTACTACATGGAATCTTATTGATTGATCATAAGTAAATTTGAGTAAAGGCGAATATCATTTGGTATCCTCTGATCTGAGATACATATTGGGTCTTGATATTTACCAAATATTATACTTTGACTCAGTTCTTTGCTGTTCTGAAATATGGCAGTACATAAGTCTGGATTCAGGTATGATATAAGGTAATTGTGAGAGACGTATGTAGTCAAGAAGGGATTTGTCCCTCTTATTCGTTGATAGTAAGATGTCTAAGGCTTGATAAAGTTAAATCAATGGAGAATGATCAGTCTATGTCTCTAGGATTTAACATGACATTTGTGACAAAGGGATAGATGATTGATTTACCTAAAACATCTCAAGTATGGTACTTGAAGGAGATGATGTTATTGAATGGCATTCAATCATACGTATTAAGGGTAGTAAACCGTTGTTAGGCGGTATTTACTGTTTGCATCAATCTTCTATGAATCTTGTGCAAGTGGGAGATTGTTGGATCATGTATGCCCAAGACACATACAAGATTGATGTGGTTAGTACGTTATGATCCAAGTCGGGTCATACCCAATAACAAGCCAAACATACACCGATAAATATTTGTTTGTTGATGAGATCATACAAATAAATATTGACACCAATTTAGAGAACGGGTTTTCTAAATTATTGCTTTTGTGAAAGAACAACATTATATGGATAACTTGTTCATGAGATATTTATTTGTTTCATTATTTAAGTTGGTTAAATAATGACAAATAAAATTTTATTAATGTTATAAAATTAAAATAGGTTTTAATTTTATAATTTTAAGGGATTGTAGAGTGTATTTTATGAAACTTAAAATGGGTGGGAAACCCATTTTAAAGGGTGAATTTCGGCCGCCCCTTGGCCTTCATACATCCCCTTTTATCTTGGTTCTTGAGTGTCTTTACTCACTAGAACATTCTTCAATCATCTCACATTCTCTCACACACACTTAAGCAAGAAGGGACTCTCCACAAGACCATTTTATTTTCGGATTTTTCAGCTCAAAAGGAGGCTGAAAATTTCGTTTATTGAAGGTTTCTTGGTGTAGATCTTTGGTGTAAAGCTTCCTAACTAGCTTGGTGTTTGAAGATCTTGTGGGTATTACAAGCTTGAGGTCCTCCACCTTGAAGGATTGCTGTTCAAAACCATCATCTCCTTCAAAGATTTCGTCCATATAAGCTGCTGAAAGGTAGTAAATCACAGCTCATTGTAGCTGTGATTTTATGTACGTTTGCTTATGTTCATAGCTTGCTTATTCACATATAATGATCCTTATGTTTTGGGTTTGTTTTATACATATATGTGTCACTATAAAACATGAAATTTCAGCTTCATAACCATGTTTTAATATATATATATCCGCTGCGTTTTCAGAAAGTTTAAGAGGTTAAACTTGGTTTCATGTACTAACAAACCCAACAATAATATCTTGTAATATGAAGATGTACGCGTTAGAAGCACAAGGAAAGACACAAGAAACATGGAGCATTTGGATGCGGTTTCAAGTGGGAGGTTCATGGCAGCCTTTTGTGTCATGTTTTGTCCCTTAGGAATGTCCTATGGACCACACTTGTGATGGCAAACAAGTGTGGCCTCTTTAGATGCTATGGTTATGCACTATTATTTGGTTGATTCTTGGTATTTTGGTTGATTACTTATATATGATGTTTGCTTAACAATCCTTTCCATGATCATAACTATCTATCCAAATGGACATTAATCATTAAAAGGTTATAAAAGGTTATTAAAATTGTTTAATGATTTCAAAGATTAAAAGGGGTTTTAATCAAAGGACTAAAGGGTATCTTGTATTTGAAAGCATGCAAATACAAGTACATAGAGTTTTCTATAACTTAAATTATGAAATCTCTAATATTTTAAAACGAGATCAACACCGTCCTTTTACACAACACTTGAGTCACTTGGGAACTCTAAGTGGGATAAAGGTCACCTAACCATTTTGAGGGAACTTCTGATTTGAGGTGAGAATGCCTTATTTGTGGGATAAAGGTCACCTAACCACTTATTTTGGCAAACTCACACGTGGTTGTAAGTAGGGTGTCTTGATTTGCAAACCATGTCAAATGGATCACCTACGATGTGGTTTCCAAATGGTGTTGCTGGGATTAACATGCCGACTTTACATATGATGTTTCAAGTCGATCCCATATCTCTAGAAGTTACAAATGGTTGCAATCGTCAATCGTTGACCACCTTATTAATTTAAATCGTGGGATAAAGGTCACCTAACCACAATTTAAATGTAATGTTGGATTCTAGAATTTAATATGAAAATAGCCATAAAAGGTATTTATTATTAAAATAACAATATCAAAAATACTAAAATAGATCTTTGTTAAATTTTGTAGATGGCCTCCAATAATGATAATCATGATAACTCATCCGCGTCCGCCCAATCTTTACGAGCGATTCTCCAAAAAGAACGTCTAAATCATAACAATTTTATTGATTGGTATCGAAACTTGAGAATCGTTCTCAAGCAAGAGAAACGATCATACGTTTTAGACGACCCTATCCCCGATCAACCTACTGAGGATGATGAGGAGGCCTTTAATGATTGGTTAAAATACACTGAGGACTCGGTCCAAGTGTCTTGTCTCATGCTGGCAAGCATGAATCCGGATCTCCAAAAGGAGTATGAACATCACGGAGCTTATGACATGATAACCCAGCTGAAGGAAACGTTCCAACAGCAAGCAAGGGTTGAGCGCTTCGAAACGGTTCGAGCACTCCACGCATGTCATATGGACGACAACCAATCGGTTTCATCTTATGTACTTAAGACGAAAAGCCACATTGACCACCTCAAAAGGCTTAATTGTCCTGTCTCGAAGGAATTGGCCACGGATTTGATCCTCAATGGCCTTACCAAGAAGTTTGAGACATTCGTGTTGAACTACAACATGAATGCTTGGGACAAAAGCATTGGTGAGCTTCACTCAATGCTCAAAACGGCCGAGGCGGCCATGGGTAAAAGGGTTTTACCTGTTCTCACCATCAATGAAGGTGGGAACAAGAAAAGGCCTCATCCCACACCCAAGGCAAAGGTTGCCAAGGGCAAGGGACCCGTATGGGGAAAAGGGAAAGGGGTGGTAAGGGTACCACCCAAACCTCAAGAGAAGAAGCAAAAGGTTGCTTCCAATGACCCATGCTTCAAGTGTGGGGAGATTGGACATTGGGCAAGGAATTGTCCCATCCATCTCCAAGAGTTGATAGCAAAGAGGGATGCTGGGCAAACCTCAGGTACAATATACATGATCCATATTGATTTAAACATGACATCCTCTAACACATGGGTATTAGATACCGGATGTGGAACTCACATTTGCAATTTGTTGCAGGGGTTCAAAAGAAGCAGTAACTTCAACGAAGGGGATGTTAGCCTCTACATGGGCAATGGGGCTAAAGTTCAAGTTGAAGCCCGTGGTGACTACATCTTGAAACTTCCAAATGGTTTGGAAGTAATTTTGAACAATGTTTTGTATGCTCCTAGTTTAACTAGGAATATTATTTCTGTAGCCCTATTAAAACAATTTGGATATGTATTATCATTTGTTGAAAATGATAATTCTTGTTTCTTTAAATGATATGTTCTACTTTAAAGCTATTCCTATCAATGGTATTTATGAATTGGTTCATGAATATACTTTAAATAGTTCATTGTACCAAACTAGCACCAAGAAACTCAAGTTGGATTTGAGTGATACCTATCTTTGGCATTGTCATCTTGGTCATATAAACAAAAAAAGAATTCAAACACTACAAAAGAATGGTCTTTTAAAAACAAGTGAATGTGATTCATTTGATGTGTGTGAGTCTTGTTTACAAGGTAAAATGACTAAGGCACCCTTCAGTGGGACTAATGAAAGGGCAAAAGATTTGTTAGGAATAATACATTCGGATGTATGTGTCCTTTTAAGCCAATGACAAGGAATGGTGAAAGATACTTCATTACCTTTACCGACGATTATAGTCGCTATGGGTATGTGTACCTGTTAAGACACAAAGATGAAGGTTTTGAAATGTTTAAGATCTTTCAAAATGAAGTACAAAATCAACTCAACTAGTCGATTAAAATTCTCCGCACCGATAGAGGAGGTGAATACCTAAGTGATGCTTTTCAAGATCATCTTAGGAGTTGTGGGATTGTCTCACAACTCGCTCCACCTGGAACACCACAACATAATGGTGTGTCTGAAAGGAGGAATCGAACCTTATTGGATATGGTCCGATCTATGATGGCTAGAAGCACATTACCTATATCATTTTGGGGTTTCGCTTTGCTCTCCGCGGCCCGTATTCTAAATATGGCCCCAACCAAAAAGGTGGAAAGGACACCTTTTGAGATATGGCATGGAAGAGTTCCATCCCTATCATACTTAAGGGTCTAGGGTTGTGAGGCTTATGTTAAGACTCCCACCCCAAACAAATTGGAAGTCCGATCCACCAAGTGTATCTTTGTTGGATATCCTAGAGATTCTATGGGATATTATTTTTATGATCCACTGGAACAAAAAGTGTTTGTTGCCAGAAAGGGTGAGTTCTTAGAAGCAAAGTTCCTTATGGAAGGAACTAGCAGTAGAACAGTGGATCTTGAGGAGGATCAAGAACCACAATCCGATGCACGTTTGGTTGAAACTAGCACTCAACATGAGGATGTTGAAGATGATCAAGTGGTTGATCAATACACACAAAACGTTCGCAGAAGTGGTAGAACTAGTAATCCACCTGAAAGATACGGATTTTTCATGGATGGATGCTATGTGGTAGATTCAGATGAACCAACCACATACCATGATGCAGTGTCCAATTCGGATTGTGACAAATGGCTCGAGGCCATGAGTGTTGAGATGCAATCCATGCATGACAATCAAGTATGGGACTTGGTTGTACCACCTCTTAACTCCAAAGTAGTTGGAAGTAAGTGGGTTTTCAAGAAGAAAACCAATATGCATGGAAACTTGGATACTTATAAAGCTAGACTTGTAGCAAAAGGTTTCACTAAAACTCAAGGAGTTGATTATGATGAAACTTTCTCACCTGTTGCGATGCTAAAGTCTATAAGGATATTGTTTGCCATAGCTGCTCATTATGATTATGAGATTTGGCAAATGGATGTCAAAACCGCTTTCCTAAATGGATATCTTGAGGAAGATGTCTATATGGTTCAGCCTGAAGGTTTTGTCGATCCAAAACATCCTAATAAAGTATGCAAGTTAAAGAAATCAATCTATGGATTGAAACAAGCATCGAGAAGTTGGAATCACCATTTTGATGAAGAAGTAATCAAATTTGGATTCATCAAGAACGCTGATGAAGCTTGTGTATATAAGAAAGCTAGTGGGAGCATCATCACTTTCCTAGTATTATATGTTGATCATATACTACTATTTGGAAATGACATTCCAACCTTGGAAGGTGTAAAAACCTGGCTTGGAAGTTGTTTTTCAATCAAGGATCTTGGTGAAGCCGCCTATATTCTAGGAATAAAGATCTATAGGGATAGATCAAGGTGGTTGATTGGTTTAAATCAAAGTGCATACATTGATAAAATCTTGAAAAGGTTCAAGATGGAGAATTCTAAGAAAGGTACGGTACCTATTCAAAGAGGAACAATATTGAGCACAACTTAATGTCCAAGCTCAAAGGATGAGCAAGATAAAATGAAGGCAATCCCATACGCATCTGCTATTGGATCCATCATGTATGCAATGATATGCACTCGGCAGGACGTGTCATGCGCCTTAAGCATGACAAGCCGATACCAGCAAAATCCTGGAAACAGTCATTGGATGGCTGTTAAGAACATACTTAAGTACCTAAGGAGGACAAAAGATATGTTCCTAATCTATGGATCTGGTGATGAGGAACTCGTTGTAAAAGGTTACACATATACGAGTTTCCAAACCGATCGTGATCATTCACGGTCACAATCGGGATATATTTTCATTCTGAATGGAGGAGCGGTCTCTTGGAAGAGCTCCAAACAGGATGTGGTGGCTCTATCAACTACAGAATCAGAATATGTCGCCGCCTCATTGGCAGCTCAAGAAGCTGCATGGTTGAAGAAATTCATTGCCGATCTAGGGGTTGTCCCTTCCATTCAGGACCCCTTAGAGATCTTTTGTGATAACGAGGGTGCGATTGCTCAAATCAAAGAACCTCGTGCTCATCAAAAGACTAGGCACATTGAGCGGAGATTCAACTACATACGAGATGAAGTTGAAAAGGGAAAGATATGGATTCGCAAAGTTCACACGGATCAAAACATAGCAGATCCTCTCACGAAGCTCCTTGAAAAGGCAAAGCATGAAGGTCATACTTGTGCTATGGGACTTTGATATTCTAGTGATTGGATTTGATCTGTAATTTTGTATTTGGATATGTGGAACTTTTATTATTTGAATAAAATTATTTGGTTATAATGTTTCAATTAATATTCCAATTTAGCATGTTTAATCCATGAGTAAATTGTTTACTCTAAATGTCCGTAGTCGTTCAGACTTGTGGGAACAAGTATGAGGGTAAGATTATTATGAATTTGGATTGGTAGATATTCATATGGATGAATATAGAGCAAAAGGTTGCTGCCAAGGTTCATAGATATTTGTGGGATGCAAATATTGGACTGACCTGCATCTCAAATATTACTACATGAATTCTTCCTCATTGATCATAAGTAATTTTGAGTAAAGGCAAACATCATTTGGTATCCTCTGACCTGAGATACATATTGGGTCTTGATATTTACCAAATATTATACTTTGACCCAGTTCTCCGCTGTTCTGAAATATGGCAGTTGATAAGTCTGGATTCAGGTATGATATAAGTAATTATGAGAGACGTATGTAGTCAAGAAGGGATTTGTCCCTCTTATTCGTTGAGAGTAAGATTTCTAAGGCCTGATAAAGTTAAATCAATGGAGAATGATCACTATGTGTCTCTAGGATGTAACATGACATCTACGACAAAGGGATAGATGATTGATTCACCTAAAACATCTCAAGTATGATACTTGAAGGAGATGATGTTATTGAATGGCATTAAGTCATACGTATTATGGGTAGTAAACCGTTGTTAGGCGGTATATACTGCTTGCATCAATCTTCTATGAATCTTGTGCAAGTGGGAGATTGTTGAATTCTTTATGCCCAAGACACATAGAACATTGATGTGGTTAGTACGTTATGATCCAAGTCGGGTCATACCCAATAACAAGCTTAGCAAACACCAAATAATATTTTATTGATGATATGATCATACAATTAAATAAAAACACCAATTTAGAAAATGGGTTTTCTAAATAAATAGCATATGAGATTGAACAATTTATATGGATATTTTGTTCATAGATATTGTTTGTAATGTTATTTAAGTTACTTAAATAACATCAAATAATAAGTGAGTGTGTATGAGTTATTCAATTAAAAGGTTACTTATATGAATGACTTGTTAATGTGTGAAAAATGGGTTTTAGATTTTGGGGGGAAAACCCCATGGTCTTTAAAAGTTTCGGCCGCCCCTAAGGGGTCCCTTGGCCTTCTTTTTCTTGTCTTGGAAACTCATTTTTGTACACTTATTCACTCCATCTACTTCTCTCTTTAACTTGCAAGAACCACAAGAAAGAAAAAAAGGTTTTTCTTCTCTTGTTGAAGTGATTCACGGCTGGAAGATTCAGCAGCCTTTCAAGTCGGGTTTTGGTGCTCAAATCCTAGCAACAAGGTGTTTGTCTTAGAGCTTGGGGTATGCAAACTTGAGAGGACCTTCTTTTGGTGCCTTGGTCGTTCTTTCTTGGTCCAAATCATCCTTTACCATCTCGTTTTGCTGATGAAAAGGTAGTTTATGGCAGCCTCCTTATGGCTGCATAATGTATGTTTGTGTTGTCATAGCTAGTCTTATTCACATAAATAAGATCCTTTTGTTCTTGGGTTTGTTTATAACTTTGTAATATCAAGATGAAATCTGAAAATTTCAGTTCATTAACATAGATATAAAACTTGTTTCCGCTGCGTTTTCTCAAAGTTTAAATGGTTAAACTATGTATCTTGTTTCAACAAACCCCAACAAGTGTCATTCCAATGTTGATTATAATCATATATTATTAGATTAGTTCACAAGTGTGTTCAGAGGGCTTTAGAATCAAAACTCCATAGCATTGTGGTTGTTACAAAGAGGCAAAAACTAGCAATGCATGAACCATTGTTGATTGATGTTTTTGTATAACTAGTTCTTCATCCATTTATTGAGTTAAGGTTTTGTGAATACTTTGATGCAACTATCTATAGTTGCACAATTTTGATTAAAATACAAGTAAATCTTATTTACTTGGTCATGTTACCCTAATTTGAATGTTTTTTCATCAATCACACGTTGTGTTTCTTGTTTAACGTCCGATTACTTTCATTAACCATTGTAATTTTATTCTCGTTTCTTTCAAATGAAATACCAGTATTTTCGAGTTTAATTACACCAAGTTTCTTTGCCTAGATGTTAATAAAGTATTCCGTGGATCCCCAGTTGCCACTATGATTGATTCGGTGGATTTGTAAGTCATGAGTGTTTGAAGTTTGTTGATGAATGTTCTCGTCAAGTTTTGGGCACGAGTGTATTGATTCCAAGGCTCGTTCATGTGGTTTCGTGTTTGGTTTTGGTTTTTATTTATACAATAGATGCTATATTCGATTTATGATTGATTAGTGTCATTCCAATGTTGATTATAATAATATATTATTTGATTAGTTCACAAGTGTGCTTAGAGGGCTTGAGAATCAATACTTCATAGCTTTGTGGTTGTTACAAAGAGGCAAAAACTAGCAATGCATGAACCATTGTTGATTGATGTTTTTGTATAACTAGTTCTTCACCCATTTATTGAGTTAAGGTTTCGTGAATACTTTGATGCAACAATCTATAGTTGCACAATTTTGATTAAAATACAAGTAAATCTTATTTACTTGGTCATGTTACCCTAATTTGAATTCTTTTTCATCAATCACGCGTTGCGTTTCTTGTTTAACGTCCGATTACTTTCATTAACCATTGTAATTTTATTCTCGTTTCTTTCTAATGGAATACTAGTATTTTTGAGTTTAATTACACCAAGTATCTTTGCCTAGATGGTAATAAAGTATTCCGTGGATCCCCGGTTGCCACTATGATTGGTGGATTTTTGAGTCAAGAGTGTTTGAAGTTTGTTGATGAATGTTCTCGTCAAGTTTTGGGCACGAGTGTATTGATTCCAAGGCTCGTTTGTGTGGTTTCGGGTTCGGTTTTGGTTTTTATTTATACAATAGATGCTATATTCCATTTATGATTGATTAGTGTCATTCCAATGTTGATTATAATCATATATTATTAGATTAGTTCACAAGTGTGTTTAGAGGGCTTTAGAATTAAAACTCCATAGCATTGTGGTTGTTACAAGGAGGCAAAAACTATCAATGCATGAACCATTGTTGATTGATGTTTTTGTATAACTAGTTCTTCACCCATTTATTGAGCTAAGGTTTCGTGAATACTTTGATGCATCAATCTATATTTGCACAATTTTGATTAAAATACAAGTAAATCTTATTTACTTGGTCATGTTACCCTAATTTGATCGCTTTTCCATAAATCACGCGTTGCGTTTCTTGTTTAACGTCCGATTACATTCATTAACCATTATAATTTTATTCCCGTTTCTTTCTTGTAAAATACTAGTATTTTCGAGTTTAATTACACCAAGTTTTTTTGCTTAGATGGTAACAAAGTATTTCGTGGATCCCCGGATGCCACTATGATTGATTGGTGGGTGTTTGAGTCAAGAGTGTTTGAAGTTGTTGATGAATGTTCTAGTCAAGTTTTGGGCACGAGTGTATTGATTCCAAGGCTCGTTCGTGTGGTTTCGGGTTTGGTTTTGGTTTTTATTTATACAATAGATGCTATATTCCATTTATGATTGATTAGTGTCATTACAATGTTGATTATAATCATATATTATTAGATTAGTTCACAAGTGTGTTTAGAGGGCTTTATAATCAAAACTCCATAGCATTGTGGTTGTTACAAAGAGGCAAAAACTAGCAATGCATGAACCATTGTTGATTGATGTTTTTGTATAACTAGTTCTTCATCCATTTATTGAGTTAAGGTTTTGTGAATACTTTGATGCAACTATCTATAGTTGCACAATTTTAATTAAAATACAAGTAAATCTTATTTACTGGGTCATGTTACCCTAATTTGAATGTTTTTTCATCAATCACGCGTTGCATTTCTTGTTTCACGTCCGATTACTTTCATTAACCATTGTAATTTTATTCTCGTTTCTTTCTAATGAAATACTAGTATTTTCGAGTTTAATTACATCAAGTTTCTTTGCCTAGATGGTAATAAAGTATTCCGTGGATCTCCGGTTGCCACTATGATTGATTGGTGGATTTTTGAGTCAAGAGTGTTTGAAGTTTGTTGATGAATGTTCTCGTCAAGTTTTGGGCACGAGTGTATTGATTCCTAGGCTCGTTCGTGTGGTTTCGGGATTGGTTTTGGTTTTTATTTATACAATAGATGCTATATTCCGTTTATGATTGATTAGTGTCATTCCAATGTTGATTATAATCATATATTATTAGATTAGTTCACATGTGTATTTAGAGGGCTTTAGAATCAAAACTCCATAGCATTGTGGTTGTTACAAAGAGGCAAAAACTAGCAATGCTTAAACCATTGTTGATTGATGTTTTTGTATAACTAGTTCTTCACCCATTTATTGAGTTAAGGTTTCGTGAATACTTTGATGCAACAATCTATAGTTGCACAATTTTGATTAAAATACAAGTAAATCTTATTTACTTGGTCATGTTACCCTAATTTGAATGCTTTTTCATTAATCACGCGTTGCGTTTCTTGTTTAACGTCTGATTACTTTCATTAACCATTGTAATTTTATTCTCGTTTCTTTCTAATGAAATACTAGTATTTTCGAGTTTAATTACACCAAGTTTCTTGGCCTATATGGTAATAAAGTATTACGTGGATCCCCGGTTGCCACTATGATTGATTCGGTGGATTTCTAAGTCAAGAGTGTTTGAAGTTTGTTGATGAATGTTATCGTCAAGTTTTGGGAACGAGTGTATTGATTCCAAGGCTCGTTCGTGTGGTTTTGTGTTTGGTTTTGGTTTTTATTTATACAATAGATGCTATATTCCATTTATGATTGATTAGTGTCATTCCAATGTTGATTATAATCATATATTATTAGATTAGTTCACAAGTGTGTTTAGAGGGCTTTAGAATCAAAACTCCATAGCATTGTGGTTGTTACAAAGAGGCAAAAACTAGCAATGCATGAACCATTGTTGAATGATGTTTTTGTATAACTAGTTCTTCACCCATTTATTGAGTTAAGGTTTCGTGAATACGTCGATGCAAATACAAGTTAATCTTATTTACTTGGTCATGTTACCCTAATTTGAATGCTTTTTCATCAATCACGCGTTGCGTTTCTTGTTTAACGTCCGATTACTTTCATTAACCATTGTAATTTTGTTCTCGTTTCTTTCTAATTAAATACTAGTATTTTTGAGTTTAATTACACCAAGTTTCTTTGCCTAGATGGTAATAAAGTATTCCGTGATTGATTCGGTGGATTTTGTCAAGAGTGTTTGAAGTTTGTTGATGAATGTTCTCGTCAAGTTTTGGGCACTAGTGTATTGATTCCAAGGCTCGTTCGTGTGGTTTTGTGTTTGGTTTTGGTTTTTATTCATACAATAGATGCTATATTCCATTTATGATTGATTAGTGTCATTCCAATGTTGATTATAATCATATATTATTAGATTAGTTCACAAGTGTGTTTAGAGGGCTTTAGAATCAAAACTCCATAGCATTGTGGTTGTTACAAAGAGGCAAAAACTAGCAATGCATGAACCATTGTTAAATGATGTTTTTGTATAACTAGTTCTTCTGTCACACCCCCGCTAAAAGCGGAAACACGGGGATGTAACGAGACCGGGATCGTCATAACACATGGTAAGCGATAGAGATGCAATATAAATAGATGATGACAAGCGTGTCATGACGATACCCGACAACAGGGGACTTGTGTCGTGTTTAGTCAATGTCCACGACAACATAGCCATAAGCATAAACATGGTAATGATACACATAATCACATAAAGATGAAATTGTAAATGTAAATTCCCACAACCCGGGAACAAGTTTCAAAAGATTATAATTGTTTACACATATCAACATTGTTCAAAAGATTGTTTGTCAAAATATGTTAAGTCCCAAAAATGCATCCTAGGGTCTCCACTAAGGCAGCACACCTAGATTCCTGGACTTGCATGATCACCTGAAAAGATATGCTTAAAATAGTCAACATAATTGTTGGTGAGCTCGCAGGTTTAAGTAATAAATTGTAAGTGATGCTGTAATAAGTAAGCGTAATGGAATACCGTGAATACAGTTATATACACAAGTAAATTCACATGACATGAGCTTTGCAACCAAACCTAGCGACGTACACAAAGAAATTGTCGGCATATATTCACCCAAGGGCCCGTTCCTGGGGCCACTGATGGTACCAACTAGTATACCATCGAACGAGGGTGGGGGTGTCAACCCAGTAGTACTACCAATACCTAACCGTCGGTTCCCACACTGGAATTAAATAGTTGCAAAGATAGAACCACACAGCAGACCCAAGCATGTATCAAATAGTACTTGCAACACAGTATCACGTTGATTCCTTGTATGTAAAATGTAAGTAAGTTGTACAACATTGAAAATGAGTAAGCATACTTTTCCCTCAAGTTGTAAATGATTGAAATATTGTATAAATGTAAAAAGGGGCCACGAAACTCACTTGTTAAGTGGTAAGTATGTAAGATCAATGTAATCCCAAATGTTGAATGCAAATGAACAGTCAAACACCTATTGACAGTTATTGTAAGCATTAATGATATGAAATACGCGCGTAATAATGTTCGGTCGGTTCGGGTCGTATCGGCTGGGTCGCGTGTAACTCACACAAACAGACACACGTACTAGACCTTATGTAGATCCAAGTACAAGACATTGTCGCCTTTGATGATGATGTTTGAGTAAAAGTTTCGTTGTTATTGAAGAAGTATTGAATAAGTGTCAATAGTTATAAGTCGATTGATAATTGTAAAACGTTAGTTTAATTTGTCCAGAATAGTATTTGTGCCCTTTTTAGCGTTGACTTTAATATTTGTGGCCGAACAATGGCTATTGTGTTAATGTTACCTCAACATCACACGTCATACTCACACCACGCACAAGAAGGAATCACACACAACAATTACAGTCGCACGACAAGACCAAACGCACGACTCAACCTCCATACGCACGAATCAACCCTCAATCGTGCGAACAGCTTCATTCGTACGATTGAGCCTTCATTCGTATGACTGGCATTCAGTCGTACCACACAACACCCAATCGCACGACTCAACCACCATACGCACGAATCAACCTTCAATCGTGCGAATTAGCTACTTTCGTACGATTGAACCTTCATTCGTGCGATTGGACTCCAATCGTGCGAATCACGCACAATCGCATACACTCATTCGGTCACCTGACTCAATCGCACACAATCATTCATACGCATGACTCAATTGCATACACTCATTCGCACGCATGACTCAATCGCATACAAACACACAGTCGCACGACTCAGTCGCACGACATGCCTAGTCGCACAACTCAGTCACACGATTGACTCAGACGCATGATTCAGTCGCACGACTCACTCAGTCGCACAGCTCAATCGCATGACAGACCCAGTCGCTGAACTGCAGAATCGCGATTGTGGTCAGGCTGAGCAGCCCCTGAGCTGCTCTAAACGCGGCTTTTACACCACAAGGACTTCCAGAAACACTCAACAAACATACACAAACATGAAACACAAGCAGAAATACCTCACACGCACCCATACGACCTTGTGTGTTCGGGTTGAACCCGAACACCCGAAACCCTAGTTTTGGACAGCCATGAAAAGGCAAGAAAAGAGACAACCAAAGTCGTCTACCTGCTAGAAATGAGTAAATGAGGCTGTAGATGAAGTCTAGACGACGAAAACGAGACCGCACGGGTAGGATTTGGTGCTAGAATGAAGAAGATGTGTGTGTAGAGAGTGAAGAGATGAAGAAGATGGTGAAAATGGTGAATTAGGGCTGGTAATGGGGTATATATACCCAGCCCAAGTTTGCAAATTACAAGTTAGTCCCTGCACTTAACCCCCGAGTTTTCCCAAATTTGTTTCGGTTGAAAAACGACTTTATTAGATGTTTTATATTAATTGTAAAAGTGCATTTAATGATATTATGACTTAAGAAATGGTTTTGTTAGTGACGTTTAATATATATATAAAAATGATATACTTGACGGTTTCGAAGATGAAAGTTTTAAAATAGTTTTTAAGGTTAACATATGATTATAATGAACACACACACAACGATGATAAGGCACACATGCTATCCACATAAAGAGTCAAATAAGGATGAGGAATGATCGATCAAAGAATAGTTAACGGACAATCACGTTAATTGACGGACCTTAAGGTGACGGATGTCACAGTATCCCCCAGTTGAGAGAATTTCGTCCTGAAATTCAGCTGGAGTTAGGTCCAAGAGTGTCATTGTAAGGATTCCTTAAGTCTGATGCAACCCAAAACATCCAAAGTGTCTCTGCAACATGCACTAAGTACTGAAGTGAAGAATGCTTCGGAAGTTTTACACAATGCATTAGAAAATACTCTAAGTGTAAAATCTTCCGAAGCCAAGACCAATATCTTCCGAAGCCAAACATGAAGTCTTCCGAAGCCTCAGAGACAAAGTCTTCCGAAGCTTCAACCTATGAAGACAGATTTCTTCCGAAGACTTTTAGTACACATGCTTTATCTGATGCACTGTTCCATAAAGCACCTTTTACGCTGCATCTCTGTAAAGTCACCAACTTACATGAGTTGGTGAAAAGGTCCATGCTTTTGGTAACTGTACATTGAGGTCTTAAGTCTGTAACTTTCTACTTTATGTACTTTATCCTTTTTGTAATGTATAAGGATGTGAGCTATGGCATGTCATAGTCACAAGGTCAAAAGGCAGATATGCCTTTTGATCCTACAATTGATTTTGTTAGTGTCTAGTCAATTGTATCCAGCTGGCTTTCAAAGTATAGCCGGCTGTAGGTTGTAGTATAAGTATTTCAAGTTCTTGTATCTTTCTTTATGCTTTGTAACACTTGTAAAAGAACTTGAGAAAGCAATATACTGCCTCCTTGAAACCTAACTCTCTTGTTCTGTCTCTTTACTTTACTTGTGTTCTTTGTATCACCTTGGTTAATCCAGTTCACTGTTTGATTAAAGTTTAGTTGCTCTCCTCATTGTGTTGTTGTGTTGAAATTGTGTTAAAGCCCTTAAACGGTCCTGCAATTGGTATCAGAGCTTTCCAGGCTCTTGATATAAGATCTCACCATCTTAAGATCCCTCACACACACAAAAACTAAACATTCCAAATGGCTTCCATCTCAAAGACTGATATGGAGACTGAAACCATGAACAAATCCCCACTGATCACTCTTGATGATTTTGACACCTGGTGCATGAGAATGGAAGGCTTCATCAGGTCTCTTGATTCAAGAATGTGGGAATCTGTTGAGAATGGACCTTTCATACCCAGCACCCCCTCTGCTACTGGTGCTGGTATGATTCCAAAAGATGTGGCCAACTACGCAGATGAAGATAGAAAAAGAGTAGAGATTGATAGGAAGGCCATGACTGCTCTTCAGACTGCTCTTCCAAACTCTGTATACAGAGGCTTTAAGAAGTGCAAAATAGCTAAACAGCTGTGGGATGCACTGAAGCTGATGTATGAAGGCTCCTCTGAAGCCAAGGAGAACAAGAAGGATCTTCTGAAGCAGCAGTTTGAAAACTTCACCTTCAAAGCAGGTGAAACCATGACTCAACAATACTTCAGGTATGTTGAGATTGTGGATACCCTAGTGGATGGAAGAGTTCCTCTTGAGAACATGGACATTGTAAGGAAGTTCATGTCCTCACTTCCTAGGCAATGGACACACTACTGTGTGGTGATCAAGAGGATTGAGAACCTTAAAACTCTTACTCTGACAGAGTTGTATGGGATTCTCAGTGGATACCAGATGGAGATGAACATGCAAGGTTCATCTGGCAACTCCAACAATCAAATGAGTTTAGCCCTTCATGTGGTTGAAAGGGACAGCATAGAACCCCAACATCATCTCATATGCTACCCTGACAACTCACAAAAGGGTCCTTTCATCACCTTCCCGGAGACACCAAGGGAGAACTTTACTCAAGGAAGCCCATTCCAAGAGACAAGTTCTTCTCAAGCCTTTGTGTCTACTGATGAAAGCTGTGGGAATTATCTCTTCACTCTTGAAGACCTGGACTGTATCCATCCAGATGACCTGGAATACATGGAGATAGTTCAGCAGATGGCTCTCCTCACTCACAGAGCCAAGAAGTTCTACAAGAGAACAGGAAGAAGATTTCCAAGCAATGCTACCAGTGGAAAGTTTGGGCTGGATAAAAGCAAAGTTAAGTGTTACAACTGTAACCTTATGGGCCACTTTGCTAGGGAGTGTAAGGCACCTAAAGCAAATGGGGGCCAAACACAACCCAGACCAAACTATACTGACAAAGCCCCTCAGACTAAGAAGCCAAAGCAACATGCTGCTGTTGCTGTTGAAGAGGGAGGCTTTGACTGGAGCTTTCAGGTGGATGATGCTTCTCCAAACCAAGCACTGATGGCTGATCATGATGAAGCCAAGGTATTGGAACATCTCTGTACTCCTGAATGCATTGCTAAAGTAAATAGATACAGGTCCTACAACTTAGAGATGAGATCTGATCTTGAGTCATTAAACATATTGAAATCTGATTTTAGAAAATCTGAAAATGATTACAAGTTAAAGATAGAGGACTTGGAGAAAACCATTTCAGTACTAAAACATGAACATACAGATTTTAGAACTCAGATCCAAGATCTCATAACTAAGTTGACTGAGTGCCAGGCTGAGCTTGTGATCAGCAAAGCCAAGGCAAGGAAGAGTGTTCTTGAAGAAGAGACCTTCAAGAACATGATATCCTCATCCCTGCACAACAAAGTGTGCTATCAAAATAGACAGGGACTGGGATCAAATGAGATAGCTCCTCCACACATAATCTTGTCTGTAAGATCTCCTAGGTGTGGAACTTGTGAAGATGAGCTTCCTCTCATAGATCCTATAAGTGAGGATGATGAAGAAGTGATAGTGAAGAATTCCTCTGAGAAGAGTGAAGAAGAGGATTCTTCCAAGGGCCACTATCCTTCTGAGGAGAAGAAATCTACTGTGATGACCAAGTCCAAAAGAAAGAACTTGATCAGGAAGAGCAAGAGGAAAGCAAAGAAGGCTCAAGAGATCAAGGCTACTTTTGATGCTAAGCAGAAACAAGTTTTTATCTCTGCAGGTTTCAAAGTAGTGAGGACTAAAGACATCAACCAAGACTCCTCAGCTAAGAGTCCTGGTTCTTGTTCAAATGATCTCAGTGCAAAGAAGAAGACTGAGCTGCTGTGTACCACTGCTGCACAGCCTGGACCATCAAACTCCAAGAAAAGTTCACAGCCCAAAAGAACTGTCTCAGCATCTACCAAGATGAAGGTGGAGAAGGGATGTGACCAAAGCCAGTCTTGCTCTCAAAAGGAGACTTGTTTGAAGAAGATAAATGTTATGTGTCATGTGTGAAAGTACTTCTCACATTGCCAAGGATTGCCCATACAATCCTAAAAATACTGTCCACATGACCAATAGAAAGACTTCAAAGAGTCTCAAGAAGTCTCAAGCTTTGGAAGGAAAGTCTGTTTCCTTCGGAAGCTCCAAATCAAAGAAGAAGGTAAATGCAAAATTACCTTCGGAAGTAAAATTGGTCTCGGAAGAAAGGAGTTCTTCCGAAGCACTGAAGTCTTCTGCAGTGACTGTAGAATCTTCCGAAGGTTCAGTCATCAAAACTTATGAAGTCCCAAAAGCTTCTAAGGTTTTGAAGGTCAAGTCCAAGACTCCAAAGGTGGTGTGGAAGTCTAAGAAAGACCAAATGACTGAAGTTTCTCCATCAATAACAGCTGAAGATCCCCATAGTACAACCATAGGATCTATTACTGTTGCATTACCTTCTATTACACTTAGTGAGCCCAAGACAAGTAAGGCTTGGGTTTCCAAATGTAACTAATCATTTTCTTTGTGCAGGAACAGCTCAAGACAAACAGGAATGTCTGGATAATTGACAGTGGCTGTTCCAGGCACATGACAGGCAATAGGTCTCTACTCCATAATTTTGAGAGAATTGATGGAGGACCAGTTGCTTTTGGAGGAGATGAAGGTGGTTACATTTCTGGAAGGGGCAAGGTCATAAATGGTAAGCTCAGCATTGAGAAGGTAAACTTTGTTAAGGAGCTTGGGTACAATCTTCTGAGTGTATCCCAATTTTGTGATCAGAGTCATAACATGCTCTTTACTGAGCATGAGTGCATTGTTCTCAAGCCTGGAGTGGTCATTCCTCATGGGCATATCCTGCTCAGAGCCCCCAGGAAAGGGAACATGTACAAGATGGATTTGCAAGAAACATCTCCCTCTGGAGAAGTTTCATGCTTTCTATCTAAAGCAAATAGTGATGAGTCTTTCCTATGGCATAAAAGAATGTGCCATGTAAACTTTAAGAACATGAATAAATTAATTAAACATGATCTGGTAACTGGAATGCCAAAGAAAGAGTTTACAAGTGATGATCATTGTGTTGCATGCCTGAAAGGGAAGCAACACAAGGTATCGCACAAGCCTAAGGAAAAGAACTCCATCACTACTCCCCTAAACTTGTTACATATGGATCTCTTTGGCCCCACGAGTGTAATGAGTCTAGGAAGGACCTCTTACTGTTTGGTGATCACAGATGATTTTACAAGATTCACTTGGGTCTTCTTCCTTAGAACTAAGGATGAAACCCCTGAGATTCTGAAGAATTTCATCTTAAAAGTTGAGAATCAATGTGATCACAAGGTCAAAACCATAAGATGTGATCAAGGAACTGAATTCAAGAACCAAATCCTTGATACATTTTGTGATGAAAAAGGTATTACAAGACAATATAGTGCTCCCAGGACTCCTCAGCAAAACGGAGTTGCTGAGAGGAGAAACAGGACACTTATTGAAGCTGCAAGAACTATGTTGTCTGACTCTAAACTGCCCATCACCTTCTAGGCAGAGGCAGTTAATACTGCTTGCTATGTGCAAAACAGAGTTTTAGTAGTTAAGACACATGGTAAGACTCCTTATGAACTTTGGCACAAGAAGAAACCTTTCATTGGTTTTCTCAGGTCATTTGGATGTCCCTGCACCATCTTGAATACCAAAGATCAAATTGCCAAGTTTGCTGAGAAATCAGATGATGGACACTTCATTGGATACTCTTCCCAAGCTAAGGCTTATGGAGTATACAATCTCAGAACTAGAATTGTTGAGGAGTCAGCCAATGTGACTTTCAATGAACACACACCCTGTGTGGCTGGTTCTGGTCCGGATTGGCTGTTTGATCTTGATTTAGTTACCAACTGTTTTAACAAATCTTGTGAGCATGTTTCAGGATCTGCAGAAAATTTAAATACAGGTGATCCTGATCCAAGATTTGAGCTAGGAAGACCCTCAACTCATACATCTTCAGCTCCAGTTGGAACTACTTTAGCAAATGAGCTTTCTATCAGCACAACAATGACAAATTCAACTGATACATCTGGTATGCCTTCAAATTCCAGCTCAGAGGCTCCTCAACCAGATAAAGACACCTCAATTGTAGAAGACAACTGTCACACCCCGGGCCCAGGTAGGGTGGGACGTCACAGACTAGCAACAACATATGGCAGCGGAAACAAACCATTATAAGAGCTCAAAGGAGAGAATATCACATGGCATTAAAGTTTTGAAAAGATAGCAGGGCTAGAGACACATCAAGCCCCCAAATGAGTTTTTACAATCATCCATAAAAATAAAATTGTACTTGTTCAACACAAAATATAAATTGTTCAATTCTTTCATCAAGGAAATAAGCCAATGCCATGTCACGGGGATAAGTCTAGGTCTTCACAACAGCTATGATCTCTTCATACATTACCTAAAACATGCTCAAAAGAAAATTGTGTCAACTAAAAAGTGTTGGATTCTTTATGCCCAAGACACATAGAACATTGATGTGGTTAGTACGTTATGATCCAAGTCGGGTCATACCCAATAACAAGCTTAGCAAACACCAATTAATATTTAATTGATGATATGATCATGCAATTAAATAAATACACCAATTTAGAAAATGGGTTTTCTAAATAAGTTGCATATGAGATTGAACAACTTATATGGATATTTTGTTCATGGACATTATTTGTAATGTTGTTTAATTTAGTTAAATAACATCAAATAATAAAAGTGTGTGTATGTTATATAATTAAAAGGTTAATTATATATATGTATCTTTATTAATCTTTAGTTTGACAAAAGATTAATATACAAGGACCATTGTGGGAAAATCAAAAAGATAGAACAACCCTAAAAGGGTTTTCAGCCGCCCCCTTGTGGCAGCCCTATTCTTTTGTTTTGTTGTTGTTCTCTCTTTAGTTTGAGGCTCTCCATGAACACACACACTCCATCTTCAGATCTCTCTCACTCTCTTATATGCAAAAGGGTCACAAGAACATGATCTTTCTTTTGGAAGAAAGATATCATGGCTGGAACAAAGTTCTAACATCCTTGTTGATGTTCACGGCTGGAATAGAGGTTCCAGCAGCCTTCTTGATCCGTTTTGGTGCTCAAATCCTAGCAACAATGGTGTTTTCTTAGAGGCTTGTGGGTATGGACACTTGAGGACATCTACTTTGGTGTTTTGGCCATTCAAGAGCAGCCTTTTCTTCACCCAAATCACGTTTTTAGCAGCCCTTATGGAAGGTGTTTCATTCACATTTTCAGCAGCCTACAAAGGTAGTTTGTTGATGTTGTTTTGGTTGTTTCCTTCTCTTGATAGCTAGTTCAAACACATATATAAGATCCTTATGTTCTTGGGTTTGTTATTGTCATGTAATGAACCTTATTTTCAGATTACAAATGATAAAATATTTGATGTTTATCCGCTGCGTTTTCAAGTTTAAATGGTTAAACTAGTTTGATTTGGTCCAACAAACCCAACATTGGCATCTAGAGCCGGATATGTGGATGAATAGCTTCATTTGTCCTTGTAAAATTGGTTTTATAGGACTTTAACAACCTAATAGGGGCTGTTTTGTGATGATATGATGATTCCCCAACCTTTCAAGGTTATATCATGCATGCTTATGATTAAACCTTGAAAGCATGACATCAAAATGGTTGATTGTGCTTTGTTTGGACAAAAGACCCTAAATTCTTGGTTTATGTTGGCTGAAAATTTAGGGTCATATGGGGATTCATTTAGTTCTTGAAATGATGTATATGGATACATGTTTTAGTGCATAACATAGCCTTGACCATGTGTGTTTTGGATTTGGTTGATTGTGGAATTGTCATGTTGGTTGTATTCATTTAAAAGGGTTGTAATAATTTCTTTTGTTTAAGTATTTGGGTTGTAATTTATTTATTCATTTGGTTATGTAATAAACAGAATAGGTGCATTTCTTTTATTAGAAAATTGTATTAGGATATAATTTTGTAAAAGAAGATGCACAAGAAGAAGACCCAAAAGCAAGGACACAAAAGACATGGACACTTGAAGCATACGGATGCGGGTTCAAGTGGGAGTTCATGGACACTTAGAAGTGTCAATTTTTAAACCCTTAGGAATGACCTTATGACAACACTTGTGATGGCAAACAAGTGTAGTCAACTTAGTGGCTATGGTTATGCACATATGTTTGTATGATTATGTGTTAATCCAGGAACATCAAACTTGAATCAAATCATGAAGAATTAGATCAAAATATGATAATCACAATCAAAACCCCTTTGATCTTCAATTAGATTGCAAAATATGTGCTTACAAGTAAATCCCTCAATCTATTGGTCATGCAACCATTAACCAACACTAATGACAATTAACCTATTTATAGTCTAGACTAATTTCACTAATTACACTTAACCCCCTAGACTTAGGCTAATTAATACAAAATTACATATTAAGCATAAAAATGACTAAAAACAAGATAAAATATATTTTGTTCACACAAAATATATTTATTACAATAAAACTCCTAGTCATCTAAATGTTCAACGTCTCGACTCGGTTCTTCGTCTTGAACGTGTCGGGTTTGACTTTTGTTGACTTTGACCGTGATGTTGACTTTTGTTGACTTTCATAGTGTTGATAATATAGACTATATTTTCCAGCTCCAACAATACTCCCCCTTAGTCTATCATTATCAACGTCTTCATACGAATTCAGCATCGAGAAGTCAACAATAGAAAGATCTTCAATTTGAATCTTTCTGAATCTGATGAGAAAAGTTATTCATCTCATAAGCTCCCCCTATTTATATGCTCCCCCTTTTCGAGTGCAAGCTTTACAAGGATATTGAAACAGGTTTCCCAAATCTTTACTCTTGAGTGCTTCAGAAGATGTAGGAGGAGGATTCCTAGCTCGGTATCTTCTGCAAACTTGAGGAACAGACTCTCTGATCAGGTACACTGCTTAACTGATGATCGGCCATCACTTAAAACAAAATCTGAAACACATTCACAAACACAATCTCGACATTTCTAATTAGATCATTTTATTTTAACAAAATAAACCCGTGTTTATTTAGTGTGTGAAAAACAAGCGAACCCGTGTTCGTTTGTGCGCAATTTCCGTGAAATGCATGAAAATGATAAAATTGTAACAGCATAATATGGAAGACCTAAAAGAAATTTTGAACAAAAATTTATTATATTTTTATCTTTATTATATACATTTATTATAACATTTTTTTTATCTATAATTTTTTTTATAATCGAGAACTGAATCGATCATGAGATCACATCCTCAAGATATACTTTAGCACAAAGATGAATTTAATCATCGACAAGCAATGAGATCACACTGATAACTGAATCTAATCACAGTCTTTGAATGAATTTTGAAATTCTCAAACAGATCAATAACGATTGCTGATATGTTTGTCCACTTAAACTCATGCCCTATCTTTTTCAACAAGCAACAAATGATTCGTTAAGGTTCGATTAAATACTTTAGAATGCTAGGACCCCATAATCATTTGGCAAAAACCCTCACCCAACCTCAGGATTTCTTGAATTTTGTTACGATCTTTACAGAGCAAGGCTTGTACATTAGTGTGCAAGTGATTATCGACAAAATATTGCATTCTGTGATGAATTCATCATTTAGATAATTTGACACTACTTAGACCAAAATGGTGAGAGCTCCAGGTCTATACTCACGTATAACAAAGGAGATGACCATTTAATCATGTGCCGATGAGAGCTCCAGGTCAGTACTATCGTACAGCAGAGGAGATCATCACTCCAGGTCAGTACTTCCGTACAGCAGAGGAGATTAGCACATATACAAGACACATAAATACAACAGACATGACTCAAAGCTATGACATATATGATTTGTATCATGGTGGGTGAAAGATCAATTCTCAATCCAATTTTTGTCGGGACTCAGTTTTTGTGCAGGCCAAAATGATTGCGTAAATCCAGACATCCTTAAGCATGATGTTTTAATTTAAATCATTATGCTGCTGTCTACTTTATTCTTCAGGCTGAGTCTACCAAGCATATCATTAAAGAATCTGTTTGTTTTTCTATTATTTGCAATTAAAAATAAGATGTAAATCAGATAACAGCATCAGTTATTATCATTTCTCATTTTAAAAATGCAAGTCATGCAAAAACAAGCATTGCAAGAAGATATACAATCATTTCTCAATCATCTCAAATCAAGTTCCCAGTTCTCTTTTCATTTTTATTTACATATACTCTCCCCCTAAATTTTATTTTTGCAAACTTTTTATTTTATATTTATATTATTTTATATATTTTTAATTTTTTTATTATTTTTTTTATTTTTTATTATTTTTTTATTTTTTTTATTTTTTTTTAATTTTCTTTTAAACTGTACAAAAATAAAAATTTATCAAAGAAGGTCTTCCAAACTACACTGATATGAAGATAAGAAATGAATTCTCAAGAAATATGCAGTGATTGTGAAGTGAGAACGGTGATTGTGCATATAAATATCCAGATTGTGGATAAAATACCATGACCTTAACCTATTTGTTCCGCCTCAAATTTGACTCAAGAACAATCTCTGTCAGTAAACCGGATTACTAACAGTCCTCCTGAATTGTTCCTGCACTCATTAACAAATTAGTTAGAAAGGGAAACCCAGGCCATCGTAGTCCTGGAAGTTCCTTTTTCATCAAGATAAGTAACAAGCTTCTGCACACAACCGTTTAAACAATCAGGGATTGTTGTATCCTTCTTTTTAATTTGCCAAATTTGCTTCGGTTCAATTAACTTGGATTTGAATGAATTAAATTTGGAAATCATTTTCTGTTTAAGACCGGAAGGAAAAGAATTTGGTTTGAAACCTTAAGTCATTTTAATCTTTGAATCATGTGAAACCGGCTTCACATGAAAAGGTTTGGATGGAGGGTTTTTCATCCAACCATTCAAAGATGTATGCTTTTTACCTCTTGATCCAGAGCAACCCGTGTTGCCTTTACCGTCTGGAATATTCTTTGTAGACTTACATTCGGAGAAGTAATTCGTTTTGCCTTTACCATTCGAAGCAAGTCTTTGAGGACATTTCTTTACCACATGATCTTCTTTTCCACACTCAAAACAAGCCTTGAATGGCTTTTGATGCTTGACTGAACCGTGTGATGCAGGTGGAGATGAGGATTGCTTTGAGCTTGTAGCAGATTCTTGCTTGTTTTGGCATTTGCTTTGCTGAACAGGGAATGAGATCTTTACTGATTGACTGGGTTGCTTTGCAATTGGAGAAGAGATCCGTATTGGTCTTGATTTAGCTTTTGGAAGCTTTTGTGACTTGACAATGTTAGGAGACATCTTGATCTGTGAGGAACCAACACGCATCTCTGTGACTGATTCATCATCTGAGCTTGTCCAGTCTCGTATACACAGATCTTTCTCCAACGGATCTTGATTGACAGGAATAGGATGTGTTGTTGTTGGAACTTGATGATTAGGTGATTTCAGATTTATCTCTTCTTTCACAACCCTGACAGGCTCAAAAGTAGGAATTTCACCTGCTTTAAACTTATCAAAGAAGTTAGAAGAAATAGTAGATATAGATTTACAAACAACCGGGACTGAACAATCGTTAGCTTGACTGTCAGCATTCGATTTATTGTATCCCATACCAGTTGTAGAATCATAATCATCTCGCACCTCTTTAAGATTCACACCGCTCAACCCTGCATGCAAACTACTATTAGATTGTTCAAACAAATCATTTTTAGGATGAGGTTTGGGAATTGGTGAATAACATAAAGTAGAAGGGGGTGGAACTGAATTAAATACAGTTTCACTATCAGATTTATATCCAATCCCATGTTTCACCCGCGCCCCTTGTTGTTTAGCAATAAGCTCATCCTTTTTCATGTGTGAAAGGGTCCATTTATCAAGCTTTGTTTGAAGCTTTGTCGTTTCAAATTGAGCTAAGACAGCCCTTTCTCTCAGAATATTAATTTCAACGTTACGCTCCAAAATGGTTCTTCTTAAAAGATCATTTTCAGCCAATGCTTCATTAAGTTTTCTTGAAAAAGCAATTTCATTTTTCTTTAATTCCTGATTGATTGTTTTTAATTCTTTTTCATTTTCCAGTAACAATCTGTTTGCCTTATAAATCCCAAATAACCGGATTTTGCATGACGAAGAACACATATCCTGAACAGTCTCATAAGGAAGACCCATGATAGTTCGTTCTGCAGCTAAGCTTTTTTCACAGTTGCAAGCCCATGTGATTTCTTGTTGTTCCTTTTGTTTGACCTTCAGCATCTCTTCAACCTCAAATTCTTTCTTTCTTTTATCAGCTTTTCCAACAATATCATCATCGGTTCTCACAGACTCCGGTTTAGTGTCATTGTCGACTCTCCGAGCTTCATACTTCTCTTCAACAGTTTCTCTGAATTCAAAATTTAAATCCGAATCAGTTCTCAATAATTTCAACTTTTCAATCATCTCTGTTTTGTAATCAAGTATGCTTGTTACAGAAGAGACAAGATCAGTATTAAGCGCGTTAGTTTGATGTGGGAACACGGCTTGTTGAAATTCGTTTCTTTGGATATCCAGCTCAAGAGATTTTAGTCTGTTGATCATATCCATAAGTTTTGTGTCAACATAACCTCTTTCTTGCTTTAGCATTTTAACTTGATGATTCCATTCGGATGGAAGAGACTCGAGAAGCTTTTGAATTTGTTCATGATTACTGAGATCTGGAACATGCTTCTTTAGATTATTTGCCACTTTTAAAAATCGATCAATTAAATCTGACAATTTTTCTTTCTTTGTACCTGCAAAAGAGTCAAACCGGCTTTGTGCCGTTGTGAGATTATCTGAATTAAAATCTTCTGAAGATGACATTGTATTAAAAATTTTAAACAATTAAACGCCCCAAAAATATTTTTCCCAAAAATTGTAAAATAATTCTCCCCCGGGAAAAATATTATTTTTAAATGTCACACTAGAAAATCTTAGCAACTGGGGTCAAATTTCTTTATCGCGTTTGTTTTTTTTAAAAAAAATGAATTCTTTCTTTGATTATTAATGAGCCCAACTTTGTTTTAAAAAATATATCCAACCCAATTATAAACTTGTAATTAGCCCAACTTTTAAAACTCATACAAATTATTAGCCCAATTCGTTAGCCCAATTTTACTAAATTGTTAGCCCAGTTTCTTTGAAAGATCCATCCCAATAACAACTTCCAATCTTACACAACCCAACCCAACCCATTAACAACTTTCAAACCCTAACCCTAAAAACACTAACACAAAAACACACACAACTAAAACACTTCAAAAGAAGTATAGAGAGAGAGATAGAGAGGCGGATGAGAGGACCCCTTTCTAGGGTTCCGGCGATATTTTCCGGCGATACTTCCGGCGGCCGGAAAAAAATTCCGGCGATCTATGACCGGAACAACCTCTACCCTCTCTAAACTCAACCTTCTGAATTCAACGGTGGCCTCGGTTTTCTTTGAAAATCAACAACCAAGAAGATATTGATGAGAGAAGTTCGTGACGGCTAGGGTTCCGGCGAACTTTTCCGGCGAGTCAAGGTTCGATCAATATATCATCTTCTTCCTCTCGTCATGCTGATTCCAACGGTGGTTGAGGTTCACGGAGATTTGTAGTGGTGAAGGAGATATCGAGGAAGAAAACTGCAGGTAAGGCGAAATCTGCTAATCCTTCTCAAATGATGACGAATCGTTCGCAGTGGTTGAACAATCAAATCGTTCGCAGTGGTTGAGGTCAAAGAAAAAGTTCAACCACAGTGGACGGATGTTGGGAATCCAATGCAGATGCGTGATGCTGGCGTCATCTCTTCTCAGCCAATTCCAATCGGTGCTTTAGCTTCTGCACTCGCAAATGCTTCTCCATCAGAGCAACGAACTATGTTGGGTGAGAACCTGTACCCTCTGGTGGAACAACTGGAAGCTGAGTCAGCAGCAAAGGTAACTGGTATGCTATTGGAGATGGATCAGACAGAGGTTCTTCACTTGCTGGAATCACCAGAAGCATTAAAGGCGAAGGTTGCGGAGGCAATGGAGGTCCTGAAGAGTGTGTCTCAGCAGCAGGGTAGCGCTGCCGATCAGCTTGCTGCACTGTCCTTGAACGATGGCATTGTTTCCTAGATCCTGAACCAATCGAGGTGCGTGCTTTAGTCGGATATTTCTACCTAGACTATGTTGGTTTTGTTTTTAATCTGGATTATGTTATTTATGAAGATTTTGGAACTTTCTTTTAATGTTATGCTTGTTTTTATTAATTTCGCTGAAAATTTTGTAGTTTCGCCGGAAAAAGAACAGTTTCGCCGGAATCTGGTAGTTTCGCCGGAATAGTTTCGCCGGAATTTCGCCGGAGTTTCGCACGAAACTGTAATTTCGCCGGAAACTTTGAACTTTCGTTCAGAAATGTGCTAAATTCGCTGGATGAAGATATTGAAGCTCCAAGAACACCAAGAACACACACACTAGTGTGTGTGAGAGAAACGTCTTCAGATCTGAATTTTTCTTTCAATTTCTTGTATAAAATATGTTGTAGATTAGGAATTTCAGTTGTATATCTTCAAATTTATAGTAAATTGTTGTAGATCTGCTGAATTGGTTGTGATTGGGATGAGATTAGAATTTTCAGATCTACTTTCTCTCTCTAGAAACCCAGTTTCTCTCTCTAAAAATTGTTGAACATCTTCAAAATCAGCTACAATTCTTCAATGCATTTGATCCAATATGGCTCTGATACCAAATTGTTAATCCAGGAACATCAAACTTGAATCAAATCATGAAGAATTAGATCAAAATATGATAATCACAATCAAAACCCCTTTGATCTTCAATTAGATTGCAAAATATGTGCTTACAAGTAAATCCCTCAATCTATTGGTCATGCAACCATTAACCAACACTAATGACAATTAACCTATTTATAGTCTAGACTAATTTCACTAATTACACTTAACCCCCTAGACTTAGGCTAATTAATACAAAATTACATATTAAGCATAAAAATGACTAAAAACAAGATAAAATATATTTTGTTCACACAAAATATATTTATTACAATAAAACTCCTAGTCATCTAAATGTTCAAGTCTGACTCGGTCTTCGTCTTGAAACGTGGTCGGGTTTTGACTTTTGTTGACTTGACCGTGACGTTGACTTTTGTGACTTTCATAGTGTTGATAATATAGACTATATTTTCCAGCTCCAACATTATGCTTGTTTGGTTGTTTGTTGTATGATTGTTGTTTGATATTTGGATATGCAAAACAAACTCATTAGCAAACTTAACAAGCTAGAAATTTATGGTTTCTAATCATTAAGTGGTAATAAAAGGTTATTAAAAGGATTAATGATTTAATAAAAGAGGTTTTATTAAAAATAAACCATAGGGTACCATGTATTTGAAAGCATGCGAATACAAGGTACATAGAGTTTTCATAACTAGAATTAATGGAAAATTAAATCCCTTGGTAACAAGTCTAACACCATCCTTTTACACGACACTCGAATCTCTTGGGAACTATTTGTGGGATAAAGGTCACCTAACCACTTGTAGGGAACTTGTATCTTTGAGGTGAGTCTAACGTACTTTTGGGATAAAGGTCACCTAACTGCTTGTATGTGAAAACTCACAGGTGGTGTGTAAGTAGGACGACTTGAATTGGAAACCATGTGATTAGGGTCACCGAAGCATGGCGTACAATGGTGTTGATGGGATTAAAATGCCGACTAAACATATGATGTTTAACCGATCCCATAAGACTAGAAGTTGCAATAGGTTGCAATGTCAACTGTTGACTACCTTGTTAATTTAAATAATGGGATAAAGGTCACCTAACCATCATTTAAATGTAACGTTGGAATCTAGATTTTAATTATTAATTGTCTATGAGACATGTAAAGGGTATTAACAGTTAAAATGCAATTTTTCAGAAATACTAAAATGAACTTTGTAATTTTGTAGTAATGGCCGCAAACCACGATGCTACTACCCCGACCGTCCCTACCCTATCACCGAGAACCATCTTAAAGGGGATCGTCTTAACCATAATAAACTTATGGACTCAATTTTGAAATTTGAGAATCTTTCTCAAAAATGAGTAAAGGCCTATGTCCTTGACGATCCCATACCTCACCAACCAACGCTGTTGATGTTAAGGCCTTTTGACGATTGGCTTAGGCACACTAAGGATTCTGTGCAAGTATCCTACCTCATGTTGGGAATATGATTCCCGAACTCCAAAAGGGTTTGGAGCATCATGGGGCATATGACATGATAATCTAGTTTGAAGGAAATGTTCCTTCAACAAACTTTAGTAGATTGCTACGAAACGGTTCGAGCATTTTATACATGTCACATGGAAGAAACCCAATCGATATCATCTTATATATTCTTAAGATGAAAAGCCACATTGATAGCCTCAAGATGCTTAACTGTCCTGTCTCAAAGTAGTTGGCCAAGGATTTGATCCTTGATTGCCTAACTAAAGGTTTGAGACATTCATAATAAACTGTAATATGAATGGGTGGGACAAGAGCATTGGTGAACTTCACGCAATGCTCAAAGCAACCGAGGCAGGGATGGGTAGAGAGGTTCTACCTATTCTCTCGATCAATGAGGGAGGCTATAATAAATGGCCAATCCCGATCCTAAGGCCAATTATTGCTCAAAGCAAAGGTTAATGCGAAACCTCGAAAAGCCTAAGCTTATGAAGCCTAAGGTAACGAAGAACGTTCCATGCTTTGAGTATGGAGAGATAGGACAATGAAAAGGAATTGTTCCTCCTATCTCAAGGAGTTGAAAGACAAGAGGGATGTTAGGCAAACCTCAAATACAATTTCCATGATTCACACATTGTATTAAATGTCATTTCTTCGTAACACATGGGTATTGGATACCGGATGTGAGACTCATACTTGCAATTATTGCAAAGGGGTTCAAAGAAATGTGCGCTTCAAGGAGGGAAACTCTATTTTGAGACTTTCAAATGGTTTGGAAGTTGTTCTCAAAAATTTTGTATGCACCTAGTTTGACTAGGAACATAATTAATGTTTCCTATTGAAACAATGTGATCATGATTTAAAGTTTGTAAATAATGGTATTAAGTTTTATGGATGATGTATTTCATTTTAAGGACATGCCTTTTAGTGATATCCATGAATTGGTTCATGATAATTCGTCCTATAATGACTTATTATACACATTGAGCACCAAGAAACTTAAAATGGGTTTAAGTTATTATTATCTTTGACATTATCGTCTTAGTCACATAAACAAGAATTGGATTCAAACACTTCAAAAGAATGGTCTTTTGGAAACAAATGAAAATGTTTCATTTGATAAGTGTGAACCAAAAGACTTACTAGGAATGATACATTTGGATGTATGTAATCCTTTTAAGACAATGACAAAGATTGGTGAAAGATACTTCATTATTTTACCGACGATTACAGTCGCTATTATTGTGTGCACTTGATGACACATGAGTATGAAGCTTTTGAAATGTTCAAAATCTTCAATAATGAAGTAGAATATCAACTCCAAATAACTATCTGTGTTCTTCGTTCTGATAAAGAAGAAACTGAACCCTATTTGGATATGGTTCAATTTATTATGGCTATGAGCTTACCATCTTTATCATTTTGGGTTTTCGCATTGCTCTTTAAGTCTCATATTTTGAATATGACCCGGACCAAGAAAGTGTAGATTAGTTGAATATCCTAGAGACTGTATAGGATACTGTTTCTTCGACTCAACAGAGCAAAAGAATTTATTGCTCAAAAGGCTAAGTTCTTGGAAACCAAGTTCTTTATGGAAGGAATGACGTATAGAACTATGGAACTTGATAAGGATCAAGATCCACAAGCCGGTACACTTTTGGTTGACACTAGCTACCAACAAGAGGTTGTTGATGATAATCAAGAGGTTGATAAATATACACAAAACGTTCACAAATCTGGTGAGTTAGAGTTAGTATTCCATCTAAGTGATATTATTCCAAGAATGGATGCTATGTGGTTGACCCCTGTAGGCTAACCATATACCAAGATGTTATGTCCAATTTGGATTGGGACAAATGGCTAGAAGCCGTGAACGTAAGGATGCAATCCATGTATAACAACCAAGTTTGAGAATTGGTTGACCCTCCACTTAACTCCAAACCGGTTGGATACAAGTGGGTTTTCCAGACGAAAAACATATGCATGGAGACTTGAATACTTATAAATCAAAGACTTATAGCATAAGGTTTCCATAAAACTCAATTGGTTGATTATGATGAAGCTCTTGCGCCCGTGGCAATGCTAAAGTCGATTAGGATATCATGTGCCATAACTGCATATTCTGAATATGAGTTTTGGCAAATGGATGTCAAAACCGCTTTTCTAATGAACATCTCGAAGAGATTGTCCATACAGTTCAGCATGATGATGGTTTTGTCGATCCATGACATCCTAATAATGTATATAAGTTAAATTGATTAATCTATGGATTGAAACAAGCATCGAGAAGGTTGTGTATATATATAAAGGCTAGTGGGAGCATAATTGTATTCTTAGTGTTGTATGTTGATGACACACTACTATTTGGAAATAATATTCCTTGGAAGTGTTAAAACCTAGCTTGGAAGATGTTTTTCATATAAGATCTCGTTTAAGCCACCCATATTTTGGAATAAGGATCTATAAGGATAGATCGAGGTGGTTGATAGGGTTAAACCAAAGTGCATATATATTGATAAAATCTTGAAAAGGTTAGATAGATGAAAAACTTAGAAAGGTATGGCACCTATTCAAGGAGGGACAGTGTATGGACTTCTTTCCAAGTCTCAATGTCAAGAATATAGAATGCAAGATGAATGATGAATGATATCCCATACGCATCTGTTATAGGATCCATCATTTGTGTGATGATATGCACTAGACTAGACTAACGAGTCATGCTTATTAAGTATGACAAAGTAGATACCAATTGAAATAACCATCGGATGGCTCTTAAAAGTATATTGAAATACCTTAGTAGGACTAAGGATTTGTTTCTAATATACGGATCTATTGAAAAGGAAGTCGTTGTAAAGGGTTACACGGATGCAGGCTTCCAAAACTGATCAAGATGATTTTCGATCACAATCGGGGTATACTTCCATTATGAATGGAGGAGAAGTGTCCTTGAAAGTTTCAAAGCAAGACACGGTAGCATTGTTCACTACAAAATCCGAATACATAGCCGCTTCATTGGCAGCTTGGGAAGCTGCATGGATAAATTTGTCCATTGCTTATCTAGGGATGGTCTCTACCATTCAAGACCCCTAGAAATCTTTGGTAATTACATGGGTGGGATTGCTCAAATCAAGGAACCCCGTACTCATCAAAAGACTAAGCACCTTGAGCGGAGATTCAACATCATAAGGTATGGAGTTGAAAAGGGTAAAGATATGTATTCGTAAAGTTCATAAAGATCAAAACATTGCTGATCCACTAACGAAGCTCCTTGATGAGGGCAAAGTATGAGGGTCATACTTGTGCCTTAGGACTTCGATTTACTGGTGATTAGAATTGATCTGTTTAGCATATAAAACATGGAACAATTGTAATATTTAACTCTTTTATATATGAGTTATGTTCCCTTTTAGCATGTTTACATCCATGAATAATTCTTATATTCTAAATGTCCGTAGTCGGTCATATTTGTGGGAACAAATATGAATGTAAGACTATTATGAACTTGGATTGGTGGATATTCATAAGGCATGAATATAGAGCAATTGGTTGCTGCCAAGGTTCATAGATACTCGTGGGATACGAATATTGGACTGACCCGCGTCTCAAATCTTACTACATGGAATTTTATTGATTGATCATAAGTAAATTTGAGTAAAGGCGAATATCATTTGGTATCCTCTGACCTGAGATACATATGGGTTTTTGATATTCACCAAGTGATATACTATTGAGCTAGTTCTTCGCTGATATGAAATAATGGTCAGTACATAAGGCTATGTTCAGGTATGACATAAGGTGATTGTGAGAAACGTATGTAGTCAAGATGGGATTTGTTCCTCTTATTCATTGAGAGTATGATGTCTAAGGCCTGATTAAGTTAAATCAACAAGGAATGATCATTCTGTGTCCTTGGATTTAACATGACATCTGTAACAAAAGGATAAATGATTGATTCACCTAAATCATTTCAAGTTTGGAACTTGAAGGGGATGATTATTGAATGGCTTATAGTCATGCGTATTAAGGGTAGTAAACCGTTGTTAGGCGGTATTTACTGCTTGCATCAATCTTCTATGTATCTTGTGCTGGGCAAGTGGGAGATTGTTGGATTCTTTATGCCCAAGACACATAGAACATTGATGTGGTTAGTACGTTATGATCCAAGTCGGGTCATACCCAATAACAAGCTTAGCAAACACCAATTAATATTTAATTGATGATATGATCATGCAATTAAATAAATACACCAATTTAGAAAATGGGTTTTCTAAATAAGTTGCATATGAGATTGAACAACTTATATGGATATTTTGTTCATGGAAATTATTTGTAATGTTGTTTAATTTAGTTAAATAACATCAAATAATAAAAGTGTGTGTATGTTATATAATTAAAAGGTTAATTATATATATGTATCTTTATTAATCTTTAGTTTGACAAAAGATTAATATACAAGGACTATTGTGGGAAAATCAAAAAGATAGAACAACCCTAAAAGGGTTTTCGGCCGCCCCCTTGTGGCAGCCCTATTCTTTTGTTTTGTTGTTGTTATCTCTTTAGTTTGAGGCTCTCCATGAACACACACACTCCATCTTCAGATCTCTCTCACTCTCTTATATGCAAAAGGGTCACAAGAACATGATCTTTCTTTTGGAAGAAAGATATCATGGCTGGAACAAAGTTTTAACATCCTTGTTGATGTTCACGGCTGGAATAGAGGTTCCAGCAGCCTTCTTGATCCGTTTTGGTGCTCAAATCCTAGCAACAATGGTGTTTTCTTAGAGGCTTGTGGGTATGGACACTTGAGGACATCTACTTTGGTGTTTTGGCCATTCAAGAGCAGCCTTTTCTTCACCCAAATCACGTTTTTAGCAGCCCTTATGGAAGGTGTTTCATTCACATTTTCAGCAGCCTACAAAGGTAGTTTGTTGATGTTGTTTTGGTTGTTTCCTTCTCTTGATAGCTAGTTCAAACACATATATAAGATCCTTATGTTCTTGGGTTTGTTATTGTCATGTAATGAACCTTATTTTCAGATTACAAATGATAAAATATTTGATGTTTATCCGCTGCGTTTTCAAGTTTAAATGGTTAAACTAGTTTGATTTGGTCCAGCAAACCCAACAAAAAGTTGGTGAATTCAAGTGCTTAAAGTTTAAAAACAAAAGGACTTAACAAATCCTTCTTTGATTAAAAGAAAATAATCATTGTTTATCATCGTGGGAAAAATCATAATCAACCCTGCACTCAGTCCCGGTTATCCTCTTCTAAAGTTGTGTTTTACCGGATATTCCCGAAGGAAGAAACTGAGCCCCAAACCAGTGAACCCTACCTGCCCGGATGGTTCACCATAGAATCTTACAAAACTTGTTACATGCCACAACGATCCCTCAGGATCTCAGTGGGGTAACCTTCCTGGAACGGAAGCCACTGTGTGTGGGGGATTCCCCAAATAGATCTATCCATATAAATCAAGCGGTTCACGAAAGAATTAATGATCATGATATAAGAATCAGCAGGTAACCACAAATCCCCACATAGAATCATCAAATAAAGCACAATCATAGTTCATAAAAAGTAGAGCATGTTTCATCCCAAAACAATAGTAAAAAGGGGGATCACTAGAACTCACCTTAGGTTTCCAAATCAAAAGTCTCTTGGTGTGCCGGGAAGTGTCACAAGTCTAGCACCCTAACATGTACATATTAAGCAATAAGCTACTGCCCTAAACTCATTCAAAGTGCAACAATGGTGTCAAGGGTTTAGCTATTGAGTAAGGCTTGGTTTCGTGAAGGTTTGTATAAAAAGTTTCCTTTTATGGCAGGTCAAGGAGTCTTCATGAAAATTAGGATTTTCACTTCATTAGGTAAGTATATTAAGGGATTTTGTTGTTCAAGTGTTTATTAGTTTCCTGGAAGTCGGTTATAAGGTTTGGAAAAATTTTACAGTTTGGTCCCTCAAGTTTCAAAATTGACAGTTTCTACCCTTAAGTTTAGTTTCTTGCCTTTTATGTCATTTAAGTCCAAAATCAGATTATTAGAGTCATATTATGATTATTATGGAGTAAGTGCTTCAAAACTTTAGTCTACGGGTTCGATTTTAAAAACTGCGCGTTTAACGCTCCCGGTTACGGTAAAAGCCGGATAGTTTTAACAGTAATTTGGAGTTTTCATATATTTAAATCTTGGACCAGTAGGTATTTTCTAAAATATTCTTTATAAATTTTAAGTCCTTAAATTGTGTAAATTGGCCTTTTATAGTTAAAAATCTTGTTTTTACGTTTGACCCGTTAATACGCGGTTTTGACCGGGTTTGACCATTTAAAGCTCATTTGACCGAATTTTTAAATCCTTTAAGTCCTTTATTACTTCTTACTGAAATCATATTTTTATAAATCTTAGTTTTGAACTCTATTTTTATGGATTTTTCTCAAAACGATGCTCGGTTTGTACCCTTTTTAGTTAAAATGTCATTTATTTGTGTCTTTGACCATTTAAATTATCCATTGACTCCAGAGTACTTTATTTATCATTTTTGAGCCTGGAATACTTTTAAGAATGTTAAATTTGTATTCTTACTATTTTTAAGTCATTTTACCATGTTTTCGGGTCCCGAAAGTGACTAAAAGAGGGTAAATCACAACATGTCCTTTATTCCAGAGATTAAACATTGCTAACACTTCTAATATTCACTAAAACCTACTAATTTCAGTCCCAAATGTTGCCTAGTTGATCTATACATCCATATGCTTCAAATATGTAGAAAATGTCATAACCGACAATTACACTTGTGTAACCATCTTAACTTGAGTTTAAATGTTACCAACACTTCATTTAACTTCATAAACAGATTATTAAGGTGTCATTAAGTCGTTCATGAGTAGGTTATGGGTCTTGGTTAAAAGGATTTTTCAAACAAATGCTCAAAAGGGTGTTGTTACATGTAGAAAGGAGGGTTTCAAGGTGAAATCCATGTATCAACCGTGGTGGATTTGAGTATGTAGCCACTTGGAACTTTTAAAAACAGTTCTTGGGAGTCCATTAAGTCATAAAAATGCAGGTCACAAGTTTGGTTTACAAGAGTTGAAGCTTTCACAAGTTAGATGATCAAAACACTCAAAATGAGGGTTTTCATGGTGGAAATCGGTTTCCACCTCAAGAATGACTAACATAACATGAAGTTTACCTTCAAGAACGTTGGGAACTCCTTAAGAACGAGATGATGGTGAGATGTTTCTGCTACAACAAGGAAATACACGGTTCTTAGATGATAAATGAAGAAAACAAGAGAAATGTCACAAAACCGACAACATGAGCTTACACTCGATGTAACTCACGGTTTAGAAGGTGTTGATGGCCGTGAATGGCTTGAAACTCCTTGGACTTGAATGGAGAAACTCGAACAGGCTGGAAAGGTGGAACAAGTACGGTTGTGTGACCAAATCTCGCGAACAAGGCCACTTCTTTGCGGTTTTGCTCTTGGCCGATTGGAACTTGATGTGTTTTCTTCGAATTTTCTTCACAAGACTTAGAGAGAATTGTTTAGAGTGTTGTGAGTGTGTGTGTGTGTGTTGTTCAGCTTGATTCGAATTAAGGGAGAGAGGGAGAGAGAGGGAGAGAGGTGCATGAAAGGTGAGTGGGTGTGTGGGGTGGTGGTGAGAGAGGAGGGGAGTGGTGAGAGGGGCGGCCGATTTGGAGGTAGTGGGGAGGATTTCTTATTTAATTTTAATTGTAATTTATATTGTGTAGTGTAATTTTGTAGTATTGGGTATTATGTATTTAGTGGATGGTGAATTGAGGTATCTAATGCATGCCCATGCATGCATGGCCGAAATTATGTAAGTGTGAGTGTGTATGCTCACATTTTAATTGCCTTCTCTTGAATTTAATTTTGTAAGGGTGACTAGTTGACATTCCCGGACACAATTTTTAAAAAGGTAGAAACCTAAATTGGTTAAAAGTCAATAATAAAAATCACATGAAATCATAATTTACATCAAGTAGTAAAATTGTTTCCAATTTCATAGTAGGGTTGAATAGTTTCAATTATTAGCACTCATAACATGGATAATGATGCAAGTAATCTAGGGTTAGGGTAACAACCTGGAGGTCGGTTGTCACATTCTCCCACCGTTTAGGAAATTTCGTCCCGAAATTTTAACTCTGATTAGAGACTGAACGGGTGGGTTTGAAGAGGTGTGGATAGTTCTTCCTCATTTCATCTTCACGCTCCCAAGTAAATTCAGGTCCTCGCTTGGAGTTCCATCTAACCTTAACCTTGGGTATGCGGCTCCGCCGGAGTTGTTTGACCAAACGATCCGTGATCTCCACAGGTTCTTCCACAAAGTTCAGTTTGTCGCTTATCTTGCTTCTTTTAATGGTAGTTCCAGGGTTTTGTCTACCATGCTCTTCTTCAAGTTTGACACATGAAAGGTGTCGTGTATGTGACTCAACCCCGGGGGTAGTTTCAACTTATATGCCACTGGGCCAATTCTCGCCATTATTCGAATGGTCCAATGTATCTTGGGCTTAGTTTTCCTCTCTTTCCGAACCTCACTGTTCCTTTCCACGGTGCTACTTTTAGCATCACTCTGTCGCCCACTTGGAACTCTAGAGGTTTCCGCCTCCTGTCAGCGTACTTCTTCTGTCGATCTCTGGCTGCTCTCAGTCGCTCCTTTATCTTATAGATCTTGTCGGTGGTTTCCAACACTATGTCGGGTCCCATCACTTGGCTGTCACCAATCTCATTCCAACTCAAGGGTGATCGGCATTTCCTGCCATAAAGGGCCTCATACGGAGCGGCTTTGATACTCGCGTGGTAACTATTGTTATAGGCGAATTCCACCAAAGGAAGATGGTTATCCCAGTTTCCGCCAAAGTCCATCACGCAAGCTCTCAACATGTCTTCCATCGTTTGAATAGTTCTTTCGCTCTGTCCGTCGGTCTGAGGGTGGTAAGCCGTGCTAAGATCTAAACGGGTTCCTAAAGCTTGCTGGAACGATTTCCAGAAACGAGAGGTGAAACGGCTATCACGGTCTGAGATGATCGACAGAGGCACTCCATGCCTTGTTACAATCTCGTCGACATAAAGTTGGGCCAGTTTCGTCATGTCGTAGTCTTCTCTAATTGGCAAGAAGTGAGCTGATTTTGTTAATCTATCCACTATTACCCAAATAGCATCGTGACCTTTAAACGTTCTAGGCAACTTGGTAACAAAATCCATCGTAACATTATCCCATTTCCATTCTGGAATTTCAGGTTGCTGTAACGTTCCTGATGGTTTTTGGTTCTCAGCTTTTACCATGGCACAAGTTAAACATTTCCCCACATAAACGGCGATTGATCTCTTGATTCCCGGCCACCAGAAAAGTGTCTTTAAATCCTGGTACATCTTATCACTTCCAGGGTGAATTGAATACCTAGACTTGTGCGCTTCGTCGAGGATTACTTCTCGAATTCCTCCGTGTTTTGGCACCCAAGTCCTTCCACCATATCTATATGTACCATCGTCCCCTATCTCCAATTGCTTTTCCATTCCAGTCAATCCTTCTTCCTTTAGTTTTTCTTCCTTTAATGCCTCGCCTTGAGCTTCCTTCAGTTTTGCTATAAGGTTGGTATACACTCATCCTTAAGGCTCGTACTCGAAGAGGTTTCTCTCTTTCCTTTCGGCTCAACGCATCCGCCACAACATTGGCCTTACCAGGATGGTAGCGGATCTCGCACTCGTAATCGTTCAATAGCTCGACCCATCTTCTCTGACGCATGTTGAGCATCTTTTGGTCAAGGATATGCTGCAAGCTTCTATGGTCAGTGTAGATGATGCACTTTGTGCCATAAAGTAGTGCCTCCACATCTTAAGGGCAAACACCACGGCACCCACTCCAGATCGTGCGTCGTGTAGTTCTTCTCATGATCATTCAGCAGTCTCGATGCGTAAGCAATCACCTTGTTGCGTTGCATCAATACACATCCTAGCCCTTGACGCGAAGCGTCACAATAGACCACGAAGTCTTCTACTCCTTCTGGAAGAGCAAGGATAGGTGCACTGCATAACATCTCCTTAAGCGTTTCAAACGCCTCGTTCTGCTCTCGCTCCCACACAAAGGTTGTGTTTTTCTTGGTTAGTGCGGTCAAAGGTTGCACTATACGCGAGAAGTCCTTTATAAATCTTCGGTAATAGCCAGCCAGTCCTAAGAATTGCCTTATCTCCGTAGGAGTTTCAGGAATCTTCCAATTCTTTATGGCCTCAATCTTGGAAGGTCAACTTGAATCCCATCCTCATTTACCACATGACCTAAGAATTGGATCTGGCGCATCCAGAATTCACATTTAGAGAACTTAGCATATAGTTGCTCATTCTTGAGCAAGTTCAAGAATTAGCCTGAGATGCTTCTCGTGCTCGTCTTTACTTTGGGAATAGATCAGTATGTCGTCGATAAACACGATCACAAACTTGTCGAGGTAAGGGCGGCAAACGCGATTCATGAGGTCCATGAATGCTGCTGGAGCATTAGTCAGTCCAAAGGGCATGACCAAATACTCATAGTGTCCATACCTAGTTCGGAAGGCTGTTTGGGTATGTCTTCTTCTCTTATCTTCAGTTGGTGGTATCCTGACCTCAAGTCTATTTTGGAGAAATAACTTGCTCCTTGCAGTTGATCAAATAGGTCATCTATTCTCGGAAGAGGGTAACGGTTCTTTATGGTCAGCTTATTCAATTCCCTGTAATCAATACACATTCGCAGGGTTCCGTCTTTCTTTTTCACGAATAGTACCGGGGCACCCCATGGAGAGACACTCGGACGTATAAATCCCTTGTCCAGTAGTTCTTGAATTTGTACCATTAGCTCCTTCATCTCAGGTGGGGCGAGCCGGTACGGTGCCTTGGCTACTGGTGCAGCACCAGGCAACAAGTCTATCTGGAATTCAACTTGCCGATTCGGGGAAGTCCTGGTAGTTCTTCCGGAAACACCTCTGGGTATTCCGAAACCACGGGAATATCTTCGATCTTCTTCTCCTTTTGGGCTTTCATCACATATACTATAAAAGCTGGACATCCCTTCTTCAAGCTCTTGATAGCTTTTAAGTGGGATATCATAGGGTATAGAGTGTTACTCCTTTCACCTTCTACCACTAACACTTCTTCGTTGCTCAACGGTATCTTGAGTAGTCGCTCATCACATACGATTTCGACTTTATGCTTCGCTAACCAGTCCATACCCACAATCACATCAAATCCTCCTAACTTAATGGGCATCAAGTCAATCTTAAACGTATTCCCTTTTAGATTCAGGGGGCAATCCCTAATGATTTCGTTAGCTTCTAAAATATTACCGTCAGCTAATTCTACGGTAAATGTATCAGCCAAGGTACACACGTCTAAGTCAATCAATGGCCTAAAAGTATTAGAATAAAACTAGCAGTCGCTCCAGTATCAAACAGTACAGTAGCGGGATGATTGTTTACAAGGAACGTACCGTTGACCACGTTGGGTTCCCTACGAGCTCCTGCTGGGTCCATAACGAAAGCTCTTCCCTTAGGCTTGTTGTGCTTGGCATTCTTGTCTCTACCCAGCTTAGGACACTTGTTCCTCATATGCCCTGGATCTCCACACTCATAGCATTGTTTCCCCGGTGCGTAAGTACAGTCTTTAATTAAATGGCCTGTTCTCTTGCACCTAAAACAGGGCATCGGGTTACATTCCCCTTGATGATGTACTTGCACTTGCTGCAGAATGGGCTTGTCCCCGTATACAATCTCCGGTTTTTGCTTCCTTGATCATCACGTCTCACTCCTTCAGAACTCCTTCTACTTGACCCACTGCTACTTCCAACCGCTCTTTTCGCTTCAAACCACTTTCTCTTATCACCAACAAACTTCTTCTTCTCATCAGCCTTTGCTTGATCGGTCCATCCAGCCCTAATTAGATCATCAGTCAAACTGCTGGTAAGGTCGACAGCAGTTTGCAGGGTTACAGGCTGAGAGGCACGAACCATACCCTTAACTCTTGGGTGTAGTCCCCAGATGAACCGTGCTACACCTTTGGCTTCTGGCGTCACCAAATGTGGCACAAGTCGGGACAGGGCTAAGAAACGATTGATGTATTCGGTGTAGTTGGGTCCTTTCATCTCCAAGCTTAAAAATTCTGTCTCCAGCTTCTCGAGTTGATTGATGGGGCAATATTTGTTGGTCATTAGCTCTCGGAATTCAGTCCAACCCATTCGATTAGCCACGTTTCTTCCACGGCTCTGAGTAATGGACTTCCACCATTCAAGAGCTGATCCCTTGAGAGATTGTGATGCAAATCTCACCATATGCTCCATCTTGCACTCGCTGATGTCTAAGACGGCTTCCACTTCGTCGATCCACCTGTGAGTATCTATAGCACCCTCGGTGCCATAGAAGTCCTTGGGCTTACATGCCATGAAGGTCTTGTAAGAGCACCCATTCCTTAACGCCTCAGCTTCTTTGTCGTGGCTCTCATCGTTTACCGGCCGTTCATTACCAGTAGTGTTATCCCGGTCTGCATTTATCTGTGCAATAATAGTCGAAATGGCGTTGGCCAGTTGCTGAGCTACGAGGTTAGCAATCCTTTCGTCACTCTCTTGATTAGTATTCTCCCCGTGGGGAGTCCCTGGTGGAGTAGGTTGGTTTCCAATAGGCCTTGCTTCCTCATGGCGGCTCCACGTCGACCAAAACGTGTTCCTCTGCGAGTCGGCATTCTGATAGTATCACAAATAGATTCGTTTAGCATCTCATAAATTTTGTTTCGGATAGCCTAGGCATCATTATCCTATCACACCATGCCTCAGAAGAGGGATCATGGCATGCACATATGTATTTACAACCCACTAAAGAACCTTAAAAAGTCCAAATCAAAACATGACATAACAGTTGGGCAACCACTTAGAAAAGGCACAGACAAATTTTCAAGGCACAACAAAACATATAGCAATTCAATACAGACAGTTTAATAATTCTAGCATCCCAATAGCAGTTTACGATAATATCATCCAAACAAATAGAATCAGAGTCATGCTCTTACAATTTGGAAGGTGCCATCACCCCCATGATAATAAAATAATAGTATCGAATAAGAATCCAAATAGTTTCCTTCTACTGTCCACAGACAGATAATCCCACTGAGTACTCCAGCTCTCACATCCACTTCCTCTTTAGCCATCCAAACCATCCTGTACCCTTCTTCCTCTGCTCCTGCTCCAAACGCTTCACTCCCTGTGTAGCCATCATCGCCTGGAATTGAGCCGACTGAGAAGTTCGAGTGGCGTGCTGAACAGTCAGCTCATGACGGCGAACAGTCCTCAAAATCTCATCCAATGTCGCATCGGAGGGTCCTACATCACTTGTCCGGCGACTCGACTGGGAGTACCTATCACTAGCCAGTACGCTAGGGCCGTCATACATACTATGTCTCAGCGGCATCAGGCGTTCGTCACGAGGGTCAAACTGTGGGGGTACCGATGTCGGAATCCTAACAGGCGGGGGAGGAGGAGGAGGCATCCTAAATGATACAGAGGATCCTGGCCTAACGCTTTTGCGATGTCGGGTGACAGTACGCGCACCCCTATTCCCAATAGGTGGGATGGGTGAGAGAGTCGGAGCAGCTACTTGAGGAGAGTGGGATCGCGTTCGGCTTCGGGAAGGTGATGTGGAGGAAGAGTCCTCGGAAGCCTCAGTGTCTTCGGACGTGACGGATATCCACCCTGGATGTCCGTATCTCCGGAGGTACGCCTCATACTCCGTCTGGGGCTTCTCTCTTCTCAGGTTTCCGGTAGGAGCGGTCTCAGTGTCGGGGTGAGCAGGCGCCTTTCCTTTATCAGCCATTGACGTTATCCTGTAAGAAATACATCATGAGTAATTTGGTTTCTCATAGCTCATGATTTACATAATAGTACTAATAATAGTAGTGATGACAATAGTATCTGTTATTCCAACATATAACTGTCTGTTTTGCCCAGATCAATAGTTTCTTCAAGTAGTATCGGATAACATAGTTTATCATAAAAATCATTTAAATCCCCTTTTTAAAATTAGTTTCAAATCATCAATATAAACCAGAAAAAGTCCAACCATAACCTAAAGATCAGTGATGGAAATTACGCGTCCGGTAAATTCATGATTACGTTGATCAAGTGTAATCATCAATTTACCCAACCCGATCATCCCAACACTTCCCACAAGGACAGTCCTAGGGTATCAGGGTTGTAGCCTAGGGTCTACTATGGCATTCCCGACTTCTCTACAACCTTTGGCTCTGATACCAATCTGTCACACCCCGGGCCCAGGTAGGGGGGGACGTCACAGACTAGCAACAACATATGGCAGCGGAAACAAACCATTATAAGAGCTCAAAGGAGAGAATATCACATGGCATTAAAGTTTTGAAAAGACAGCAGGGCTAGATACACATCAAGCCCCCAATTGAGTTTTACAATCATCCATAAAAATAAAATTGTACTTGTTCAACACAAAATATAAATTGTTCAATTGTTTCATTCAAGGAAATAAGCCAATGCCATGTCACGGGGATATGTCTAGGTCTTCACAACAGCTAGGATCTCTTCATACATTACCTGAAACATGCTCAAAAGAAAATTGTGTCAACTAAAAAGTTGGTGAATTCAAGTGCTTAAAGTTTAAAAACAAAAGGACTTAACAAATCCTTCTTTGATTAAAAGAAAATAATCATTGTTTATCATCGTGGGAAAAATCATAATCAACCCTGGACTCAGCCCCGGTTGGCCTCTTCTAAAGTTGTGTTTTACCGGATATTCCCGAAGGAAGAAACTGAGCCCCAAACCAGTGAACCCTACCTGCCCGGATGGTTCACCATAGTATCTTAACAAAACTTGTTACATGCCACAACGATCTCTCAGGATTTCAGTGGGGTAACCTTCCTGGAACGGAAGCCACTGTGTGTGGGGGATTCCCCAAATAGATCTATCCATATAAAGCAAGCGGTTCACGAAAGAATTAATGATCATGATATAAGTATCAGCAGGTAACCACAAATCCCACATAGAATCATCAAGTAAAGCACAATCATAGTTCATAAAAAGTAGAGCATGTTTCATCCCAAAACAATAGTAAAAAGGGGGATCACTAGAACTCACCTTAGGTTTCCAAATCAAAAGTCTCTTGGTGTGCCGAGAAGTGTCACAAGTCTAGCACCCTAACATGTACATATTAAGCAATAAGCTACTGCCCTAAAATCATTCAAAGTGCAACAATGGTGTCAAGAGTTTAGCTATTGAGTAAGGCTTTGGTTTCGTGAAGGTTTGTATAAAAAGTTTCCTTTTATGGCAGGACAAGGCGTCTTCATGAAAATTGGGATTTTCACTTCATTTGGTTAAGTATGCTAAGAAATTTTGTTTTTCAAGTGTTTATTAGCTTCCTGGAAGTCGGTTATAAGGTTTGGAAAAATTTTACAGTTTGGTTCCTCAAGTTTCAAAATTGACAGTTTCTACCCTCAAGTTTAGTTTGTTGCCCTTTTATGTCATTTAAGACCAAAATCAGATTATTAGAGTCATATTATGATTATTATGGAGTAAGTGTTTCAAAACTTTAGTCTACGGGTTCGATTTTAAAAACTGCGCGTTTAACGCTCCCGGTTACGGTAAAAGCCGGATAGTTTTAACAGTAATTTGGAGTTTTCATGTATTAAAATCTTGGACCAGTAGGTATTTCCTAAAATATTTCTTTATAAATTTTTAAGTCCTTAAATTGTGTAAATTGGCCTTTTATAGTTGAAAATCTTGTTTTTACGTTTGACCCGTTAATACGCGGTTTTGACCGGGTTTGACCATTTAAAGCTTGTTTGACCAATTTTTCAAATCCTTTAAGTCTTTTATTACTTAACTTACTGAAATCATATGATTTTTATAAATCTTAGTTTCAAACTCTATTTTTATGGATTTTTCTTAAAAACGATGCTCGGTTTGTACCCGTTTTTAGTTAAAACGTCATTTATTTGTGTCTTTGACCATTTAAATTATCCATTGACTCCAGAGTACTTTATTTATCATTTTTGAGCCTGGAATACTTTTTAAGAATGTTAAATTTGTATTCTTACTATTTTTAAGTCATTTTACCATGTTTTCGGGTCCCGAAAGTGACTAAAAGAGGGTAAATCACAACATGTCCTTTATTCCAGAGATTAAATATTGTTAACACTTCTAGTATTCACTAAAACCTACTGTAATTTCAGTCCCAACATGTTTCCTAGTTGATCTATACATCCATATGCTTCAAATATGTAGGAAATGTCATAACCGACAATTACACTTGTGTAACCCATCTTAACTTGTGTTTAAATGTTACCAACACTTCATTTAACTTCATAACAGATTGTTAAGGTGTCATTAAGTCGTTCATGAGTAGGTTATGGGTCTTGGTTAAAAGGATTTTTCAAACAAATGCTCAAAGGGTGTTGTTACATGTAGAAAAGAGGGTTTCAAAGTGAAATCCATGTATCAACCGTGGATTTGAGTATGTAGCCACTTGGAACTTTTAAAAACAGATTCTTGGGAGTCCATTAAGTCATAAAAATGCAGGTCACAAGTTTGGTTTACAAGAGTTGAAGCTTTCACAAGTTAGATGATATCAAAACACTCAAAATGAGGGTTTTCATGGGGGAAATCGGTTTCCACCTCAAGAATGACTAACATAACATGAAGTTTACCTTCAAGAACGTTGGGAACTCCTTAAGAACGAGATGATGGTGAGATGTTTCTGCTACAACAAGGAAATACACGGTTCTTAGATGTTAAATGAAGAAAACAAGAGAAATGTCACAAAACCGACAACATGAGCTTACACTCGATGTAACTCACGGTTTAGAAGATGTTGATGGCCGTGAATGGCTTGAAACTCCTTGGACTTGAATGGAGAAACTCGAACCAAGGCTGGAAAGGTGGAACAAGTACGGTTGTGTGACCAAATCTCGCGAACAAGGCCACTTCTTTGCGGTTTTGCTCTTGGCCGATTGGAACTTGATGTGTTCTTCGAATTTTCTTCACAAGACATAGAGAGAATTTGATTTAGGAGTGTTGTGAGGTGTGTGTGTGTGTTGGATCAGCTGATTCGAATTAAGGGAGAGAGGGAGAGAGAGGGAGAGAGGTGCATGAAAGGTGAGTGGGTGTGTGGGGTGGTGGTGAAGAGAGGAGGGGAGTGGTGAGAGGGGCGGCCGATTTGGAAGGTAGTGGGGAGGATTTCTTATTTAATTTTAATTGTAATTTGATATTGTGTAGTGTAATTTTATAGTATTGGGTATTATGTATTATTTAGTGGATGGTGAATTGAGGTATCTAATGCATGCCCATGCATGCATGGCCGAAATTATGTAAGTGTGAGTGTGTATGCTCACATTTTAATTGCCTTCTCTTGAATTTAATTTTGTAAGGGTGACTAGTTGACATTCCCGGGACACTAATTTTTAAAAAGGTAGAAACCTAAATTGGTTAAAAGTCAATAATAAAAATCACAAAAATCATAATTTACATCAAGTAGTAAAAATTGTTTCTAATTTCATAGTAGGGTTGAATAGTTTCAATTATTAGCCTCATAACATGGATAATGATGCAAGTAATCTAGGGTTAGGGAAACAACCTGGAGGTCGGTTGCCACAATAGGATCTTTCTCAGAGTTCAACAGAGCAACCTGATTGTGTTGCATGTGAGTTGCATGGAGAAATCAGGATCGATATTTAGGGAGGTGAAATAGATTGCCTATTCAACAGAGTTCAACAGGATCGATATTTAGGGAGGTGAAATAGTTTGACAGAGCGAGAAAATAGCAAACCTTTGAGAAACTAGGATTTTTCTCAGAGTTCAACAGAGCAACCTGATTGTGTTGCCTGTGAGTTGCATGGAGAAATGAGGGTCGTTTCTACGGTTTAGGTTGGCCATTTGAGAAAGCTTAAGGGTGAAGGAAATGAAGAACAAAGGCGGTTTTTGGGTGAATTTAGGTTTTGCAAAGGTACAGAGGAAGAAGATAGTGAAAGAGGGGGAACCATTGGGTATATATATGAAATGGATCTCAGACAAAGATAATGAAAAAGGATAACTTTGAACTCCGGATGTCGGCCCACCTCTGAAAAAGCAGTTTTCTTTTGCCCAAAAGTTAGTTTTCTTGGAAGTCTAAAATCTTCCGAAGGTAATTTCACTTTGGAAGTTATGATGAAAAGCTTTTGAAGCCAAATTAGCTTCGGAAGATATTCCAAAGAGTTTAGAAAATTTTGCTTCGAAAGAATTAACACTTAAAGGTTTAATAAAAACTTCCGAGAGTTAATTGCTTTCGGAAGAAAATTGTTCTTTAAAAACATACAAGTATTTAAGAGTAAGTAAAGCTTCAAAATATATTTTGGAAATTTCTTCTGAAGGTATATTTTCTTAAGTAGTTGTTTGTTTCGAAGACTTAAACTTCTTCCGAAGGTTAATGCAAATCTTCCGAAGGATAAAAGATCAAAATTTTTCAAAAGTCTAAGGAATGTCTTATAAAAAGATTTTTCTTTTCAGAGTAAAACAAGGGCTTATGTAAGTGATAAAATAGACAACTTAGGACACACAAATTTTAAAAATAATATGATTAACTTTTAAGAAAAGCTACTCAAAGTTAATCATCCCAATAGCTGAAACAAGATACTTAAATCTCTGTTGATCAAAAGCTTTGGTAAACAGATCAGCATATTGTTCATTTGTGTTAACTTTGACTAGTTTGATTAATCCCTTCTCAAAGTTATCTCTAATCAAATGATACCTGATATTGATGTGTTTTGTCTTTGAATGTTGCACAGGATTTTCTGTGATAGAGATAGCATTGTTGTTGTCTATATGGATAGGAGTCTCCTTGAAATTGAATCCATAATCTAGCATCTGATTCTAATTCTAAAGCACTTGATGCAGTTGATGCAGAGACACAAGATTGCTTCTTGCATTCCCATGAGACTACCCTTCCACTAAGGAACTGACATCCCCTGATGTGGACTTTGCAGTCATGTTGCAGCCACCATAGTCACTATCTGTATATGCATACAGATTGAAGTTAGAATTCTTCGGATACCAAAGTCCAAGTGTTGAGGCACCTTTGAGGTATCTTAAAATTCTTTTGACAGTGATTACGTGTGACATCTTACACAAATACATGTAGCAAACATGATATTAGACCTGCTAGCTATGAGGTATATAAGAGACCCAATCATAGCCCTGTAAAGATGTTCATCTACACACTTCCCCTCAAGATTAGGACCAAGGGAGTGGTTTCTTGCTATGGGTGTCTTAGCAACTTTACAATCAGTCATGTTAAATCTTTTAAGTATGTCCTGAATATACTTTGACTGACTTATGAAGATGCCATCTTCAACTTGCTTCACTTGAATTTCTTGAAAGAAATTCAGTTCCCCCATGGCACTCATTTCAAATCTATCCTTCATCAGCTTCTCAAAATCTTTGCAGAGCTTTGGATTAGTTGATCCAAAGATGATGTCATCTACATATACTTGAACTAGCATTAAGTCATTCCATGTTCCTTTGATGAAGAGAGTTCTATCTATACTACCTATTCTGTAACCATGCTAACAGAGATACTGAGATAGAGTCTCATACACTTCCTTGGTGCTCGGTGAGGCCCATAAAGAGCTTTATCAAGCTTGCAGACATAATCAGGATGATCGGGATCTACAATCCCAGGTGGTTGTTTGACATACACCTCTTCATCAACCACTCCATAAAGAAAAGCACACTTGACATCAAGTTGGTAGACCTTGATATTCTTGGATGCAGCAAAAGCTAAGAATATCCTAATAGCTTCCAGTCTTGCAACAGGAGCAAAGACATCTGTGTAGTCAATTTCTTCTTCTTGTGTGTATCCTTGAACAACTAGTCTTCTCTTGTTTTTAAAGACAAGTCCTCTATCATCCTTTTTATTCCTAAAATCCCATTTGGTTCCTATAGTAGTCTTCCCTTAAGGAAGAGGACATGGGTTCCAAACCGTTTGCCTTTTGAATTGAAGCAGCTCCTCCTGTATAGCTTCAACCCAACTTCCATCCTTCAAAGCCTCATTAATCTTCTTAGGCTCTATCTAGGATAAGAAACAAGAGTGAAGACAAACATTTGCATCATGGGTCTGTCCTCTTGTTTTTACCCCTGAATCAACATCTCCAATGATGTTTGTGGTAGGATGAGACTAGTGAATCCTAGCTCTTTGGATCATAGCCAGTTGCCTAGAGAGATCTAAATTAGAAAAATTTAGATCTAGCATTGAGGTTTCTCCCACCACACCAGAACACTTATCAAATGAAACTTGATCTAATGAGTGTTTGACATCATTGATGTTGTCTTCAATGGGATGATTATCAGCATCTAGAAATTCTTGATTGTAACATCCACCATTTTTCAAGTTATAAACCCAAACCCAATTTTTTTAGTTCTAATATTAAACTATTATGATAATTTTATTGTATCAAATGCATTAAATGTACAATTTATATTGTGAATTATTCATTTATTAATCATCTAAATAACTTGTAATAATTTATGGATTATAAATAATTCTTTATAAAGTTATAAAGTTTTATTATACATTTTACAACATATAACTAAATGGAAAAGACTTATTAAAATTTATAAAGTTATAAAATGGATTTTATTAAACTTATAAAGTTTTATTAGTAATAATAAATTTTAATTGTTGAAAATAAATAATTAAATTATAAAGTTACAAGTTTTATAAAAGTTATAAAGATTAATAAATAAATTGATTTATTATTATAATTGGTTTTATTAAGACTAGGGCTTAATTTGTAATTTTTAATACTTGAAATAAAAACTTTATTACATAAAAAAATAAGCCCTTAAAACTACAGGGACTACTGCAAATTTGGAAATCTTTGAAAACAAAACCCAACCCATCCCGTCGCCCTCCTCTGTCCGGCCACCTTCTCCGGCAGAGCTCCGGCGAGCCACACACACACAAAACGTTTCATTAAGACATAATTAAACTATATTAAACTGCTCGTGAATCGATTCGAACCCAAAGCGTCGTTTCTGTTGAGTTATTCGACGGTTATGGGTTGACTATTGAAACCAAAACATTACATTCAAAACCGAAATTGTTCACCTCGGTCTTTAACACCATTAATAAAATTAATTGATCAAAAACGCCCCTTTGAGAGTTTTGAACTTGAGTATATCAACCATTTGTGTTAACATCAAGTAATTATAGTCAAACGATACATGAAACACCCGAAATCAAAACCGAACTCGTTTAAGTGGAACCATATCGAATCGAAGCTAATTAACAGAGGGGAAATGTTCCACTCGATCTCTTTCAACTTTCAGTACCTTCAATATCTCGAAAATCCACTCAAACATCGATTTTAAGTACACTGTTCATCACGAGTGGATCGAAGCTGTACCGGGCATAATTACATCAATTCGTTCGTAATCGAGTAAGTTATACACACCAATACACTCGATTTCACTTAGGGATTAAAAGCCCTAACGTTTATTCGATTAACATACATGAATTGTTGTTCAATTTGGATCACATCAATTCTAGGGTTTATGTGGGATTTGGGGGTTTTTCTTTGGACTTTATTTAGATTTTTTTTAAAATAAAACCAGATCTGGGCTTTAGCCCAACTGGTAACTTTCAGCAACTATAACTATAAGGCCCTGTTCCCGGGACGCCTACAGTTGGTCATTCATCGCGCATAAAACATATAAAAACATTTGTCTCATAAAATGTTGCAGCGGAAACATTCAAAAATGACATCTCATTTCATTATAAACACTTTTGCCCAATAATACATCATTATCTGATTACAAAATAAATGTTTGCATTATAACAAAAAATCTTTATCAATGGATGCCATCCCAAAAGAGCCGAGTAGCCTTGCAGTGCCATCCTCAGCAATCATTACCTGCCAACTGGAAAACATATAAAAAGTCAGCGTTGCTGAGTTAGTTCTAGTTTTATAAAATAAACATACTTTACTTGCATTAAAACTATTCCTTTTTTCATGCGATCATTCAACATACGTATACATTGATAATGTCATTATTATCTTTCATCTCATTCGTTATCTTTTGTTCCTTTCATACATTCATTCTCCGAGTCTGTTGCGATGACAGAGTCGCTCACCTCAATAGCAATCTCAATGATTGCACGCTATCCGAGTCTGTTACAACCATAGGGTTTCTCACCTCATTGCCCATCTTAATGATAGCAAGCTATTCGCGACTCTTGCAACAACAAGGTTGCTCACCTCATGGCAACATCACGATAGCACGTTACTCGAGTCTCTTGCAACGACAAGATTGCTCACCCCATAGGCAATCTCAATGATTGCACTTCATCCGAGTCTTTTGCAACACAAAGTCGCTCACCCCATATATATGCTTGCAAGCCTTTCTTTCGTTCATTCATCATTCATTAATGCATGCATTCTTACTTCATGTTCCTCTTTCATTATCTTTCACTTTACATTACATAATACTTCATTCATTCATTAACATGACATGTAAAGCCACAAGAAAGATAAGCATACATCATAATAAGGAACATATCATACACATTCATCATCATCATACAGGGCAACATCATACATACATATCATGCATAAACATGCAACATCGTCATCCTCATGCCCTACATGCTCTCTAAGGCCATAACAGTCACCTTACATGCTCTTACGAGAAACTTTACGTCAAAACTTACATCTGCACCTTCCCCCGAAGGCCAGAAGTCAAACCACACATTCCTCCGAGTGCAACAGCCCTATTCGGGCGTATGGACACCCTTCAGTCGCATGGCCTCCATGCGACTGAACATCATGCGACTGGACACACGCGGCTGAACATCTATGCGAATGAACATTCAATCGGGCGTATGGACCTTATGCAGATGGAACTACTGCGAATGGGCACCTATGCGACTGACCTCATGCGAATGGACTCATGCGACTAAACATCTATGCGACTGAACCCTCAGTCGTATGACTCCCCATGCGACTGGACTCCCAGTCGTGCAAATGAAGCCTTAGTCGTGCGATTGAACCCTCAATCGTGCGAATGAATCCCAATCGTGCGAATGACCTTCAATCGCCTCTCATTCGGCCGTATGGCCTCCATTCGGTCGCCTAGCCCTAGCTGATGCAGAATGGAGTTCATCCCGAACCCAATCTGTCATTTTCGGCCTCCAAGCTCATCCAAACCCATTCTAAGCCTAAATTAACCCTCCTGGACCTTAGGAATGCATACCATAACACCATACAAGCACACACAAGCCCGGAAACATACACGAAACGCATCATACACATCACACCCAAATGGGTCAAACACATACTCACACCAAAAACGGGTTTTAACATTTTCCAGCCCCAAATCGGTTGAAAACAAGTAAAAGTGGGGTCCTAGAACTCACACAAACGAGCACAACGTCAAGGGCTTCGATTTGGCTTGCTACACAACGAGTTTGGCCACCCGAACCACTCCGTTTTCTCTTTTTCTTCTCCTTTATCTCTTCTCCTCCCTATGTTGGCTGAAAATTTGTGTATGGGGGAGAGGGTAAGGGCTGCCCTCTCCCTTATATACCCCGCTCACCCGACTTTCTTTCGTTTGCAAGTTTGGTCCCTCGACTTTGGACTTTATTTCCTTTTCTTTCTTTGCCGGCTTCAAAATAATAAATATTCGGGTGTTACAATAACCGAGAGGTCCTGGGTTCAAACCGGGCCTCTACCAACTTTTATTTTAATTAGTTTTTTTAACATTTTATAATTCAGAAAATTAGTATTATATAAATCAAATAAAAATTATTTTATTAACTAAAACATTACAGAAATTATTAAGTTTATTTTAAAAGTATAAAAACTTGTGGTTTTAAATTTAATTATTCTTTTTAGAATAACAAAGGTTATAAACATTATTAATTCTTTTATGTAGTTTAAATACTAAAAACCTATTATGGTTCAAATGTAGATTATTTTAAAACATTATAAATCTATATGCTAAATAAATAATCATTCAAATAGTTATTTAAATAATTATTTAAATTATTAATTATTCATTTATTCATTTAACCATGTTATATCATAATTAGTTTATAAATTTATTTTTTAAACTATTACTAAAATTCATGAAATTTATAAAACGATATAATTTACCATTATTCTATACTTAAGACTTTAATATTATAAGACCTTTATAAAAAATCAATATAAAATGATTTTAAAAAATTTTGCAAGTCATTCAATTATCTTAATTATCCTTTTAACACATTATATTTAATCCTTATTAAATCAATAAATTAAATTAATGAATCATTCTTTATTTTCCTTTATCAATTTCAATCTTAATTGATATATACCATTTCCATTGAACCAAAACATAATCGATACTAATTGACTTAATTATTAAAACCCCTAAATTCTAATCGAAACCCTAGTTCGTATTAAGTCGTTAATCTTATCTTTATTCTAATCCTAAGACACCAAATCTTTGGTTGAATCGTGAAGGAATCGTTGGAATCATCTTATCTTCTTATTGTTTTCTTATGTGCAACTTATAGCACGTGAGTTTTCCATGTGAGTTCTTCATGCCCCTTTTTTACTTTATTTCACACCTTTTGGGGTGAAACATGTTAACCTTATAAACTTACACTTGTAAACATCTTGATACTTGTAAATACACATGCAATTCATCTTTACCTTTTTGTCATGGTTATTTGTGTTATTGTAAGTCTTATATGATATACATATTTTGTGTACAATCATTAACTATTGCTAGCCTGGCGACGTCTTAGATCTTTGGGCCTGACAAGCCTATTTGGTGCTAAAGCCGATGTATACCGGCTCCTGATGACATATGCTTGTTCATCATGGGAACCAAGTACACTTAGCCAATCTTATAAACTTGTAATCAAGTCGAGGTTTGGTTGTAAGTGTATGTGTTCTATAAACTTGCTAACTCATAACCATTGACATGGATTGCTACTTGTAAACCTTTTTATATATATGTATATATGCGTGTGATTAACCCATGGGAACTCACCAACTTTCAAAGTTGACCCTTTATTTTTTTTAACATGTTTCAAGTTTACTACTTGAAGATCTCTTCGTGCTCACATAGGACTTAGACTTAGTTAATTGAAAGTATTATGTTGTTGTTTATATATTGTTTGTTTTGTAATTATTTAATTGTCTTGTAATGTTCAACAAAAATGATATTTAATATTATTACAACTTATTTAGTTCCATGTGCTATGAACAATCGTTTCACATTCGTCCGCACCGATGATTCCGCCGTCGGTCGGGGTGTAACAGATTGGTATTAGAGCCATGGTTATAGGGATTTAGGTTATTAGAAATGGAATGACCTAGACTATAACTAAGTACCCTTACACACGAGTCCTCTCATGTATTTTATATGCTTAGATAGATTTTATGATCCTTATGTGTTTATACTTGATTATGTGATTATATGCCTTATGTGCTTATGCTTATACCTTGAATCTTATCAATGCACACATGAATCTTAAATCATATTTTAAGGCATTATGTGCCTAAATCAAATGATTTTCAAAATAAGCTTTGAAATGTTATTTGTGGTTTTCAAGTCTCGTCAAAGTCTATGTCCCATAACTTGAAACATGTAATGCTGGAAGAGTGGGATGCCTGTATCTCGAAGTGTTCTGTCTAGGCAAGGTATTCATATAAATCCAAATCAACCGATGGATCCGTTTACCTTACCTGGGAACCCTTGGGGTGAGTGTCCGCTTATAGGTACGCATGTCTTCATTAAGGTTGTAGTTGACCTAATACTTTGATAAGTCAATGTAATGCTTTGGTTTGTAAACCGAAGGTTACACTCGAAACACCATGTTATTTTAAATCGTCTTATCTTTGATCTTGTCTTTTTGGATCTTAAAAATTATTACCCAATCCTCGTAATGACTTTTAATAATCTTTCCGAATGCCTTCCCCTCAAAACCGCACTTATCCCGAAAAACCTATGACAATGATGCTCTCTTTCTAAATTGAATCTTTAATCTTAACAAACACGATTTTCGTATCAACGTTACACTAATAAAACATTGAAAACTTAATGACATAAGAAAACAAGAATCGATCATTTAGAAACCTCGTTAAAGTTATTTGCTTGAGAAGCTCTTATGAATTCCATATCTTATCCAAAAATGTCTTGCCCATATTTTTCATATCGTCAAGCTAAGCCTTGTATTGATCTACAACTTGGTGCTGTACTCGTGACAAAACCTTTCTAATCATCTTGAACCGTTTGAAATACAAAAGCTTATCAATTAAAATTCTAAATTAATAATCTTGTACCCTTCTCCAAGAAACACATGAAATCATGAATTAAAAAATTTAACAAACTTAAGAATATCAAAACGTCATACTATTCTTGTTGAGTTTAAACGCTTTCAAGAGTTCACTAGAAAATATGAAATGACACTCGAGTCTCCTCCTATCCTTGAAATTAGTCAACTTGTAATTAAATTTCGGGATGAAATTTCTTAAAGTAGGGGAGACTGTAACATCCGCCATTTTTCAAGTTATAAACCCAAACCCAATTTTTTTTAGTACTAATATTAAACTATTATAATAATTTTAATCTATCAAATGCATTAAATGTACAATTTATATTGTGAATTATTCATTTATTAATCATCTAAATAACTTGTAATAATTTATGGATTATAAATAATTCTTTATAAAGTTATAAAGTTTTGTTATACATTTTACAACAAATAACTAAATGGAAAAGACTTACTAAAATTTATAAAGTTATAAAATGGATTTTATTAAACTTATAAAGTTTTATTAGTAATAATAAATTTTAATTATTGAAAATAAATAATTAAATTATAAATGTACAAGTTTTATAAAAGTTATAAAGATTAACAAATAAATTGATTTATTATTAAAATTGGTTTTATTAAGACTAGGGCTTAATTTGTAATTTTTAATACTTGAAATAAAAACTTTATTATGTAAGGCCCGTTCCCGAGACGCTTACAGTTGGTCATTCATCGCACATAAAACATATATTTATATTTGTCTCATAAAAACATTGCAGCGGAAACATTCAAAAACGAAATCACATTTCATTATAAACACTTTTGCCCAATAATACATCATTGTCTGATTACAAAATACATATTTGCATTATAACACCAAAAGCTTTATAAATGGATGTCATCCCCAAAAGAGCCGAGTAGCCTTGCCGTGCCACCTCAGCAATCATTTACCTGGCAACTGGAAAACGTATAAAAAGTCAACGTTGCTGAGTGAGTTCTAGTTTTATAAAATAAACATACTTCACATTCATTAAAAACTATTCCTTTTATCATGCGATCATTCAACATACATATACGCAGATAATGTCATTATTATCTTTCATCTCATTCATTATCTTTCGTTACTTCCATTCATTCATTCTTCCGAGTCTTTTGCGACAACATAGTCGCTCACCTCAATAGCAATCTCAATGATTGCACGCTATCCGAGTCTTTTGCAGCCCTAGGGTTGCTCACCTCATTGCCCATATTAATGATAGCGAACTATCCGAGTCTTTTGCAACAACAAGGTTGCTCACCCCAAGGCAACATCACGATAGCACGTTACTCGAGTCTTTCGCAACGACAAGGTTGCTCACCCCATAGGCAATCTAAATGATTTCACTTTATCCGAGTCTTTTGCAACACAAAGTCGCTCACCCCATGTATATATGCTTGCAAGCCTTTCTTCCGTTCATTTATCATTCATTAATGCATGCATTCTTACTTCATGTTCCTCTTTCATTATCTTTCGCTTTACATTACATAATACTTCATTCATTCTTTAACATGACATACAAAGCCACAAGAAAGATAAACATACATCATAATAAGGAACATATCATAGACATTCATCATTTCATACAGGGCAACATCACACATACATAACATGCATAAACATACAACATCATCATCATCATGCCCTACATGCTCTTCCAAGGCCATAACCGTCCTCTTACATGATCTTACGGGTTACTTTACGTTAAAACTTACATCTGCACCTTCCCCCGAAGGCCAGAAGTCAAACTACACATTCCTTCGAGTGCAACAGCCCTATTCGGGCGTATGGACACCCTTCAGTCGCATGGCCTCCATGCGACTGAACATCATGCGACTGGACTCATGCGGATGAACATCTATGCGAATGAACATTCAATCGTGCGTATGGACCTTGCGCGAATGGGACTACTGCGAATGGGCACCTATGCGACTGACCTCATGCGAATGGACTCATGCGACTAAGCACCTATGTGACTGAACCCTCAATCGTGCGATTCCCCATGCGACTGGACTCCCAGTCGTGCGACTGAAGCCTTAGTCGTGCGATTGAACCCTCAATCGTGCGAATGAATCCCAATCATGCGAATGACCCTCAATCGCCTCTCATTCGGCCATATGGCCTCTATTCGGTCGCCTAGCCCTAGCTGATGCAGAATGGAGTTCATCCCGAACCCAATCTGCCATTTTCGGCCTCCAAGCTCATCCAAACTCATTCTAAGCCTAAATTAACCCTTCTAGACCTTAGGAATGCATACCATAACACCATACAAGCACACACAAGCCCGGAAACATACACGAAACGTATCATACACATCACACCCAAATGGGTCAAACACATACACACACTAAAAACGGGTTTTAACATTTTCCAGCCCCAAAATCAGTTGAAAACAAGTAAAAGTGGGGTCCTAGAACTCACACAATCGAGCACAACGTCAAGGGCTTCGATTTGGCTTGCCACACGACGAGTTTGGACACCCGAATCACCCGAGACACCCCTTTTTTTCTCTTTTTCTCCTCTTTTCTCTCTTCTCCTCTCCTGAGAGCTGAAAATTTGTGTATGGGGGAGAGGGTAAGGGCTGCCCTCTCCCTTATATACTCCGCTCACCCGACTTTCTTTCATTGGCGAGTTTGGTCCCTCGGCGTTGGACTTTATTTCCTTTTCTTTCTTCGCCGGCTTCAATATAATAAATATTCGGGTGTTACAAGTCTACCCCCCTTAAATAAGTTTCGTCCCCGAAACCTGTTATTCGTCGAACAAACGTGGATAATGCTATCTCATTTCTTCCTCAGTCTCCCACGTTGACTCGGATCCCTTCCTGTGCTTCCACTATACACGCACAAGATGAACCACTTTATTCCTTAGCCTTTTCTCCTTTCGGTCGATGATTGCCACTGGTTGCTCCACATAATTGAGCCGTTCGTCTACCTCGATATCCTCCAGTGGAACAATCATATCTTCATCAGCTAAGCACTTCCTTAGATGAGATACATGGAATGTTGGGTGAATTCCACTTAGCTCATTCGGTAACTCCAGTCTATAGGCCACCTCTCCTACTCGAGCAATGATTCGGAAAGGGCCTATATACCTGGGGCTCAACTTGCCCCGCTTTCAGAAGCGAATGATACCCTTCCAAGGTGAGACCTTCAACATAACCCGGTCACCCACCTGGAACTCAATCGGCCTGCGTCGTTTATTAGCATACGACTTCTGTCTATCTTTGGCTGCCTTCATGAAGGCTTTAATCTTCTCAAGCTTCTCAGTCGTAGCCTCGATTACCTCGACGCTTCCCAATTCCTTTAGACCAATATCACTCCAACAAATGGGTGTTCTGCATCTCCTACCGTATAGCATCTCATATGGAGGCATGCCAATGATGACGTGATAGCTGTTGTTGTATGAGAATTCGGCTAACGGTAGGTGGTCATCCCAACTTCCACCAAAATCAATAACACATGCCCGAAGCATGTCTTCCAGTGTCTGAATGGTCCTTTCTGACTGACCATCAGTCTGGGGATGATAAGCCGTGCTAATATGTAACCTCGTCCCCATAGCGTCGTGGAACTTCTTCCAAAATTTGGATGTGAACCGGGTGTCGTGATCCGACACAATAGACACCGGCACACCATGACGAGTTACAATTTCCTTGATGAACAGATCAGCCAACCTCTCAGATGAATATGTCTCGCGGATCGGTAGAAAGTGAGAACTCTTCGTCAACCGGTCAACTATCACCCATATGGCATCATACCCTTTCGGGGTACGCGGCACTTTGTAATGAAATCCATGGTGATGTGCTCCCACTTCCATTCCGGTATATCCAGAGGTTGTATCTTCCCATACGGCTTTTGGTCCTCGGCCTTCACCTGTAAGCAAGTAAGGCACTTACTCACATACTCCACCACATCGCGCTTCATACCCGGCCACAAATAATCTTTCTTCATATCGTGGTACATCTTCGTGGCACCAGGATGAATGGAGTACCAAGTCTTGTGAGCTTCATCCATGATCTTCACCCGTAGATCCCCAAAACGAGGAATCCACACACGACCGAATCGGGTCCTAACACCGAGCGTGTTTTCACCCAATTCCCCAACCAGACCTCTCATTCTTTCAGAGTTAAGATGATCTTCTTTCAATGCCTCATCTTGAAACTCTTTGACTTGCTTCATTACGTCAGAGGTCATGATCATTTGATACGCCTTCACCCGAATCGGCTCGGGCCTCTCCTTCCGGCTAAGGGCATCAGCCACCACATTGGCCTTGCCCGGATGGTAACGGATCTCGCAGTCATAATCCTTTATAAGTTCCAACCACCGTCTCTGCCTCATGTTCAGATCTTTCTGCTCAAAGAAGTACTTCAGACTCTTGTGGTCGCTGAATATGGTGCACTTCGTACCGTAAAGATAGTGCCTCCAAATCTTCAACGCAAAGACCACAGCTGCTAGCTCCAAGTCATGAGTAGGATAATTGACCTCATGAACATGCAACTGTCGGGATGCATAGGCTATAACCTTTCCTCTTTGCATTAACACGCACCCTAACCCCGAGTAAGAAGCATCAGAATAAACCACCAGATCTTCACTTCCATCGGGTAATGACAGAACAGGAGCTTGAGTCAATCTCGCCTTCAGTCCTTCAAACACCTTCTCTTGAACTTGACCCCATACGAACTTCACATCTTTTCGGGTTAACTTAGTCAGTGGAGAAGCAATCTTAGAGAAGTCTTGGATGAATCTTCTATAGTAGCCCGCCAAACCCAAGAAACTACGAATCTCGGATGGTGTCTTTGGTGACTTCCATTGCATAACCGCCTCCACTTTCGCCGGGTCCACCATTATCCCATCGGGATTCACCACGTGACCCAAGAACCGAACCTCGCGCAACCAAAACGCGCACTTGGAGAATTTAGCATACAACTTCTCCCTTCTCAACGTCTCTAGAACTTCCCGAATATGACCAGCGTGCTCTGCTTCGCTCCTCGAGTAAATCAGGATATCATCATTAAACACGATCACTGATTTATCCAACATCGGCCGACACACTCTATTCATCAGATCCATAAAAGCAACTGGCGCGTTGGTCAAGCCAAAAGACATGAAAAGAAACTCGTAGTGACCATAGCGCGTACGGAAAGCTGTTTTACGAATATCTTGCTCCTTCACCTTCAACTGATGATAACCAGATCGAAGATCTATTCTCGAAAACCAACTGGCACCCTGAAGCTGATCGAACAAATCATCTATCCTCGGTAAGGAGTATCGGTTCTTCACTGTCAACTTGTTCAGCTCGCGGTAGTCGATACACATCCTCATACTACCGTCCTTCTTCTTTACAAACAGGACCGGAGCACCCCCAAGGAGAGATACTCGGTCTAATGAACCCCTTATCAAGCAGTTCTTGCAACTGTTCCATCAACTCTTTCATCTCGGTCGGAGCCAACCGATACGGTGCTTTGGCAACAGGTTGGGCACCCGGTATCAGATCAATCTGAAACTCGATCTCTCTGTCAGGTGGCACTCCTGATAAGTCTTCTGGAAACACATCTGGAAAGTCACACAGAACCGGTACCTAGGCTAGTTGTGGTGTTGGCGTATCCACATCCTTTACATAGGCCAGGTAGGCACTACATCCATGCCTCATACACTTTCCCGCCACCGCCATCGAGATCACCTTCGGAATCGTAGTAACCCGATCACCATAAACTGTCACTGAACTACCGTCAGGCGCCGACAACCGAATCATCTTCTTGCGACACACAATGTTCGCCTCGAAGTCCGCTAACCAATCCATCCCAAGAACCAAATCAAAACCACCTAAGGTCATCACGAACGGTCTAACAGGAAACTTATCACCCTCGAGTTCCACATCACAGTTCTCTATCATCTCAGAAATCCTGGTAGACTTACCTATGGCAGTTTCTACATCAAAGGGCGCATCAACACGTCTACTACTAACAGGCAGCTTAGCACAGAAAGCAGCAGAAATAAAACTTTTACTGGCACCCGAATCAAATAACACAGAAGCTAAAGTTTGGTTCACCAGAAACGTACCGGACACGACATCAGGGTCCGTTCTAGCTTCCTCCTGTGTCATGGTGGATGCCCTGGCGCTCGCCCTCGGTCCTTCACCTCCTGTCTTCTTCGCCCCAGAGCTCTCAGCCCTCGGCCTCTTGCAATCTTTGAACACGTGACCCTCTTCACCACAGTTAAAGCACCGGACCATACGACAGTCCTTTGCCATGTGCCCTGCCTTTCCACACTTGAAGCACAAGTTTGACCCCAACCTGCACTCCCCACTATGCTCCCGTCCACACTTACCACACCTTCTCGATCCCGCACCCGACATGACCACACGACGATCATCCACCCGTGCCTTCTTATTAACCGTCGAGGCATTACCCCGACCAAACCTCTTCCCCTGCCAGTTTCGATCACCACCGCTCTTCCTGCCACCATCAGTCACCACCACCGTTCTTTCATCATACAGTCTCCCCGCCAAATCCACCGCCGACCTAAACGTGCTGGGCCGGGTAGCAATCATGTGCCTGCGAATATCCGCTGGCAAACCCTGTATATACCTCTTGATCTTTCGGGACAGAGGTGTCACTTGATCCGGCACAAGACGTGCCATCTCGTTGAATTTCGTGGTGTACTGCTGGTGTGTCATAGTTCCCGCCTCCAGTTGCAAGAACTCCCTCTCAACCTTGTCCATTTCCCGATGAGGACAAAACTCCTCGATCACCAACCTTTTCCGCTCAGACCATCTCATTCTCCCAATGGCCCTGCTACCCTCGGCTTGGACAATATTGTCCCACCAACATAGAGCCGAATCCACAAAAGAGTGGGTAGCGAACTTCACCTTCTGGTCCTCACGGCATTCGCTGATATCCAGAACGGCCTCCATTTCTCTCACCCACCGGTGAGCAGCAGCAGCAGTGCCGTTTCCATCAAAAGTTGGAGGCTTGCACCTCATAAACGCCCCATAATTGCAGCCCCGTACCACCCCTTGCACGGGCTCATCTTCTTCCTCCTCCTCATTATCGGAGAAAATCGTTTCAGGCTCCGGTTGCTCCCCCGAGGCCCTATTTCTCTCCTTCCTTTCTACCTCTTTCACAGCCTTGATGACTTCGGTCACCATAGATGGTAAGATTGTCTGCATGACCTGATGTACTTCCTCAACAACAGCCTCCTTTACCGAGGCCCTCAAATTCGCACTCTCATCTCCAGCCTCTGGATGAGGGGTCTCAGGTTCTGCAGGAACCTCTTTCTCAGCAATAGGCCTTCCTTTTTTAGGTCGCGGTTCCGCATCAGGACCACCACGGCCTCCACCCCTAGAAGCTCTAGAAGATCTACCACCAGCCATTCTCTATCACACTGAAAGATTCAAACACCAACAAGGTCATTCAAGGAAACAACCCAGTTTACGTCAAGTATAGTAAGTCCCTAATTACAGTGGCCAGTTGTGATTAGCCACTTACTGTACTCTTCATACCCCAAGTATTACATGTCCTGACTACATCAGTATTCAAATCTACATACAACACATAACCACATACCATGCGCACATAAACCGGTTAACTTTAAGAAAATACCTGATGGCACGCAGCTACTCAGTTTGGCATCCCATTCCCTTTTCGTCCCATTTTCAGTTTAAGTTAAGGTTTATTTTGAAAAATTTACCCATTTCACTTAAACTTTAGCTCTGATACCAACTTGTAAGGCCTCGTTCCCGGGACGCTTACAGTTGATCATTCATCGCACATAAAACATATATTTATATTTGTCTCAAACATTGCAGCGGAAACATTCAAAAACGACATCACATTTCATTATAAACACTTTTGCCCAATAATACATCATTGTCTGATTACAAAATACATGTTTGCATTATAACACCAAAAGCTTTATAAATGGATGCCATCCCCAAAAGAGCCGTGATAGGATCAGATCAATTAGGTTAGAATTATGCAGCGGAATATCACCAATTGAGATCAAATTCAAGCAAGAAAAGTAATGAATATGCAAGACAATCAATCACAATTATAGAGAGAATATTTCTGTTAAGGGAAAGATTTCATTCACGCGTAATGCTTCGGTTAGAAATACAGCTAGGTCAACATCCCTTATATAGAGGAATGTGACGTCTGCTGATGTCACTTGACAGTGACATCTAACAGAATTACAAAAACAACTGAAATAAGCAAACTACTGAGATGTTCTCAACAACTGATTACATCTCAGTAAATGCTAATAACAATTACATAAACTACTGACTAATAACTACTGAAACACTAAACTACTGAAATATAAAACTACAAGTACTGAAAAGTAAAACCATCACAACTACTGAAGTTAACAACTTCAGCTGTTGTGACAACTGCTGATCACTCTGGTCTTTAGTCTTTGTCTTCAGCACTTCATCTTCAGACTTTGTCTTCAGTTCTTTGCTTTCAAACTTTGTCTTCAGTTCTTTGCTTTCAGACTTTGTCTTCAGACCTTTGTAATCAGCTGATGTCTTCAGCTGATGTAACTATCTTTAGCAGTTGTAATGTCTGTGGGACTTAGAGGTTTTTCTGATCAGACTCATTGGTTCTTTTGGTCCAACAAACTCCCCCTGAACCAATGCAGCCAAAACCTCTAACTTTATTGAAAATCCCACTTATTCTTTGGCAAAAGTACTCTCTTGATCAGCTTGAGAGGTAAACAAATAAGCACAGGCCAGGAAAAGGTTTCTAATCATTTGATTGGCTAAGTATGGAAGGGAACTCTGTCTTGGGGAAATTGGACACAGAGTCTTGTCCCAACCATGAAACCTATTTCCCATTTATGAGTCTGAAAGACTCCCTTGCATAGGCTTCAAGGAGAACAACTTGTTCCTCCTTAGTGAGTTCTTCTGCTTCTCCCTCAAAGAAGAACTCAGGCCCATAATACTCAGACAGGTACCTTACTGTCTTCCCATTCTTCAGCTCAACAGTTGTTATCTCTCTATATGCGAATTCATCTGGATGAGAGCCTTCAAGTAACAACTGGAGTTCACTCTTCTGAAGATCTTCAAGTCTTTTGTACAGCAACCCCTTCTTGATCATTTTGTTCTCAAGAATAGACATAGGGGTTGATTTGGATGTGTGAGCTCTCTTGAATTCTTCAATGATTTCCCAGGGTGAGACTTCCATGGCCAGCATGATTGCAGCATTCAAAGTCTTTCTTACTTGGCCATGATATCTACTTGGTATTTCTTGTGAATTCTAGAACTTACCCTGGGATCTGGCCAAATCCGCACTCTCTCCTTTTGATGTTGAAAAGTATGCCTGAGAGTGTACAGCCTTTGAGCTTGAATCTTCATGGCTTGAATAGATGAGGACTGAGGGAAGTCCTTGTCAACCATCTTGAGAAACTGCTCATCATGCTGCTTCTGCTGTTCTTCTTCTTCAATTTTGACTTTAACTGTCAGCCTTTGAGTTTCAGGAGTTATTGGTTGTGATTGACTCCTAGGCTTCAGTTTCTTCTTCTCAAGAACAACAGATATTGGCAGATTGTCTTCTTCATCATCCTCTTCTTCTTCTTCCATCCTCAGCAACCTTCTTTTTCTTTTTGGTGCTTCACTAGTGGACTCTTGGATAGGTTTCTTGGGTGAAGGAATTGGTTTAGATGGTTGTGAGGTTGTTTGTTTTGGAGGGTGAGAGGTTGGTTGTTTTGAAGGTTTAGATGTAGGCAGTTTTGATTGTGAGGTTGGCTTGGAGGATTGTTTAGGTAAGGGGGATTTGAAAGGCTGCTCTATCATTTTGTTGGTGAGGGTGGCTTTTGACAACTTGGCCATATCAGTTCTCTTCCCAGCACCAGCTTCATCCAGAGCTTCAATGATTAGGCCTTTGTTGAAGCTTTCAGATGAGCATATCTTGGTAGTGATCTCCAAGATGCTATCTCTGGACCATGATTTAATCTCTATGATAGGTCTTCCCAGATGTTTAGACAGAAATCTAATCATAGCCTCTAGTCTCTCCCTTTCTTCTTCATTACAACTTGCCCATCGATCTTCAATTTCTTGAATCTCAAGTCTCCTGATCTCTGAGTCAAGTTTAGCAGTGTCAAATCCTTGCCTGAAGAGCTGATCAATGATCCTGTCCATGGATCTGCTGTGTTGGTCATCAGCTTCTTTGATCATCTCATCTAGTCTATTCTCATCTTCAGTTTAATCACCAATACTTTTCTTTCTTTTGTAGGTGATGATCTCTTTACCTTTGTTCTCTTCCTTATCTTCTTCCTCTTCAGCTCTTTTCCTTTTATCATCCTTTGCTGACTTAAACTTCCCCTTTTTGGTTGCATTGGGTTCAGGGGTTTGAATGTCAGAAAGGTGCTTGGACACAGCATCAGTCACAAGTGAGGTAATATCTGAGGAGAGCCTCTCATCAATGGTTTTATGAACAATAGATGTGATGATGGGTGTGATGAGAGGTAAGCAAGATTTGAATGCAGCAACCATTTGCTCAGAGGGGTTCTCTCCCTGAGAAATGGTGCCTGAACCTGAGGCTGGTGGTTTGGTTGATTTGAGTGGCTCAGTGTTTAGGGAAGCTTCAACAGGAGCTGCCATCTGTGGGTTTATTAGGGCAGATGGTCTTGATTCCTGAGGCAGGATGGGAAGCAGATCTTTCAATCTACAAACCTCAGCCTCAAGAATAGTGTTTTGGGCTAAGACTTCAAAGAAAAAACCCAGGTCATCATCAGTATAAACTGAATCACCTGACCTCCTGAGTGAATAAGGATGAACATGTGCTGAGTGTAAATCAGTAATCACATGTGCCCCTTTGTCTTGGAACTGGGGACTTCTTGTCTCAGGAGCAAGTCCTTCATTGACAGTTGCCTCTGGTGAGGTCTTAGAGATGATACCAGCTTCATCCTGTGCATGTGCTGAAGCAGGGGAAGAGGTAGCCTCACCAGATGTTCTAGTCTCCACATTTACACTGGGAGACTGAACTTGATAATCCCTATGCTGTTGGATATCAACCACATTTTGATCCTCTCCCTCAGCTGTTGAGGTTTTCCCAGTAGTAATAGGTATCTGGGGAGGGGTAGAGGAATGTAGCTGAGTCAGCACTTGTGCAATGACTGCAGTTGGGCTTGTAGGAGCAGTATCAGTGGGAGATGGTGGTGAAAAGGTTTGCACCTGGGGAGATTGGTGCTCTTCAATGGTAATATTCTCAAGTGAGATAGATTCCAGCAATGTGGTTTCCCCTATATTGGTTGCATCAGGACCCTGTTGAGAGGATACCTGAGCGGTTTCAGCTGGTGGAGTCATTGAGACTACAAGGGGATTAAGACTTGTAGTCTCATCCTGCGTTTGTGCTGCAGGGGCATCATCAGGGGACTCAACTCCCTGAGTAGCCTTTTTGGTTTTCTTTGGTTTGGGTTTGGAGGGGACTCTAGATTTTGAGGTGGAGGCTGTGGGTTCCTTCTGCTTGGGTTTGAGCAGTTTGGCAGCCTGTTTGAGTTGTGAGTTTGAGTTGTGCCTGGAGTATACCTCTGGTAGAACCAACAGAGCAGGGACTCCAAGGCCATCAGATTTTAATTGGTTTAAAATGATTGCCATAAGAAACCTTGGATATAATATCCATCTATTTGCCACAGGTTTCAATGCCAAATCTTTTAGTTCCAAAAAGAGAATATCAGAAAAATTTAGATTTTGATGCTCAAGGATAGAGTATAATACATGTTGCCATCTGGATGACATTTGATCCCAAGAAGATGTTTTAGGAGCCAGGCAGACATTGATCATGTGAAATATGAGTCGCTCAGCATCATGGAAGTGCTTCTTCAGTATGGTAGTAGCACTTAGGTCACCTTCATAACCATGATTGGCAAAAGAAAGATCAATGGTGCCTTTTGGGTACTTGGTGGGATAGGTGGCATCATTTAGGTCTAGGGTTTGACGAATGATCTCAGGAGTGATGATCACCCGTTTCTGGTTAACAAAAGACTGGAGAGTGATGGTGGCATCATTCTCATCAGTATGAACGGTAACGTTCGTCCAGAACTGGCACAGGGTATCAGGGTAAATGGTTGGATTGAGGAGAAAGGCTGTGCGGTATTGGGAATCGTTCATCAAGTTGATAGCAGCATCGAACTTGTTCCAGAATGGTGATTTGGTAAGATGAGCAACACAGTTGTGTCGAGGTTTGATTTGCATGGTCGCCATTAATGGAAGATGAACGTTTGGAAAGTGGGTTATGAAAAGGTTGAAGTTAGGGTTAGGTATATATAGGTTATGAAACGGCTGAGGTAAAACAACTGAAAGTGTTGGTGTTGGTCATCAGATGTTAGAAAACAACTAAAGACATGGTTTTAACTTTCAGATGTTGTAAACAACTGAAGACTTGGTGTTGGTCATCAGTAGTTGGAAAACTACTGAAAACTTGGTTTTGGCTTCAGTTGTTTGAAAATGAAACAGTAGTTGTCGTCAATTCACAAAGTTCAGCTGTTTCAATGACCTTGACTCTTACTTATCAGATCATATGATTTTCAGATGTTTCATCTGTCGTCAGTACTTATTTATTACAAAAGACATCAGTAGTTTGAACTACATCAGTATTTTTTGAACTAATAAGATACTTCAGTACTTTTAAGTAATTAAGTCTTTAGTAGTTTTAAAACTACTGAAGATAAAATGACTTATCAGCATTTATTTTTGACAAAAGGGTACTACTGCTCATCAGTATTTGTGAACTAAGAGCATCAGTAGTTGTCAAATTATTCTAGCTGCAGCATACTAAGCCTGAGTACAAGATTATGAAATGTTGCACTATCCAAAGGCTTAGTAAATATATCTGCAAGCTCATCAGCACTAGGCACAAACTTTGGATCAATCAGACCTTTTTCATAGCAATCCCTAATGAAATGATGTCTGATCTCAATATGTTTGGTCCTAGAGTGCTGGACAGGATTCTTAACAATACAAAGAGCTGAAGAACTATCAATTAATAATGGAGTCTTAGTCTCAGTAATGTCATAATCCAATAACTGATTTTGAAGCCAAAGTACCTGAGATGTACAGCTTGCAGCTGCAATGTACTCTGCTTCAGCTGTTGATGTAGCAACTGATGTTTGTTTCTTACTCTGCCACGAGACCAAACAGTTGCCTAGAAATTGGCATCCACCAGAAGTTGATTTTCTGGTTAACTTACACCCTGCATAGTCACTATCAGAAAAAGCAACCAATTTACAAGAGTGCCCAGTGGAATACCATAGTCCTAGTGATTTAGTTCCCTGCAAATATCTAAAGATCCTCTTGACTGCAATCATATGGGAATCCTTAGGAGCCGCCTGAAATCTAGCACAGACACAAGTTCCAAACATAATATCTGGTCTAGAAGCTATTAGGTACATCAAGGAACCAATCATACATCTGTAAAGAGTTTCATCAACTGCTTTACCTTTTTGATCAGCATCCAGTTGTGTGTTGTTGCACATGGGAGTAGAACAGGATTTACAGTTTTGTAAATCAAACTTGGTTAACAAATCTTTTGTGTATTTTGACTGATGAATGAAAGTTCCATCAGTCATTTGTTTGATTTGTAAACCCAGAAAGAACTGTAATTCTCCCATAGCACTCATTTCAAACTTTTGTTGCATCAATTTTGTGAATGCATCACACAACTGGGGATCAGATGATGCAAAAATAATATCATCAACATAAATTTGAACAAGGAGCTTGTGCATGCCAGCTTTCTTTATAAACAAAGTTTTATCTATGGAGCCTCTAGTGAAATTATTTTGAAGAAGAAAATTAGATAATGTTTCATACCATGCTCTGGGTGCTTGTTTCAACCCATAAAGAGCCTTATCAAGCTTATACACCCAATCAGGGTGTTTATGATCTTCAAAACCTGGTGGTTGACATACATAAACTTCTTCTTTTATTTTACCATACAAAAATGCACTTTTGACATCCATTTGAAAAACTTTAAGGTTATGAAAAGCAGCATAAGCTAAAAACAAACGAATTGCCTCCAGTCTGGCCACAGGGGCAAAGGTTTCATCATAATCAATACCTTCCTCTTGTGAGAACCCCTGTACAACTAGTCTGGTCTTGTTCTTGACAATTTGACCTTTTTCATCTGTTTTATTCCTAAACACCCATTTAGTGCCTATTGCACACTTACCTGGGGGTAGAGGAACCAGTTCCCACACTTGCTGTTTTTGAAATTGAAGAAGCTCAAGCTGCATGGCTTCAACCCATCCATTGTCCCTTAAAGCAACATGATAATTCTTTGGCTCTTGCTGACTGATGAAGAGAGCATAGAGACAAAAATTGGACAATTGACTTCTTGTGGAAACACCGGCAGTTATGTCACCAATGATCTGGGACACAGGATGATTCTTCAATTCTTGATAAGCAATGATATCTGTGCAAGTGTTTGTAGAGGATTCAGCAGCAGCAGATGTTGATGTAGACTCTTGAAACCTAGACTGAGATGGCAGTTCAAATGAAGTAGAGGATTCAGAGATTTCATCAGCATTTGGTGTGGATGGAGCTGCTGAGGCTACAGGAACATCAAGTGTAGTAGAACCAGGCAGATGATCACTACAACTTGCATTTGTATCTTCAGTTGGAGATGAAGGATCTTCAGAGACCATAACAGGTGGAGGCTGATATGGAACATATTGCAGTATGTCCAAGTCAAACATCTCAACAGGGTTTTGAGGAATCTTGTCTTTTGGTGATTCATTGAACTTGACATGCAAAGTCTCTTCAACAATTTTTGTTCTGCAGTTGAACACTCTGTATGCTTTGCAAGTAGATGAATACCCAACAAAATACCCTGCATCCACCTTGGAATCAAACTTCTGAAGGATACTTTTTGTGTTAAGAATATAACAGGGACACCCAAAGGCTCTAAAGAATGAAATCAAAGGAGCCAAATGATGTAAGACCTCATAAGGAGTCTTCATCAACCTCTGATTCACTAATACTCTTCTGAACATAGCAAGCTGTATTGACAGCTTCAGCCCAAAAGGTTAGTGGTAACCCAGAGTCAGCCAACATTGTCCTTGCAGCTTCAATCAGGGTTCTGTTCTTTCTTTCCACCACTCCATTTTGCTCTGGAGTTCTTTGAATACTATATTGTCTTTTGATTCCCTTAGACAAATAGAATTCATCAAGAGTGTGATTTCTAAACTCTGTCCCATTATCACTTCTCACACACTTAACAGGAAGTGAATGCTGCTTCTCCACATGTAACACAAAATAGATAATACTCTGAGCTGCTTCATCCTTGGAGTGCAAGAAGAAAGTCCATACATATCTAGAGTAATCATCCATAATTACCAGACAGTACTTTTTCTTTGCCATGCTCATTACTCTCACAGGACCAAAGAGATCCATATGCAGTAATTGCAAGCATGCTGTGGACTTAGGTTCTTCTATGGAAGGGAATGAAGCTTTATGTTGTTTTCCTTTCAAGCAAGCTGGGCAGGTATCATCACACTTAAACTCTTTCAATGGTAAGCCTCTCACTAATCCATGATGAATGAGCTGATTCATGTTTTTGAAATTCACATGACCCAGCCTTCTATGCCATAGTTCAGATTCTTGAGGAGAGGCTTTGGAGAACAAACATGGATGGCCTTTTAGATCTATTTTCTTTGATAGATCTAAGGCATATACTCTACCAATCCTGTTGGCCTTCAGGAGAGTATACTCATCCAATATTTTGTCAATCTTGTGCAAAACTGTGGAAGTTAGAATCCGACAGTTTTGACTTGTGAAAAGTGCAACATGCCCTTTATCACACATTTGACTGACACTCAAAAGGTTGTATTTGAGGTTCTCCACATGGTTGACATCATCAAATCTTATCTCCCCATTTGAGACAACACCCTTCCCAATGATGTAACCTTTTGCATCATTTCCAAATGAAACAAATCCCTTCTTCCTTTGGGAATAGTCATGAAGAAGAGAGCTGCTCCCTGTCATATGCATGGATCCTCCACTGTCCACATACCAGATGCTTCTTTGGCATGATGAAGAACCCTGCATTTAACACAAAAATTAGTTAGCTTTGGAGACCTAAACCTTTTTGGTTTTGGGTCTGTTTTCATCAACAGATGTTAAACTAACAGGTTGTGCATGATCAACAGCTTTTGAAGATGTAGATGATGCTGAAAAGGATTCCTTGGATTTTTGCTTGGGTATCCTTTTCAGTGGTTTAGACACAGAAACATCCAATTGGTTAACTCTCCCCAATAGGTGTTGAATCATCATCACAAGTTCTGTCTGATTTGTTGATAGAGTTTTCAACTCAGTTGACACATCAGTACTTGTGGATGATTTGTTCTTGTTATTCTCTACACCCTTTTTTGAAAAGACACAGACTTAGTCTGAGTTTTCAATATTCCCTGAGGAATATTTCCAGCTGTTGTTTGAAAAACCCCTTCTTTCTTAGTGGCATTTTGAGAAAGCTTAGGTTTATCAGAATGAGATGATTGAGGTACAAACTTGGTTTGAAATTCGTTTTTCATTTTCTGCATTTCCTGCTTAATGATTTTCTTTTTATTGAATTTTAAACCCTTGCTATACCAGCACTCATCAGTCAGATGATTGAACAAACCACATATTTCACATGGTTTTGTTTTCATCTTTTCTTGATCAACTGCTGAAGTTGAGGAAACTACTGAAGATTTGTTCTCCAGTACTTTCTTCCTTTCAATACTTTTGGGAAGTACTGAAGGATTTTCAACAACTGAAGATTTCTTCTTCAGTGGTTTGCTATCAGTATTTCTTGAAATCCTGATAGATTCTTCAGCAGTTGTCAACTATTGCTCATTTTCTTCTGATTTGAAATGCTCTTCAGGTGTTGTTTTTTGCCCTTCAGTACTTTGAATACCTTGTAGAACAACACCTGAATTTCTCAGCTTCTTCTTGATCAAGTGTTTCGAAATAGTAGGATCATCAGTTATTTGATTAACTGAGATACTCACACTATCTTCATCCTCAGATTTTAATTTTCAATAGAGGATGAAACACCTGATGATGTGGTTTGGGAATGACTCTCAACCTCAGATTGTACTTCTGATTTAGGAGTAAAATCTGTGGGAGGTATGGTATGATTATACCCAATCCCAAACTTCACATTTGAAGCAGTTTGCTTGCTGAGAAGCATTTCAAATCCCTTGCAGGATGTTACCCATCGTTCACAATCAACTTGGGTAGCTGCAAGTGTTTCCTTGATATTCTTGTGATTTTCTAGAATGACCTCTACCTTAGCCTTTTCATCAGTAATTTGACATTTAAGCTTATAAATCTTTTCATCCTTTTCTTTTAACACAGACTCAAACTCAGATTTTCTTTTAGAAATTACCTTTTCTAGGTCAAGATTTTGATTAATTAAAGCTACATTTGCTTCCCTAATAGAAACAAAAGCAGCTATGCATGATTCAGAACAGATCTTGGCCTTAGCCTCAGAAGATACCTGTGGTACCTGTGATGAAGAACCCTGTGATGATGAAGGATTGTCATCAGTAGATTCCAGGGCCATTAAAGCAAGGTTTCCAAAAGGATTGTCACCACCATGTTGACCAGCACCAGCAAATTGCTCAGAATAACCAGAGACATCATCTGGTAGGCTGCTCCAGTCAACAACCTCAGGGCTGAAAAAGCTCTGATACCATTTGATAGGATCGGATCAATTAGGTTAGAATTATGCAGCGGAATATCACCAATTGAGATCGAATTCAAGCAAGAAAGTAATGAATATGCAAGACAATCAATCACAATTATAGAGAGAATATTTCTGTTAAGGGAAAGATTTCATTCACGCGTAATGCTTCGGTTAGAAATACAGCTAGGTCAACATCCCTTATATAGAGGAATGTGACGTCTGCTGATGTCACTTGACAGTGACATCTAATAGAATTACAAAAACAACTGAAATAAGCAAACTACTGAGATGTTCTCAACAACTGATTACATCTCAGTAAATGCTAAGTACAATTACATAAACTACTGACTAATAACTACTGAAACACTAAACTACTGAAATATAAAATTACAAGTACTGAAAAGTAAAACCATCACAACTACTGAAGTTAACAACTTCAGCTGTTGTGACAACTGCTGATCACTCTGGTCTTCAGTCTTTGTCTTCAGCACTTCATCTTCAGACTTTGTCTTCAGTTCTTGCTTTCAGACTTTGTCTTCAGTTCTTTGCTTTCAGACTTTGTCTTCAGACCTTTGTAATCAGCTGATGTCTTCAGCTGATGTAACTATCTTCAGCAGTTGTAATGTCTGTGGGACTTAGAGGTTTTTCTGATCAGGCTCATTGGTTCTTTTGGTCCAACAAGCCGAGTAGCCTTGCCGTGCCATCCTCAGCAATCATTTACCTGCCAACTGGAAAACGTATAAAAAGTCAGCGTTGCTGAGTGAGTTCTAGTTTTATAAAATAAACATACTTCACATTCATTAAAAACTATTCCTTTTATCATGCGATCATTCAACATACATATACACAGATAATGTCATTATTATCTTTCATCTCATTCATTTTCGTTCCTTCCATTCATTCATTCTTCCGAGTCTTTTGCGACAACATAGTCGCTCACCTCAATAGCAATCTCAATGATTGCACGCTATCCGAGTCTTTTGCAGCCCTAGGGTTGCTCACCTCATTGCCCATATTAATGATAGCAAACTATCCGAGTCTTTTGCAACAACAAGGTTGCTCACCCCAAGGCAACATCACGATAGCACGTTACTCGAGTCTTTTGCAATGACAAGGTTGCTCACCCCATAGGCAATCTAAATGATTTCACTTCATCCGAGTCTTTTGCAACACAAAGTCGCTAACCCCATGTATATATGCTTGCAAGCCTTTCTTCTGTTCATTTATCATTCATTAATGCATGCATTCTTACTTCATGTTCCTCTTTCATTATCTTTCGCTTTACATTACATAATACTTCATTCATTCATTAACATGACATGCAAAGCCACAAGAAAGATAAACATACATCATAATAAGGAACATATCATACACATTCATCATTTCATACAGGGCAACATCATACATACATAACATACAACATCATCATCATCATGCCCTACATGCTCTCAAAGGCCATAACCGTCCTCTTACATGCTCTTACGGGTTACTTTACGTCAAAACTTACATCTGCACCTTCCCCCGAAGGCCAGAAGTCAAACTACACATTCCTTCGAGTGCAACAGCCCTATTCGGGCGTATGGACACCCTTCAGTCGCATGGCCTCCATGCGACTGAACATCATGCGACTGGACTCATGTGGATGAACATCTATGCGAATGAACATTCAATCGTGCGTATGGACCTTGCGCGAATGGGACTACTGCGAATGGGCACCTATGCGACTGACCTCATGCGAATGGACTCATGCGACTAAGCACCTATGCGACTGAACCCTCAGTCGTGCGATTCCCCATACGACTGGACTCCCAGTCGTGCGACTGAAGCCTTAGTCGTGCGATTGAACCCTCAATCGTGCGAATGAATCTCAATCATGCGAATGACCCTCAATCGCCTCTCATTCAGCCGTATGGCCTCCATTCGGTCGCCTAGCCCTAGCTGATGCAGAATGGAGTTCATCCTGAACCCAATCTGCCATTTTCGGCCTCCAAGCTCATCCAAACCCATTCTAAGCCTAAATTAACCCTCCTGGACCGTAGGAATGCATACCATAACACCATACAAGCACACACAAGCCCGGAAACATACACGAAACGCATCATACACATCACACCCAAATGGGTCAAACACATACACACACTAAAAACGAGTTTTAACATTTTCCAGCCCCAAAATCAGTTGAAAACAAGTAAAAGTGGGGTCCTAGAACTCACACAATCGAGCACAACGTCAAGGGCTTCGATTTGGCTTGCCACACGACGAGTTTGGACACCCGAATCACCCGAGACACCCCTTTTTTCTCTTTTTCTCCTCTTTTCTCTCTTCTCCTCTCTTGAGAGCTGAAAATTTGTGTATGGCGGAGAGGGTAAGGGCTGCCCTCTCCCTTATATACTCCGCTCACCCAACTTTCTTTCGTTGGCGAGTTTGGTCCCTCGGCTTTGGACTTTATTTCCTTTTCTTTCTTCGCCGGCTTCAAAATAATAAATATCCGGGTGTTACATATTACATAAAATAATAAGCCCTTAAAACTACAGGGACTAAACCTGCAAATTTGGAAATCTTTGAAAACAAAACCTAACCCATCCCGTCGCCCTCTTCTGTCCGGCCAACTTCTCCGGCGGAGCTCTGGCGAGCCACACACACGCAAAACGTTTCATTAAGACGTAGTTAAACTATATTAAACTGCTAGTGAATCGATTCGAACCCAAAGCGTCGTTTCAGTTGAGTTATTCGACGGTTATGGGGTGATTATTGAAACCAAGACATTACATTCAAAACCGAAATCGTTCACCTCGGTCTTTAACAGCATTAAAAAAATTAATTGATCAAAAACGCCCCTTTGAGAGTTTTGAACTTGAGTATATCAACCATTTGTTTTAACATCAAGTAATTATAGTCAAACGATACACGAAACACCCGAAATCAAACTCGTTTAAGTGGAACCATATCGAATCGAAGCTAATTAACAGAGGGGAAATGTTCCACTCGATCTCTTTCAACTTTCAGTACCTTCAATTTCTCGAAAATCCACTCAAACATCGATTTTAAGTACCATGTTCATCACGAGTGGATCGAAGCTGTACTGGGCATAATTACATCAATCCGTTTGTAATCGAGTAAGTTATACACACCAATACACTCGATTTCACTTAGGGATTAAAAGCCCTAACGTTAATTCGATTAACATACATTTATTGTTGTTCAATTCGAATCACATCAATTCTAGGGTTTATGTTGGATTTCGGGTTTTTCTTTGGACTTTAATTAGATTTTTTGTTTCAAAATAAAACCAGATCTGGGCTTTAGCCCAACTGGTAACTTTCAGCAACTATAACCGAGAGGTCCCGGGTTCAAACCGGGCCTCCACCATCTTTTATTTTAATTAGTTTTTTTTTACATTTTATAATTCAGAAAATTAGTATTATACTGTTAAATCAAAAAAAATTATTAAGTTTATTTTAAAAGTAATAAAAACTTATGGTTTTAAATTTAATTATTCTTTTTAGAATAACAAAGGTTATAAAACATTATTAATTCTTTTATGTAATTTAAATACTAAAAACCTATTATGGTTCAAATATAGATTATTTTAAAACATTATAAATCTATATGCTAAATAAATAATCATTCAAATAGTTATTTAAATAACTATTTAAATAATTAATTATTCATTTATTCATTTAACCATGTTATATCATAATTAGTTTATAAATTTATTTCTTAATCTATTACTTAAATTCTTGAAATTTATAAAACGATATAATTTACCATTATTCTATATTTAAGGCTTTAATATTATAAGATCCTTATAAAAAAATCAATATCAAATGATTTTAAATAATTTTGCAAGTCATTCAATTATCTTAATTATCCTTTAACACATTATATTTAATCCTTATTAAATCAATAAATTAAATTATTGAATCATTCTTTATTGTCCTTTATCATTTTTAATCTTAATTGATACATACTATTTTTATTAAACCAAAACATAATCGATACTAATTGACTTAATTATTAAAACCCCTAAATTCTAATCGAAACCCTAGTTCGTATTTAGTTGTTAATCTTATCTTTATTCTAATCCTAAGACACCAAATCTTTGGTTGAATCGTGAAGGAATCATTGGAATCATTTTATCTTCTTATTGTTTTCTTATGTGCAACTTATAGCACGTGAGTTTTCCATGTGATTTCTCTATGCCCCCTTAGTACTTTATTTCACACTTTTTGGGGTGAAACATGTTAACCTTATAAACTTACACTTGTAAACATCTTCATACTTGTAAATGCACATGCAATTCATCTTTACCTTTTTGTTATGGTTATTTGTGTTATTGTAAGTCTTATATGAGATACATATTTTGTTTACAATCATTAACTATTGATAGCCTGGCGACGTCTTAGATCTTTGGGTCTGACAAACCTATTTGGTGCTAAAGCTGATGTATTGCCGGCTCCTGATGACGTATGCTTGTTCATCAAGGGAACCAAGTACACTTAGCGAATCTTATAAACTTGTAATCAAGTCGAGGTTTGGTTGTAACTATATGTGTTCTATAAACTTGCTAACTCATAACCATTGACATGAATTGCTAATTGTAAACCTTTTTATATATATGTATATATGCGTGTGTTTAACCCATGGGATCTCATCAACTTTCAAAGTTGACCATTTATTTTTTTAACATGTTTCAGGTTTACTACTTGAAGATCTCTTCGTGCTCATATGGGACTTGGACTTAGTTAATTGAAAGTCTTATGTTGTTGTTTATATCTTATTTGTTTTGTAATTATTTAATTGTCTTGTAATGTTCAATAAAAATGATATTTAATATTATTACAACTTATTTAGTTCCATATGCTATGAACAATCATTTCACATTTGTCGGCTCCGATGATTCCGCCGTCGGTCGGGGTGTGACAGTGATCACTGTCACCATCACCATTTTCTCCTACATTTGAACCTCCTGCATCTGAATTTTGTGCCTCTAAGCTGGAATTTGTAGGCACCTCAGCGGATCAGCTGAATTTGTCATTGTAGTGCTGATAGGTTCTCCATTTGCAGGACTAGTTACAAATGGAACTTAAGTTGTGTATGTTGAAGGTCTTCTCAGCTCAAATCTTGGATCAGGATTAGCTATAGGTAGTATATCTGTGGACCCTGAAACATGCTCACAAGATTTGTTAAAATAGTTGGTAACTTAATCAAGATCAAATAGCAAATCAGGACCAACACCATTTACACTGAGAGTGTGTTCATTGAAAGTCACATTGGCTGACTACTCAACTATTCTAGTTCTGAGATTGTATACCTTATAAGCCTTGACTTGAGAAGAGTATACAATTAAGTGTCCATCATCTGATGGTGCAAGGACATCCAAATGACCTGAGAAAACCAATGAAAGGTTTCCTCTTGGGCCAAAGTTCATATGGAGTCTTACCATGTGTCTTAACTACTAAAACTCTATTTTGCACATAGCAAGCCGTGTTGACTGCCTCTGCCCAGAAGGTGATAGGTAATTTAGAGTGAGACAACATATTTCTTGCAGCTTCAATAAGTGTTCTGTTTCTCCTCTCAGTAACACCATTTTGCTGAGGAGTCTTGGGAGCACTCTATTGTCTTGTAATACCTTTTTCATCACAAAATGTATCAAGGATTTGGTTCTTGAATTCAGCTTCTTGATCACATCTTATGGTTTTGACCTTGTGATCACATTGATTCTCAATCTTTAAGATGAAATTCGTTAGAATCTCAGGGGTCTTATTCTTAGTTCTAAGAAAGAAGACCCAAGTGAATCTTGTAAAGTCATTTGTGATAAACAAACAATAAGAGGTCCTTCCTAGACTCATTACACTGGTGGGGCCACAGAGATCCAAATGTAAAAAGTTTAGGGAAGTGTGATGGAGTTTCTTTCCTTTGGCTTGTGAGATACCTTGTGTTGCTTCCCTTTCATGCATGCAGCACAGTGGTCATCACTTGTAAACTCTTTCCTTGGCATTCCAGTTACCAAATCATTCTTAGTTAGTTTATTCATGTTTTTAAAGTTTACATGGCACATTCTTTTATGCCAGAGGAAAGACTCTTCACTATTTGCTTTAGATAGAAAGCATGAAACTTCTCCTGAACGGGATGTTTCTTGCAAATCCATATTGTACATGTTCCCTTTCCTAGGGGCTCTGAGCAGGATATGCTCATGAGGAATGACAACCCTGGGCTTGAGAACAATGCACTCATGCTTAGTAAAGAGCATGTTATGACTCTGATCACAAAATTGAGATACACTCAGAAGATTGTATCCAAGCTCCTTGACAAAGTTTACCTTCTCAATGCTGAGCTTACCATTTGTGACCTTGCCCCTTCCTGCAATGTAACCTCCATCATCTCCACCAAAAGCAACTAGTCCTCCATCAATCTTTTCAAATTTCTAGAGTAGTGACCTATTGCCTGTCATGTGCATGGAACAACCACTATCATTGATCTAAACATTTTTGTTTCTCTTGAGTTGTTCCTGCAGAAAAGAGATGGTTAGTTACATTTGGAAACCCAAGCCTTATTGGTCTTGGGCTTATTAAAAGAAGTTGAAGACAATGCAACAGTAATTGATCCTATAGTCATGTTTTGAGCATCATTGCTGATGTTGATGGAGAACTTTCAGTCACTTGGTCTTTCTTTGTCTTCCACACCACCTTTGGAAGCTTAGACTTGACCTTCAATACTTCAGAAGTTTTGATGACTTCGGAAGTTTTGATGACTGGACCTTCGGAAGATCTTGCTAACACAACAGCAAGCTTTAGTGCTTCGGAAGTATTCTTTTCTTTCGAGACCGAATTTTCTTCTGAAGGCAATTTTCCACTTGTCTTCATCTTCATTTTGGAGCTTCCGAAAGGAAAAGTTTTTCCTTCCAAAGCTTGCTTCTTCTTGGAACTCTTAGAAGTCTCTATCTTAGTCATATGAACAGTACCTTTCAGATTGTAAGGACAATCTTTAGCAAGATAAGAGGTACTCCCACACATGACACAATCCATTTTCTTCTTCCTAAGAGCCTTCTTTTGTGAACAAGGCTGAACTTGATCACTTTCCTTCTACATCTTTGCAGATGTTGTGGAAGTTCTTTTAGGGTTAGAACTACCTTTGGAGCTTGATGGTTCAGGTTGTGTAGCAGTGGTACACATCTAATCAGCCTTTTTCTTCTTGCTGGGATGAGTTCAACATAAACTAGAACTTCTGGTACTAGAGTTTAAGTTAGTGTCTTTAGTCTTCACCACCTCAAATCTTGCAGAGATAAAAACATGTTTCTGCTTAGAATTGAAGGTGGCCTTGATCTCTTGAGCCTTCTTTGCCTTCCTCTTGCTCTTCCTGATCAAGTTCTTTCTCACAGACTTGGTCATCCCAACCTTCTTACTCTCATCAGAAGGATAGTGACCCTTCTTAGAATCCTATTCTTCACTCTACTCCTAGGCATTCTTCACTATCTCTTCTTCATTCTCTTCAGTCATGGGGTCTATAAGGGGAAGCTCATCTTCACAAATTCCACACCTAGGAGATCTTACAGACAAGATTATGTGTGGAGGAGCTATCTCACAAGATCCCAGTCCCTGCTTATTTTGATAACAAACTTTTGCATGCAAGGATGAGGATATTATATTCTTGAAGGTCTCTTCTTCAAGAATACATTTTTCTGCCCTGGCTTTGCTAATCACAAGCTTGGTCTGGCATTCAGTCAACTTAGTTATGAGGTCTTTGCTCCGAGTCCTGTGGTTGGTATGCTCATGTTTAAGAGTTGAAATGGTTTTCTCTAAGCCCTCTATTTTTAGTTTATAATCATTTCCAGCTCTTTTAAAATCAGATTTTAAGATATTTAAGGACTCAAGATCAGATCTCATTTCTAAGTTGTAGGACCTGTATCTATTAACTTTAGCAATACATTCAGGTGTGCAGAGATGTTTCAATACCTTTGCTTCATCATGGTCAGCCATTAATGCTTGGTTTAGAGATGCATCTTCCACCTAAAAGCTCCAGTCAAAGCTTCCTTCTTCAACAGCAACTGTAGCTTGCTACTTTGGCTTATCATTCTAGTTGGATTTTTAAGTGTAGTTTGGTCTGGCTTGTACTTGGCCACCATTTGTTCTTGGTGCCTTGCAGTCCCTTTCAAAATGACCCATTTGGATAGAGTTGTAACACTTAACTTTGCTTTTATCCAACCCAAACTTTCCACTGGCTGTATTGCTTGGAAACTTCCTCCATGTCCTCTTGTAGAACTTCTTGGCTCTAATGGTGAGAAGAGCCATTTGCTGAACTATCTCCATGCTCCAGGTCATCAGGATGAATACAGTCCAGGTCTTCAAGGGCTAAGAGAAATTTGCTTTTGCTTTCATCAGAAGACGCAAAGGCATATGAAGAGCTTGTCCCTTGGAATGGGCTTCCTTGAGTATGCTCTAGTTCTATGCTATCCCTTTCAACCACATGGAGGGCTAAACTCAGTTGATTGCTGGAGTTACCAGATGAACTTTGCATGTTCATTTCTATCTGGTATCCACTGAGAATTCCATACAACTCTGTCAGAGTAAGAGTCTTAAGGTTCTCAGTTCTCTTATTAACAACACAATAATGTGTCCATTGTCTAGGAAGAGAGGACATAAACTTCCTTACAATGTCCCTATTCTCAAGAGTTACTCCAACATCCATTAGAGTGTCCATAATCTCAACATACCTGACGTATTATTGAGTCATGGTCTCACCTGTTTTGTAGGTGAAGTTCTTAAACAGCTACTTCAGGAGATCCTTCTTGTTCTCCTTGGCTTCAGTTGACCCCTCATGCATCAGCTTCAGTGCATCCCATAGCTGTTTAGCTGTTTTGCACTTCTTGAAGCCTCTGTATGTAGAGTTTTGCAAAGCAGTTTGAAGGGCTGTCATGGCTTTCTGATCAATCTCAACTTTCTTCCTATCTTCATCAAAATAATCAGCCACATCCTTTGGAATCAACCACCTCCAGCAGCAGCTGAAGAGGTGCTTGGTATGTAAGGCCCTGAGACAACAAATTCCCACATCCTGGAGTCTTGTGACTTGATGAACCCTTCCATCCGTTGGCACCAAGTGTCAAAGTCTTCAGAAGTGATCAGTGGGGACTTTGTCATGGTTCCAGTTTCCATATCAGCTTTAGTGATAGCTGCCATTTGAGATGTTAAGTATACAATCAAGAGTCTGGAAAGCTCTGATACCAATTGCAGGACTGTTAAGGAGGGTTGGTCCTTTACAACACAAACACACAATGATGAGAGTGATGTTAGAACACTTAATAGATGAAATGTGGAACTGATAACCTACAAGAATGATACTAAGAACACAAGTAAAAATGAGAAAGAACCTAGAACAAACAACACAAATAAATGGTTTTCAAGAATGCTGTATATTGTTCCCAAGTTCTTTTACAAGTGTTTAAGCATATTCCTAAGTTACAAGGACCTGAGATACTTTATACTACATCCTACAGCCGTCCATTCTTTGAAGGCCAGTTGGAAACATTTGATTAGACAACAAAATCAAATGTAAAGTCAAACGGCATATTGCCTTTTGACTAGTGACTATGATATGCCAAGCTCACATCCTGTAAGGATTCCTATAAGTCTGATGCAGCCAAAACATCCAAAATCTCTCTGCAAGCATGCACTAAAAAACTGAAGTAGAAATGCTTCGAAAGTTTTACACCATGCACTAGAAATATTCTAAGTGTAAAATCTTCTGAAGCCAAGACCAATATCTTCCGAAGCCAAAAGTGAAGTCTTTCGAAGCTTCAAAGACAAAGTCTTCCGAAGCCAAAGAGTGAAGACAGATTTCTTCCGAAGACTTTTAGAGATATGCCTTTATCTGATGTACTTTACCATAAAGCTGGACCACCTTTCCGATGCAACTCTGTAAAGTCACCAATTTACATAAGTTGGTGAAAGGTCCATGTTTTTGGTAACTGTAATTGAGGTCTTGAGTCCATGCTTTCTACTGTATGTACTTTTATCCTTTTTATAATATATTAGGATGTGAGCTATGGCATGTCATAGTCACAAGTCAAAAGGCAGATATGCCTTTTGACTCTACATTTGATTTTGTAGTTGTCTAGTCAATTGTATCCAGCTGGCCTTCAAAGTATGGCCGGCTGTCGGATGTAGTATAAAGTATCTCAAGTACTTGTAACTTTCTGTCGATGCTTTGTAACTTGTAATAGAACTTGAGAAGCAATATACAACATTCTTGAAAACCAAATACTTGTGTTGTTTTCAATCTTGTTCTGTCTCACTTTTACTTGTGTTCTTATCATCTTTCATTAACAAGTTAATCAGTTCCATATTTGATCTGTTAAGTGTTCTAAGCAACTCTCCTCATTGTGTTGTTGTGTTGTAAGTGCATACCCTTCACCGGTCCTGCATTTGGTATCAGAGCATTTCAGGCTCTTGATATAAGATCTCACCATCCTAAGATCCCTCACACACACAAAATACTTAACAACTCAAATGGCAGCTATAACCAAAGCTGATATGGAAACTGGAACTATGACAAAGTCTCCACTGATCGCTCCTGAAGACTTTGATACTTTGTGTCAAAGAATGGAAGGCTTTATCAAGTCTCAAGACTCCAGGATGTGGGACGCTGTTGTTGAAGGACCTTACATACCAAGCACCACTTTTGCTACTGGTGGTGGTATGATTCCTAAGGCTGTGGCTGATTACTCTGAAGCAGATAGAAAGAGAATAGAGATTGATCAAAAAGCCATGATAGCCCTTCAAACTGCTCTTCCAAACTCCATCTAAAGAGGCTTCAAGAAGTGAAAAACTGCCAAGCAACTATAGGAGGCACTAAAGCTAATGTATGTGGGGTCTACTGAAGCAAAGGAGAACAAGAAGGATCTCCTGAAGCAACAGTTTGAAAACTTCACCTTCAAGGCAGGTGAAAGCATGACTCAACAATACTTCAAGTATGTTGAGATTGTGGATACTCTAATGGATGTTGGAGTAACTCTTGAGAACAGGGACATTGTAAGGAAGTTTATGTCCTATCTTCCTAGACAAAGGACACATTATTGTGTTGTTATCAAGAGGACTGAGAACCTTAAGACTCTTACTCTCACAGAGTTGTATGGTATTCTTAGTGGCTACCAGATGGAGATGAACATGCAAAACTCATCTCGTAACTCTAGCAATCAACTGAGTTCAGCCCTCCATATCATTGAAAGAGAGAGCATTGAACCACAACATCATCTTATATGCTTCCCTAATAACTCACAAAAGTGCCCTTTCATCACCTTCCCAGAGACTCCAAGGGAAAGCTACACTCAAGGAAGTCCTTTCCAAGAGACAAGTTCTTCTCATGTCTTTGTCTCTACTGATGAAACTTCAGGGAACTTTCTCTTTACTCTTGAAGATTTGGATTGTATCCATCCAGATGATCTGAAGTACATGGAAATAGTCCAGCAGATGGCTCTTCACACTCATAGAGCCAAGAAGTTCTACAAGAGGACAGCGAGAAAGTTTCCAAGCAATGCAGCTAGTGGAAAGTTTAGGCTGGATAAAGGCAAAGTAAAGTGTTACAACTGTAACCAGATGGGACACTTTGCAAGAGAGTGTAAGGCACCAAGGACAAATGGTGGCCAAGCACAAACCAGACCAAACTACCCTGAGAAAGCCCCCCAGAATGAGAAGCCAAAGCAGCAAGCTACAGTTGCTGTTGAAGAAGTAGGCTTTGACTGGAGCATTCAAGTAGAAGATGCATCTCCAAACCAAGCACTCATGGCAGACCACGATGAAGCCAAGGTATTGGAACATCTTTGCACTCCTGAATGCATTGCGAAAGTAAATTGATACAGGTCCTATAATTTAGAAATGAGATCTGACCTTGTGTCCTTCAATATTTTAAAAGCTGATTTTAAAAGAGCTGAAAATGATTATAAACTAAAGATAGAGGACTTAGAGAAAACCATTTCAACTCTTAAACATGAGCATACAAACTACAGGAATCAGATCAAAGATCTCATTACTAAATTAACTGAATGCCAGGCTGAGCTTGTGATTAGCAAAGCCAAGGCAGAAAAATGTGTTCTTGAAGAAGAGACCTTTAAGAACATAATATCCTCATCCTTGCATGCAAAAGTTTGTTATCAAAATAAGTAGGGATAGGATCTTGTGAGATAGCTCCTCCACACACAATCTTGTCTGTAAGATCTCCTAGGTGTGGAACTTGTGAAGATGAGCTTCCCCTCATAGATCCTGTGACTGAAGAGGATGAAGAGGAGATGGTGGAGAATGACTCAGAGAAGAGTGAAGAAGATCATTCTAAGAAGGGTCACCATCCCTCTGAGGAGAGCAAAGCTGTTCGGATAACCAAGTCAAGAAGAAAGAACTTGATCAAGAAGGCCAAAAGAAAGTCCAAAAAGGCTCAAGAGATCAAGGCTACCTTCAATTCTGCACAGAAACAAGTCTTCATCTCTGCAGGATTTGAAGTAGTAAAGGCTAAAGACATAAACTTGAACTCCATCAACAAGAGTTCTAGTTCATGTCCAAATCATCCCATCATCAAGAAGAAGGCTGATCAATTGTGCATTGCTGCTGTACAACCTGAACCATCCTACTCCAAAGGTAGTGTTAACCCCACAAGAATTGCCACAACATCTGCAAAGGTGAAGATGGAGAAGAAAAGTGATAAAATTCAGCTTTGTTCACAAAGAAGAACTCCTAGAAGGAAGAAAATGGATTGTGTTATGTGTGGGAGTACCTCTCATCTTGCTAAAGATTGTGTTTACAATCCAAGGAGTACTCTCCACATGACCAAGAAAGAAACTTCTAAGAGTTTGGAGAAGAAGAAGCAAGCTTCGGAAGGAAAATCTGTTTCCTTCGGAAGCTCCAAAATAAAGAAGAAGACAAGTGGAAACTTGCCTTCGGAAGAGAATTTGGTCTCGGAATAAAGGAATACTTCCGAAGCACTGAAGCCTGTTGCAGTGAAAGCAAGATCTTCCGAAGGGCCAGTCATCAAAACTTCCAAAGTCATCAAAAGTTCTGAAGCATTGAAGGTCAAGTCTAAGCTTCCAAAGGTGGTATGGAAGTCAAAGAAATACCAAGCAACTAAAAGTTCTTCATCAACATCAGCAAATAATCCCTCTAGCATGACTATAGGATCAATTACTGTTGCATTGTCTTCAACTTCTTTTGATGAGCCTAAGACCAATGAGGATTGGGTTTCCAAATGTAACTAACCATCTCCTTTGTGCAGGGACAACTCAAGACAAACAGAAATGTATGGATCATTGTTAGTGGCTGTTCCAGGCACATGACAGGCAATAGGTCACTACTTTAAAAGTTTGAAAGAATTGATGGAGGACCAGTTGCTTTTGGAGGAGATGCAGGAGGTTACATTACTAGAAGGGGCAAGGTCACTAATGGTAAGCTCAGCATTGAGAAGGTAAACTTTGTCAAGGAGCTTGGGTACAATCTTCTGAGTGTATCCCAATTTTGTGATCAGAGTCATAACATGCTCTTTACTAAGCATGAGTGCATTGTTCTCAGGCCCGGGGTGGTCATTCCTTATGAGCACATCTTGCTCAGAGCCCCCAGGAAAGGGAACATGTACAAGACGGACTTGCAAGAAACTTCTCCCTCAGGAGAAATTTCCTGCTTTCTATCTAAAGCAAATAATGATGAATCTTTCCTCTGGCATAAAAGAATGTGCCATGTAAACTTTAAAAACATGAATAAATTAATTAAGAATGATTTGGTAACTGGAACATCAAAGAAAGAGTTTACAAGTGATGACCACTGTGTTGCATGCCTAAAAAGGAAGCAACACAAGGTATCTCACAAGCCAAAGGAAAGAAACTCCATCATTAATCCCCTACACTTAATACATATGGATCTCTTTGGCCCCACCAGTGTAATGAGTCTAGGAAGGACCTCTTATTATTTGGTGATCACAAATGATTTTACAAGATTCACTTGGGTCTTCTTTCTTAGAACTAAGGATGAGACTCCTGATATTCTGAAGAATTTCATCTCAAAGATTGAGAATCAATGTGATCACAAGGTCAAAACCATAAGATATGATCAAGGAACTGAATTCAAGAATCAAATCCTTGATAGATTTTGTGATGAAAAAGGTATTACAAGACAACATAGTGCTCCCAGGACTCCTCAGCAAAATGGTGTTGCTGAGAGGAGAAACAGGACACTAATTCAAGCTGCAAGAACTATGTTGTCTGACTCTAAACTGCCCATCACCTTCTGGACAGAGGCAGTGAACACTGCTTGCTATGTGCAAATAGAGTTTTAGTGGTTAAGACACATGGTAAGACTCCTTAGGAACTTTGGCACAAGAGAAAACCCTTCATTGGTTTTCTCAGGTCATTTGGATGTCTTTGCACCATCTTGAATACCAAGGATCAAATTGCCAAGTTTGATGAGAAATCAGATGATGGACACTTTATTGGATACTCTTCTCAAGCTAAGGCTTATAGAGTATACAATCTCAGAACTAGAGTAGTTGAGGAGTCAGCCAATGTGACTTTCAATGAGCACACTCCCACTGTGAAAGGTTCTGGTCCGGATTGGTTATTTGATCTTGATTTAGTTACTAACTGTTTTAACAAATCTTGTGAGAATGTTTCAGGATCTACAGATATATTACCAACAGGTGATCCTGACCTAAGATTTGAGCTAAGAAGACCCTCAGGTTACACATCTTCAGCTCCAGTGGTAAATATTCCTGCAAATGAAGCTTCTACCAGCACATCAATGACAAATCCTGCTGATGCTTCTGGGATGCCTTCAAATTCCAGCTTAGAGGCACAAAACTCAAAAGAAGGAGCTTCAAATGTTGGAGAAAATGGTGGTGGTGAAAGTGATCAAGAATTTCTTGATGCTGATAACAACTGCGTTGAAGACAAGATCAATAATATGACACACTCATTAGATCAAATCAATCTTGATAAGTGTGGTAATGTGGAGGGTGAATCTTCTTTGCCGGATCAAAATTTTTGAAATCTAGATCTGTCTAAGCAACTTGCTGTGATCCCTCAGCTAAGGATCCACAAGTCTCATCCTACCACAAACATCATTGGAGATGTTGATTCAGGGGTGAGAACAAGAGGACAAACCCATGAAGCAAATGTTTGTCTTCACTCTTGTTTATTGTCTCAGATAGAGCCAAAGAAAATTAATGAGGCTCTAAAGGATGGAAGTTGGGTTGAAGCTATGCAAGAGGAGCTGCTTCAATTCAAAAGGCAAAAGGTTTGGAACCTAAGTCCTCTTCCTCAAGGGAAGACTACCATAGGAATCAAATGGGTTTTTAGGAACATGATGGATGATAGAGGACTTGTCATCAAAAACAAGGCAAGACTAGTTGTTCAAGGATATACTCAAGAAGAAGGAATTGACTATACAAATGTTTTTGCTCCTGTGGCAAGACTTGAAGCTGTTAGAATATTCCTAGCTTTTGCTGCATCCAAGAATTTCAAGGTCTACCAACTTGATGTCAAGTGTGCTTTTCTTTATGGGGTGATTGATGAAGAGGTATATGTCAGACAACCACCTGGGTTTGCAGATCCTGATCATCCTGATTATGTCTGCAGGCTTGATAAAGCTCTATATGTGTAAAGCCCCGTTCCCGGAGACCTCACAGTTGGTCATTCACAGCATTAAATACATTAAACATTATAAATTTACAAGCTTAAGCAGCGGAATTATTTTAACAAAAGCCATTCATTTCATTAAAAACACTATTATTGAGCAATACACTATTGTTTAACCGAATACAAAAGAATTGTTTAATTGCATTACAAAACAACAGCAATAACGAGTATGAATGGATGTAAGTTTTTCCCTGTCGAGTAGCTTCACCCTCTTGCCATCCTCAGTAATTGCTACCTGCCAACTGAAAATGTATAAAAGTCAGCGTTGCTGAGTGACTTTTAGTTTTAAAAGTAATAAAATACTTTCTGTAAGGTATACATATGAAAAAACTCTTTCTGTGAAAATATATCTCTTTATACGTGAGCACGCATTAACTATACAACCAGATAATGCTTTTTCTCTTTACTGTATGCCTTGTTTATTCTGTACTCTTTTATCTTTATCTTTCACTATCTATGTGGACCAATGAGCAATACCCTAAACTATGTGCACGGGGGAAACTGGTGCTGGGCCCTCTGGTCCCTCATTGGGCTCTAAATACTGTATACAAGGCCGGCCCAGTCACCTAGGGTACGCTGCAAAGGTCCGCCAATCTCAAATGACTGGCCCCGTGTGCATAATAGGGTAGCTAACCTGCATCACAGTTGAGCTAACGACAACATGGTTGTGCACCTCCTATCAGCTTGCAAGACTTGTTAACATTTTATTTAAGTTCCACTTCTCTTCTTCATTACTCTTTCGCTTTATTATTATTAATAATACTTTACGTTACGATAATAAACACACCATGTAAAGTCATACAATAATAATGATAATGATAATAATAATAATAATAATAATAATAATAATAATAATAATAATAATAATAATAATAATACTAATAATAATAATAATAATAATAATGATACGAAACAATCATTATAATGCATGGAAGAATGCATTTAATAAACCCTAGACAAACAACGGTCAAAACCCTAACTGCACAAACTCCCATAAAATTCCTGTAATAAATTCTAAGTTTTAGGCGCACCAACACTATTTGGGCGCATGAGGCCTGTTTGGGCGCTTCTCCACTATCTAGGCGCATCAATCAACACTTAACTGTTTTAACACTTAGGCGCATGAACCATTCAGGCGCATGAACTATTCGGGCGTATGGTCCATTCGGACGCATGGACACTTAGGTGCATGGCCATTCAGACGCATGAACACTTAGGCGCATGGGCCATTCGGACGCATGGACACCATTGAGGGGCATGGCCCTACACTTAGTCGTCCGACTAATATTCTAGGCGCATGAGGGTACTGTTTGGGCGCGTGAGTTACACTTAAACATTTCTAAAGCATTTCCAGGCGCATGAGCCTTATTTAGTTGCATGAACCTTCTGCTCAACATGTTTCTAGGATATTTTTGAACCCAAACATCAAGCCTATTTGTTCTAAGCTTACCAAGGTCATTCAAAGCATGAACAACATAATAACACCTAAGGAACATCATCAAACATGCATAATACATACGGGTATTCATACATAATCATAATAAAACCGTTTTAATACATTTTCTGCCCCAAAAAGAGTTTAAAACAAGTAAAACCGGGGTCTCGAAACTCACCTGGTGCAACTTTGGGTGTATCTTCCTTCTAACCCGAATGCAAATGAGTTCAAACACCTAGAAATCCACCAAACACACACACACGAACACACACACAAACACATAAGCACATAACCGAGACAAAACCCATCATAGACACTTAAAACCCATGAATTCTTACCTTGAATTCAGAATCTTCTTCTTCTTCTTCTTCAACCCGAGAGTTCTCTGCTCTATCTCTCTCTAGAACCGAATGAAAAGGTGGAAAGTAACATGGTCTGGGCGGCCATGTTGCTTTTGTACTAACATTTTTTATTTTTGTCCTTTTGACACTTTTAACCCCTCAACTTGGGTTAAATTGCATTTCCTACTTTTATTCTTCATTTCTTATCTTTCTTTATAAAAAATAAACGGGCATTACAAGTCCACCCCCCTTAAATAGGTTTCGTCCCCGAAACCTGTTATTCTTCGAACAAACGGGGGTAATGCTGTCTCATCTCTTCCTCAGTCTCCCACGTTGACTAGGATCCTTTCGTGTGCTTCCACTGTACACGCACAAGAGGAACCACTTTATTTCTCAGCCTCTTCTCTTTTCTATCGATGATTGCCACTGGTTGCTCCACATAAATGAGCCTTTCATCTACTTCGATATCCTTCAGTGGAACAATCATGTCTTCATCAGCTAAGCACTTTCTCAGATGAGATACATGGAATGTCGGGTAACTCCAATCTATAGGCCACCTCTCCTACTCGAGCAATGATTCGGAAATGGCCTATATAGCTTGGGCTCAACTTGCCTTGCTTCCTAAATCGGATGATTCCTTTCCAAGGTGAGACCTTCAACATAACCCGGTCACCCACCTGGAACTCAATCGGTCTGTGTCGTTTATCAGCATACGACTTCTGTCTATCTTTGGCTCCCTTCATGAAGGCTTTAATCTTCTCAAGCTTCTCAGTCGTAGCCTCGATTACCTCGGCGCTCCCCAATTCCTTCTGACCAATATCACCCCAACAAACGGGTGTTCTACATCTCATACCGTATAGCATCTCATAGGGTGGCATACCAATGCTGGCATGATAGCTGTTGTTGTAGGAGAATTCGGCTAACGGTAGGTGGTCATCCAAACTTCCCCTAAAATCAATCACACATGCCCGAAGCATGTCTTCCAATGTCTGAAAGGTCCTTTCTGAGTGACTATCAGTTTGGGGATGATAAGCCGTGCTAATATGTAACCTCGTCCCCATGGCGTCGTGGAATTTCTTCCAAAATTTAGATGTAAAGCGGGTGTCACGATCAGACGCAATAGACACCGGCACACCATGACGAGTTACAATTTCCCTGATGAATAGGTCAGCCAACCTCTCAGATGAATATGTCTCGCTGATTGGTAGAAAGTGAGCACTCTTCGTCAGACGGTCGACAATCACCCATATGGCATCGTACCCTTTCGGAGTACGCGGCAGCTTCGTAATGAAATCCATGGTGATGTGCTCCCACTTCCATTACGGTATATCCAAAGGTTGAATCATCCCATATGGCTTCTGATGTTCGGCCTTCACCTGTAAGCAAGTAAGGCACTTACTCACATACCCCACCACATTGCGCTTCATACCCGGCCACCAATAATCTTTCTACATATCTTGATACATTTTCGTGGCACCAGGATGAAAGGAGTATCGAGTCTTGTGAGCTTCATCCATAATCTTCATAGGTAGATCCCCGAAACGAGGAATCCACATTCGTCCAAATCGGGTTCTAACACCAAGTGTGTTTTCACCCAATTCCCCAACCAAACCTCTCATCCTTTCAGAGTTAAGATGATCTTCTTTCAGTGCCTCATCTTGAAACTCTTTGACTTGCTTCATTACATCAGAGGTCATGATCAGTTGATATGCTTTCACCCGAATCGGCCCAGGCCTCTCTTTTCGGCTAAGGGCATTAGCCACCACATTGGCCTTGCCCGGATGGTAGTGGATCTCGCAATCATAATCTTTTATGAGCTCCAACCACCTTCTCTGCCTCATGTTCAGATCTTTTTTCTCGAAGAAGTACTTCAAGCTTTTATGGTCAGTAAAGATAGTGCACTTTGTCTCGTATAAATATTGTCTCCAAATCTTTAATGCAAAGACCACCACCGCTAACTCCAAGTCATGAGTAGGATAGTTAACCTCATGCACTTTCAATTGTCGGGATACGTAGGCTATCACCTTACCTCGCTGCATCAACACGCAACCCAACCCCGAGTAGGAAGCATCTGAATAGACCACCAAATCCTCGCTTCCTTCGGGTAATTGCAAGACAGGGGCTTGGTTCAGTCTTGCCTTCAACTCCTCAAAAGCCCTTTCTTGCTCTTGACCCCACACGAACTTCACATCCTTACGGGTCAACTTGGTTAGTGGAGAAGCGATCTTGAAAAAGTCTTGGATGAATCTTCTGTAGTAGCCCGGCAAACCCAAGAAACTACGAATCTCGGATGGCGTCTTTGGAGACTTCAATTGCATCACTGCCTCCACCTTTGCGGGGTCTACCATAATCCCCTCGGGATTTACCACGTGACCTAAGAATTGAACTTCGCGCAACCAGAACGCGCACTTGGAGAATTTGGCATATAACTTCTCCCTTCTTAATGTCTCCAACACCTCCCGAATGTGACCGGCATGCTCTTCTTTGCTCTTCGAGTAGATCAGAATATCATCAATGAACACATTCACTGATCTATCCAACATCGGCTGGCACGCTCGAATGAATCCCTTATCCATTAACTCCTGCAATTAGCTCATGAGTTCCTTCATCTCAGTCGGAGCTAATCGATATGGTGCTTTGGCAACAGGTTGAGCAATAGGTATCAAATCGATTTGGAACTCAATCTCGCGATCTAGTGGCACACCGGGTAAGTCTTCCAGGAATACGTCCGGAAAGTCGCACACCACTAGTACCTCAGATAATTGTGGTACCGACGCATCCACATCTTTTACGTATGCCAAGTAGGCACTACATCCACGTCTAATGCACTTCCCCGCCACCGCCATCGAAATCACCTTCGGGATCGTAGTAACGCTATCTCCATAAATCGTAACCAAACTCCCATCGGGCGCAACTAATCGAATCATCTTCTTGCGACATACGATGTTTGCTTCATAGGTTGCTAACCACTCCATACCTAGTACTACATCAAATCCACCTAGGGGCATCACGTGTAACCAAGCAGCAAACCTATGACCTTCTAGTTCTATGGCACAGTCCTCTATCACATCAGTAATTCTAGTGCACTTACCAATAGCGGTTTCTACAACGAATGGTTCACTGACATTTCTACTACTAATAGGCAACTTAGCACAGAAAGTAGTGGAAATAAAACTCCTACTAGCACCAGAATCAAACAATACAGAGGCACAAGTTTGGTTTACTAGAAACATACCTGACACGACATCAGGATCAACTCTGGCTTCCTCCCGGGTCATGGTGTTAGCTCTAGCACTTGCCCTCTGCCCTCCTTCCTCCGGCTTCTTCTTCGCTCCAGAGCTCTCCGCCCTCGGCTTCTTACAGTCTTTGGTCGTGTGGCCCTCCCCGCCACAATTATAGCACTTCAGCACCCTACAGTCTCTAGCGACGTGGCTAGGCTTGCCACACCTGAAGCATACATTCAGTCCCATCCTGCACTCACCGGTATGCTTCCTTCCACATCTGCCACACTTTATCAGCCCTGATCTTGATGACACCCCACGGTCGTCCACGTTCATCATCTTGTTGTTTGGAGTGAAACCACCACGTCCAAACCTCTTCCCATTCCAGTTCTTACCATTCCCACTCGTCTTCTTCACCTCCACCACGGTCTCCTCTCGCTTATCATACAATCTACCCGCCAAATCCACCACCGATCAAAAGGTACCTGGCCGAGCAGCAATCAGGTGCCTGCGAATGTCAACCGGCAGTCTCTGGATGTACCTCTTGATCTTCCTTGACACCGGCGTCACCTGATCCGGCACCAGCCTCGCCATCTCGTTGAATTTGGTGGTGTAATGCTGGTGGGTCATGGTTCCCGATTCAAGTTGCAAGAACTCCCTCTCGATTTTATCGAGTTCCCTGTGAGGATAGAAATCCTCGATCACCAACTGCTTAAACTCCTTCCATTGCATTTTCCTGATGGCTCTGGCACCCTCAGTTTGGACAATATTGTCCCACCAACACAGCGCTGAATCAACGAAAGATTGAGTTGCGAACTTCACTTTCTGGTCCTCGCGGCACTCACTGATCTCCAAGACTGCCTCCATCTCCCTCACCCAGCGGTGAGCGGCAGCAGCATTGCCATTGCCATCGAAAGTCGGGGACTTACACCTTTGGAACGCCCCATAACGGCACCCTTTAGTCGCTACCCCCACTACATCATCCTCCTCCTCATAAGACAACACAGTCTCAGGCTCCGGTTGTTCCTCCTCCCCTGTGTTTCCCTTGCCCGTTGATCCCTTTCTAGTCTCCTTCTCCTTCCTCTCCTCGCTTCTCACAACCCTGATGACTTCAGTCACCACAGACGATAAGACTGTATGCATGACCTGGTGTACTTCATCAGCAATCGCCTCCCTAGGTGAGGCATTCAAGCTAGCATTCTCATTCTATTCGCTCCGGCCATGAACCTCAGGGTTCTCATGGGTCGTCTCAGGAGCCTTAGCACTACTCCTAGTCACACGTGGATGGCCTCTGCCTCTAGGAGTCTTGGAAGATTTCTGTCCAGCCATCCTCTAACACACTATAAGATTCAAATACCAACACGGTCATTCAAGGTAATAACTCAGTTTATGTCGAGTATAGTAAGTCCCTAATTATAGTGGCCAGTTGTGATTAGCCACTTACTTTACTCTTCATACCCCAAGCATTTCCTATCCTGACTTAATCAGTATCTAAATCTACTAAGAGCACATAAATCAAATAGCATGCGCACATAACACCAGTTAACATTAAAGAAAATACTTGATGGCAAGTAGCTACTCGGGCTGAAGCTGTTAGAATATTCCTAGCTTTTGCTGCATCCAAGAATTTCAAGGTCTACCAACTTGATGTCAAGTGTGCTTTTCTTTATGGGGTGATTGATGAAGAGGTAAGATGTTAGACTATAGATTTAACTTTAAAGAGACTCCCATCCACATAGACAACAATAGTGCTATCTCCATCACAAAGAATCCTGTGCAGCACTCAAGGACAAAGCTCATTAACATCAGGTATCATTTGATTAGAGATAACTTTGAAAAAGGATTAATCAAACTAGTCAAAGTTAACACAGATGAACAATATGCTGATCTGTTCACCAAAGCTTTTGATGAGCAGAGATTTAAATATCTTGTATCAGCTATTGGGATGATTAACTTTGAATAGCTTTTCTTGAAAATTAATCATATTTATTTCTAAAACCTGTGTGTCCTAAGTTGTCTATTATATCACCTTCATAAGCCTTTTGTTTTCTTTGGAAAAAAATCTTTTCAAAAGACTTTTCTTAGATTTTTGAAAATCTTGATCTCTTCGGAAGACTTTGAAATTACCTTTGGAAGTAGTTTATGTCTTAGTAAACAAATAATTGCTTAAGTAATTTTACCTTCGAAAGAAATTTCTGAAATATCTTCCGAAGCTTAAAATCAACTTAAGTACTCTGTACGTTTTCAAAGAACAAGTTTCTGAAATACCTTCGGAAGTATTTATTCTTCTTAGAATAAAAAAAAATCTCTGAGTGTAAAACTCTCTTCCGAAGCAAAATTTTCAAAAATCTTTGAAATCTCTTCCGAAGCCAATTTGCCTTCGGAAGCTTTTTCTTCAGAACTTCCGAAGCAAATAACCTTCGGAAGATGTCTCGACTTCCAAGAAAACTACTTTTTGGGCGAAAGTAAACTACTTTTCAGAGGTGGGACCGACATCCGGATTTCAAAGTTTATCCTCTTTCATTAACTTTGTCTCAAATCCTTTTCACATAAATGCCCAACGGTTCCCCCCTCTTTCAATATCTTCCTCAATTACACTATTCCTTAAACCTAAATTCCTCCAAACCGCCTTCTGTTCTTCATCTTTCTTCATTCTTAATATTCTAAAATGGCCTACCTAAACATCAAAAACAACCCAGATTTCTCCATGCAACTTCACAAGCAACATAACCAAGTTGCTCTGTTAAGCTCTGAGAAAGATGAAAGTTTCTCAGAGATTTGCCGTTTCTTAGCTCTATCAAACTACTCCACCTCCCTAACCATTGATCCTACTCTCTATGAGGATCATTTGCTTGAATTTTGGAAGACCTGCCAAGAGGTCATTATGGATGGGGAGAAGGCACTGTCTGCCATAGTGCAAGGAAGGACAATCTTCATCACTCCGGCCATCATTAACACTCATTTGCAGCTGGATGATGAAGAAGGTGAGTTGTCCTTCCTAAAAGAAGCTGTAAATCACTCCTTTGAGCAGATAGGCTATGAGGGAGATTTCTTTGTAAAGACCTACAGGAAAGGGAAGGTCTCATCCCAGTGGAAATACCTGCTTCATGTGGTTATCCACAGCTTGTCAAACAAGCATGGAGGGTGGGACCAGATTCCTGAGGATCTCTCCTTCATAGTACATGAAATGGTTCAAGGGATCAACTTCAGGTACTCTCAATTTGTTTATACAAACATGCTTGCTAACTTGGACTCCTTAGAGTATTATATGTTTCCTAGATATGTTCAACACATTATCAACTGTGAACTGGGCTCACAGTTGAGGGAAACAAATAATATTCTTAAATTGGGACAGATGAAGACCGACATCTTTAAAATTATGAAGAAGCCAACTGTAGGCTTTTCAGGGATAGAAACAGCCCTAGTCCCAAAACTTTTAGAGCTCATTGCTCAAGGTGACAACCTAGCAACACAAGCTAGTGTTGAACCCACACCTTCTACCTCTCAACCACCAAAAAGGCCCCAAGTCACCCTCACCTACCAAAGAAAATCCAAACGAACCCCTACTCAAGCTATTGAGTCTGTGCATGCCCCCATATACTCACCCATCTCTTCAACAATCAGGGCTGAGGTTCCTCATGCTCACCCTAATGAGCTCACAAGCCCAACTGCCTTAAGCCTTCACTCTAAGTCTCAACACTCAAGTGAACAACCTTTAGGGGACAGTTACCATCCCTAGCCATTAGACTTAAATAAACCCATTCCCAACCTCTCATTCTATACTGATGAAGACTTAGGTTTCGGTGGGTACCATGAGTCTCTCTACTTTTCTCCTACTCAAAGAGAGATGAGTACTACTGAGTCTCCTTTGTCTAGCCCACATCAGTCACCTATAATTGAGGTGGATACTTCTGAACCTGTTCAGGATATCCATATGGAAGAGGCTCTCACTTCTGCAAGTGATTACATCATTAAGACCTCAACCATGTCAACTCAGCCTATTGACACCTCAAATGAGAATCTCAATGTGCAGAGGAAATCCAGCAGCCAAGAACCTGAGGCTGGTGGTGAGAGAGAGGACTTTGGTCCAATCATCTCATCCCCCAATGATTCTTATGATGAAGAAGAGGGGAATCTGAGACTAAAGGTGCAAAAACTGTCAAAAACATGCTCTTATTCAGTCTCTAAGGTTAGTCACCTTGAATCTCAGGTGACTACCTTGCATAATATGGTCAATGATCAGCAACTTGATATATCTTATCTCAAGGAAAAACTAGCTAAGAGACCTTTAAGAAGAGCTCAACCAGGAACACAAGAACCTGTGAATGTGGTTGACCTAACCTCTAGCTCACCTATGCAAGAGGGTGATGCTACCAAAAAGGGGGAGAAAGTCATTACAGTCACAGAACCTTGGATTTCTTCAGGGAGTATGGACATTGAGGATTCACCATCCTCACTTGCAATTGTGCATACTCAACAACTTCCTCAAGTTCACATTAATGTGGACATAATTGACTCTTTTATTAGGAGTCTCTTTGAGGAAGGCATTCCAAGGGCTGTGTCATCTCCACCTCAAGGAACTTCAAACTACATTATTGGGTGGATGTATGATGCTGATAGAAGAGCCCTCATTCTTCACAGAGTTCAAGGACAGCAAGAAGTGTTCAGTTTTCAGACTTTAGACTACTATGAAGGTCTTGACCTGATCAACATGCCACTTGTCAACCCAAGCAAATCAAGACAAGCTGACAGGTTAGCACTCAGGATTCAAGACAGAATTACTAAAGAGTTCAGCCTTAGAAGGAGACAAAGGCAATCAGGTAATGTCATTGGTCAACTGGATGCTGAGGCGGACCCTGAGATTAGCTTCAAAGGGAAAACCTTGGCTGAAGGCCCAGTGATAGAGCCTAAGAGTCTTGTCACACCAACAACGGCTTTAGAAATTCATTCCCTTAGTAAAACACTTGCTAGTGAAGGTGTCTCACAGCCTCTCTTTGGCTAGAGCTTGTATGCTACACCAAGCAATGAAGGCCAAACTTCTATCCACCCTGAGTCATAAAGGTCTATGGGTGACAAAGGGAAAATGATTTTGAGTCCTGAGGAGATTGAAGAGGAGGAGAGAGAGAGAGAGGAAGAGGAAGCTAAAGGGAGAAAGTTCCTCTGGGTCTTCATGATTTATGCAAGCTGCAATCAGGGCTGCCCCCAGACCAAACACTCAAGAAGATGAGTTGAGGGCAGTCAGGATTACTTACCTGCAGACCAGGAACTATGACATAGATGAGATTATATCTCTCCCCTTAGAGCAATTAATGAACTGGCTGACATGGGAGTGTCAAGAGAGATGAAGGAAAAAGAGGATGCAAGATTACTTCTCTAATTCAAAGAAGAGAAGAGACAGAAAAGATTATACAAGCATGCTCCAACTCTCTCCCCAGTTCAGGAAAGTCTGTTAGGACCTGGTATTTGAACGAAATACCGAGTGATTGCGTGTTTAAACCAACTCAAATAGTGCGGAATCCTATTTGATTGGCGATCCAATCAGTGAGAACACACGATGAATCAATCAAGAATTGATTTCAACGTCAGAAATCGATTAGGAACCGATCTGATGTGTTCTATGAACTTGGAGAACGATTTGGGAGGCTTCTGGACGGCTAGGGTACGTCTGGAGTCGTAATGGGATGAATGCTTACGTTTTTCCACGAATTGGGTCTATTTATAGGTTAGTATTGTTCAATCGTGCGACTGAGCCATAAGTATGGTTCAGTCGTGCGATTGAACCATGCGGTTGATTCATCCGCACGATTGAGTGTTCAGTCGTGCGATTGATCCAATCTTATGTGTCAATCACACGATTGATCCAGTCTCCTGGTTCAGTCGTGCGATTGATTCAATCGTATGAAGTCATTCATGCGTGTGGTCCATTCGCATGGGCCATTCGCATGAGAACTTCATTAAGTTAAGTTTGAATGTTCTATTTAGTATAACTTAATGTGCACTCATTCAAACATTCATAAACCCAATCAATTCAATCACAACTCATTAATGAAATATTAAACATTACAAGTAACAACCAATTCATATCATTTCATTAATCAATTACAATTACATCAAAATCAGACAGACAAGTTCATTACATTACAAATCATGATCTAGGGACATACATGTATCAACAAACTCCCCCTTGGACCTAGATCTATCTATTCTCTTGTCTTCTGCATCACCTCCTTATATTTCTTGTACTTCTCCTCTTTAGTGACTCCTGCGTGTATCTCAAAAGCAAAGCAGAGTCTTATGACATTTTGGAATTGGAGGGCTTGTACAATATCTTGCGTGTCATAGAACAGTGGCCACTTATATAATGTGTAGACATCATTAGCAGATAAGTTGGTTAGCCACATTGGGTCGAATACCCTGATAGTATCCATTTGGCCCTCTCTGTTTAGGACTATGACCGCTTCAGCTGTTCTCCAATCGTAGTACCACCATTTGAAGTGGGGAGTGAAGTCCTGTGGCATTTCCCTTAGAGGGATTCTTGACATGTTCGCGGGGGACTCCACTTCAGCACTATCTTTGGCTTACCAGTTATGGGATCAACTTCAGAACGTCTGATATACCTCGTAGGTTGTTGAGGTTTGAAGTTGACCCACCTGGTGTGGTACTCTTTCCTCAGGGCAGCCTCAAACCAGCCTGACATCTTTCTCGGGTCAGCATACAGCAGCTTTAGTTTAGCCAGCTGGTTGAGCTCAAAACCAGGTAGAGTCTTCAGATCATGTGGGAACCTGAAGTACTCTATGCCCTGCTCCCTCTTAACTGCATAAGCGTTAAGGTCTTCAAAATATGCCCAAGAGATAATCCTGCCCGACACCTTATGGTGTTTCTTGACTTTGTAGAGCTTGGTGTAGGCATCTCTCTTTGGTGCAGCCCGCTGGGCTCTAACTTCCTCAAAACAGGCAGCCCATTCAGCCTTACGAATATCTACATCTGCATTGAGGCTTGGGCTGTTTCTTCAGTCTTTTCTGCTTCTTGCTCCATCTTGTCAAGTACCTCGAAAGTATCACTGACTAGGGATTCACCCAAATTGGGGACCACATTTCCCTCGGCGTCAGCATACTGAGGATACTCTTCAGCAGTGATGTCTTCAATCTCAACTTCATCAATGTCGTTCAGTTCCTCATCACTGGTTGAGTCCACGGTTGGAGCATCCTTCACGATTTCATCGGGATTGAGTTTGAACATTTCAGCTATTTGCTCATCAGACAGGTCATGAATTATCTCCCCTTCTTCAGGGGTATAACTCACAGACCGTCTTACTATCCCTTGTAGGTCAAGAATCATAGTTAACTGAGTCTTGACCATTTGAAGGGAGTAAAGTCAAACTCATCCCTTTGAAAGTTTGGATCTGTTTGATATAAACATTCAACACATAAATCATTAGTAATTAATCAAACAGACATAAATTAACTTAATATATATAAACATTTAATACATTTGTTTTTCATTACATGATTCAAGTACAAAGTAAATAAATACATAAAACGTCTAATCAGTACTTTGTCCTGAATCTGTGGTGTGTCGCTCGGAGGAGCAGAAGTAGTGGATGACTGGTCTGTCGACGTTTGGATCTGCGCTCCTGACCTGAGGCAGAGGCCGATGCAGCCGCATCCCCTCCTTCTGCCTCGTCATCATCATCATGTCCTTCTGTCCTCTCTTCTTCTGTCTCCTCATCATCATCATCTTCCTCATCATCATCCTCATCTTCATCATCATCATCTCCGTCATCCCCGTCACCCTCCTTTAGCTTCAGGGGCTCATCCTTCGACCCCTTCAGCCTCAGCATGATCGTCTTATTGGTCGTCTCCAACTCCTCAATACGTTTGACGGACTGAGCCTGAGTATCTTGGAGTTGGGACACCTCAACTCTCTGCTGGTCTATGACCCGAGCTTGCTCTGCCAATTGCTGAGATTGGGCAGCAGCCAAGTCGGTCAACTGGCGGATCTGCGCCGCCTTCTCCTCGTCAGCAGCAAGCAGACGCATAACCATCCGGTTAAGCGCTGAGAGCTGCTCCTCTACCCCAATGTGAGGTAGAGTGAATCCATGTACCTGTGAGGGCTGGGCTGACGGTCCAGCCTGAGTGTGTGGTGGTGTGGTATGGGTGGGAGGTGGTAGGTGGTGATGGGTGGTGGTAGGATAGAGGGTAGGGATGTAGTGGTGGCTGTGGGCTGTGGTGATGGGTGGAATCTCAGTAGTGGTGGTGGTGGTGGCTGTGGTGGTAGAAGTGGTAGTCACGAAGGTCAACCGACGCTTCTTCTTCTTCAACCCATGTGGTTGAGCCATCCGCTTCCTCCTAGTCCCGGAGGAAGTAGATGCTCCCCCTGCAACTCTGCTACCTGACCCCGGAATGTAGTTAGGGTCAGTATCTCTCTCCGAGGAGTCCCTTGGGTGCTCACCAACCACCTTTAGCCCGTGGTCTGTGGGAACGACTTTGCTTCCCACAGTCCTGGTGAGGGGCTCCTCGTCTGACTCCTCCTCCTCAATGTCACCAGCGACAAACTCCTGATGGAAGCCGGCCATCTCTGCGACCTCTCCGGCAGTGGCTGACCCCGGGGGAATAATCTCTGTATCTGTGCCTCTAGATGGGGCAGGCATGTCATCCCCGGCGTCGCCGCTATCATCATCATCAGAGTCTGTCTCTGGTATAGCAAGATGCTCCACATCTGAGTCACTGTCCTCGTGGCGCCACTTCCTCTTCGCTGGCGCCACATAATCAGCCCGGGCCAGATGCCCAAATAACCTCCTGACAGGGGGCTTCACCTGCTTCCCCCTGTAGACCTTCATCCTGCCGAGAGTCGTGTCGTCCATGACCTCGAGGATAACAGCGTCCTCCTTCTCCTTCGGCAGGGAAGGAAGCTTCTGATCAATGATCATCTGTAGAAATCTAGGGTACATACAGAAGCCTTCCTTCCCCTTCCCCTCGAGGTTCTCCACCAAATACTGAATATCATCCTGGAGAAGCTGAACGGGTGGTTCAGCACCAACGCTGCATAAGCGTTCTGAATCTGGTCAGAGAGCTCGTCAAAACCTCCCTTCCGTGATGCTATACACTTCAGCAGCACGTGTGCCAGGTACTTAAACTGGGGACAGAGGTTACTCTTGTTGAGTACCCCGGCATTGATGTCCCCAGAGTACTTGGCTCTCATGAAGCATCCACGGACAGTGAGGGGGTGTAGAGCGTGTGGGACACTCAGCATCATCTCCAAACTGGAGAACTATCCTCAGATCCTCCTCAGAAATAGTGATAGCCTCACCAAAAATCGAGCTCCTGATGCAGTGAGGCTCGGTGGATCTGTCTACAGATGCGCCTTCCCAGAAGGCCTGCTGCACTGATCTGTACGGTGTGCAGGGAGTAGATATAGCATGAGCGATCCTGGATCTCTGAAGAAAGTAATAATGCCTGTGAAGTCGGCTGCATTCCTGGAAGTCAAGTCCAGGTGAGCACAAATGTTGTGCTTAGTGCTCATATTCCATCTACTCGCCATCTGTAACACATAATAACATAAACGTTAGTTTCGTTGGCTAAGAGTATAAAGCAACACTTAAACTTTGAATAAAATTTATCTGTCATGCGACTGAGGTTGTACGACTGAAGACAGTCGTGCGACTGAATCGTGCGATTGAGGTTCAGACGTGCGATTGACCTCATACGCACGACTGAGTGTGCGACTGGACTCATGCGCATGTACTCTTGTGCGGTTACACCAGTCGTGCGACTGAGTCTCATTCGCATGGTTCAGTCGTGCGATTAAGTGATTCGCACCCTTCAGTCGTGCGACTGAAGTTCATCCGGACGACCAGTCGTCTGTCTCATTTGTTCAGTCGTCCCAAGATCAAATCTACGCAGAACAAGTTTTATCATTCAATTAACCGGTTCTTTAGTGTCGCCTACTCTTCCCTAACAACCTATTTTAACCAATTTTAACATATTACTTAGTTTTAATAGGTTATTAGGGTTTGATGGTCGCGGTTCGCCTTTTACAGTCGTATTCATCAAATTAGGGTTTCATTCTGTCTGATTTCGATGAAATAAGACTTCAATATACCTGTAAGATGATGAACGAACGTCAGTATCACAGAATCAACAAGGGAAATCAAGCAGAGAAAATTTGGGCAGAGTAACGGTACATATGCGAATTAGGGGCGATTTGCGAATGAGGAGTCTCTGCGACCGACTCCCCTCTATTTATATCCACCCTAGTTCCAATCGTGCGACTGAGTTCATTCGCACCTTTCAGTCGTGCGAGTGGGACTCAGTCGTGCGATTGGGTCAGTCGCCCTTCTCCAGTCGTCCGACTGAAGTTCAGTCGTGCGACTGACTCACTCGTTCGCATTTAAGCATCCGATTGGACTAATCGTATGTTCCATTCGTGCGAATGGACTTCATTCGTATGGTTAGTCCATACGTATGGTCCATTCGTGCGAATGGGTCATACTTAGTTAATTTTTCTGCTATTTTACCAATTTACCTTTAGACTCTTTTATATTAATTAAATTAACGTTATGACCTTTTGATCATCTCAGACATGATCCTTTTATCTTGAAAACACTTTGATCACCTCAGACGTGATCCTTTTACCACTTTGGTCACCTCAGACGTGACCCTTTTAAAAATACTTTGTCACCTCAGACGTGACTGATATAACCTTTCAAAGAACATATGGTCATCTCAGACATGACCCTTTTAGTGAGTTTATTCCTTCTGATTTTCCTGATGTAGTCCGACACTTGACTCAAGTTAAAACTTAAAACAAACTAACTAATTTAAGAATTTAAACTAATTACATAATCAGACATATTTTTGGCTTTTTGTGAGAGATAAATCCAGAGATTGATATCTACGGGATTTGGATCGGGAGTAGATAGCTTCAACTTAGGTTGATCACATCTGGACCAATTCAATTTTTGGAATCATACAGGCAATTCAAATCATTTGGGATTCGTTATAAAACCTTTTGATGCTCAAGTTCTCGATGTTCATCCAGAGTCTTTTGCAACATAAGGAAATCATACTGAAACTCTTAGATTCTCACATTGATTTGAACCTTTGAGAATGTAGCCACAATGATTGTCAGTATGTTTGTCCACTTAAATCCATACACAGACTTTTGACACAGACTGGTGACTTATTTAGGTGTAATTATTTCAACTAACACTTGTGGATCCCACACTTATATGGTAATCAACATCCCTCAGGAGCTTTTGAGCGGTCTACGGGTATTATTACAAGAAGAGACTATTCTTAGAGCTTTCAAAGAGAAGCCTGTCCTCAGGTCAGTGCCATCGCACAGCAGAGAGGCGGCAAACAACAATGAATTCTAGAATATCTAGGTTATGCTTATCCTCAGGTCAGTGCCATCGCACAGCAGAGAGGCACATAACCTATCTCCTTGTTAGAGCAGCTTATTTTATTTTGCACAAAATGCACCAACAACATAAGTCATTAGCTTTATTGCATTTGTCTTTCATTTTTTTTCTTTGCTTTGCTCTAGTTATGGTCATCCGCACACATTTGTGGCGTTTAATTGCTCATTACCCCTTATTGGAATATTGTTGATTGTGTTAACCAGTGATAAGATGGACGCCCACAGTCAGTTGAACACTTTAGTTTTATCTTGAAATCACCAATCCGGTCTAGTTGTCTATTGTGTTGAATCTACCAACATATCATATATGGTCTAGCAGCCTCTAAGTCTACTTTCTTTGTGTCACCTTAGGAGTTGCCAGTTTTCTATCATCTTTCCTTTTAGTATTGCTTAGACTACACAGATTTATTACTTTGAACTTTTGCACATTACTAACACTTAAATTTTAAAGTCCCTCTTGATTTGTTCCTGTGTACTATCATTTTCCAAAGGTATTGAATCGGTATCACAGATACAATCTACCTTATTTCAGCTCGCTACTCCTTCTCCCTCATTTTTTTTTTTTTTTTTTTAATGTTAACTTGCTGACATATTCTCCCCCTAAAATACTAAAATCATTTCTGGTTTAATTATTTTAGGATTTTAATAAACAGCAAGAGAACATGAGTTTAAATAAAATTAAAATCAAATAACAAATCAAAATAAATAAAATAAAATTTAAGTACACGACATCGGACTACACATTTTCATCATCAGGAATTACCTCACTTTTCTTTTTAACACCGTTGACCTCTAATAAATATTGAAAACGTGGTTTATCAAAAGCTTTAGTATAGAGGTCAGCGCGTTGAAAATCAGTATTAATTTTAACCACATCAATTAAGTTCTTTTCAAAACAATCCCTTATGAAATGGTATTTAATACCGATGTGTTTGGTCTTAGGATGTTGGACCGGATTTTTAGTTACTGCAATTGCAGCAGAGTTATCAACAAAAATAGGAGTAGATGAGAATTTTAAACCGTAATCCCGCATTTGCTGTTGAATCCAGATGATTTGAGAACAGCAACTTGCAGCAGCAACATATTCGGCTTCACAGGTTGACAAGGCAACCGATGTCTGCTTCTTACACTGCCAGGTAACTAATCTTCTCCCAAAGAATTGACACCCTGCTGATGTAGACTTGTAGTTCATCTTGCAGCCCCCGTAATCCGAGTCACTATACGCGGTAAGCTCAAAGTCATCATCATGAGGGTACCACAATCCAAGTGTGGGTGTACCCTTCAGATAACGAAAAATCCTCTTGACCCCGATCAGATGGTTGACCTTTGGTTTAGCCTGATATCTTGAGCATAGACATGTAGCATACATAATATCAGGTCTTGAGGCAGTGAGATACATGAGGGATCCGATCATTCCTCGGTACATAGTGGCATCTACTAGATCTCCATTATCATCCGGTGCTATATCATGATTAGTAGCAAGTGGAGTCCCAGCAGCAGAAGCATTCTCCATGTCAAAGCGACTGAGAATGTCTCCTACATACTTGGTCTGATGTAGAAAGATCCCATTAGGTGTTTGATCCACCTGTAACCCGAGAAAGAACTTCATCTCCCCCATGGCACTCATCTCAAATTCTTTCTTCATTACTGCTTCAAACTCTTTACATAACTCTTCGTTCTTTGACCCGAAGATTATGTCATCAACGTATATCTGTACAAGCAGTAGGTCGCCATCCTTTTCCTTAATAAACAGTGTACAGTCAATTACTCCCCTGCGAAAGCCGTGTTTCACAAGATGAGTTGAGAGTTTCTCATACCAAGCTCGAGGAGCTTGATGAAGTCCATACAAAGCTTTGTCGAGCTTGTAAACTCTATCCCGATGGTAAGGATCTTCAAAACCCTCGGGTTGACTTACATAGACTGTTTCTCTGATTCTCCCCATGAAGGAATGCACTCTTTACATCTAATTGGTAGACTTTGATCTTCATGTACGATGCATAGGCAAGGAAGATACGAATAGCTTCCATCCTTGCCACGGGTGCAAACACCTCATTGTAGTCAATTCCCTCGACTTGGCGAAAACCTTGAACCACCAGTCGAGCTTTGTTCCTGATAATGACCCCTTGGTCATCCTTCTTGCATTTTAGTACCCATTTAGTGCCAATGACTTTAGCACCTTTAGGTTTATCAACCAGTGTCCATACACCTAACTTCTTAAACTGTAGAAGTTCTTCTTGCATGGCACTCACCCACGCCTCATCATTGAGTGCTTCACTGACATATTTTGGCTCAACCTGCGAGACAAAACATCGATAGGCACCATCATGAATGTAACCTTTCTCCATAACCGAGGCGTAATCAGCTGAGTACAACTGATTTCGGGTTTGTACTCCTGATCTGACATCTCCAATGACATTGTCAAGGGGATGATAAACATTTAGTCGTGATCCTGGAGTAGTAGGAACAGCTACCTCAGAGCCAAGATTATGAACATTTGGTTCTGATCTGAGGTAGTTGGAGTTTGAGGTTCAGAAGTCGAAGGTGCATCACTCGTAGATGCTTGTGGACTTGCTGGAACTGGAACCTGTTCCTCCTGACTGTTCTGGTCATCTCCTTCAGCTTCATCTTCAGAGGAGGAGTCACTGTCGTTGACTACTCCCCCTGACTGAGTAGATGATTCTCCCTGTGTGCTAGATGGTGTATTCAGAATATCATACATCATCCTAGTTGCTAGCTCATCGTCCGAGGGAGAGAGAGGTATGTTGAAGGATTTGAAGAATCCATCATAATCGAAGAAGTAGGCAGGTCCTTTTCCTGTAGGTGGTGTGGTATATCTCTGAACGTCGACATTACACCACACTTCTACAAGACCCGTTGAGTTATTGTAAACTCGCTTATTCGGTATGTTGTATCCTAGAAAGATTCCTTCATCTGCCTTCTCGCTGAATTTTCCTTCTTGTGTCTTCTTCAGAAGTGTACACGGCGCGCCAAAAGGTTCAAGATACTCCAAATTCGGTTTGCGTCTTTGGAGTAGCTCATAACATGTCTTTCCGTGGCGCTTGACTATTAGGACTCGATTAAGTGTATAACATGCATTTGCTACTGCCTCATTCCAGAATTGGATAGGCAGTTTCGAGTCCGCTAGCATAGTCCGTGCAGTCTCTATCAAGCTCCTATTTTTCCTCTCAGCAACTCCATTCATCTGAGGCGTGTATGCTGAAGTGAATTGATGAACAATCCCCTTTTCCTTGCAGTATGCCTCCATCCATTGATTCTTGAATTCGGTCCCGTTGTCTGAGCGTACTTGTCTAACCTTTAGCTTGTAGAGAGATTCCAGAGTGGTGACTAATTCCTTGAATGACTCAAATGTTTCTGATTTGGATTTCAGAAACATTACCCAAGTGAACCTTGAGTAGTCATCAGTGACCACAAAACAGTACAGATCGCCTGCAATGCTCCTTGTACTGACTGGACCAAACAGATCCATGTGAAGAAGTTCAAGAGGAAGTTCTATTGAATGAACTTTCTTTTCCTTATGAGACTTCTTTGTCTGTTTGCCTTTCTTGCAAGCTACACAAAAGTCAGGAAGTTGGAAGTTCTTGACATTTACTCCTCTCACTAAGTCCTTCTGAATCAAGTGATTCATCTTCCTTTGACTAATGTGTCCCATTCTCCTATGCCAGGAGATTGAGTCCTTCTCAGTAGCTTTAGATAGAAAGCACTGCACTTCTTGATCCGTTGGAGCAGCTGTTGACAGATCCAAGACATATAGATCCTTATATCTTGAAGCAGTCATCAGAACTTGATCCTCTGGAATCATATAGTCTTTCTTCAGCACGTAACACTTGTTGTTGTCGAAGATGACTTTAAATCCTTTATCGCAGATTTGGGAAACAGAAAGCAAGTTATTTTGAAGTTGTTGAACGTAGTTCACCTTATCAAACTTAACTTTCTGATTTCCCACTTCTCCCTGTGCTGTGATGTATCCTCCCTTGTTTCCTGCAAAGAAACATGCCCTCCTTTTATTTGTTTGACATTTGATAAAAGGGCTCTATTTCCTGTCATGTGCCTGGATGCTCCGCTGTCTATAATCCACGTGTTAGTTTCAGCGCTATACCGAACACCCTGCACATATCAAGTAAATGTATTAGTTTAGGTTAGGAACCCAAGCCTTTACTGTCTTGGGTTTCCCAGAGGCATCACACATCATAAACTCTACCCATTGACCTTTAGAAGGTGAGGGTAACTCAGATTCCTTCTTGTCATCAGTATCAGTCACACAGGTAGTCTTCTCTTTCCATAAGCCAGATTTGTGCAATGCCTGTTTATGATAAACAGTCGTCTGGCTTACAGGTTGGACTTTAGGTTCACTAGATCTTCTAGGTGGAGTTAGAGAACTCCTCTTAGAAGACCTAGGTCTAGAGTCCTGAAGATCAATCTTCTTCCTAGGTGTCTGATAGAAAGGACAATAGGAAGCAATATGTCCACATTCTCCACAGTTGTAGCACAATCTGCTATCAACCTTATAGTTTGACTTTCTTTGTGGAGAAATGCGTGACACTTTAGTAACATCAATCACTTTAGGTTTTGACTCTTGCATGTTTGATGTTTTCTCTGGTTTAACAAATTTAACTGTTTTGACCTGTTTAACTTGTTCAACCTTTTGGTTAACTGGTTTTTGACTTGTAGCATGTGAAAAATTAACATTTGAAGTCTTTTGGGTTCTGATTTGACTCTGTTTGACCCTGACTTTAAGTTAACTTTTTCAAATTCATTTTCCAGATTAACACAAGGCAATTTACCCTTTGCCTTTGAAGTGGCCTCCTTTTGTTTCTGTCCAGATTCAGTAGATGAACATGATGTGTCTGGATCAGTAACAAGAGGAGTGGTCACCACATGATCCTTGATTGGGTTGTTGTTTACTGGTTTAGACTTGGTGTTCATCAAGGTCTCAGGTGGTGGTGGAACCACTTTGTAACCTAATCCCTCCCCATTATTTCTTTCTCTCACTAAGTGTTGAACTATGTGTGAAGAACTAGTCCAACTATGCAGTTTCTGTTTTAAGGAATTAACTTCTACTTCTAGAACTGCCTTTTGTTTCTTAGTGTCCTCTAGGGAGTTTAGATAGTACCTAATGTCATTTGATTGATTAAAGGCAACTACTTCGGTTTCCCTAAGTTGCTTAGTCAATAGGTCTATCTTTTCTTTATAACTATGCTCATTTTGTTTTAGAACTCTATTGGCCTCAGTGCATAGTTGTAAGTCCTTTACTAAGTTATCATTGTGATCTAATAACCTAGCAAATTTTTCATCAATGCTATTCCTAAACAAATCACAGTTAGAACAAGCATGATTATTAAACAATTGGTCAGTTGTACTTACCTGTGTTGTTTCAGAAGAGTTAGCCATCAACGCAGCATCAGACGTCTCTGGTTCTGGTGATTCTGACTTTTCTGAATCTGACTTGGAAGTTTCCTCCTTTGGTGTGTAACTGACTTCAGCTGCAGTTGTTTCTTCACTGTGTGACATTGCTATATCAACTGCTAAATCACCTTCACTCGCAGAATCATCATCAATATCTTCAACACTGGCAATGTTAGATTCTGGGTTGACAAATCTAAAACTCCAGTCCTGTCCTTCATCATCATGAGCAGTCAAGGCTTTTGGGTCCTTGTTTGATGAAGTAGAACTAGAGGCTTGCTTGTCTTGGTGAGTAAAGGATGAGAACGGGTTCCCATTACCCGTCTTCTTTGGTTTGACACATTCCCTCTTGAAGTGCCCTTTCTCTCCACAGTTGAAGCAAGTCACCTTGCTCTTGTCAAAACCAAATGTGGTATCCTTAGTAGCTATCAAGTTCTGTCCAGTCTTCTTAACAAACTTCTTCGCCCTTCGGACAGCGCTAGCTAAGGCCCACATTATATCCATCCTTTCCAGCTCCATTTCATCTACCTGCTCGTAGTCTTCATCAGCCAAATGACAGTTTCCAATCTTCCCAGCTACAAGTCCATCATATGAGTGAACTACTGCGGCGAGAAGATCCATATGCTCTCGTGCTACTTCTACAGTCACATTACCGAGATTCTCGGTCTTCAATTTAGTAGCACTTGCTTCTGATCCAATATAATGGGTACATGATGACCCTGACGTGTCTGATCCAGAAGTAGAAGCATGTGAAGGACCTGACGAGCTAGACACAAATGCTGTCTGGAGAGGTGCTCCAGATGTCTTAGCTTGAGGCGTGGCATTGTATAAAGCTGGGTTTTGTGTATATAATGACTTCTGTGCTCTATACTTCATCCTTAGTGCTTCTTCACGCAGTCTAAGAATAAAGTCATTTATATCCAGCTTTATAAGTATACCATTCTGTCTAAGATTAGACACGAATGAGGCCCACTTATCAGGCAATCCATCAGCGAAGTTGCTTACTTTCTCTTCCATAGTAGTTTCCACTCCATGTGTATGCAACTCGCTCATCAAGTGGTAGAATCTGTCTATGACTTCATCTAAACCCTCGTTACCAATTGATGAGAAGTTATCGAATTCTTCTTTAACTCCTTTGCTTTGATTGCCTTTAACGATGCATTCCCATCATACCTTTTCTCTAGCTCATCCCACAGTTTCTTGGACTGCTTGTTCTCTGAGTACTGGTGGAATATATCTTTGGGGATCGACTGAGTTATCATCGCATAAACTCTTTTCTCAGCATTATACTTAACTTTCTGAGCATCAGTCATCCCACTCAACGTTAGTTTTACTCCATCTGCTCCCACCGGTGTACTATACCCTACTTCGATAGCTTCCCACAGATTAGGATCTACCCCATTGAGGTAGATCTCAAAACGTTGCTTCCAGTGAGGAAACTCATCTAAAGTCAAGAGCTTTGGTGGTTTATTGTGAATACCCACCTCACTCTCAAGTAGCAGCAGGTTCTGAATTCTTGAGTCCTTCCCGCAGTAAAGGCTGACATCTGATCTTCCATGGTTACTAAACTTAGAGTCTAATCAAATCAACTTTAACTGATGCGACTGAAGGATGCGAATGGTCCTCTCGTGCGAATGAACTCTGCGATTGGTTCAACCGTGCGACTGAACAGGGCGAATGGTTCAGTCGTGCGAATGAAATGGTGCGTGTGAGCTATGCGAACGAAACGGTTCAGTCGGCCGAATGAAGGTGCGACTAGGTCCAGTCGTGCGAATGAACATGCGAATGAGTCTAGTCGTGCGAATGAGTCACTCGTGCGACTGAAGCTGCTGTTTTGCGAAAATTTCTAGGTTTGACGGGTTTCAGCCGTAAAAATTCGAAATTTTGCAAGTCCAAATCGTCTAAGTTCGTAGAAACTGAACTTCAATGAGCAGGGAACGTCCAAGATCACTTTTGATGCAAAAGATTGCGTTTTTCGTGCAAAAACACAAACTTTTATGCAATCTTGATTGAATCAACACGAAATCAAGAGCCAAAGCTCTGATACCACTTGTTAGGACCTGGTATTTGAACGAAATACCGAGTGATTGCGTGTTTAAACCAACTCAAATAGTGCGGAATCCTATTTGTGGCGATCCAATCAGTGAGAACACACGATGAATCAATCAAGAATTGATTTCAACGTCAGAAATCGATTAGGAACCGATCTGATGTGTTCTATGAACTTGGAGAACGATTTGGGAGGCTTCTGGACGGCTAGGGTACGTCTGGAGTCGTAATGGGATGAATGCTTACGTTTTTCCACGAATTGGGTCTATTTATAGGTTAGTATTGTTCAATCGTGCGACTGGGCCATAAGTATGGTTCAGTCGTGCGATTGAACCATGCGGTTGATTCATCCGCACGACTGAGTGTTCAGTCGTGCGATTGATCAATCTTATGTGTCAATCATACGACTGATCCAGTCTCCTGGTTCAGTCGTGCGATTGATTCAATCGTATGAAGTTATTCATGCGTGTGGTCCATTCGCATGGGCCATTCGCATGAGAACTTCATTAAGTTAAGTTTGAATGTTCTATTTAGTATAACTTAATGTGCACTCATTCAAACATTCATAAACCCAATCAATTCAATCACAACTCATTAATGAAATATTAAACATTACAAGTAACAACCAATTCATATCATTTCATTAATCAATTACAATTACATCAAAATCAGACAGACAAGTTCATTACATTACAAATCATGATCTAGGGACATACATGTATCAACAAAGTCCTGTGCAAGAGGATGTGGTTGCTACACAAGAACCTCAGGTAGACAAGGAAACAGATAGGCAAAACATGATCAACTACCTGAGTGCCACAGGTCTCTACCAGGCATCTGCACTTCTTCCCTTGTCCTTTGAGTACATTGAGTTTGAGTATCTCAAACAACTTGAACTTCAAGTGCTCAAAGAACAAAAGGCAACAAAGAGAAAGATGAGGGAAGATGCTGCAAAGTCAAGAGCTATCATCCAAAAGAGTATGAAAAAGTCTGCTGACAGACAAATGATGATGAACTTCTTGAAGTTGTATGGATTCTCCGGAAGGAGACTTGGCCCTATGTCTCTATCCACAATGGATGAGCATATCAGGGTAATCAAGTAGAAGATCAAGAGTGGAGAGCTGATTGACTTATGCTCTCCTCCAAGTTAAATCCCACCTGAAGTGGAGGTTAAGGTTGAACAACCTGAGACAACACAACCTGGACCTCCTGCTGAGCCTTAGCAAGCTTCATCTTATGATCCACAGCAGGGTCAAACTCCCTCTCCTTCTGAACATGTGAGGGAGGAACACCCAATTGAGAAAGACTAGGATGATCAACAAGGTGCTACAGACCAGTCTTCTCAGTTAAAGTCTTCTAAGAGGAAGAATAGGATGGCTTCTAAACCAAAGTCTAAGAAGAAGAAGGCTGAATCATCCACCTCTACACCTCAGGCTGAGTCAGATCAATGAAGAGGCAGCCCAATCAACTGCATTCAAGGCTCCTCTTGCAGCTGAGACACCAATCTTATCCTGGACCTTCACTACCAATCTAGAGAGATGGCATTGATCAGAGATCAAGGTGTTGAGAATGTCTATACATGGCAAGACATAATCAACTTACCTCTGCATGATCTCTTTGAGATGAGAAGATATTATGAGAGTCTGAATGATCCTGACCACCTAATGAAGAAGGGTATGGTCATCATTGTGCTGAAGACTACAAACATCTGAAGATTTTCTAAATGTTTTGGTAACATCAGCCTAGGGGGAATTTGTAAGGATTCCTATGTGACAACCCTAAAAATATAGGATTTCATACGCTAATATTTTACTAAACCATCATATATATTGTTCTATATTTAAGTAACTTCTTATAGCTTATATGTGTTTATGTGTATGTATATATATGTTGTACGTATGCATGTTTGCATGCATGAACAAAAATTTACGTGTGCATGTACTCGAATACATAATCCTTTGATATTGAATCATATGTGATCAAAATACATCAACTATACAACATCAAACAAACACCAAATAAACCAAATACAACCCAACCAAACACCCCAATACAAAGTTAACATCAAAGAAACTTGACATCAAAACAAAACTAAGCAAATCTCCTACGCTCAAACCTCAACCTAAACACCATTAAGGTTCAAGTCTCGGTTCATTAGGCAATTAAACAACCCAAGTATCATCCTAAGCTCGGTGATTAACATAACCGACTCAAGACACCTCATCATCGCCACCTTGCCATAAAACACTAAGCCACTTCCTTTGTTTGACACTTAGTAACCCTAGGAGTAGCCTACTCATCAAACCTAGTAGTAGGCTCATGATTACCATCATTGATGGCCACCGACCGAAGATCCATATAAACTCCTATTCGCTCACTACACAAACCGCACACACACCACCATCTCAACACTCTCGGTCACTCCTTTCAGTCGGTTACCATCATCATCTTCACCCTCATCACAACCCTCTCCACCACCTCATAACAACCACCAACCTCACCCTCGGTACTACCATCATCTTTAACCACCCTCTCGGTTTTCATAGCAACCAACAACATCCAAGCCTTGTGTAACCACCATCTCCTGAAGGTTATCAAGAACATCAAAGCCAAGCTTAACAAACAGATCCGCCAAGACTTAGAGGCCATCTTCACCATATTCTCATCCTCTCCCTTTGTCAAAATCAAGGTTCTAATCTCTAAACCATAATTAGTTAAGATTACAATAGTTATACATGTGTTTAAATAAACACATGTGACTAACCCTTTTGATTTAACATTCAAGATTTTCATAAATCTTAAAAACATATCAAACTTATTTCAAGACAATAAGGAAGCTTTAAGAATCTGAAATAAATAAAGTAAATCTTGATAATCAAATTTATAAGAGGAAATTATCAACAAAAGGGTTAAAAACCTAGGTGTAACTTGTTAAATTCAGTTTATTATGTTAATGACTATGATTGTGGGAACAAACATTGAAAATATGTTTAAAATATTAATAAATATAGTTCTGTAAATTTTGATGCCATTTCTATAAGTAAAATAATTTATATAAATTATCTAAGTATTTCAAAGGAAAAATCATGCTGGAAGAACCGACCCTGGCAAATGTGTGAAAAAATTATATATTGATTATGATAATTTATAGGACTTACTGAAAAAGTTTCGTGACTTAACTCAAAGATATGTTCAAGTTATGAATTTTTAAATGTTCTGCTAACTAAAAATTGAGAAAAATAGTTAAGCTGTGAAATAAATTAAGAAAAATTTACAAAAAATATAAAAATTAGAATAGAACAGTCTTTGTAAAAATAAGAATTTTCGGACACATTCTAATATTTTTACTAAATATTTGTAAAATGAGAAAAATTGTGAAAATTTACTCTGCTACGATTTGGGATTTAAGAAAATTTTAAGAAACTGGAAAAATTATGACAAGTATTTTGACCAATTTTAAATATTTTTAGAGGCCCGAAGATATTTCTGATAAATTATTCGAATAATGTAAGAATTATAGAAAATAAACTATCAAAAATGAGAGAATGAAATTTTACTATATTATGCCTAATTTTAGAACCCACCTACTGTAAAATTTCGTGGTGTAAGCATTTGTATAATTTCTGAAATAAATTTTATAGTTTGAGGTACTAAAAATATTAAAGAAAATACATTTTTTCTAAACTGTAAATATTTTTTTATAGGTTATCATTGGGAGTAAAAGGTGAGATTCATAGCCCCATTTTGATTTTTATAAACTTTTGGGGGAAAAAGCATACTATTGATTTTTATGATTGATGCAATATTTTTTTAAGATACACTGTCATTTATGTTACAACCATTAATTCGGATGTGGAACCGTTAGATAATATTGGTAGCGCTACGTAGGAAAATATTTATTGCAGCAACAGGATGAGTGTTGTGATACTATATTATCTGATTTATGAATTATGTTATGACAGTTATGAACGATCTGATTATTAAGTAAGGTTTGGTTGTATCTGATGCATCAATAATAGTTTCTTTAAGATAAACCTGTGAACTCACCAACTTTGTGTTGACTATTTTGAGTATGCTTTTTCAGGAGTTCATCATGACTAACAGCTTAATGTTCTCTTTTGATGTGTATAATGGCTGGGGAGAGATAATGGGGGGAAGTTTGTGCGAATCTGACCAGTTAACCTCTATGACCTTAGTGTATCGGTGGATGCTCATTTCCATCGTCTCTGAAGATGTAGCTGTTAGATCTTTATGATGTAATAGGATTATGTTATTTCAAATTTTGACTATTATGATTTAATGTAATCCTAACTTTAATATTATGCTATGAATCATGTTATGTTTATGTGCTATCTGTTTAAAATTTGTGGATCAATGAGTTCTGAACAAACAAGTCACACCCTAAAGCATTTCACGCTTCCACCGGGATATGACAGGTTGGTATCAGAGCCATTGGTTATAGAGAATTAGATATCATAAAATGCCTAGACTATAACCATAAGCTCGTATTATGATATGCATGATATGTGTATACGTGAATTTTTGTGATTTCATGAATATTCTAACATTACCTCTTAATAAAATTTAAAGGTAAAAGATTTATTTATAATATATGGAAATAAGTGACTAACTATTTTGCTTAAAATTTTAAAAAGACTTTCTGCAGCTATGAGCACTGATAATTATCTCAATGAGACTGACCCGTCCGAATATTCAGACTATAACAATTCTAAAGAAATCACATCTGAACCTGAACCTCAGCAAGTCCTGGAAACTCCTCAAAATGAAATTGAAAATAACTATAAGCCAAAATTTTATGTCCGACGTGCACCAGTAACAGTAGGATGATATACCATTAAAACTCCTAGGAAGAAGGTACGACCCGGAAACAAGTTCAAGGCTAAGCAAGACGAGGATGCAGAAATACAGAATGTTGACTCTCCTAAGAAGGAGGAAAGAAAGAGCAAGAGACAAAAGATGGATGAGGACCATATAACAACAACTCAACAGACTCTTCCGTAGATTAAGAAAATTCAACAAGGAATCAGGGGTATTCAGAAGGATGTTAAAGAATTGAAGGCACCCAAGAAGAACGTCTTTTCAAGGATATGGAAATGGGTTCATGGAAATTAGAATTATCTTTTAACTCTAACATATAAAAATCCTTAATAAGAACTTAAATGAAATATATCTTTTGTGTTTGGAACTATTATTTGTTATGTGTTAGCTAAAATATTATTCGGAAATTTAAAAAAATTCTTTTAATATTGACTACAATTAACTATAGAAAATCATGCCGCCAAGAAGGAACACACAGCCCGTAAGAAGAACGGCGCGAGTGGGACGACCTAGAACCAGGCTCGGGGAAGAAACTCCTGTAAACACATCTACCAATGAGGATGATAGAATCTCACGATTAGTATCACAGCAAATAGAGGCTGCTATACCCATACTAGTAACCCAGCTTCAACAAAACCTAAACCTTGGAACAGCAACACCAGGCAACGAAATTCCCATAGACGACACCATGAGAGGACAACTGAAAGAGGAAACTATAACTGAAAAAGGATGTTCTTATAAGACTTTTATGTCATGTAGGCCCCAGGAATTTGATGGTAGAGGCGGAGCTGTACAAGCCCTACGCTGGTTTGATGAGATGGAATCAACCCTAGAAATCAGTAAATGTGCCAACAACAACAAAACCATGTTTGCTTCGCATTCACTAAAGGGGGAGACACAATCCTGGTGGAAAATAGAATTGCACATTAAAGGTAGGCATGTTATGAATGAATTAAGTTGGGATGAATTCAGGGATTTAGTAATAGAAAAATATTGTCCCTACAATGAAATAGAAAAATTAGAAACTAAATTCTTAGCATTAGAAATGAAAGGGGCAGCACATCGAGAATACACTGACAGGTATAATGAACTCTCAAGGCTAGTACCACATCTGGTGACCCCAGAAACAAAAAGGATACGAAGATATATTTGGGGATTAGTACCACAAATAAGAGGGCTAGTAAAATCTGCTATGCCTAAAACTTTTCAAGATGTCGTAAGCCTATCAGGTAGCTTAACTGACGAAATGATAAGAAATGGATCATTAAGTAACCCTAGATCAGGAGAGAAGAGGAAATGGAGTGATGATAATTCAGGAGGAAAGTTTAAAGGAAATCCTCAGAAAAGGATAGCCCGACAGCCCACCCGAAACTTCTTAGGAATGACACGGGAAAAGAAACCACAAGCTGAAAGCCAGCCATGGTGCAGTACTTGTCAAAGATATCATCAGGGCAATTGCGCAATGGTAATCTGTTACAACTGCAAGAAAAAGGGACATATATCCCGAGACTGTAAAAGCCCTACTAACCCAAAACCAGTCTGTTATCAATGTGGAAACGAAAACCACCTTCGAAACGAATGTCCACAACTAAAGGGTAAGGCTTCGGTCAACCAAAACAACCCTCGAGGAAGAGCATTTGTGATACAAGCTGAAGAAGCTCGACACGAACCAGAGGTTGTAACGGGTACGTTTCCTATAAACAATCAGTACGCTACTGTACTATTTGATACTGGAGCAACCCGTAGTTTTATTTCGAATACGTTTAGACCACTGCTTGACCTAACCTCAGAAAAGTTAAATAAAAAATATATGATAGAACTAGCTGATGGTAAGATAACTGAAGCTTATGAAATCATTCCTAACTGTACTATAATTCTAGATGAAAATTATTTCAATGTAGATTTGATTCCTATTGATATAGGAGGATTTGATATTATTGTAAGAATGGATTGGTTAAGTAAAAATCAGGCTTAAATAGTATGTGGCAAGAAAATGATAAGAATTCCTCTAATTAATGAAAATAGAACACTTTGTATATAAGGTGAAAAACCTAGAGGTGTCATGAAAATAATTTCCTGTAAGAACGCACAAAAATGTTTAAGGAAGAAATGCTTAGCTTTCCTAGCCCATATTGTTGACACCAAGATCGATAAAGTAAACCTAGAAAATGTTCCTATCGTCAATGAATATCTTGATGTATTTCCTGATAAATTACCTGGTTTACCACCCCCTCGTCAAGTGAAGTTCAAAATTGAGTTAATACTAGAAACAACCCCTATTGCTAAGGCACCCTATCGTTTAGCACCCACAGAAATGAAGGAATTAATGAGCCAACTTCAAGAACTACTGGATAAGGAATTTATACGTCCTAGTGTATCACCCTAGGGAGCACCCGTTTTATTTGTTAAAAAGAAAGATGGAACGTTTAGAATGTGTATAGACTACAGGGAACTTAATAAGGTAACTGTGAAAAATAGGTATCCCCTACCTAGAATAGACGACCTATTTGACCAATTACAAGGATCTAGTTACTTTTCAAAGATAGATTTAAGATCAGGATATCATCAGTTAAGAGTGCAGGATGAGGACATACCAAAAATAGCATTCAGAACTAGGTACGGACATTATGAATTTCTTGTAATGCCTTTCGGATTAACCAATGCTCCAGCCATATTTATGGATTTGATGAATAGGGTATGTAAGCCCTATTTAGATAAGTTTGTCATAGTTTTTATAGATGACATTTTAATCTATTCCAAGAATAAGGAGGAACATGAACAGCACTTAAGGTTGACATTGGAATTGTTAAGGAAAGAAAATTATATGCAAAATTCTCAAAATGTGAATTCTGGAAAAGGGAAGTGCAATTCCTTGGACACATAGTTAACCAAGAAGGTATACAGGTAGATCCAGCAAAAATAGAGGCTGTTAAGAAATGGGAAGATCCCAAAACACCGACAGAAGTACGCCAATTCTTAGTACTGGCTGGATATTATAGGAGATTCATAGAAAACTTTTCAAGAATAGCTCAACGTCTGATAGAATTAACTCAAAAGGATAAGCCATACCTCTAGGGAGAAAAGCAAAAGGCTGCATTCGAACTCTTAAAAAGTAAATTATGTAGTGCACCTATCTTGTCATTAGCAGAAGGGAATGATGATTTTATAGTATGTTGTGACGCGTCTTGTCAAGGATTTGGATGCGTGTTAATGAAACGGAGTAAAGTAATTGCCTATGCCTCCAGACAACTTAGGGAAGTGAAAAGAATTACACTACTCATGATTTGGAATTAGGAGCAGTAGTATTTGCACTCAAGATCTGGAGACATTATCTGTATGGAACAAAATGTACAATACATACAGATCATAAGAGTTTACAACACATATTTGATCAGAAAATGCTGAATATGAGACAAAGGAGATGGATAGAACTATTAAGTGATTATGACTGTGAAATCAAATATCATCCGAGTAAAGCAAATGTAGTAGCAGATGCTTTAAGTAGAAAGGATAGAGTTAAACCATTACGAGTACGGGCCATGAGAATGGAACTACAATCAAACCTATTAAATCAAATACGGGAGGCCCAACAAAAAGGTAAATTGGAGATGAAGGGACAAATAAAAGATTTGGAAGAAGATGCAAATAGAATTTTTAAAGTTCAAAGGAAGAACATGGATACCCGATAATGATATACTTAGAAGAATCATACTACAAGAGGCACATAAGTTGAAATATTCTGTGCATCCAGGAAGTAACAAAATGTATAAAGATTTGAAAAGCCATTACTGGTGGCCTGGCATGAAGAGATCAGTCGGAGAATTTGTAGAAAGATGCAATACATGTTCAAGGGTTAAAGCTGAACACCAAAAACCTTCAGGATATCTGCAACAATCTGAGATTCCAGAATGGAAATGGGACCAGATCACCATGGATTTTGTAACCAAACTACCAAGAACCTCAAGTGGGTATGACACAATTTGGGTTATAGTAGATAGATTGACCAAATCAGCACACTTCTTGCCAATTAGAGAAGATTATAAAATGGAGAAATTAGCAAGAATTTACATGCGGGAATTGTGTCCAGACATGGAATACCCATCTCAATTATATCCGACAGAGACAGTAGATTCATATCTAGGTTCTGGCAAACCCTACAAAAAGCTCTAGGAACCCAAATAAACCTTAGTACAACATACCATCCGCAAACAGATGGACAAAGTGAAAAGATAATTCAAACATTAGAAGATATGTTACGTGCTTGTGCATTGGATTTTGGTGGAAATTGGGATATACATCTACCTTTGATAGAGTTTTCCTATAATAATAGCTATCATTCCAGTATTGGAACCACCCCATTTGAAGCCTTGTATGGAAGAAAATGCAGATCACCACTATGTTGGAATAATATAGGAGATAGGCAACTTATAGGCCGTGACCTAATTCAAGAAACATCTGACAAGATCAAAGAAATCAAAAATAAATTGAAGGCAGCACGTGATCGACAGAAAAGTTATGCTGATAAAAGAAGAAAATCACTAGAATTCCAAGTTGGAGAAAAGGTCTATCTGAAAATATCACACACAAAAGGAATCTTTTGACTTGGAAGAGGAGTAAATTAAACCCTAGGTATGTTGGACCATTTGAAGTCACTGACAAAGTTGGCCCAGTTGCATATAGGTTAGATTTACCCCAAGAATTAAGGGAAGTACACAACACATTTCATGTGTCCAATCTAAAGAAATGTCTAACAAATGAGGCGTTAAAAATTTCAGTTCAAGAGATAAAAGTAGACAAGAAACTTCATTTTACAGAAGAACCAATAGCCGTATTAGACAAAGAAATGAAAAGGCTAAGAAGGACTAAAATTCCCATAGTGAAAGTTAAGTGGAACGCTAGGAAAGGACCAGAATATACGTGGCAAAGGAAAGATGAAATCAGAAGAAAATAGCCCCATCTATTTTAAGTCAGTAATCAGATAAGTTCCTCTCAACCTAAGGTATTACTCTCCAAATAAATTTCGGGACGAAATTATTTTTACGGGGGGAGAATGTGACAACCCTAAAAATATAGGATTTCATACGTTAATATTTTACTAAACCTATATATTGTTCTATATTTAAGTAACTTCTTATAGCTTATATGTGTTTATGTGTATGTATATATATGTTGTACGTATGCATGCTTGCATGCATGAACAAAAATTTACGTGTGCATGTACTCGAATACATAATCCTTTGATACTGAACCATATGTGATCAAAATACATCAACTATACAACATCAAACAAACACCAAATAAACCAAATACAACCCAACCAAACACCCCAATACAAAGTTAACATCAAAGAAACTTGACATCAAAACAAAACTAAGCAAATCTCCTACACTCAAACCTCAACCTAAACACCATTAAGGTTCAAGTCTAGGTTCATTAGTCAATTAAACAACCCGAGTATCATCCTAAGCTCGGTGATTAACATAACCGACTCAAGACACCTCATCACCGCCACCTTGCCATAAAACACTAAGCCACTTCCTTTGTTTGACACTTAGTAACCCTAGGATTAGCCTACTCATCAAACCTAGTAGTAGGCTCATGATTACCATCATTGATGGCCACCGACTGAAGATCCATATAAACTCCTATTCGGTCACTACACAAACCACACACACACCACCATCTCAACACTCTCGGTCACTCCTTTCAATCGGTTACCATCATCATCTTCACCCTCATCACAACCCTCTCGACCACCTCATAACAACCACCAACCTCACCCTCGGGTACTACCATCATCTTTAACCACCCTCTCGGTTTTCATAGCAACCAACAACATCCAAGCCTTGTGTAACCACCATCTCCCGAAGGTTATCAAGAACATCAAAACCAAGCTTAACAAACCGATCCACCAAGACTTAGAGGATATCTTCACCATTTTATCATCCTCTCCCTCTGTCAAAATTATGGTTCTAATCTCTAAACCATAATTAGTTAAGATTACAAAAGTTATACATGTGTTTAAACAAATACATGTGACTAACCCTTTTGATTTAACATTCAAGATTTTCATAAATCTTAAAAAACATATCTAACTTATTTTAAGACAATAAGGAAGCTTTAAGAATCTGAAATAAATAAAGTAAATCTTGATAATCAAATTTATAAGAGGAAATTATCAACAAAAGGGTTAAAAACCTAGGTGTAATTTGTTAAATTCAGTTTATTATGTTAATGACTATGATTGTGGGAACAAACATTGAAATTATGTTTAGAATATTAAGAAATATAGTTCTGTAAATTTTGATGCCATTTCTATAAGTAAAATAATTTATATAAATTATCTAAGTATTTAAAAGGAAAAATCATGCTGGAAGAACCGACCTTAGAAAATGTGTGGAAATATTATATATTGATTATGACAATTTATAGGACTTACTGAAAAAGTTTCGTGACCTAACTCAAAGATATGTTCATGGTATGAATTTTTAAATGTTTTGCTAACCAAAAATCGGGAAAAATACTTAAGCTGTGAAATAAATTATGAGAAATTTACAAAAATATGAAAATTAGAATAGAACAGTCTGTGTATAAATAAGAATTTTTGGACACATTCTAATATTTTTACTAAATATTGGTAAAATGAAAAAAATTATGAAAATTGACTCTGCTATGATTTGGGATATAAGAAAATTTTAGAAAACTTTAAAAATTATGACAAGTATTTTGACCAAGTTTGAATATTTTTAGAGGCCCGAAGGCATTTCTTATAAATTATTCGAATAATGTAAGAATTATAGAAAATAAACTATCAAAAATGAGAAAATGAAATTTTACTATATTATGCCTAATTTTAGAGCCCCACCTACTGTAAATATTTTGTGGTGTATGAATTTGTATAATTTCTGAAATAAATTTTATAGTTTGAGGTACTAAAAATGTTAAAGAAAATACATTTTTTCTAAACTATAAATATTTTTTTATTGGTTATCATTAGGAGTAAGAGGTGAGATTCATAGCCCCATTTTGATTTTTATAAACTGTTGAGGAAAAAAGTATACTATTGATTTTTATAATTGATGTAATATTTTTTGAGATACACTGTCATTTATGTTACAACCATTAATTCGGATGTGGAATCGTTAGATAATATTGGTGGCGCTACTTAGGAAAATATTTCCTGCACCAACAGGATGAGTGTTGTGATGCTATATTATCTGCTTTATGAATTATGTTATGACAGTTATGAACGATTGGATTATTAAGTAAGGTTTGGTTGTATCTGATGCATCAATAATATTTTGTTTAAGATAAACCTGTGAACTCACCAACTTTGTGTTGACTATTTTGAGTATGTTTTTTCAGGAGTTCATCATGACTAACAACTTAATGTTCTCTTTTGATGTGTATAATGGCTGGGGAGAGATAATGGGGAAAGTTTGTGTGAATCTGACAGTTAACCTCTATGACCTCAGTGTATTGGTGGATGCTCATTTTCATCGTCTCTGAAGATGTAGCTGTTAGATCTTTATGATGTAATAGGATTATGTTATTTTAAATTTTGATTATTATGATTTAATGTAATCCTAACTTTAATATTATGCTATGAATCATGTTATGTTTATGTGCTATCTGTTTAAAATTTATGGATCAATGAGTTCTGAACAAACAAGTCACACCCTAAAGCATTTCACGCTTCGGCCGGGATGTGACATCCTATAAGTCTGATACAGCCAAAACATCCAAAGTCTCTCTGCAAGCATGCAATACAGAACTGAAGTAGAAATGCTTCGGAAGTTTTACACCATGCACTAGAAATATTCTAAGTGTAAAATCTTCCGAAGCCAAGACCAATATCTTCCAAAGCCAAGAGTAAAGTCTTCCGAAGCTTCAAAGACAAAGTCTTTCGAAGCCAAAGAGTGAAGACAGATTTCTTCCGAAGACTTTTAGAGATATGCCTTTATGTGATGTACTTTACCATAAAGCTGGACCATCTTTCCGCTGCAACTCTGTAAAGTCACCAACTTACATGAGTTGGTGAAAGGTCCATGCTTTTGGTAACTGTACATTGAGGTCATGAGTCCATGCTTTCTACTTTATGTACTTTTAATATATTAGGATGTGAGCTATGGTATGTCATAGTCACAAGTCAAAAGGCAGATATGCCTTTTAACTCTACATTTGATTTTGTAATTGTCTAGTCAATTGTATCCAGTTGGCATTCAAAGATGGCCGGCTGTAGGATGTAGTATAAAGTATCTCAAGTACTTGTAACTTTCTATCTATGCTTTGAAACTTGTAATAGAACTTGAGAAGCAATATACAGCATTCTTGAAAGCCAAATACTTGTGTTGTTTGCAATCTTGTTCTGTCTCACTTTTAGTTGTGTTCTTAGCATCTTTCATTAACAAGTTAATCAGTTCCCTATTTGATCTGTTAAGTGTTCTAAGCAAATCTCCTCATTGTGTTGTTGTGTTGTAAGTGCATACCCTTCACCGGTCCTGCACATCCTAATATATTACAAAAAGGATAAAAGTATATAAATTAGAAAGCACAGACTCGAGACCTCAATGTACATTTTACCAAAAGCATGGACCTTTTCACCAACTTGTGAAAGTTGGTGAGTCAACAGAGTTGTAGCGGAAAGTGGTCCAACTTTATGGTAAAGTACATCAGATAAAGCATGCATTCAAAAGTCTTCGGAAGATAATCTGTCTTCACTTCTTGGCTTCGGAAGACTTTGTCTTTGAAGCTTCAGAAGACTTCACTTTAAGCTTCGAAAGATGGTCTTGGCTTCGGAAGATTTTACACTTAGAGTATTTTCTAGTGCATGGTGTAAAACTTTCGAAGCATCTCTACTTCTGTACTTCAGTGCATGCATGCAGGAAGACATCGGATGTTTTAGGTGCATTAGCCTTTGCATAAACCTTACATATTGGATCTCTCTTCTTAATAAACTTATAAGTCTTAGCATCATGGTGAGATAAATCAACTGTTGGTCCATCTCTAATAAGATCAAGGAATGCTTCATTGATTAAACATTGTAGAAACCTTAGATACATCAGAACATTATACCGTCTCCCTTCTCCAATATTACACATCATACCATTAAATACATAAGTAGACATGATTAATTATCTATTAGTACACTAGGCATATATAGCTGATGAAGTGGTGATAGAAATGTCATTCTATCCTATTTATTTCTTAGACAAGTAGTGCTTAAGTACATGTATCAAGAATCTCCAGGGCACATCAACAAGTCTTTTAGTAATCTACTTTCCTTCAAAACCTTCTTCATATCCAATTTCAATAAAGAATGTAAGAATATCTTCCTCTTTCAACTCATTAGGTTGACCAGCATTATTGCCAAACTATAGACACTATCTCACAATTCCTTTATTGACCACTAATTGGTGATTAGTAGAAACAGTTTTAATAATGCGTGGTGCCCCATCAACCATGGTTATCTCAGCTTGATCCTAGAAAGACCTTATGAAGTTCTTATAAATGATAGGTTGCGAGAACCTTACAATTTAACAAGCTCAGAAAACATTTTAAATTATAACAAAAGCCCAATCCAAACACAAAAGGTCCAATAAGACCCATTGAAGCCCGATTAGATAATTCTAAGTTTTAATGACAACTAGATAAATTTTAAATAAAAGAAAATAATATTCTATAAATATTTATAACGTTAAGTGATAAATATAATCGTAAAATAAAATATAAAACACCAAAAGAGATGACTTCTAGCGTGATACAAACTGATCTGATAGAAAACCCACTCACTTAACCCCCTACATATAATATTTTCTCATTTAGGGTTTTATTAGAAATAGAGAGAATGAAAGTGAGAGAGAGAGAGAGAGAGGGGCGGCTGGTCTTCCCCCATCGATCTCCGGCGACCGGTGGCAAGTGGCGGTGGCCTCTAGCGAGTGACGCTGAGTGCCCCTGTAAGAAATACACTTAGAGGATAATGCAACTAAAGAACAACTAAAGCTCTTAGCATGCACATGTGAAGTAAGAGGAAGTTACTTCGGAAGATTTGATAGAACTTGGTGAATTATGCTATGTATCAAATCTTTCGAAGCCAAAAGACCAGATCTTCCAAAGCCAAAGATGAAGTCTTCTAAAGCTTCAAAGACAAAGTCTTTCGAAGCCAAAGACTAATTCTTCCGAAGACAGAGAAGACATGCTTTTTCCGAATCATCTTTTGACAAAAGCTGAACAACTTTATGGCTGCTACTTTTGATGTGACTCACCAACTTATATGAGTTTGTGAAAAGTCCATACTTTTGTAAAACAGTAGATAAGGTATTTTGTCTTTAACTTTCTACTTTTGTACTTTTATCCTTTTTGTAATAGATAAGGATGTGAGCTATGGCATGTCATTGTAACAAGTCAAAAAGGCAATCTGCCTTTTGACTCCATATCAAGTACTTGTATATTTTTATAAGCTTTGTAACACTTGTAAGAACTTGAGAGCAATACACATCACTCTTAAAAACCATATTTGAGTGTTCTTGTTTATTGTTCTTACTACTTGTATTCTTTGGTTTATCCTAACCGGATTCCTATATGATTTTTTACGTGTTCTATGTCTATCCACATTGTGAAATAATTACATTAACCCCCTTAAATGATCCTACAATTGGTATCAGAGAATTTCAGCTCTTGATTGTAAGATCTCACCATCTTAAATCCCTTTAGTTTCACAAAACACTTAACAACTCAAATGGCAGGTCTTACCAAGGCTGATATGGAAACCGATACCATGACAAAATCTTCACTGATCACTCCTGATGACTTTGATACTTCGTGCCAAAGAATTGAAGGCTTCATCAAGTCTCAAGACAATAGGATGTGGAGATCCGTTATCTTCGGACCTTATGTTCCAAGTACCATTTCAGCTGCTGGTGGTGGTATGATCCAAATGAAAGTGGCTGACTACTCAAAGGAAGATTGGAAGAATATTAATGTAGATCAGAAAGTCATGACCGCTCTCCAAACTGCTCTTCCTAACTCTATCCACTGAGGCTTCAAGAAGTGCAAAACTGCAAAGCAACTGTGGGATGCACTTAAGCTTATGTATGAGGGGCCTAAGGAAGCCAAGGAAAATACAAAAGACCTCATGAAGCAGCATTTTGAGAACTTCACCTACAAGATAAGTAAAACCATGACTCAACAATACTTAAGGTATGTTGAGATTGTGGATACTCTAATGGATATTGGAGTAAAACTTAAGAATAGGGACATTATAAGGAAGTTCATGTTCTCTGTTCCCAAACAATGGATTCAATATTATGTGGAAATTTAGAGAACTGAAAACCCCTCAACCCTTTCTCTTAACGAGTTGTATGGTATTCTCAATGATTATCAGATGGAGATGAACATGCAAAAATCCATTAGGCAGCTCTTCCAACAATCAGAAGACTTCATCGTTTCATATGGTTAAAAGGCACTGTAGAGAACCACATCATCATCTTATCTGCTACCCTGTCAACTCACAAAAGGGTCCTTTCATCGCCTTCCCGGAGACACTAAGGGAGAGCTACATCCAAGGAAGTCCATTCCGAAAGACAAGCTCTGCTCAAGCCTTTGTGTATGCTGATGAAAATTATGCCAACTTTCTCTTCACTCTTGAAGACTTGGATTGTATCCATCCAGATGATCTAGAGTACATGGAGATAGTCTAGAAAATGCTCTTCTCACTCAGAGGGCCAAGAAGTTCTACAAGAGGACATGTAGAAATTTTCCAAGCAATGCTTCCAGTGGAAAGTTTGGACTGGATAAAAGCAAGGTTAAGTGTTACAATTGCAACCAAATAGGACACTATGCCAGAGAGTGCAAGGCACCAAGGACACATGGTGGCCAAGCACAAACTAAACCAAACTATACTGATGGTGCTCCCAGACCTAAGAAGCCTAGCCAACCAAAATAAAATGCTGCTGTTACTGTTGAAGAGGGAGGCTTTGATTGGAGCTTTCAGGAAGAAGATGTTTCTCTCAACCAAGCACTGATTACTGACCACACAGGATTGTTTCTTGCATTGCCAAGAGACTATCCTTCCACCAAGAAATTGACATCCCCCAGATGTAGATTTTGCAGTCATGTTGCAACCACCATAGTCACTATCTGTATAAGCATACAGATTGAAGTCAAAATTCTTTGGATACCAAAGGCCAAGTGATGGAGCACCTTTGAGCTATCCTAAAATTATCTTGACAGTGATTATGTGTGACATCTTGGGGTTGGCTTGATATCTTGCACAAAAACATGTGGCAAACATGTTAACAGGCCTCCTAGTTGTGAGGTACATATAGACCCAATCATTGCCCTGTAGAGATGCTCATCAACACACTCCCCCTTAAGATCAGGTCCAAGGAATTGGTTTCTAGCTATGGGTGTCTTAGCAACCTTACAATCAGTCATGTTGAATCTTTTAAGTATGTCTTGTACATACTTTGACTGACTTATGAAGATGTCATTGTCAACTTGCTTCACTTGAATTCCTAGAAAGAAATTGAGTTCCCCCATGGCACTCATTTCAAACCTATCCTTCATCAGCTTCTCAAAGTCTTTGTAGAGCTTTGGTTTAGTTGAACCAAGGATAATGTCATCTACATATGCTTGAACTAGCATTATATCAATTTATGTTCCTTTGATGGAGAGAGTTCCATCAATAGTACCCCTTTTATAGCCATGCTGACAGAGATACTAAGATAGAGTCTCATACCATTTCCTTGGTGCTTGGTGCAGCCCATAAAGAGCTTTATCAAGCCTGCATACATAATCAGGATGATCAGGATCTGCAAACCCAGGTGGTTGTCTGACATACACCTCTTCATCAATCACCCCATAAAGAAAAGCACACTTGACATCAAGTTGGTAGACCTTGAAGTTCTTGGATGCAGCAAAAGCTAGGAATATCCCGACAGCTTCAAGTCTTGCTACAGGAGCAAAAACATCTGTGTAGTCAATTCCTTCTTCTTGAGTATACCCTTGAAAAACTAGTCTTTCCTTGTCTTTGATGACAAGTCCTCTATCATACTTCTTATTCCTGAACACCCATTTGGTTCCTATGGTAGTCTTCCCTTGAGGAAGAGGACATAGGTTCCAAACCTTTTGCCTTTTGAATTGAAGGATCACAACAACAAGAGTGAAGACAAGAGTGAAGACAATCATTTGCATCATGGGTTTGTCCTCTTGTTCTTACCCCTGAATCAACATCTCCAATGATGTTTGTGGTAGGGTGAGACTTATGGATCCTTAGCTGAGGGTTCACAGCAAGTTGCTTAGACAGATCTAAATTAGAGAAATTTTGATCTGGCAAAGAGGATTCACCCTCCACATCAGCACACTTATCAAGATTGACTTGATCCAATGAGTGTGTGACATCATTGATGTTGTCTTTAATGGAGTGGTTGTTAGCATCAAGGAATTCTTGATCACTTTCACCACCACCATTTTCTCCAACATTTGAAGCTCCTTCATCTGAGTTTTGTGCCTCTAAGTTGGAATTTGAAGGCAGCCCAGAAGTATCAGTAGGATTTGTCATTGATGTGCTGGTAGAAACTTCATTTGCAGGATTAGTTACCACTGGAGCTGAAGTTATGTAGCTTGAAGGTCTTCTCAGCTCAAATCTTGGGTCAGGATCACCTGTAGGTAGTATATCTGTGGATCCTAAAATATGCTCACAAGATTTTTTAAAATAGTTTGTAACTAAATCATGATCAAATAGCCAATCAAGACCAGAACCTTTCACACTGGGAGTGTGCTCATTGAAAGTCACATTGGCTGACTCCTCAAATAGTCTAGTTCTGAGATTGTATACTCTATAAGCCTTAGCTTGAGAAGAGTATCCAATAAAATGTCCATCATCTGATTTTTTAGCAAATTTGGCAATTTGATCTTTGGTATTCAAGATGGTGCGAGGACATCCAAATGACCTGAGAAAACCAATGAAAGGTTTCCTCTTGTGCCAAAGTTCATAAGGAGTGTTACCATGCGTCTTAACTACTAAAACTCTGTTTTGCACATAGCAAGCAGTGTTCAGTGCCTCTGCCCAGAAGGTGATGGGCAGTTTAGAGTCAAACAACATAGTTCTGGCAGCTTCAATTAGTGTCCTGTTTCTCCTCTCAGCAACACCATTTTGATGAGGAGTCCTGGGAGCACTATATTGTCTTTTAATACCTTTTTCATTAAAAAATGTATCAAGGATTTGGTTCTTGAATTCAGTTCCTTGATCACATCTTATAGTTTTGACCTTGTGATCACATTGGTTCTCAATCTTTAAGATGAAATTCTTCAGAATCTCAGGGGTCTCATCCTTAGTTCTAAGAAAGAAGACCCAAGTGAATCTTGAAAAGTCATCTGTGATCACCAAACAATAAAAGGTCCTTCCTAGACTCATTACATTGGTGGGGCTAAAGAGACCCATATGTAATAAGTGTAGGGGAGTAGTGATGGAGTTTCTTTCCTTTGGCTTGTGAGATACCTTGTGTTGCTTCCCCTTCAATCATGCAACATAGTGGTCAGCACTTGTAAACTCTTTCTTTGACATTACAATTACCAAATCATTTTTAATTAATTTTCATGTTTTTAAAGTTTACATGGCACATTCTTTTATGCCAGAGGAAAGACTCATCACTATTTGCTTTAGATAAAAAGCATGAAACTTCTCCTAAGGGAGATGTTTCTTGCAAATCCATCTTTTACATATTCTTTTTCCTGGGGCTCTAAGTAGGATATGCTCATGAGGAATGACCAACCCGGGCCTGAGAACAATGCACTCATGCTCAGTAAAGAGCATGTTATGACTATGATCAAAAAATTGGGATACACTTAAGAGACTGTACCAAACTCCTTGACAAAGTTTACCTTCTCAATGCTGAGCTTACCATTTATAACCCTGCCCATTCCTGTAATCTAACCTCCTGCATCACCTCCAAAAGCAACTGGTTCTCCATCAATTCTTTCAAACTTTTGGAGTAGTGACCTATTGCCTGTCATGTGCCTAGAACACCCACTATGATCCATACATTTTTGTTTGTCTTGAGCTGTTCCGGCATAAAAGAGATGATTAGTTACATTTGAGAACCCAAGCCTCATTGGTCTTGGGCTCATCAAAAGAAGATGAAGACAATGCAACAGTAATTGATCCTATAGTCATTTTTGAGGATCATTTGCTTATGTTGATGAAGAACTTTCAGCCACTTGGTCTTTCTTTGTCTTCCACACCACCTTTGGAAGCTTAGACTTGACCTGCAATACTTTGGAAGTTTTGATGACTTTGAAAGTTTTGATGACTGGACCTTCAGAAGATTCCAAAGGCTGTGGCTGACTATTCTGATGAAGAAAGGAAAAGAATATGTAATTAAAACTGCCAAGCAACTATGGGAAGCACTGAAGCTTATGAATGAGGGGTCCAATGAAGCAAAGAAGAATAAGAAGGATCTCCTGAAGTAACAGTTTGAAAACTTCACCTTCAAGGTAGGTGAAACCATGACTCAACAATACGTCAGGTATGTTGAGATTGTGGATACTCTAATGGATGTTGGAGTAACTCGTGAGAACAGGGACATTATGAGGAAGTTCATGTCCTCTCTTCCTAGACAATGCACACATTATTGTGTTGTTATCAAGAGGACTGAGAACCTTAAGACTCTTACTCTTACAGAGTTGTATGGTATTCTCAGTGGATACCAGATGGAGATGAACATGCAAAACTCATCTGTTACCTCCAGCAATCAACTGAGTTCAGCCCTCCATGTGGTTGAAAGGGAAAGCATTGAACCACAACATCATCTTATAAGCTACCTTGACAACTCACAAAAGGGTCTTTTCATCACCTTCCTAGAGACTCCAAGAAAAAGCTACACTCAAGGAAGTCCATTCCAAGAGACAAGTCTTCTCATGCTTTTGTCTTTATTGATGAGACATAGACAAATTT